>CM041012.1:24470051-25670051 GCA_022984855.1 Dimocarpus longan
AATGCAAAAATTGAAGATGAGAGAAACTATGTTCATTTGTTGAGGATCTAACTATTGATCCAACAATAAATTTTAGCCATGCCCTGACTTGTGCCATATGGTAGATAACACAACGAACCCACTAAATGGGTGCATTAATCACATAAAATCATATCACAAAATGACATAACTTAACCTAAACAATCCTAAGCAAAAATACCCAGAAAAGCCGACAAAAAACACAAGATACTTACCTTATAAAGTTGCAAGATTTTATTATAATTCCAAAGCCAAAAAACATAACAACCTAAAAGTTGAAATCCTATTTATAGCTAAACAATTCAAACCTTTTTAGGAAATATGTTTTCCTTAGGAAATAGAAATTTAAAAGAAAAAATAAATTAAATAACCTAAAAATAAAATCTGAAATGAATTAACATTAAATAGCTAATAAAGAAATAATATTAAAATATAAATCAAGAGATAATATCTAAAAAGCCTTAAAAACTCGCACCAGCCCCTTATCTATTGGAAAGAGAATCAAATAAGTTAAAGTCACGACTTTTTTTTCAAGTTTTTATGGTTGAGAAGTGATTTCGGTGTTTTCTAGAGTTTATTTGTTCTGTAAACATGTGTGTGTATTTCTTATTGGAAACCTCATACATAAGTTAGGAGTTACTGTTACAAAGAGCTAAAGCAAAGAAAATGAAGTTTTAACAACATTGTGATCAATTTAAATTTCAAGTTACTCTACTGACATTCATGTTTCTGTGTTTATTTATTTCTTTTTTGTTTTCTATTTTTAAACCAATATTTTAGTTTAAATTAAAGTTTTGAATTACTATGTTAATGTGTTAAATAATTTAGGTTAATGGTATATTGATGATGTTTTGAAATATATATAATTTTGATGGCTCACTTACACACTCAACTATAACAACTTCAAATTTTTTAAGCAATGCTTCATCCATATTGCATGTTCTATTGATTAAATTATGGGTTAGATATTAAATAAGTATAAATAAGTATAATACCCCTGATTTCATTTATACTGTACTTAATATGTAACATGTTTGTTATAAATCATGTTTCTTTCTTCTTTATTTACAAGAGCAAGGAACTACTATTATCAATTATTGGTCGTGTTATGCACTGATATATGTTGTGCTAATGCAATTTATGTGTTTATTTAAGGAATACTTCATTGATATGTCATATTCTGTTTAATATGTTGTGTTAATTTAGTTTATAATTTGTTATAATGTGTTTATAGTGCAGATTTTAATGAACATGATGTAGCTTATAATATGTTATGTTATTTGTTAAGTAAAGTGTTTGTAACCTGTTTATAATCTATTTGATATTCTGTGTTATAATATATTTATATATAGGATCATTGTTGGTAATGGTCTGTTTATAATACTGTATTTGCATATAGGATGTTTATATTCAATGAGACTGCTGCATTCAGTGATATGGTTGAAGAACTTGGTGAATATACCCGTGACTTTATAAGCTTGTACATATTGTAGGATTCTTGTACGTTGATTAGGTATGGTTGTAAGTCTGCTATAAGGTGGAGGTTTGCCTCTCGGGGTTGTAAGGTTTAATGGGGAAGAAAGGGTAGTGAATAATAATGAGGAGTTACTAGATATGTTGGATGAGTTTGAGAGAAGAAAGGTCAATTAGATACATTTTATGGTAGACCAATTACCACTGCAGAGCCCAATCCCTGATGGTCCAAATCTACCTAACCCGAGGCCCACTAGCCCAATCCACTTGAACAAGAGGCCACTAACCCAATGTAGATGATAAGCCCAAGCTAGCATTTAATGATAATGAAATGGATGCTGACCATAGGGTTAGTGATGGCGAAGTTAGTTAGGGTGTCTCTAGTGAGGATGGGTGAACTGATAATGAGATGCATGACTTCGGTGCTGAGTCTACTAATGTAGGTAGGGATGCCAAGAAAATAATGTGGGCCAACCTAATGATGTGGGTAGGGATCATGAAAATGGACTTTTAGATGTTAATGATGGTGATGCGGCCCAGGAAGATATGAGAGATTATGGGACTGATATTGAGAGACAGTGATCATCCATGTAGATACAAGGCTACAACCTTTCAAGTGAGTGAGGATGGGAAGATTAAGCTAGCCAAGTACCTAATGTTCAAGAACAATACACACTTTAGAGAAATGTTGTTAGATTACTCAATTTAGGAGCATTCAAATTGAGAAGGATATAAAATAAGAAAAGAAGGATAACTTTTGGGTATGCAGCTACTGGGTATCCTTGAAGAGTGCATGGCAGCCTTACACCTAATAAGATTACATATAGGTTAAAAAAAGCCTTGAATTATTTGCACATTTGTCTAGCAATTAGAAGGAATAAGGATGTTACTACCACATGGATTGGAAATAAATACTATTCCATAATCAAACCAAACCCAAATATCTTTATTTCAACCTTGCATCAGATAATGTTAAGCAATTATAGTCTACATGTGCCATATTGGACTCTCTATTGGGCTAGAGGTCATGCACTTTACTTAGGGAATGAAGAACTCAAGGAGAGTTACAACAAATTGTATAAGTATGGGTTTATCATAATGGAAAGGAACCCAGGGTCATATGTTCTGTTAAGTACCATTAGACACAGTTCAGTGTTAGGATTTTTTATATTTCCTATTATGGGTTTACATATTCAATAATAATTATATTATGGACCATCTATTTTAATAGGGTCAAATAAGTGATCTATTAATTGGGCTCTAGAAATATCTGTTGGGTATGGGCTTTAATGTGTAGAAACCTAATACTAATAGGATTAGAGTTAATGGGAACCTAATTGGTTTAGTATATAAAGAACATTATAAAGGGTTATGGTCCCCAAGTCAAATCACAATAATTTTGCTCTTTTTCTCTTTCCTTATTCAAGAAGAAAAACTACAGAGCAACTAAGGAGATTTGATTATAGAATATTCAATCCCACTCAAGATTATCAACATGGATTCAGGTATGTTTTCTCAATAACTATTCTTAATAATTTAATATGAGTTTTTAGATTATGGTATAGGTTTATACCTATTAAAGATTTATCTAACAAGTGGTATCAGAGCCTGCTCATATTGAATCATCGAGGAATTAATTAGTTTGGTTTATTATTGTTATAATTGATGCATGAAATATATGTTTCAAGAATATATATATATATATATATATATAACCGGTTAAAGTTTTGTTTTGTTTTGTTTTTTTTTTTTTCACGTTAAATATATATATATAGTTCATTGATTCTTTTGTTTGGATTCAGCACTGTCATCGGTTTGTTTTGTCTCTTGGAATGAGTCAAAAACTGTGGGGTCCTGCATTGATTATATATATATATATATATAAAATGCATGGTTGCTGTTTTGTCTATATACAGTATATTGTTAAAAACTCTCAAGTTTTGTTTGATTGTATACTGTCAAAAGGTTCTAGGTATCTCACGAGTTTGCTTATGCCTTACAGTATGTGTCCATCGGATGCTAGCGTATTCTATTTTGTTTTGGTTTTCTTATACCGTGCGGTGACAGTTCTGGTGATTGATTTACTTGCGATTTTAGTTTTATATATATTCACTTTGTTAAATTGAGAATTCAATTTAAAGAAAAAAAAATATATATTTTTAATATATATAGTCTGATATTTCAAAATAAATTGAATTGAAATTATATGTTGTCAAAGTAACCTCTATAATGTAAATTTATTTATTTTAAAATATTAAGATGTGTGTGTCTATTAAAGGAAGGTTATTATTTGACCAAATAATGGGCATATTTGTGATAATAAATATGTGACGATTATTAGGTTTTCCGTGTGAGTAATAAGTCGGTCCAAAGAAAGGCTTACTACTTGATAGGATTAATTGACAATATTTGATTACTACACGAAGAGTACCACTTACTGTTGATATTTCTGTCCAAATACTAAATGTCAATGTTGTGCTAGGTATCTTGTTTTAGGGCCCACCATTATGGTAATCGTTTAATCATGTCATGTATGAATTTATTAATTGATATTTTTTTTATGTTGTGACATGATTATTGATTGTGAACTTGTTTTTGATTTTGTTCTCGATTCAGTTATTTCTGCTTCAATAATATCTGCCAATATTAATTCCATTCCTGTGCTTAATGGCATGAATTTCAAGAATTGGAAAAAGAACGTTATGATTGTTCTCAGTTGCATGGATCTTGACCTTGCGCTTCGGGAAGAACGACCTCATTCTCTTAATGACAATAGTTCTGCTGATGAAAAAGTGAGAATGGAGAAGTGGGACCGTTCTAATTGCATGAGTCTTATGATCATGAAACGTTCCATTCCGGAAACTTTTAGGGGCTCTATGTCCGAAGAGGAAAGTGCTAAGAAGTTCCTTGAGGAAATAAAACAACGTTTTGTGAAAAACGAAAAGGTTGAAACAAGTACCCATTTGGCGAAACTTGTTTCAATGAAGTATAATGGAAAAGGAAACATAAGGGAGTACATCTGGAGATGTCTCATATCGCTTCCAAACTAAAGGCACTAAAATTACAGCTGTTTGAGGATTTGCTGGTGCACTTAGTTTTGATTTCTCTTCCTGCACAATACAGTTAGTTTAAAGTGAGTTACAACACTCAGAATGACAAATGGACTCTTAACGAGCTCATATCTTACTGTGTGCAAGAAGAGGAAAGATTGAAGCGAGAAGGTATTAAAAGTGCTAACTTAGCAACTATCTCTAAAGACAAGAAAAGGAAAAGAGGAAAAGAAGCTGCAGTTGGGACATCACAGCATAAGGAGCAAAAGAAACAGGATGGAGAGTTTACCTGTTACTTTTGCAAGAAAGCTGGACACATGAAGAAAGAATGTCCCAAATACGTCAACTGGCGTGTCAAGAAAGGTATGCTTCTCAATCTAGTTTGTTATGAAGTTAATTTAACTTCTGTACCTAAACACACTTGGTGGATAGATTCTGGTGCTACTACTCACATAAGTGTGTCTATGCAGGGTTGTCTGTGGAGCCGAAAGCTAAGTGATACTGAAAGATTCATCTATGTGGGCGATGGCAAAACAGTTGCAGTAGAGGCTATAGGAACTTTTAGGTTATTTTTAAAGACTGGTCAATTTTTGAATTTGGAAGAGACTTATATAATACCGTCTTTTAGACGGAATTTGGTTTCAATTTCTGTTTTGGACAAATTTGGTTATTCTTGTTCATTTTGAAATAATAAATTTAGTCTTTTTCAAGATTTTAATCTTATTGGTACCGGTTATTTATCTTTGCATGATAACCTATATTTTTTGAATACAATTGTCTCAATTAATGAAACCTTGAATATAAATTCACGAGGTACAAAACGAAAATTAACTGACAGGGATTCCGCCACATTATGACACAAGCGTTTAGGTCATATCTCTAAACAGAGAATTCAGAGGCTTGTGTCTGATGAAATTCTTGATTCCCTTAATTTAACAGATTTCGAAGTCTGTATTGAATGTATTAAAGGGAAACAGACAAACATTAAGAAATTAGGTGCCAACAGGTGTTTTGATGTCTTAAAACTAATTAATACTGATATTTATGGACCATTTCCTACAGCCTCTTGGAATGGTCAACAGTATTTTATTACGTTCATAGACGACTATTCAAGATATGTGTACCTATATTTAATACATGAGAAGTCTCAAGCCCTGGATGTATTTAAGGCTTTCAAAGTTGAAGTTGAAAATCAACTTGGTAAGAAAATTAAAGCTGTCAAATCTGACCGTGGTGGTGAATACTATGGTAGGTATGACGGATCCGGTGAACAACGTTCAAGACCTTTTGCTAAATTTCTAGAGGAATACGGTATCGTCTCGCAATACACAATGCCAGGCAAACCTAACATGAATGGTGTTGCTGAAAGACGAAACAGAACGCTTAAAGACATGGTAAGAAGTATGATCAATCATTCTTCTTTACCAGAATCCCTCTGGGAAAAAGCACTAAAGACTGCAGCATATATCATTAACAGGGTTCCAAGCAAAGCGGTAGCTAAAACCCCTTATGAATTATAGACAGGTAAGAAGCCTAGTATTAAACATTTACACATTTGGGGTTGTCCAGCTGAGGCAAGGCCTTACAGGCCAAATGAAAAGAAACTGGACTCAAGAATTGTAAGCTGCTACTTTGTTGGTTACTCTGAACGGTCAAAGGGTTTCAAGTTTTATGATCTCACTACTAGATCATTTTTTGAGACGGGAAATGCGAGATTTCTTGAGGAAGTTGAGTTTGTGGGGGGAGATAAAGTGAAAGACATTGTCTTTGAAGAGAAATTTGTTTCTCTTCCTACTATTGCTATTAATAATGATCAGGCTTCTATTCCTAACATTATTCAAAATGCAAATCCAGAATTTCAAGACAATGTAGAAGAGCTCCCTGTGCAAAATGAAGAAATTATACCTGAAGTGCAAACTCAACAACCTTAAGAGGATATGCCATTGAGACGATCCATTAGAGAAAGGAGAAGTGCGATTCTGGATGACTATGTCGTTTATCTCCAAGAACATGAGGTTGATATAGGAATGATGGAAGATGATCCAATCAACTTTCATCAAGCCACACAAAGTTCTAATTCTCAAAAATGGATTGATGCCATGAATGATGAGATGAATTCCATAAAGAACAATGACGTTTGGGATCTCGTCGAATTGCCTGAAGGTGCGAAATCTATTGGTTGCAAATAGATATTTAAGACCAAAAAGGATTCAAAAGGCAATGTTGAGATATATAAGGCTCGTCTAGTTGCCAAGGGTTTCACTCAAAAGAAAGACATTGATTATAAAGAGACTTTCTCTCTGGTTTTTACGAAAGACTCTTTTAGGATTATAATGGCACTTGTGGCTCATTTTGATTTAGAGCTACATCGATGGATATAAAGACTGCGTTTCTCAATTGTGACATTGACGAAACAATATATATGATGTAACCAGAAAACTTTGTATCCGGTGATCCAAAGAAAGTGGTTTGCAAATTGAAGAAATCCATCTATGGTCTCAAACAGGCTTCCTGTCAATGGTATCACAAATTTCATCAAGTTATTATCTCATATGGGTTTGAGGTCAATAAAGTTGAAGATTGTGTATATCATAAGCTCAGTGGGAGTAAATACATATTTCTGGTGTTATATGTCAATGACATACTACTTGCTAGTAGTGATATAGGCTCACTGCACGAAACCAAGAGATTTCTAACAAAGAATTTTGACATGAAAGATCTTGGGGACACCTCTTTTGTATTAGGCATACAGATACAACGAGATCGCTCTCGAGGTATCCTTGGATTATCACAAAAGAGCTATATCGAAAAAGTTCTTGATAGATTCGACATGAAAGATTGTGCACCAGGAGACACCCCTATAGCTAAAGGAGACAAGTTTAGTCTAAGTCAGTGCCCTAAAAATGAGTTGGAACGAAAAGAAATGCAAAAGATTTCTTATGCATCAGCTGTAGGAAGTCTAATGTATGCTCAAGTATGCACGCGTCCAGATATTGCGTTCATAGTGGGAATGTTGGGTAGATATTTAAGTAACCCAGGGATGGATCATTGGAAAGCAGCCAAAAGGGTTATGCGTTATCTACAAAGAACAAAAGATCACATGCTCACATATCGGAGATCATAAAATTTAGAGATTATTGGGTATTTTGATTCCGATTTTGCTGGATGCCAAGACAGTAAAAGATCCACGTCGGGCTATATTTATCTGCTAGCTGATGGAGCTATTTCCTGGAAAAGTGCTAAACAGACGCTCATAGCTTCTTCTACCATGGTAGTTGAGTTCATAACCTGTTATGAGGCATCTAATCATGGGATATGACTGCGAAATTTTGTCACGGGGCTGCAAGTTATGGATTCTATTGAAAGACCATTAAAGATATATTGTGACAATAATTCGACTGTGCTTTATTCCAACAACAATAGAAGCTCTATGAAGTCTAAGCATATAGACATCAAGTTTCTTGTTGTTAAAGAAAGAGTTCAGAGTTATCAGGTGACTATAGAACATATTGGGACAAACTCCATGATTGCGGATCCGCTTACTAAGGGATTACCACCCAAGGTCTTTCATGAACACACTGCTCATATGGGTGTTATTTTAGCTGATGATGTGCATGTTTAGTGGGAGTTAGTATTTTGATGTTCTTTGTAATAGACATATTCTATATTTATTTTCTGCAGAATAAAGTATATGGTTCAGTTATAAACTCTAAATGTTATTTGTGTTTGATCTCATTAAAGATTAAAGTAAGACCAGTTGGAAATAGGCATGTTTGAGATCACATTACATGTAATTTTCATGCTACACATCCATACTCGATCTATGTAATTGAATATATTGGTATGGTGACCATCGATGGGTCTAGTTACGAATAAATGTAACAAATGTCGCTTTGATCTCATACTAATATAGTAGATGGACCAGATTGTAACTAAAGAGATATTTCAAGACGGATAGCTTTTCAGTGCGCACTTAAGATTATAAATAATATAATTGTCTCAAGAAACATATGTAGCTCAAGTGGGAGATTGTTAGGATTTTTTATATTTCCTATTATGGGCTTACATATTTAATAATAATTATATTATGCGCTATCTATTTTAATAGGGCCAAATAAGTGATCTATTAATTGGGCTCTAGAAATATCTATTGGGTATGAGCTTTAATGTGTAAAAACCTAATACTAATAGGATTAGGGTTAATGGGAATCTAATTGGTTTAGTATATAAAGAACATTATAAAGGGTTATGGTCCCCAAGTCAAATCACAATAATTTTGCTCTCTTTCTCTTTCCTTATTCAAGAAGAAAAACTACAGAGCAACTAAGGAGATTTGATTGTAGAATATTCAATCCCACTCAAGATTATCAACATGGATTCAGGTATGTTTTCTCTATAATTATTCTTAATAATTTAATATGAGTTTTTAGATTATGGTATAGGTTTATACCTATTAAAGATTTATCTAACATTCAGACCTTAATGTATCTGCTCATTTTAATAGATTTTTCCTAAGTTTTAGTGCTAAAAAGAATGTGATACTTAGATGGGTGTAAGGCCTTTCATATTAAGATGTGATACTTTGATGCTTGTCGCCTTAAAGGGCCATAAAAAGGAATGCTACTATGTGCAATTGCATTACATGCAAACAGTAAGGTGTATCACTTAGTAGCAAACGTGTGTGAGAAAGAGGATACACAATTGAGGTTGGTTTATTAGGTTGTTACATGAACATGTGTGGGTGCATGAGAGAAGAAGAGTTTGTTTCATGTCCGATAGACAAAAGGGGCTTGTAGGGGCTCTTGAGTAGTGGTGGCCCAAGCATATTAATAGGTTTTGTGCTAGGCACATATTGAACAACATGATGAGTAGATATAAGATAGATATGTTCTAGCTAACAGCTAAGAGTCCAAACAAATAATATTTTTTTAATGAAAATGGAGAAAATTAAGGAAACATCTGAACATGCCTTCAATTACCTTATGAGGATACCAATAGAACAGTGGCTAGTCCATGCCTTTGACCATGAAAAAAAAATAGACAATATCACCAATAACATAGTAGAGACATTGAATTTAGTTGTGTTATGTCCATATTGATAATGTTGGAGACTATTAAGCAGTATTTAATTAAAAACACATCCAAAAGAGGTATGAGAGGGGAATGTAGTGGGAAGGGACAATACACCAAACATTCAGAAACATTTATAGAGAATAACCAAAATGGGTAGGAGTTTAGACCCTTTACAGAGTGATGAATGGGCTTTTAAAGTGAGGGATGGTGATAGATAGTTCACTTTAAACCTTGAACAGTCACACTGTGATTGTGGGTTTTGAGCTATGATAGGCTACCGTGTAAGTATGTACTAGCATTCAATGGCAAGAAGATGCTTGAGGTTGAACCCTATTTCTACCATTATATGAAGAATGATGCATATATGCAGATATATTCTCATTTTATACAGCCCATTCTAGTTGTGTACCTCTGGCTAGAGTTAGAATGTGTAACCACTCTGTCATCCAATAAGATCAGAATGGCTGGTAGAGCAAAATTATCATAGAAGGAATAAGCAATTGAAGGATAGAAGATCCATAGAAAAGTTGGGTTCAGATGCACTATTTGTAAAGAGGTAATACACAATAGGACATGCCCAAACAAAGATGGTCCTCCACCAAAGACATCGAAAACGACAACTTGTGTATTCGTATTCAATTAATTAATTTTGCATATTTACTTTTTATTTACCATAAACTAAATTTGTTTTCTTATTGTAGTATGTTATCACCTCCACAGTAACCAGAACCTGTGGTAGGAGATCAATCACCCAAGCCCAAAATACTTCAGGTATTTTACAATCTTTTATCACTGTTTTGGAATGACACTAATAGAAACTCCTATCTTAGGTTGGGAGCAGTGATCAACCTAGGCTGCAACACATGCCCAATTACAGCCTGTAAAAGACCAATAACTTTGAAGTAAGTGTAATTAGAGACAACAGTGCCAACATTTTATTGAACACACATGTATTGATCCATTTTTCTTCCTCAGGTTGGCAATTTCTCACAACAACCAAGTGTCAATAGAGGGGACCAAAGATAACCCTCAAATGCTCATACATAAGCTCAAAGATAGCGTGCAAATATGCCAAGAGCAGCCCAAGTTAGTAGGGCATGGTTTTCTTATGATATGATTACATTCTACATAATATTAATAAAAAATGATTGACTTGGGCTATTTTGTTTACAAGTTCTGTGATTTTCTAATTCCCAATCAAAAGATCAAGGAAATGCATCCCAACCACTCACTCCTAATGCACCATTTTCTTCTCAGGACATATAAAGAAAGTTCATATTTTTAAGTACTAGCATTCTAGTTTAGTTGTTGAGTTATGTCATTTTATTTATAATGAAAATTTTTTATGTGACAACAGGATGTTATTGTTGCTACAACAAATTTGAGCAATTTTGTGAATATTGCAACAAACATTTTTGTGTAGTTTTTTTGGGTCACAGCAAAAATGTCAATGCTTTTGTGTAGTTTTTTGGGCACCTACAGCAATGTTAATGGTTTTATGCAGTTTTTAGGATAAAGTAGTATTATGCAACAATTGTTTTGGTTTTATTCTTTTGGTTGGTTGAAAACAGGTCCAACTTAGGATGATAACAAAATGATTTTGGTTGTTAGAACATAGGTGCAACAAATTTGGGTGTATGTACACATTTCAATGGTTTATCTAGAATGACAGTTTGATGTTTATTCAATATGGCTTGCTTGCATTTTCATATTCAATATGGATTGATGTTTATTTGATATGGATGTTTTCAATGGTGCATGAACATAGGTGTTGTTTTATATTCGTTCAATATGCATTGTTTGACATAGTACATTAATTTCTTATGTTACGTGACAAGACAAATAACAACACTAACTTCATCTTCCCATGTGTCATTTCCATCATATGAAATCTTTTTTTCGAACACTTGAGTCATTGCTACTATTCCATCATTTTGGATTGTATTATCCACTAAGTGAATCCTTTGAGAATATTGAGAATATTTATCTTCATTAGAAGCCCAAAAAGAATAATAGTTGCATTTACGTGATTCACGTGTGAAACATAAATTACTAAGAATTTTTTCAAATTTGAACATCTTGACACTAACCTTCCTGCAATAAATCACCAGTTCTTGAACTTGATAATGTCACCATTAATTTCATTATTTGTACTAGATGATCCTTCCATATCAATACCAAATATGAAAATAAACAAAGAAATTCAGAAAAAAATAATAAAGATACAACAAACAAAGATTTTGAAGAAAGCAAGCTAATAAAAATAGAGCAAACAAATTGAGAAAAAAAATGTACATGACAAGTGCAAAGCAGTGGCTTTTATATAGGCCACTACTTTGTTACTGTTGCTCATTAGCAACAGTAAGATCTTTTATTTAATTTTTATTTTTTTAATCAAAATTTTCAACTTGGTAATTTTTAAGGACATACCCAATTTTGTCCATAAGAAAGTTGTACAAGTCCACCGCCAGTTATTGTTTCCCATACCTCCTATATGATTTTATATTTTTTTTTTGCCACAAAAATTAGGGATAAAAACATCATTTTTGCCAAAAATTATTTACTTAGGGGTAATATAATCTTTTTGCTCTATTTTATCAACCTTTAGTTATCTCAAACGGTCAATCACGGTCAAACTGTTAGTTCAAGAAAGGATGCTATAATAAAAGGCAAACGTGATTTCCGTTTGTAAATATGCATATATCCAAAGGGTTTTGGGTAATGTGCTCAAATTTATATGGTTGTGCAACTTGTTTGCTAATTAATCTTCAATATATGTAACTTATTTCCATTTTTACTTGTGGTTGAGAAGTTTAATTTTAACAATATATTAACTTATCTTTTCTCTAAAACTATATTCATATATGCTTTAATTTATTCATTTTAAGTAGCCTTGTGGTTTTATTATTATTATTATTATTTTGGGTCATTCCTTAGTACTTTTCCAATTGTTTAGATAACTTCCTACGTAGGATCAGTGATAGTCAAATTGATTTTACCATGGTGCTTGTTAGTGGCCTTGTAGAAGCTACTATGAGACACTTGATCATATTTTCTTGTAATGATTGTTTTGTGTTTATATTGTCTTTAAAATCTCATAGTATTCATTAGTTTGTAAGTTATTATGTTGTTTAAGATGTTGTCCATATTAATTCCCTATAGTACCACTTTTTTCTCTTTTTGGTTTACATTTGTAGATATACATCTAAAGATAAATGAGACTACTTTTCTTAGGTTACTGATTTAAATTTTGTACAAGATAATGTTTTATCGGAAAAAGATGGAAAACACAATCCATGGTTGATTAATAAACTATGGACAAAATCAAGAGTTGAAGGATAGGTATTTTGGTAGTGTTATGGGTATTTTTAGTAAAATGAGTAAAGCCCAGAAACGAAGGCCCGTTGTATCGCCTTGTAAGGGGAAGCCCAAAAAGGTCTGGTCAAAATAGACATAAGTCAAAAGGAGTCAACCATTAACTTGTGTACCCGAGGACACCTGATTACACATAAGGCCTGATCGATGAATGATTGCATAACGACCAGGAATTCTGCTCGTCCGCTTGACTGAGGGATAGTTAAGTCTGCTCGTTTGTCCGATAAAGGAGGCATAAGGCCAATGAAGCGGTCTGCTTGCTTATAGGCAACGTTTGATCGCTGGAGAAGTTATTCATAAGAATTGACCAACTGACCTTCCGGAAGGGGGATCAATTCAAAATAGGAAAAGTGACAGTTTGCCTATTCTCATGCAAATCAAACACTCTTGGAAATTGCTATATGCGCGGGAGAGATAATCTCGTAGAAGATTATTCTAATTAATGTATATTATTTTTTGCCTTATCTGTAAGATTCTTAAGCCTATTCTGACTGTAACATCTCCAATATAAATAGGAGATGGAATTCAATGTAGAGGGACAGAGTGAAATAAAATACAATTACTCCGGCAGTGAGGAGAGGTAATTGTCGTGGACGTAGGCCATTGTTTCTGGCTGAACCACGTAAAAAGTTCGGTTGTCTTGTTGGTTTTGGCTTTAGTGTTGTGTGCTTTGTGTGTGGTTAGTCATATTGCAGGTATTGGGCTTAAAAGGACTGGGTTGACCAAAATCGAGTGTCAACAGGTATCAATCAATTGACAAAGTCTATATATTAAAACTACAACCTTCTTTTAGTAATATCTCTTTTCTATTTTGTGAATTTCATAGCAATAAATGTTAAATTAATTACTTGATATATGTACTCCATTATACTACTTTTGTTTAATTTGATTATGGCAAACCAGTATTTTGCTAAATTTGTTAGTTAGTTTGATTTATTTTAAGTTTTATTAATGGTAATATTATGAAACATGGTTATTAAGATAGGTATAATAAAATGGATTAATATGAATAAAGAGAATACAACTTCAAAATAAAATATTGTTTTCAAAGGCCCTCGAGACAATATCGATGGCCATCGGCCATTGTTGTTGTAAATCTTAGTGTTTTCGATAGTTAAAAGTCCTTAGACAACATCCTTTACCATGACTAAAAATAACATTTTCGACCACCCACCCTTTAGTGAAACACATGATTTTTTGTGATATGATATCAAAGATATTATGGTCAAAGTTTCAAAAGGTTTTTCCTATGAAACTGAAAATATATCCGACGATCTTTAAGTATCATAAATTGTAAAATTTTTGATGGTCAGTTGATATATTAGTATTTTCATTAACACTATTTGCAACGGCTATTGATGACCAATTGCCATCGAAGTCGAATATGCTAACGGCAATATATTGTTACCAATGACATCCCTCGATAATGTACGTTTTTGTTTTTTTTCATAGCCAGTTCTTCTTTGAATCGGATCGTTAGACCTAAGACTCGAATTGAAATAGACCAAATTTCTTATTTATATTTAAATTTTAAATTGTAAACACCTCATGGGTGCATGCATAAATTGCCCTACTTAAACCCTAAAACACTATCAGATAACACTTAACAGACATCATTTTTCATTTTTGTTTTCTTCTTTACTCTCTCACTCTCATCGGCAGCAGCAATCCCTCTCTCTCATCACCGACCTCTCTCTTCTGACATTTTACACTCTTACTGAATCCCAACCAACTGACTATTCTCATCTCTCTTTTTCCCTCTCTACCGAAGCCCTCTCATCTCTCTTTTTTCCTCTCAACAGAATCCCTCTCATCTCTTTTTTGCTCACCAATCAACTATTTCATCCTCTTATTGTCACTCGCTTCATTGCAAGTCACTTTTATTTTCCTAAACTTTAATTGACTGATTTTGATGGATTTTTTTTTTTATATTCTTTTTTAATCTAGTTTTTATATTCATTGTATGGTTTACCATGTTTAATTAGGTATAATCGCAGATTCTTCAAAATCTAAGGATTGAAAACCGTGAAGTTGAGAAGAAATTGTAACTGCCCATCAACCAAATTGTATGTATTCGATTCATTTAATAAACTTTTAGGTTGTTATTTTTTAATGAAATGCCGAGTATAAGTTTGATATAAAATGTTGTTTGGGAAACGTTTAGTAGTTTTTATTGGCTTTTTGTTAATAAAATCGTAAATTAATGTATGATGAGTTGTTTTTATTGTGTTTTCTCTAGGTGGTGTTGATGTATGTTTACAAGAACATGTATATTAAATTAAACGTTATATTAATTTGTTGTTTTGTGTTAAGATAATTGGGAGATGTTAATGCCCTTTGTTAAGATAATTTGTTGTTGATGTTGCTGCCCCATGAACATGATTTTTTGTTGATGTTGCCGCTCTATGTAAGATGATTTTTTGTTGTTGTTGTTGCCCTATATTAAGGTAGTTTGTTGTTGTTGCAAGAGAAGCTTACAACTTCAATTGATTTGGATTGAAATTTTAATGATAACGTAATTGGATTTTCTTTCAAAAAAAAAAAAATTTGATGTAATTGGAAGTATGTTGTTTTCTCATCTGTTCGTGCCTTTATGGGTGATGCTTGAGTGTTTGCTATTTCTGCCTGTGGATGATGGATGATGGAGGAGTTTGTTCTCCCCTCCCACCACTCCCCCGCCCCCCCCTCCCTTGTGTGTATCTTGTTTGGACATTATATTGGACTTTAAGGACTATTATTGTGTTGCTAATGCTTGGAGTCTTTGGACTGTAATGTAATGTAATATTTTGTTATTTCAATTTGGACTTCTAACTTTGGAATATTTTGTACTAATTTTTGTTATTTTGTTTGGTGATCTGCTATTGGTTCTGACAGGCGGCCTTCTTGCTTTTGTTTTTTGCTACAGTACTTTTGTTAAATTAGTGTCTTGCCAAGTTTACGTTTATTTGTTTGTTAAGTTTGTGTTAATTTATTTGGCGAGAGTTAGACTTTTTTGGTATGTAGTCCACTCATGCTTTGGAGTTAAATTGGGTTATATATTATTTGACCTATTTTCTATAAAAGTGTCGATATTTCCATCTTTCTAAAACCATTTATATCACTTTTATTAAATGAGTCATAATTATAATAGTAAATTACATCAACTCTCTCAAGTTTAGGTATAATTGTAGTTAAATGGGAATTGTGATTGTAATTACACAAACATCCCCCACTTTCAGTTGACTTTCCTAACCTCAAACCATTGACCTTAATTCATTTCAATAGAAAATGACTACAATACTCTTATCTAGTGGAAACATGATGGAAATATTAACATGCACTTCAAGGAAAAATAACCTTTTAATATATTAAAATTACTTTATCGAGTTACAAATAGTCACATTACACCTAAATTTATAAATAATTTAAATTGATTATAAAAAGTAATTTTTTTAATCTCTCAAAAACGCAAATTTTTAATAAAATCTTTAAGAAAATTCATATACAAAACAAATAAAACTTTCTTGTTGGGAATTTGTTGGTGGTGTGATTTTTACTCTTTTATGAAATAATTAAAAAAAAAAAATGATCTCCATTAGAGATCTGGTATGAATCAAATCTCTAATGCAAATATGCTCCATTGGAGAAGTAGATTTGATCCATCACTAGTGAATATACCTATTGGCGATGTTTTAATATTCTTTTTTTTTTAAAATATTTTTAATTTTACTAAAAAATTTATTTTATTACTAATTGATTAATTACTTTTTTTTTTCCTCCAAAAGATATTTTTAACCTTAATAACATTGAAATGATGGTCAATAGTTTGAGTTTATGGAAGTAACTGACAATAGAGGATGCTTGTGCAATTACAATTAAAATTTCCCTCTAATTTCAGTTACATCTAAACTTGAGTGAGTTTATGTAATTTATTCTTATAATCATAACTTAATAGAATGAGGCAAACATATTAAAGGGGTGGATAAACAATTTTAGAAGGATGGAAATTGACACTTTTTTGTGTAATTATTTTGTTTTGTACAGTGCATAGTATGCTAATATATTGGACTTAAAATTGGGTTAAGGCCAAAAAAAATTATACAAGTGAAAAAATCATAATGTAAAGCTCAAAGGCCGAAATTGGCCCAAAATCATGGAAACTGAATAGAACTGAATTGAACCAATCTTGTTTGATTCATCTCGATCCAACATAAAAAATAGGGGTGTTTGGTTTTCACTTTCAAAAATAGAGAATTTCACAATTCGTGTTCGGTTTCTTTTGGAATTGAACTGAACACCCAAGTACTCGACTCTACATGGTACAAAACTACTCAAACTAAGAAGGGACATGCATAATTAGTATTATATATTGTTGATGGTAAGAACCAATCAACCTCGAAACGATTTGTGACACTTGTAGACCGAGCTCGCTAAGAGAGTACGTCCCATATCCCGTAGGCCCCAATGCTCGTTTAACCCTTTGGCCTCGGAAGGTCACATTCGGAGTAGAACCCTCAACCTTATAGGCATTTTAGGTGCATAACTCCTACCTATCAGGCTGATCAGCCTGATGGATAGGAGTTTGGCCTCAGCAATACCTATAAAGGTTAGGGGTTCGACTCCAGACGCGACATTTCGGGGCCAAAGGGTTAAACGAGCTCACTGGGGCCTACGGAATATGGGATGTATCCTTCCAATTCGGTGAGGCCTATAGGATATGGGATGTACCCTCCCAGCTCGCTCGGTCTACGGGTGCCTCAAATCGTTACGGAGAGTGACCCTCCCATGGTCCACAAACCAAAAACACACGTTTTTATATTGATGGTCGGAACTAGTTAATCTTGAAACGATTTGTAGCACCCGTAAGCCGAGCTCGCTAGAAGGGTACGTCCCATATCCCGTAGGCCGCAGCACTCGTTTAACCTTTTGGGCTCGGAGGGTCGTGTCCGGAGTAGAATCCTCAACCTTATAGGCATTTTGGGTGCATAACTCCTACCTATCAACCTTATAGACTAAGAGATCATTTGTTTTTTCCACTTAATACTTAATAATGTTGAATTGCATTTATTAAGCTGTTTCTGTTTGTTTTTTTAAATGGTCAAATCACTTAAAACTACCAAAAAACAACTGAAAAACTAAGTAAAAATTTTTAACTTTTCATTTAATTGCAAATCACTTAATGATATTTAAAAATTTTTATTCCAAATTTATCCTCCCAATATAATATAATTTTAAATTTATTCTAATTTTATATTACTCAAAATTTCTTTTTTTTTTCATTTTTTTTCTTGATAGTTACAAAAAATAAATTTGAAAAGTGAAATCTAAATGCAGATCATCCCAAATTATCTTGGAATTAAATTAATATATTTTAATTTATAATTTAAACATTCATTTTTTAGTTGTTTTATTAAAAATATTAATATCTTTAAATATATAAATATGGTTCATGCTACTATAATTTTTAATTATATTTTAATTATGAATAAAATATTATTAATATGTGTATAAAAATGTTTTAGAATTTATTAAATTATTTATCTTTAGATGTTTATATTAAATTAATTAAAATTATATAACAACAAATAGTATAAATAGTATAAATGTCAGTTTATTAGTTGTTAGATAAATTTAAATTTAAGAACAAACAAATTTACAATATATTAAGAGATAAGAGAAAAAAACAAATATATTATTCAAATTTCAGATTTCAGTAACTATTCAGTTTTTAATCTTCAGCAGTATTGTTCAATCTTCAGATAAATAAATAAACGACCTCTAAGTTAGAATTAAAATCAACACTTATATTTGTATTAAAAAAAAAAATCAACACCTATATTTTTATTTAAAAAAAAAAAAATCAACACCTTTATATATTTGTTGCATTAGTGGAGATAGGGTTGTGGTGGCCTCGAAATTAACAACAACTTTTAAGATTTTACGGAGGCTTTAGACAAGTGGACTTGGTTTTTGTGACCCATTTGATATTTGACATCCACTCAACCTAGTGGAGTACAAATGCATATCATCATCAATTGCTTCTTCTGTTTTGACTTAAAATCTTCAATCAATTATTTGTTGGTCATTCCTTAAGAAAAATAAAAAGATTTGTTAGTCATAACATGCACTAAGACTTGATTATGATTAAAGGTTAGAAGTTGGAGATGGACTCGTTCACCATGTAAAAATTGCCTTGTCAAGAAATCGAGTTCTTTGTACCATGAACTTTCAAGTAATCCTGGTGTCTGGCTATAGAATATAATTGTACTTTTACTAGAGCAATCAACAACACAATTCTCAAAATTTTTTTTTGCGCTGATATGTCTAAAAAGGAACTCTGGAAAAAAAATAAAAAAAAGTCAATTCTTAATTTATGCTTCCTTAATTTTGGTAAAGATTAAATTCCTATTTATAGGGTGAAAAAACCCTAAAAAAATAAGCCGTTAGTTAGCAAAACAAACCAAAATCTATAATATTTCTATCAGGAAATCTAAGGAGAGTATATTCAACCTAGAAGTCTATTGGAATATAAAAGATTTTAAAATCTAGATGTATTTAATTTAGACTTTTTATAATTCTATTAAAATTCGGGTATATTCAATTCAGATTTGTAAGGATTCCAATAAAATTTTTGTGTATTCAATTAAACCTTTTAAGAAATCTAAATAAGTGAATGTGTATTCAAAAAATTAATAATTTTGTAAGAATTATATTTTAATAGATTTTAATGGATTTTTTAAACCTAGATATGAATAAAACAGTTCATATGAAATCTTGCTCTATCCCTAAAGATTTCATAGATTTCATAACTTCATTTTTTTTTCTCTTGGAATTTTTTTTCAGTGATTAAATCACCAAAACATACAAGTTTTTCAACAATCAACAAGTCTTTTTGTCTCTAATGGAACTCAAAAATCTACAAAAACTCAATCTTTTGATTAGCGACAATTGTAATCTCACATTAATCTATACAAAACCTAGTAACTAAGATTCGAAGAGGAAACTGAAATTTCTCTATTTGTTGATACTTTACGAGTTGATGCAATTGAAGATTGGCTCACCTCTTGATTCTATCTAGATTTATCCTGCTTTGACTTATTACGGTTGTGGTTTCACAAATGATAATTTCATAATGTACAACAACAATTATGGAAATGGATAAATATTGCATAGATATAAATGAAGAATGGATAGAAACTAGGCGATGACCGCTAAAATTCCTAAGCAATAATAACACATAATGTCAATTTCACCCTAAATAACGTTATTAATATTTTTAAGTTTTTGATAATTACTCTCACCTATTTTATTGATACATTACACTTACAATTTATATGTTGTTGGTTCTATTAAACATTGACACTAAAAGTTTGCTAATTTGAAAACGTGAAACTATCAATCTTCTACATATGTACATATAAGCACACACATAGATACAAAAAAAGTTTTGCTGGTGCTACAGATTTATATTGATTTTTAAACTTAATGTTTTTTAACTTTATTGAATGTGACACACTCTTCAAAAATATATAAATACGATATGATATGATCTTAAGTTGATACATACGTATTAGCATTTTTTTTAAAAAAAAAAAAAATCAACAAATAATTAGACATGAAAAAACGAATATCATTTTATAATATCAAAATTTTCATTAATGTGATTTATAAAAATAAAATAATTATATTTATAATTTATATAGTTTGGCGGTGAAAGTTGGGCAAAGTAAAACATGCTACTCATCATATGATTTTTTTTTTTTTTTTAAGATAAAATCATTAATAATTCCATTTAAATATATCCAATTTCATTTAAATCTATGTAAAAAATCCAACAAACTCTAAATAGAATTCTAACAAAATTTGATGGAATCTATTAAATAATCCAACAAACTCTTAAATAGAATTCTAACAAAATCTGATAGAATTTATAAAATCTATAGAATTCATCAAAATCTATCATTAAAAGAAACTCCAACAAACTCAAATGAAATCTAGATTGAATACACCCCTCTAAAACAAGAAAGAGTTTATAAATTTTACATTATTCTTTAGATTTTTTTTAATGCAAAACAATATTTTTAAATTTTATTTTTTATTCATTAAAATAGTAAAGATGGATTAAAATACAAAATAAAGTCTTGTACTTGTAAAAGGTTAGGTAGCTTTAACCTTAAAGTATGACTATATGACTTAGGGGTCATTTATTTTTTCCACTTAAAATTTGATAGTGCTGAATTGCATCAATTAAGTTGTTTTCGTTTATTTTTTAAGTGGTCATACCACTTAAAACTATCTAAAAACAACTGAAAAATTAAGTAAAAATTTTAATTTTTCACTTAATTGTAAATCACTTAATGATATTGTAATACCCTCTCTCGAGGATATTACTATACATATGTACGGAATGAAGAAATGTATAAATTTACCCCTTTGAAAAATAAATAAAATGAGTTTTCAGTATTAAATAGTAAAATTTAAGATTTGTGAAATTTGAAAATAAGTGGAAATCATAAAAATTTAACGGTTTAAGAGAAATTTTTCAGATATTTTGATAGAATTTTCTAGAAGCTTGGTAATCGTAATTTTGAAAAAGTTTAAGGACGAAAAACAAGCTTGACCCATGCCTATAAATAGGTATGAGTGGGCGGTGTCGGTGGAAAGGAAGAAAGTCGAGTGAAGAGAGAGAAAGAAGAGAGAAAAAGAGAGAGAGAAGGAGAGAAAGTGAAGGCGTGAGCTGGATAGAAGAGGGAGGAGGTTGTTGCTATCGTTGACCCAAGCCAGATCTCTGCTATTTTGAAGAGAGAGCTGAGCTTAAGAAAGGAGAAGGTAGATGTGGTAACAATCAAGAGTAGTGAGTTGATGAGAAAGTGAAGCAAGAAATCAAGGAGGAACTTGGTAAGTGAAGTAGCTAAATTGATTTGTGTTGATTTTGGAGTAGAATGGTTAAGTCTGCTCATGAGACCTATGAGGTCGCGATCTGGGTTGGAATGAAGATCTGGTTATGGTGTTAGATTATGCTTGAGTTGTTTGTTGGTATTGTGTAGTTGAGTATGTTGAGGATATATTGAAGTCAGAGTGGTATTAGTGGCTGTGTATGTGAGCTAAAGGAGGAGGGCTCGTGAAATACGAGCTGGATAGGTACCCTCAGCCCTTTCAAAGCTGGGTAAACTGGTATAGAGCGTAAGCTCACTCCCAGCGAGCTGTTTAATGAGGTCCCAGCTCACCTGGTTGTTTGTCAGAGTTGCACGAAGACAGTGGCTGGTTAGGGCGAGCTCAGCGAGCTGATATCTCGCTCCCAACGAGCTGTTTAGTGAGGTCCCAGCTCACCTGGTTGTTTGTCCGAGTTGGACGAAGACAGTGGCTGGTTAGGGCGAGCTCAGCGAGCTGATATCTCGCTTCCAGCGAGCTGTTTAATGAGGTCCCAGCTCACCTGGTTGTCTATCCAGGCTGGACGAAGACAGTGGCTGGTTAGGGCGAGCTCAGCGAGCTGATAATGTTTATGGCCAGGTCGAGCTGGCTTAGTTGTGAGCTAAGTAGGTCGTGAAATCAAGCTAAACCCTAAAAGGGTATCAACTTGCTATAATAGATGTACTAAGTGAGCTCTTTGTGTTGGGGGAGGTACCCTCGACTCGAGATGAGTTGAGAGAAGGAGCTTGCATAAGCAGAGCCAAGAGATGGACCTCGCATAGGTCGAGCTGTAGGTAGTTAAGTAGAGCTGAAGAGCTCATAGGGCAAACTGGCAAAGTGCTTGAGCTCGTAGCTCGTGCTGGGCAGGGCAGTTCGCAGCAGCTCGGGTATAGTAGGTGTATTAAGGTTGTTTTAGGGTGAATTAATCTGCAAGCTAAGTAAAGTCTTATTGTGACTAAGTAAAGGTAGCATTTCGAGCTAGAAGAGGTCGTTGAAGGTAAGAAGTGAAGCAGTTGAAAGCAAGTAGTGAGTGTGATATATTATTTTAAATACTTTTAAATTTTATTTAGCAATTAATTTTATTTATTTAATTGCTTTAATAATGAAAATAAATAATTTATTTATGTGATATGTATTATATAGTATTTATTTTTATAGAATGATTTAGTAATAGTTTTTAGTTATAGAAAAATATAGAAAAGTCTTTCAATCCTAGTGGACGACCTAAGTCCTATTAGCGTGACCTTCTAGCTTTAGACCCAGCCGGTATACTCCACGATGTGTGGCATAGTATTGGGAAGTCCTGCTAACATTAGGGAGGATTAAGTCTGTCATGTCTGTCGCCCTCTACATTCGTGAAGTATTTCTCGACCACGGTGAGTGATGATAATTCCGCCACACATGTATACGATACATCTTTGTAGTATTGTCATGGTGAACGATACTAGTTTTTGTGCCTAGTGATCCCCCATATTGAGTGAAGCTAGTCCGGCCACCTTTGTGGTTTTAACATTTCTTGGGTGGCCATTCGAGATTTATAGAATAGCTATCATACAAATAGAAACAGATTTTAGAAAGAAATGTTTTAAAAAATATTAAACATTTTTCTGAAACTTATAAGTAATTTTATACGAAACCCCTAAACTTTTAGAAATCAAAATTATTTCAAAGATAAATGTTTTAAACGTTTTTGTGAAGAAAATTTTAAATAAAATACATACGTACTCACTGAGTTTTATAACTCATTATGTTTTTTTTTTTTTTTTTATGTTAAAAACCTCCTCAAGTGCAGATGTAGGCGATCCAGGTACCAGAGAGCCACGATCAAACTAGGTAGGTTCCTACCGACGACGTAGCATAAATCTTTTGTAAAATTTATGATTTGGATTTACTCATGTAAATTACGTATTTCTCTGACATTATAGAACTTTTATAAATACATGCTTGCTTTAATATTCGTATTTTATTAAGTTTATTTATTTGATGCATAAGAAATGTGATTTTAATAAAGTACGATTTATATAGAAACAGTTAAATAATTACGGGTTCGTTGTATGATGCCATTTTGAGCCATATTAGATGGGTTTCAGAAGAGTCTCGTAAGGTGCCCGACAGGATCGTTGGATTTATTAGTAGGAATTCGGGTCGGGTCCTGTCAGATATTTAAATATTTTTATTCCAAATCTATCCTCCTCACAATAATATAATTTGAAATTTATTTTAATTTTATATCACTCAAATTTTCTTTTCTTTTCTTTTTATTTTTTATTTTTTATTTCTTGACACTTATGAAAAATATATTTGAAAAATAAAACTTAAATACATCTTATCCCAAATTATATTAGAATTAAACTAATATATTTTAATTTACAATTTAAACATTCAATACTTTTAGTTGTTTTCTTAAATATATTAATATATTTAAATATATAAATATGGTTAATACTACTATATATTTTTAATCATATTTTAATTATGAATAAAATATTAGTAATATGTACATAAAAGATATTTTAGAATTCATTAAATTTTTATTTTCAGATGTTTGTATTAAATTAATTAAAATTACAAAACAATAAATAGTTAAAAGGATATAAATGTCAACTTATTAATTTTTAGATAATTTTAAATTTAAAAACAAATAAGTTTACAACATATTTCAATGTAAAGGAAAAAACAAAGAAATATTTCGTTCAGATTTCAGGTTACAATCATCATTCAGATTTCATTCTTTAGTTGGACTGTTCAATTTTCAGATAAAAAAATGAACGATCCCTTATTCTTCTTCGTCCTTTTGATAAAGTGCAAAATTAGGGTTAAATTGAAGAATTTATATTTAAGAGGAATAAGGAAATTAAGAATAAATATAGATATTTTGTTTTGAAGGAATACAATTAAGGTTGTTTAAATATGGTTAACATTGGTATATTTATAAATGTTTACATTAATATGTAAATTTTTTAATTTAATTAATGGGTGTGTTAATAATAGGAGTATAAAAATCATGTTTGTGGATGATAATATCTATAATTTTTTTTTTTTTTTTTAAATGCACAATAAGGTAAATTACCAAAATCTATCGATGTAAAATTAAAAAATCTATGCTCATTTTAAACGACCATATTTCATGAGTGGATTTATAATAAAATACTTGCTTTTGTCGACAAATTCTCTGCTTTTGTGAGTTTCTCTTGCTTTTCATCTTGTCATTAACCACACCCGGGTGCTTCTTTGGGTCCATCTCGTCGTTTTTATATTTCAAATCCACTCAATCCATCTTCTTCAACTCCCTCAAATCCTGCAGCTTTCACCTACGATCCCACTCTCTCTCTCTATTGCTATGTCAAGCACTTGTGCTACGCTCTTCTCCTCTTCTCTCCCTCTGCCATCGTAAGTTCCACTCTGTTTCTCTTGATCAAATTCATGATCCAACAAGCAATGCCTCTAATTTTTTATAGGATTTGATGGGTTTTTTCTTCTCTAGTTGATTGAATTGGACTTGCCAGAGGCTAGTAGAACCCCCAAGGGGGTTCTCAGATCAATGGAACATTGATAAGCGATAACTCGATGAGAACACGATGCAACTCGTCAAGTTGTACAAAACTTAAATCGAGTTGGACCGAGTGTTCGGTCCAACATGTTAAGTACTTGTCTCTGATGAGTAGAATCCCCGATTTGGGATATTCTGATTGGCAAAATACCAATTCAAGTTGACTTGGCGAAAACTCGGTCACGTTTTACAACACTAATATAAAATAAAAGTAATTTGTTTGAGAGGTTAAAAATAAATTTTTTTAGTAACCGGATGAAATGACCCTTTGTTTTTGGGTAAAAATGAATTCTTCCGTTATTTTTGTTGCACTATCTACTTATGTTGTTCTATGAATCTACTGCAACATGAAATGCACGGTGTCAAATATTTACAGAATGCGCAATGAACATTGTCCTAAAAGTTCATGGTAGCTCGCGACAAATGTTATTGCTCGTTACCACAGCGCACATGGTGAATTGTATTTACGTCTAACACAACATGATGTAAGTTGTGAAGAAGTTTTAGCTCTTTGGCAACTAGCGCATTATAAACAGTTACTTGGCATTGTCAAAGGCTTTAGCAACAGATTTTCTGCTTTGCCAGAGAGTAAATTTCTTGTGATGAGGTGTAGAGTGCACAGATGAGAGTACATTGTAACTTTTCTTGCCTTATTTAGATTGTCTCATTAGTAGCCATTTCTACACTATTTGTTTTTCTTTTTCTTGCTTTCCCTAACATATATGGTCGGTGTTGTGATACATAACTCCAAACCCTTGCAATAGCAGCTTCATACCCACCTCTTGCGCAAGGTGGCAGCGTCTTTGTTAATGGCTATGGAAAACCTATTATGTATAAGGGCTTTGCCCCAACAAAAGAGGGGATGTTTCCATATGCAATGCTAATAAGCGGGCTGATACTATTGAGAGTGGTGGCACACCAGTTCTTGGACCTAGTAGTGGTGCTATCTGGTCAGGACCATATAATTCATCAATTGCTCAGAGGTGAAGTTGGAGAAAAGAACAAATAATAACAAGTTTTCCATACGGTCTTCTGTCTATCCCCACAATGCTTGAACATGACATGCGGCAAGGTGATTATAGATTATTCTCTTTGCATGATTACATATGCATGACTTTAGAAGTGATATATTAGTTACAGTAACGCTTGATTCGTATATTGCGAATGAGGATGTTATCACTGTGTCATTCTCCTTAGAACAACTTCTCTTTATAACTTGTGTACATTCTTATAAGTTAACAAGCAGTAGAGTTAAGGCCTTTTGCGTTCATTGATCTTAAATTAATTGCATGAGAAACTGAAAAATGGATGACTTTGTCAGCAGCTAGTTGGTCTAAGGTATGCATAAGAAATCCTAAGATTTGTTAAGCTATAAGGGAACATAGAATGTATTTTTGGTCCATGAGCTCAAGCCTTCGGGAGGTTTACGATATATTTGAAGAAATTTTAAGACATGTTTTTGACAAATTTTAAAGAGGTTATCTAACAAATTTCACTATGTAAAAAAGATATATTATAAAAAATGTCCCTAGAAAGTGAACTAATCGAAGTTGACACTCTTCTTTTTATTAGATGAATTGTCCCTGATTGTTAAATTTCCATCCAAAAAGTTGATATTTTCCATTCAAAATCTTGAAACGATTAAAACACCCTTATCAAGATTCTATAAAATCTTTATCATCGTATGTAATGACTGAAATGTCATTTAAGCTTATTGATTATTAATTATTAATCATATTAAATGAAAAATAAAACAAAATTAAAAGAAAAAACTAAACTAAACTTTTCAGGCAAGAAAATCTAGAAACCTAGAAAATCAAAGCAAGGTTTCTAGCAATCGGAAATCCAGATTGGGTTTCTAGATTGCTAGAAACCAGAAAATTGGAATCCTAAATTTGCTGGAAACCCATATTTTCTTTGAAAAAAAAATGAATTCAAAAACGAAAATTAAAAGCTAAATAAAAAACCATAAATCTTTCTAGGAACACACGCATTAAAATCAAATCAAAACTAACAACATGACCCAAATCAAAGGCAACACATAAAAACTTAAAAACAAAGAAAATTTAAACAAGACACATTAAAACTAAAACCCAAATTCCGGAAGGATTCATTAAAGATGGAGTGAAAATGGAAGGTAGTTTCACTTCATTTGAGATGGAGTCAACTCCATCTAATATGGAGATGTGGCCGACCGATTCCATCTCCATCTAAGATGGAACTATTCAACTCCATCACCAACCACAACCTTGTCCATTAAGAAGGCTCGATGGCAAATGGAATTTCATCAACGATGGCTTCAAGGGCTTAGAAATCCAAAGCTAGTTGCATGCCGACAATGGTTGCATTGAGGCACAACCGATTAGCTTCATCATTTAAAATGAGGGTGGTCAATTGGTGGCGGGTGATAAGGGATTTGGAATGGGTGGTCGACTGATGTGATTTTTGAATTTTTTTTTGTATTTTTGTATTTTGTATTTTTAATTTTGTTTTACTTTAATGTGACTAATCTAAAAATCTTATGAAATAGTAAATAATCTCAGTTTATCGTAACTTTTCAAAATATTAGTTAAAAAATCCCTACCATCAGCCAAAAGCAATTTTTATAAAAATATTTAATGGTTTTGTGATAAAATAATCAAAGATCAAAATACCCTTACTATATTGAAAAATTAAAAAATTAAAAAAAAAATTAGTTAATTACCAAACTACTCATACCCTAAATAAAAATTTAAAAAATAAAAATTAGAATTTACAAATAAATTTATATAAAAATAAATAAATAAATTATAATTTTGAATAATTGAAATAATAATTATTATTAAATAAAATTTAAATAAAAATTTTCCTTCAAAAAAAAAATAAATAAATTAAATAAAAAATTTTCTTCGAATCTCCACCGTCCATTTTAATAAAGATTAAACAAAAGAAAAAAAATTCTGTAAAGATCTTCACAAATCTAATGAACATACAATCTTTAACAAACTTGAATTTTTTTTTTTTCTCACACACAATTCACCAAACACATTAATCAAACACATAATCTTTAACAAGCCATATCCATTTTTTTCCCTCTCATTCATCAAATACATAATCTTCAACAAGAAAATTTCCAACCATAAACACCATCAACATGATTTGGATGGACTCACTCCCTTACTCCTCGTCTCCTCCTCACTCTTTCACTATCTTGCACTCAGTCTTCGTCATTGTCTCCTCCTCAACCGGTGTCAACTTCATCGACGCGCATCTCCTCACCAACCGCGACCAACGCCATCACTCTCTTCCTTTCGCTCTCCCTTTACTGTGTTGACCCAGACCGGCATCATCTTTGTCGACTCACATCTCCTCATCGATTGCTACTGCTCATCACTTCTCCTAGCCTGTTCCCACTGGCCGCCAAGTAATATGGCTTTATTTTATAATTACATTATTTTATATTTATTTTCTTACTCGTAAATAGTGTTTTTGAGGTATGTCTTTCTATATATTTTTGAGGCATGTCTCTAGTTTTGGTGTTTTTATGCAGTAAAAGCAATGGATAAGGCTGTTTGTAGAGACAGAGAGTAATGGTTATAGGAGATTAACTTGTGAACTTTTGCTTTAATTTTTTTTTTTTTAAATATTTTAATTCAACCCAATTGTTCCCAATTTAGAGATTTAAAGACATTGATGATTATACCCTTAAAGTTAACGGGTCTGTCAGTTCATTAACGAATTTACTATGTCATTTAACTGTTAGACCGTTTTAGTTATTATTTTCAAAATCAAAGGTGGGTTGATATTATTTTTAATTCCTAACGATAAAACGATAATAACCCTAATTTAAGTAATAGAGTTATTAAAATAAATATAATTACTCATCCAATCACCATTTTGTCTTTTACATTTAACACCATCTAAATTTTTTTTACTGGTAAGCTAAGGGGTGATTTGACTAATAAAAGAGAATCAGGGTCTAACCCCTGTTAGTTTACTTTTTCGGGGAGTTCATGATATTCCTATAAAAAAAACTATGGAATTCGTTTTAAGTGCGCTAGGCTGCATAATTATTGGCGCGGATATATGTTGCAACTCTCAAGTTGAATCATGCTGATTTAGTTTTGTTACATAGATTAGCTTTTACCAAATCGTTAATGAAATGTAAAGTTTCTGCAATAATTGGTGTAATTATTATGAAGTTTAATGTGTGAATTGCATTGTTCAAACTAAAACTGTAGAACACTTGAAAGACAAAACATTATAAAATATAACCAAAGCACAAAACGGACGGATATGATTTACCTATATATGTGTGTGTATATATATATATATATATGTGGTTGTGTATTTCTAATGGGAGAAACTTTTGATAAATTTTTTGGAGGATATCAATAAATTTTAGAATATTAGAACTTATATAAATTTAAAATTCATTTATATGTATATTAATTAGCGTGCCATGTTACAAAAATATATTGTAGAATCGTGGATTGTCCACACTTGAAAACATTCATTGGAAACTAGACCTAAAAGCATGAGAAATTCATACAAAGTTAACTATGAATCAATTCCAAACAAAAACTACAAAATCAATAAGGAACAAACTTCCGAAATTGTCAAAAATTCAAATTCTTTTATTATGGATGTTGCTTAGAAAATAATCTCAAAAAAAAAAAGAATCCCTAATGATCTTCACTAATTAGTAGCTACAAAAGAAAATGCTAATTGTGGTCTTCTAATTAAACTTTAACCGACCTTATAAAAACAAATGTGGTAATCAACCATTCAAAAACCCTCCCACATAGTGGCAAAGAACACCAGGAGCTGAGAAACAATGAGCAACAAAGCCATTACAACCAGGAAGATACCCAGTTTCCACCATTTGCTTCGTAGGGTCTTAAGGAACCCTTCTTTGCATGATTGGCAGTCGTAGCAGAGAATTGTTCTGTTATTGTTCCATGTCTGGCAGTCATGGTCTCCAGTTAATGAATCTTGTGGTTGTCTTCTTCTCCAGTAGGTAGCATTTATGAACTCCATCCCACATATTGCTGGTGGCTTGCAACATCCAGACTTCATCATCACATGCATGCGCAATACAAACGAAAAAGATGAAAGAAAATTAGAACTTACTTGGCTTGAGATGATATGATCTTTGAGTTTGGGAAGAAATAAGATTTATTTCATTGTAAAATGGTCATTTTAGTATTTTACATAACTTAAGAACTCTGAATAATTTTAGGTGAGGTTGTAGTATAATAGCTAATTATATTCAAAATTGTAGAGAAATGAAGACTAAAAATGCACTTAAAGTGCATCGTGGTGTAACTGAAAGAAATAGAAAAAAAAAAAAATAAAGTTAAAAGAAAATTAAAAGAAATAGAAAAAAAAAATTAACTCAGTAACCCTAGATCAAAACATTATGTTTGTAATTATAAAGAAACTAATAAAGGGAAGGATAAATATTAATAAGTACTGTGCTGATTTAAGAAAAACAAAAATCTTGATCTTCCATTCCCATACGTTAAATGCGTGTGTGATCTTTCATGGTGCAAATTTTCTATCTATTCTACTGACAAAAATTCTAAGTTTGAAATTCAGAAAAATGAAATAATCATTATCCTTATATCAAAACATCATGCATGTCATTAAACTAGTTTTATTGACTTACTGGTTAAATAATATTAATAAAAAACAATCATTAAATTGATTATAAGAGTGATCATCAAAGAATATTTTCAATGATTGTTATTAATAGATAATCTTATTTAATAAGTAAACTAAACGATATATCAAAAGATCATACATGTCATTATAAATTGTAAAATAGAAAAGAAACCTATTGACAAGAAATGCAAATGTGATGTTTTGATATACAAATTTCATACGTCTAAGAATTAGTCAACGGTTGAGAATCGAAAGGTCTAGAATTCAGAAAAATGAAATGATCGTGACTCATGCACATACCTCAATGGACGTTAATTTGCTGGTACTAAAATCATATGATTTCAGAATGAACAATCTGGACTGCAAGTCATCACAGGCCCCCGTACCGTAAATACAAGATTTGATATTATTCCAGTTATTATTATTCTCGATCTTCAACCTGAACCACTTCGGCGACGCTGGAATCTTCCTGCTCTCCATGTCATAAGCGCCTACAAGACCCAACCCAACTGTGAGCATGAGAAGCAGCGGGACCATGACCACGATCACACCCAGCATGGGGAACCTGGAGCGGAGGACGAGGGTGGCATTGCTGATTATGAAGACGAAGATGAGGGCGATGCCGATACCCATCTGGAGACGGGGAAGGCGGAGGAGGGCCTCGCAGTCGAAGTCCCTCATGTAGAGGATCCATATAACGCAGCCGAGGATGGGGAGCGAGAGGATGAAGCATACTATTGTTAGTAGACCTGCCAAGTTCTTTGCTCGTATGTTTACGGGTAGTGATGGTGGTGCCGGTGCTGGTTTGGTGTCTGCCATTGGTGGGCTCTCCGGGTTGTCAGAATCAGGTTTTGTGGTGTTAAGTTTTGATTGATCAGTTGCAGTTGGGGGTGCTTCTGTTGTGTTGTTAGTGGGATCAGCCATGTTAGTGAAGAGTGGACTTGGAAGATATAATGTTATAAGTTTTTACTTTTATTTTGATATAATTTTAATTTATTTTCACATCATAATCATGATTTGCCAAGTCAAATTTTGGTTAAGAGAAATATTGGGACAGATGAGAGATCTATGGGGGAATGTAGGAGCTACTATTTGACATTAGACGATAAATTTGATGTGTAAGATTAAAGGAGGAAATATTGGATGGGGTGGAGCTATCATGTTATTGATGTGTGTAGAAAAATGATGGGGTGGAGCTCCACTTGATTTTTATTTATTATTATTATTATTGTTGTTGTTGTTATTTGAAGTAGAAGATATTTTATGTTTAATAATGGAGTCAATATCCTAACTAGTCAGAGGATAACTAACTGTACCCAAGGAGAAGATATATTTCCTCCTTTAATCTTACACATCAAATTTATCGTCTAGTGTCAAATAGTAGCTCCTACATTCCCCCATATATCTCTCATCTGTCCTAATATTTCTCTTAACCAAAATTTGACTTGGCAAATCATGATTATGATGTGAAAATAAATTAAAATTATTTCAAAATAAAAGTAGAAACTTATATCTTCCAAGTCCACTCTTCACTAACATGGCTGATCCCACTAACAACACAACAGAAGCACCCCCAACTGCAACTGATCAATCAAAACTTAACACCACAAAACCTGATTCTGACAACCCAGAGAGCCCTCCAATGGCAGACACCAAACCAGCGCCAGCACCACCATCACTACCCGTAAACACAAGAGCAAAGAACTTGGCAGGTCTACTAACAATAGTATGCTTCATCCTCTCCCTCCCCATCCTCGGCTGCGTTATATGGATCCTCTACATGAGGGACTTCGACTGCGAGTCCCTCCTCCGCCTTCCCCGTCTCCAGATGGGTATCTGCATCGCCCTCATCTTCATCTTCATGATCAGCAATGCCACCCTCGTCCTCCGCTCCAGGTTCCCCATGCTGGGTGTGATCGTGGTCATGGTCCCGCTGCTTCTCATGCTCACAGTTGGGTTGGGTCTTGTAGGCGCTTATGACATGGAGAGCAGGAAGATTCCAGCGTCGCCGAAGTGGTTCAGGTTGAAGATCGAGAATAATAACAACTGGAATAATATCAAATCTTGTATTTACGATACGGGGGCCTGTGATGACTTGCAGTCCAGATTGTTTACTCTGAAATCATATGATTTTAGTACCAGCAAATTGACGTCCATTGAGGTATGCGCATGAGTCACGATGGTTTCATTTTTCTGAATTCTAGACCTTTCGATCTCAACCGTGAGTACTTCTTTAATGTATGAAATCTGTATCTCGAAACATCACATTTGCATATAATGTCTTGTCAAGATTTAGGTTTCTTTTAATTTTTATAATTTACATGATATGCATGATGTTTTGATATAGGGTTTTAGGTTTGGCTACCTTATTAATTGGTAAAATTGCTCATCAACGATAACCCTCGGATATTTTTCAAAGACGACTTTTACAAAATGGTTGTTGTTTATGAGTAATTTTAAATTAGTAAAATCTGTTTTTTTAATGACATACATAATGTTTTGATATAAAAATTAATGATTATTTCATTTTTCTGAATTTTAGAGTTTCAATTCTTGTCCATAGAATTGATGAAAATTTGCACAATGAAATATCACACACGCATTTAACATATGGGAATGGAATATCTAGATTTTTGTTTTTCTTAAATCAGCACAGTACTTATTAATGTTTATTCTTCCTTTTATTAGTTTCTATATAATTACAAACATGATGTTTTGATCTAGGGTTACTGAGTTAATTTTCTTTTTTTCTGTTTCTTTTAACTTTCTTCTAAATTTGACACTAAAAAAATAAGAATCCATTGGAAACAGGGGAGAGTAATCTTACACGAGCGATCCTAAACTAGTATTGCTCAATTATATCCCAATAAAATGGTTAATATCATAATCTCAATCAAGTACATTTTATTTTTTTCACTAAACATAGTAGGAAAATAAATTCTTTTATTTATGGGGAACTGTTTTTTTTTTTTTCCCCTTTACTTGAAGTACTGCGATTAAGCATGTCATTTTGTCACTGTCTTTGACTTATAATTACACCACGATGCACTTTAAGTGCATTTTTAATCTTCATTTCTCTATAATTTGAATATAATTAGCGATTATACCACAACCTCGCTTAAAATTAGTCAGAATTCTTACTTATGTAAAATGACCATTTTACAATGAAATTAAATACTATTTCTTCCCAAACTTGAAAATCGTATCTCAAGCCATGTAAGTTCTAATTTTCTTTCCTCCTTTTGGTTTGTATTGCGCATGTGATAATGAAGTCTGGATGTTGCAAGCCACCAGCAATATGTGGGATGGAGTTCATAAATGCCACCTACTGGAGAAGAAGACAACCACAAGATTCATTAACTGGAGACCATGACTGCCAGACATGGAGCAATGACAGAACAATTCTCTGCTACGACTGCCAATCATGCAAAGAAGGGTTCCTTAAGACCCTTAGAAGCAAATGGTGGAAACTGGGTATCTTCGTGATTTTAATGGCTTTGTTGCTCATCGTTTTTCAGCTCCTGGTGTTCCTTGCCACTATGTGGGAGCGTTTTTGAACGGTTGATTAGCATTTTTGTTTTTATAAGGTCGGTTAAAGGTTCATTAGAAGACCAAAGTTAGCATTTTCTTTCGTAGTTAGTGAAAATCATTAGGGTTTCTTTTGTTGATATTATCTTTTAGCAACATCCATAATAAAAGAATTTGAATTTTTGACAATGTTGGAAGTTTGTTCCTTATTGATTTTTTTTTTTTTTTTTTTTGGGAATAGATATATAGGTAACTTTTTATGAATTTCTCATGCTGTTAAGTCTAGTTTCCAATGAATGTGTTCAAGTGTGGACAATCTACAATATCATTTTGTGACATGGCACGCTAATTAATATACATATAAATGAATTCTAAATTTATGTAATTTAAAGCTAGAGTTGTGACGTCGTGAAATATAAGTTCTAATATTTTAAAATTTATTGATATGCTCATAAAAATTTATCAAAAGTTTCTCCCATAACTTTTTAGAAATACATATATCTAGGTAAATCAAATCCGTCCGTTTTATGCTTTGGTTATATTTTCTAATGTTTTGTTTTTCAAGTGTTCTACAGTTTCTAGTTTGAACAATGCAATTCACACATTAAACTTCATTATAATTACACCAATTATTGCACAAACTTTACATTCCATTAACAATATGGTAAAAGACTAATCTATGTAACTAAACTAAATCAATGTAATTCAACTTGAGAGTTGCAGTATATATCCACACCAATAATTAAACTAACCCCCCCATTTTTTTTTTTTATTAGATGAATCTCTCCTTGTCAATAAAAAAGCTCAGATAGTGTTAAATTTAAATGATATAATGGTAATTGAATAAATAATTACATTTGTTTTAGTAACTCTATTAATTAAATTAAAACAAAATTTAAAAAATATTTAAAAAAATTCAAAAATCACACCAGTTGACCATCCCCTCCAAATCCCTAATCACTCGCCGCCAATTGACCACCTCCATTTTAAATGATAGAGCCGGCCAGTTGTGCTCAATGCAACAACCATTGTCAGCACACAATCAACTATGGATTTTGGAGCCGTTGAAGCTATTGTTGATTGAAATGTAATTTTCCATTGAACCTTCCTGATGGATAAGATTGTGGTTGGCTATAAAGTAGACCAATTCCATCTTAGATGGAGATGGAACCAGTCAACCCTATCTTCATCTAAGATGGAGTTAACTGCATCTCAGATGAAGATGAAACAAACCTTCATCTTCATTCCATCTTCAATGAACCCTTGTGGTATTTGGGTTTTAGTTTTAATGAATCTTGTTTTAATTTCCTTTGTTTTCTAGTCTTCATGTGTTGCTTTTGATTTAGGTTATGTAGCTAGTTTTGATTTGGTTTTAATGCATGTGTTCTTGGAAAGATTTATGATTTTTTATTTGGTTTTTAATTTTGGTTTTTGATTTTGTTTTTTTTTTTTTCTTCTCTTTTTAGAGAAAATCTAGGTTTCCAAGTTTAGTAATCCAAATTTTCTGGGTTTTCAGCAAATCTAGGTTTCTAGTTTTTTGGTTTTCTAGCAATCTAGAAACCTAGACTCTGGGTTTTTGTCTATTGGAAACCTTGCTTTTGATTTTCTGGATTTCCAGATTTTCTTGCTTGAAAAGTTGAGTTTCTTTTTTTTTTTTTTTTTTTTTGTTTTATTATTTAATATGATTATTAATTAATAATCAATAAGCTTAAATGGCATTTAAATGGCATTTTAGTCATTATATAAATTTAAAGGGTAGGATAAGAATTTTATAGAATCTTGGTAAGAGTGTTTTGATTGTTTCATGATTTTGGATTGAAAATGTCAACTTTTTAAATGAGCACTTAACGGTAAAGGGTAGTTCGTCTATTTTTTTTAAAAAAAAAAAAGTGCCAATCCTGATTAGTTTACTTTTTAAGGGCGTTTATCATACTATATCTTTTTATATAGTGAAATTTATTAGATAACCTATTTAAAATTTGTAAAACAACATGTCCTAAAATTTCTTCAAATATATCATAAACCTCACAAAAGCAGTCAAGCTCATGGACCGAAAATATATTCTATGTTCCCTTATAGCTCAACAAATCTTAAGATTTCTTACAAAATAGCTACTGATAAAGTCATCCAATCTTCAGTTCCTCATGCAATTGATTTAAGATCAATGAATGGAAAAGCCTTTAACTCAACTGCTTGTTAATTTATAAGAATGTACATAAGTTATAAAGAGAAGTTATTCTATGGAGAATGACATAGTGATAACATCCTTATTTGCAGTACATGTGAGTCAAGCATTACTATAACTAATCACTGTAAAAGCCATGTATAAGTTATCATGCAAAGAGAATAATCTATAGTTTTACAATGACACAAACCTCTATTAACGTATCTTAATCTCAAGTTATAAATACTATAATTTGATAATTTTCTATTAACTTAAACTTTTGGATCTGATGGTAACCAACATGATATTAAAGTTTAGAGATCTTTGGTTCAAACCCTATCTCTCTCATCTATCTATCATCTCGTTGCACATATTATATGATAAGGGATATTTAGTATATGTCTATCATTTGTTATTTATCCATATTGTACATAAGATGGCGTGTTAAGATATCATAACCTCAACTCTTAAATACTACAGTTGGATCATTTTTTATCAATTTAAACTTGTAGATTTAATGGTAACTAATAACCCCAATCATCTTGTCGTATATCATATTCAAGCATTGTGGGGATAGATTGAAGACCTATGCAAACCTTGTTATTATTTGTTCTTTTCTCCAACTTCACTTCTAAGCAATTGATGAATCATATGGTCCTGACTAGATAGCACCACTAGAAGGTCCAATAACTGGTGTGCCATTGATCTTATTAGTTTTAGCTCGTTTATTAGCTTTGCATATGGAAATATCCCTTCTTTTGTTAAGGCAAAGCCCATATGCATAATAAGTTTTCCACAACCATCAATAAAGACACCGCCACCTTATGCAAAAGGTGGGTATGAAGAATTAGGATTCATGTAGCTACTATTGTAAGGTTTTGGAGTTATGTATCACATTGACCATAAATGTTAGGGAAAACAACAAAAAGAAAAACAAATAGCGAAGAAATGGCAACCAATGAGACAATCTACATAAGGCAAGAAAAGTTACATGTGCTCTCATCTATGCGTTCTACACTTCACTACAAGACATTAACTCTCTAACAAAGCATAAAATATGTTGCTAAAGCCTTGGGCAATGCATTAACTTTTTATGATGCACTAGTTGCCAAAGAGATAAAATTTCTTCACAGCTTACATCATGTTGTGTTAGAAGTAAATACAATTCATTATCCGCATTGTTGTAACTAATAATAACATTTAGTGCGAACTACCATAAACTTTTAGGACAATGTTCATTGCACAATTTGTAAATATTTATGACACCATACATTCCATGTAGTAATAGATTCATAGAACAACATAAGTAGTTAGTGCAACAAACATAACGAAAGAATTCATTTTTACCCAAAAGCAAAGGGAAATTTTCATTTTTATCAAATTTACTAGGAAAATTTATTTTTAATCCCATAAACAAATTACTTACATTCCATACCAGTATTGTATAACTCGGCCAACTCGAAAGCCAACTTGAGTCGATGTTCCATTGATCCAAGAACTTTAAATTGGAGGTTCTACTAATTAAAAGTGAGTACTCGGTGAGTTCGGCCAAGTACTCGGTCTAATTTGGTCTAAGTTCTGTAGAACTCGGCGAGTTATGCTGTGTTCTCACTAAGTCCTCGCTGATAAGTGTTCTATCAATCTGAGAACCCATAAATCGGGGGTTATATTCAGGTCTAGCGAGCTTAAATTTTTCAACTAAAAATTAGCATTGAATCTTATCAAAAATTGAAGAGACTCACTGATTGTTGAATCATGAATTTGATTGAGAGAAATGGAGTGGAACTTACATTGGCGAAGGGAGAGAAAAAAAGGAAAGTGTCATGCAAGTACTAGCCGTAGTGGTGGAAAGAGAGAGTGGGATCGTCGGCGAGCTTGAAATAGAGGTGGAAGTTGAGGGATTTGAGAGAGTTGAAGAAGATGGAGTGAGTGGATTTGAAATATAAAAATCATAAGATGGACCTAAACAAGCACCTAGGTGTGGTTAATTACAAGATGGAAAGCAAGATAAACTAGAAAAATAGAGAATTTGTCCAAAAAAGAAAATATTTAATTATAAATCCATTACGAAACCTTGTAATTTAAAATATTATAAATCCATGTAGAGGAGTAGATTTTTTAATTTTACAATGGTAGATTTTTATAATTTATCATATTGCGCCTTTCTCCTTTTTAAAAAAAAAAAAACAAAACAAAAATGCAGATATTGACATCCACAAATATGATTTTTACACTCATATTATTGATACACCATTAATTAAATTTAAAAATGTACATATTAATATAAGTATCCATAAATATATCAATATTAATACCATATTTAAACAACCTTACTTATAGGGTAAAATCTAAAAATCCTCTGAAAACATAAATAACCTCATTTTACCTTAACTTTTTAAAATATTAGCCGAAAAACTTTTTACCATTTGTCAAAAGCGATTTCCATCAATATTTTTAGTGGTTTTGTGACAAAAATAGTAAAAGATTTGTGGGGTCTGGGATTTGCTTATACTGAGCCTCAGCCTAGGTTTGTCACATGAACCCACTCAATTGGTACTGTCCCCAGTCCTTAATGAGGTTTTACTTCACCTCCCTTACTTATCGAACTCAAAACCAGGGACCTATAGTTTTAGTTCATTGAAGGTGAGTACCAATGGAGCTATTAGCTCAATTAGTACTCATCTCTCTAAGAATTTGGATTTAAAGGTCAACGGTCAAGTTCGAGAGGTAGGAAAAAGTGAAAGAAAATTCATCTTGACTGAGACAATACATTTGAGTGGGCCCTAAAGAGAGACGAATGGGTCACATAAGATCAAAATCCCCTTACTTTGTTAAAAAATTAAAAAAAAAAAAATTAATCAATTACCAAACTACCCTTTGATAACTAAAATTATAAAAAAAAAATTAGAATTTAGAATTAAAATAAATAAATTACAATTTTAAATAATTAAGATAAGAATTATTATTAAATAAAAATTAAATAAATTAAATTTAAAAAATTTATTATATCTCTACTATCCATCTTAAGATGGATGATGAAAGTTAATTTTAAAAAATAAATAAATTAAACAAAAAATTTCTTTGAAGTAAATTAAAAATAAATTTTTTTGACAAATTAAAGATAAAAAATAAAAAACAACCCTAGATAATTGTGTTGGTTGAAAGACGAACTCAACTATAAGGCCTTGTATATTCAACCGAAGTCATCACCTATACAACAAACAACTATAACCCTTTACGTTACAAAACTTAAAAATTCTCCAAAATCGTTAACATGATCACCATGATCCCACTAATAATCACTTCAAAAACATGTATAGCATAGCATTAAGTCCACAAAAATTTCAACAAGCCAAGCCAATACAAACCAAAACACTATTGACTTTGATCCAATTTTGAATTCACCACCCATGAACAATGGTGATGATGATACACCTATTACTTCAAACAGGTACATTAATATTTCACATTACAAAACTTAAAAACTTCCAAAATCACCAATAACAAAAACATCAACAAAAACCAAAACCTAGACTCAGAATCCATCTAAAAGCTTTCTCTCCTCCTCACCATTGATTCCCTAAAAAACCAGACCCAAATCCATCTTTAAGACACCAAAACAAACATTCAAGACACTTGAATAATCCTTCAAGACACCAAACAAAACCAATCATCATAACAACGAAATTAAGAAAAACAAAGCCACTAGAGTGTCCGATCCGGAGGCGAGATATGAGCTTCTTCTACTTCCATCATTGACTTGTCCGCATTGGTCCATCATTGGCTTCCTTCTCTGACCGATTCCTCGGCATCTCCTTTTCTTCTACTTCCATCTTGCACTGGTCCATTACCGATTGGTCACCGACAGCATAAGGGGTAAACTGGCACTGGTCTAAAAAGCTATGATGGTGTAAAAGCTCAGTGATAGAGAGACAGAGAGACAGAGAGAGAGAGAGAGAGAATAGTGGTGATGGATGGTGAAGAAAGTTAAATGGTAGAGCGATCTGTAAGAACCTCATAGTCTTCAATTAGATCTATGAAGAATTTATATGGGTGTTGTGTAGGTCTTTGATTGGTCTTCAAAGAAGTGAAGGAGATAAAAGAAATAGAGAGAAAAATGATTCGTGACAGAGAGAAAAAGAGATGGTGGGTGATAGAGAGGAAGAGGAAGGGTGAGTGATCGAGAGAGACAGAGTTGTGTGGGTGTTGTTTTTTTAATTTGTTTTGTACTTTCTTTTTCTTTTAATTTGTTTTTAAATGGTTTTTATTTTTTCCTCTTTTTTAATTAAAAAATACATAGTATTTTCCAGCTGTTCCATCAATGTCATCAAGCCCAATGACTATTTTACCTTTAAAATTCACGAAACCGTCACTCTCTTAACCATTTTACTATTTCAATTGATAGTAGATTTTTTAGTTAATATTTTCAAAACTAGTGATGGTTTGATATTATTTTCAATTCTATTGGGGGTGGGTAAATTGATAATAATCCTTAATTATATTCCTTTAAAACAAAATTATATTTATTCAAAATTGCTATATTTATTTTTTTCTTATTCCTCATAAACTATTCTTCAACTTAACCCTAATTTTGCACTTTATCAAAAAGATGAAGAAGAATAAGTCGCAATTGAATATTGAAGCCACCAAAATTTTCATGAAGTGTCTGGCATTATTTTGTGTTTTAATAAATTTTTACTATTTTAATGGAAAAAAATAAAATTTAAAAATATTGTTTTGCATTTAAAAGAAAAATCTAAAGAATCACGTAAAATTCATAAACTCTTTTTTTATTTTTATTTTTTAGATTTTTTTTATAGAAATAATTATGGATTTTTGTTTGTTTTGTTAATTTGTGACCCATTTTTTAGGGTATTTGTCACCATATAAATAGGAATTTAATCTTTACCAAAATTAAGGGAGCATAAATAAAGAGTCGCCATTTTTTTTTTTTCTGAGTTCCTTTTTAGGCATATCAACGCTAAAAAAATTTGAGGATTGTGTTGCTGATTGCTCCAGTAAAAGTACAATTATATTCTATAGCCAGATACCCGGTTTACTTGAAAGTTCATGGTACATAGAATTCGATTTCTTGACGAGGCAATTTTTACATGGTGAACGAATTCATCTCCAAATTCATACCTAGACTTTAATCATAATCAAGTCTTCAGTGCATGTTATGACCAACAAATCTTTTTATTTTTCTAAAGGAATGACCAACAAATAATTGGTTGAAGATTTTAAGTCAAAACAGAAGAAGTAATTGATGATATGCAGTTGTACTCCACTATGTTGAGTGGATGTCAATTATCAAATGGGTCACAAAAACCAAGTGCACTTGTCCAAAACCTCCGTAAAATCTTGAAAGTTGTGGCTAATTTCTAAGCCACCAAAACCCTCTCTCCACTAATACAACAATTATATATAGGTGCTGATTTTAATTCTAACTTAGCCTAGACAACTTTAAGGTGAGTTTATCTGAGAGAGAAATAAATTTAAGAGCCAAACTTTCTAGTTTTGTGTTATTTGTGTAATATTGTTTCAAATAATGGGTACACTCAGGTCTGTAGCTATTATTATTATTGCTTTGTTACTTGTAAAATCAATTATTGAGACAGAGAGCAGAGTGGCTAGGAAGGACCTAGGTGTGGATCTTGGTGGTGTTGGAATTGGGGTTGGTGCTGGAATAGGCCTGGACTTGGGAGGTGGAAGTGGCTCGGGTGCTGGAGCCGGGTCCGGATCAGGTTCTGGATCTGGATCAAGTTCATCTTCGTCATCTGCATCCAGTTCCAGTTCGAGTTCATCCGGGTCAGGTGCAGGTTCTGAAGCGGGTTCTTATGCGGGGTCCTATGCTGGTTCCCAAGCTGGATCAGGCCGTGGCGGCGGTTCAGGGTCTGGACATGGATCCGGGCGAGGCAGTGGTCAGGGTGGTGGTGGTGGACATGGAGGTGGAGGTGGAGGTGGAGGTGGTAACGGGTATGGATATGGTGGAGGCTATGGAGAGGGATATGGGGAGGGTTATGGGAGGGGGGATGGTGATTGAGAGCTTTTATTTGATTTTAGACATGTTAAAATTAGAAAAAAAGATATTAAGAGTTGCAAACAATATCTCACCACCTTGTATCATAATAAATAAATAGGTGATTATATAATTCGTACATGAATTTTCTTTCCACCTGCAAGTTACGATTAATGAAAATCATAGCTTTTTTTTTTTTTTTTTTTTTAGTTTTTTTAACTTAACTCCTCATTGTTCTCTTAATAATAATAATAATAATAACAACTTTTCATTGAATTTACCTTCCAATATGCATGATTTGGTGTTAGAGAGTCGGCCTGATTCAATATAGTAATTATCTAAGTTCAAATGGTCTAAAAAACCCTCCCCATTGAATTATATATATATGTATGATTTCAATCTCCATAATCTTTCTTATTCTAGTTATTCTATATAATATTTCTTGATATTTTATTCACTTCGTGTTGACAAAGAATCAATAGTGGTTAAAAGTAAACTAATCCAAAATGATGATTTTATTATTATTATTGTTATTGAGAGCAATGATAAAGTCAGGATTTGAACTTGAGGGGGCCAAAATAAAAATATTATAATAAATTAACACGAAGTGAGTATGTACTAATATTTTAAAATTTTGTTGCTAAAACTAACTGTAATAGTATTTAGTGTCAATGTGAAAATAAATTATTAACATCCAAGCAATAAATTATCAAATAACATCCTACGTAAAAAACTAATAAATTTAAATACGTTCAAGTATTGATTTTCAGGGGAAAAAAATAGCTACAAGTTAAAACCGAATCTTGAAGTTGAAAATTTGGTAATGGCTAAAAGTAAAGAAATATGAAAGAAAATGTAAAGAATGAAACTTAAATCATTATGATTTGGCGTTGGGAGAGGACACAGAATTCAAACTCATGTTTCTGATGAGACAGTGTGAATGACACAACATAGGCTAACATATGTTTGTAAAATAAAATAGCTCGATTTTAAAAGTGGTAATTAATTAACTTATATACATTTTATATATACATTATGACATATACATTGTGATAAAATAAGGAAATGAGTCAATATGATTCTATTACATAGATTGCATGTGTCAAAATATATATGCACTATGCAATCTAAAGCATTTTCATTGGCTTGGGTTGCAGTTGCCAAATAAAAGCCAAAGCTTGTCACATTTTATAGGATTGGGGTGCCATTGTCATGCCCTTATAGGCACCCTCAAGGCTCCGTATCCGATTGAAAGTAGATGACATAAAAGGTAATTATATACCAGAAGAATTGTAAACCTGTACAAAATATTGTCTAATAAAATATAATTAATGTACGTTAACATTAATTATTTTTTATATTCTTTTAATAAAATATAATTAATGTTAATAGAACTTCAACGTAAAATGTAAATTTGCTGATAATCTGAATCACTTATAAACAAAATTGAAGTTAATAAGGTTAACTCCATCAAACGAAGTGGAAAATTTAAGTCCAATTCCCACAAAAAACTCTGTACACAAGTAACAATTTAAAGAAGTTTATGATGGAAACTAAAGGAGTTACTGATATGTATTTCAACTTTCATGTCTAAAACCATGCATGCTTTTATTTATGCTAAAATTACTCCACTATTCCCCACCATTCACTTCATTGTTTATTGGCTTTCCAGCCAACTTAGAGTTTAGTGAACTAATTTTGCAACTGATAGAATATAAGCATAATGAAGGAAAAAAACAGCACCATTTTAAGGTAAAATAATAGGAATAGTATAAATAATAAGTAATTGTCATGTATAATATATATATGATTTCTAGGTGATTTTACATGTACAATATTTACCATAATCATGCTGATCATAATGAGCTTCATCACTCTCATCTGTACAAGAAACAAAAGCACCCATCATCATATATTGGCAATTCATTGAAGCTTTCATTGGGGGTATAGTAGAGTGACTTCCCTATATCATAATTAGTGTCTGTTTGGCATAGTTTTTGAAGGCTCCAAAAACTCTTCTTGAACTCAGCAGTGGCTTTTGGAGATGTTTGGGTTGAAATTGAAAATGGGTTTTCATTTTTGGAAAGCCCTTCTAAAGGAAGCCACTATTTTTAGACTTCCACAAAGAGAGCTTCCAGCTGAAAACGGGGGGAGTCAAAATCTTTTAATGAATTTTTTGTAATTTCCATTTTGGCCCAATTTGTGTGAACAATAAATGAAAATTTTCCTTCATATCTCTACCTTCATATGTCTACCTGTTTTCCCTTTCTGAGAAGAAATTAGAATTCTAGCCACCATGAACTCGATGGCATGGGTTCAATCTAAAGCTTGAGAAGAAGTCAATATCCTTTAGTGTGTGATTTACAATCTCTTGCCTTTCTTTGCTTCATCTCGTGCAATTCATTGTGTTCCCATCAATCGATTGTGTTTTTCACTAGCTCTAATGTTCTTCATCATTATCTTTAGAAGTAATTTCATTATGAACCAGATACTAGTCCAGGTTAAATTGGTGAGGAAGCAGAGTTTGGTGTTGTGCCAACTAAGGTGCTTCTGTTGAGGAATATTAGTTTGAGGAATGATGCGTTCGTATGTCCTGCAACAACTAAGCAAGGTGAGAAAAAAAAAATTTGGATTTTTATTTATCTATTTTTTGATTTGGGGTGTTTGATTGATTTTGTGGTTGTTTAGTTTCTAAACATTGTGGAGTATTATGGAGGAGAGGGGCGAATTGGAGCTAGAGGCGTTTTCCGTGAGTGGGACGAGGAGAGTGATGGAGATGCATAGAGGAGGGATGAGCAGTAGTTGGCAGATCTGGGTATTGTGATGAATTTTCTAGTTCTATTGTTAATAGGAGCAAAGAAAATGAAAATATATATATATATATATATATATTTTTTTTTTCTTTTAAAAAAAGGAAAGCTGTGACAAATGAAATGATGGGGTATTCAATTTTCACTCCCTCTCTCGTTCTTTAATGAAAGTTGAATGTTGGCATTAAGGCTTACTTCTTGAGAACATAAACTTGAAGAGTGTGTGTTGAATAAACTAGATGCATAAACTTGATGAGCAACAGTTGGCAAATTCATTAACTCCAAAGGGAATTTTGGTCTTTCTACATGAAAACAGTTGGCAAATTCATTAACACAGAGGAATTGGGGTTTTTCAACGTGAAGTTTTTTCATTTTTAAAGTGTTTCATGTTTTTAACTAAATAATTTTAAAAACTCTTCCGAAGGACAAAATTTTGAATTATATTATTCAAACAGTTATTGAAAAACTCAAATTTTTACTTCTATTCTTCTATTGTTAAAAGTCGAAAGTATAAATTATTCCAAATGAGACCTAAATCTTGTGTCAATGAGTTGGATAGAGCGTTCATAAGTGAAGAAGGTATATTACTATATGTTAAAAATTAGCCTTTATAGTTACAAGTGTTTTGACCCTCAAGCATATAGTATCAATATTAGTCGACGCTCTTATCTAAGTAATTTCATATCTTGTTGCCACCACATCTTCTTCTTGTTTTGTTTCCATTTGTTTGTTTTGTTTTGTTTTTGTTTTTGTTTTCAATTTTATAATTCATTATTATTATTATTATTTAACTATACTTTATATTATTTTTAAATAATATTAATTTAGGTCTGATGTTACCATTTAAGGTAACCAGTTATACCTAAATTATTTAGGTCCATTAGAATAATTAAATGAATCAAATAAATTAATTCAAAAATACAAATAAAAATATTTAAAAAATAATGTTTTCAAATTTTACTATCAGACAGATTTAAAATATTTAATTTTCAAAATATTGTTTTCAGCACACACTATCAATCACACTTTTAGAATCTAAAAACAAAACCAACAACACTGATTTTTTTTTTTTTTCCTGAAAAATAGAAAACAAAAAATATATTTACCAAACGGACCCTAATTGAATCTATATCATGTATGGATAAAAAAAAGAATGTCACAATACGACGTAATAAGATACATATAAAGTTATCAATATTTTTTCAGTGCTAAAACATTGAAACTACCGTAAAGTTTGACACTGCCACCATATATTTCCGCTTGCACGGACATGTGTTCTGAAATTACAGAATAATAATAATTAAAGAAGATGTGTCCAACGAAACCAAGCACTGAGATAATCCACTATTGTCAGTGGGGATCAGCTCGGTCGCCAAACAGCTTTAACACTTGTCCAAACTCTCCGAATCTCTCAGGAACCTTGGCATATTTCAGCCACAAGAATTTGACTTTATCAAAATCCAACTTGATCACTACCGTTTCCACTTCAAATTATGTAACCCAACAAATCCTCCACTAAAGAACTCAACATTCCATACGGTTTTTGCTCTAGCTTTATTAGTTTCAAACAACTATAAATACCCTCCAGTCTCTTGAGTAGTCCCACCCAACAACAAGCCAATTCAAGCTCTTATATTCGTTCAATGCTTATTATTCTGTGCTTTTGTGATAGCTTGACCAATCTTTAGTGTGTTTTATAACAACACTTGCACTAGCCCGTTCTCAACTTCCAAATTTCTATAAGAGCCAGCTAGCTAGCATTGGTTACCACACAAAAATGGCTGCACCAAAGTGGTCTGTGGCTTTTGTTGCTTTACTTGTCACTGTTTCAGCTATTGAATCCGAGAGCCGAATTGCGAGAAAGGACTTGGGTGTGGATCTTGGTGGTGTAGGAGTAGGGCTTGGAGCAGGTGTAGGTATTGGTTTGGGAGGAGGTGGTAGTGGCTCAGGATCTGGAGCCGGGGCTGGTTCAGGCTCCTCAGGGTCAAGTTCATCTTCTTCATCATCATCCAGTTCCAGCTCTAGATCATCAGGCTCAGGTGATGCAGGCTCTGAAGCAGGCTCATATGCGGGGTCCCATGCTGGTTCTAGGTCTGGATCCGGTTCCGGTGGCGGCAACCGGGGAAATGGAGGTGGTTCAGGTTCAGGACATGGTGAGGGATATGGTCAGGGTTCTGGAAGGGGAAGTGGTGAAGGCTACGGCGAAGGCGGTGGCTATGGTGAGGGTCATGGCAGTGGGGGCGACAACTGAGCATGAGAACTTATAAAGTTAAATTATATTGCATGGTTTGTTCACCATTTTGCTATATAAATAAGTAGATATGGTGAGTTTGAGTTGTGTGTTTGTGTTTTTTTTTTTTTTGTTTTGAAACGCAGGGGTTTCTACAAGTATGTGAAAGCTAGCTTGTTGTGCTCCAAATTATTATTCGGGTTGTATGTGCGTCTCTTTCTACTGTCTTATTTCGATTCAAAATGTTGTTATCCTACCTCTTCTTGTTGAGTCTCTTTTCCATTTGCGTTATTGTTAACTTGCAATCAAATGGCGATACCACAATATATTTTCGTTCGTTACACACTATAGATATATATATATATATATGGAATTGTTGTAACTTGCTCTTCCGACAAACAAGTAATAAATTAAATTTCACCCTTATTTATGGAAAATAGAATTATTAAAGTATTCAGATCTGGATGTGTAATTGGATTTTTATGGAATTTCTGGATGGGTCCGGAATGGTTTTTAATTTCGAAACCATATAATAATTTAAAACGATAAGATCTGGATAAATAATCGAATACTAATAAAGTTTCCGAATGTGAAATTTGATTGTAATAAAATTTTCAAGCGGACCCAAAATGATTTCGAATTCGAAAAGATGGAAATTAAAATGTGTGAAACGAAAGCGTGAGATGACTTGCATGTGTGACGAGTGTCACATATTGAAGCAAATGTGAGGCAAGTGGCATTCATGCAAGGAAAATTGGGTGACAAGTGGCATAAAATCAAGAGTTTTATATATATATAAAATGAACTTAAAGAATGAAATGAGGAAGAGAAGCATTTGTACACATTCGATCAAAGGCACCATCAAAACCCAAGACCAAGAGAAATCAAGTGAGGGGGTGTTCGGCTAGAGGGGAGGAGTGAAGACCGAATGCTATTTAAGGAGAGTTGAAGCCATTTTTACAGAAATCCATCGCATGCAAGGAGTGTGAACCAAGCTAGAAGCCATTTTCATCAATTCCAAGAGGTAAGTTTTAGCTTCCATGAAATTTTGTTGAAGAAATGGATGGATTTTGTGAGATTATGCTTGGATTTTAGGATTTGGAACCTCATTAGTGTGGAGGAGGATTTGCATGTGAATTTAGTGTTGAATCAAGTGAGAAGAATGATAAGCATGTGATGTTAGTCTCGATCAAGGATAAGTGTAGTGATTCATTTTGAGTTTGAGTATTTTATCATGAGTTTTGATGTATTTTGGATATATAAAACTTGATGGAATGTTAATATGTTAGTGCATGACGAATTTGGCTAAAGGAAGAAATTGTGAGTGAATGGAATTTGGTTGCATTGCTATGTGTTTTGGTGTGATGTCGATGTGTTAAATGCTTTGAAATGTGGATTTGGTGCTACATGTGCATTCGGTCAAGATGGGGCAGATTTGATACAATTTGAGTTGAGTTATTTGAGTGATTTTTATACTTGAAAATATGATGAAATGATGGGTTTTTAATGTGAAAATTTGAAGTAAAAATATTGTATGATGATATGTTATTATTCGGTCAAGGCATTGCTTGGATGATGGAAAATTGTTTTTGCTTTGTTTGTGTGATTTTATTGAGTATTCTGATGATGAAATTGGCGTGGAAATTGAAAAAAAATTCATTGACTGTTAAATGACCATTTCATGGTTAAACATTTCGTAATTGCCCAAAAGTAATGCTTGGTGAATTTAAATAGAATTTAAACTATTCTTGATGAATTTGAATATGAATTTGATGAGAAAATTTAAAAAGATTGATGATAATTAAGAGGATGTGTTAGATTCAGCCATTATAGGGAATTATTGATTCAAAAATGTCGCTTGATCCTTTAGTATGGAATTTAGGCCTCGTATGATGTCCTTTACATATTTAAATAATTAGAATGACAAACGGATAATAAACGTGAAGAATTGGCGTTGATATGACTTTAAAAAGGGTGTTTCAAATTATTGGTATATTAGTATGTGATTATGGAATTATTCGAAAAAATAATGTTGGTTGTGACGTAACCTAAATGTGTAGGTTATGCGAAGGCGAGAAAATTTTCCCTTTGAACTTGAGCTTGTTAGCGGACTAGGGAATAAGGTAAGTGTCTTAATAAAAAATGTATCGAAATTATTATATTTCTATTTATATTGATTTTATATAATAAATTTAAATTCATGTTGTTTACGAATAAAAGTTTATTTTTACAATTGTTGAATTATTATACAAGAACCATTTTGCATGAATTATTGAATATTTTGTATAAAATGTGAATGATGTGATAAAAAGCAAACTAAATGGAAATGATTTATGAGCTTATGGTATACCTTAAAAGTATCATGATATCACCGGTTGAGGTTAATTACTACCCTAAGTATGACTTGGTAGTGTCTGTCGGAAGTATCTGTCAGAAGTGTCTGTCACTAACCGCGGGAGGGAATGTGTCCACTAGTTTAGTCCCATGTGTCATCCAATACACGTACATGGTATGTATTTAGCTACCTTCCGCCTGAGCGAGGATAAATGTCACTTTGTAGCGAGATTAAATTCTGCTACGCAATTACCAGATTGATGCTTTGAGTGAGGATAAATGCCACTCCTAGCGTGGTTAAATTCCGTTAGTAGATACCTAATTGATGGCTTATGTGATGATAAATTCTGCTCGGCTGTATATTAGTATACCATGTGGAATGAATTATCAGTGGCTAGTTGTTTAATTAAAAGCTTTTCGAACACTAAAATACAACAACTGTTTATGATTTATGACAGAAAAATGAAATCATGCAAACTAATACTTTATGCATCGTTTTATATTTGAAAAGCAATTCAAAATAATTTTTCGATATCAGAAAATTTACTTTTCAATTTGTTAACAAATTACAGATTTTCGATGCATGGATTGTATTAATATAAATATGTATTCAAGCCTTTTCATTTTATATGGTTATCAGGAAATATATTTAAATTAATACATCATGAGTATATTTACGAATATTATTTAAAGTTTTAGGAAGGATAATTTGAAAGCTGATTGAATGAAAATATATATATATACATGACACTCACTGAGCTTATATAGCTCACCTAATTTTATTGTTTTAAAAACCAAACCTCCTAAAGACAGGTACAGGAGCAGATATGACAGTAGCAAGGACTCTAGCCCTAGAGTAGTCAGCCATTGTCGAATGCAATGCTGCTATGAAAAACTTGTAAATTTACATGTATGCGACTTAAGTTTTGAAAAGTTGTGAAATAATTTTGTACATATATACTTATTTACACTTTTTGGAAAGCTTGTATATGCATAAATTGATTTTGATTTCGAAATACCTATTAAATTAAAACATGATTGTGGTTGCTGTGATTTTGAAATGAATGTCTGAAGCTCGGTAGTGGAGAATTGTATTGAAATAGAAGTTTACAAGTTTTAAGTGAATTTTTACATGTTGAAATTTTTAGAAAACCAATTGTTTTGTTGCCAAAATTTTTATAAATTCTGTTTTATAAATCTATATTTTATAATAAAAAATTTTCTAACCATTTTTCTCTAAATGAATAATTTCTAAAAGATGTTTTAAAAAGACTTAGTTTCATGAGAATCTTTCAGTCAAAGTAGTTCTCGACTATATGGCTATCGTGAGGTTACCGGGCGAGTCGCCTTGAGTATAAAAAGTCAGGGCCCGTCAGTGTTGGTATCAGAGCCCGGTTTTGAATTAGGGTTGTCTCTTTTTAAGTTATGATTCATAATATGTTTTATTGAGTAACCCGAAAAGTTTTATTCTTATTCATGCATATGATTTCAGAAGATTTTAAGTGTTATATGATTTTCTTATTGTTGAAATCACAGTATTATGTACCGACAAGACCGTAAAGGTCCTAGAGGAGCTCTTCCAAAAGCTCCACTACCTGATGTACCATCCGCTAGGGAGGTTGAGCATGCAACAAGCTCGATAAATACCTCAATAAGCCAATCCTAACCAAGACCGACGGAAACGGCCGGTGAAAGTTTCAATGTTGAATAAGTTGCTTATATTTTAATGGCGGTAATGTGTTAGACACGAGAGACCCCCGAAAAACCAAAAGGATCGATCGAACATGCCTGTAAATTAGGGACGAAGCCATTTGATGTGAGCGATGACCCAGAGAGTGCCTTGTCATAGACAATATTTCAAAAAGAATTCACAGACAAATTCTATCCAAAGAGTTACAAGAATGCACGAGTATAAAAGTTATTCAGACTGGATTAGAGTTCGACTTGTGTGACAGAATATGAGAGAAGATTTTTGGAGTTGGTCTGGATACTACTTTTTATTGCAGAGAACGAAAAGCAGAGGTGCAAGAGGTTCATGGCTGGCCTAAATTCTAGCCTTAGAGTTCATCTATCATGGGCCCTTTAGGAAGACTATAGGGGTTTAGTTGAAGCTGCATTAATGGTAGAAAGAAACATGACAACTACTGCTCAACAAAGAAAATTGGAAAGCAAGTGCAGTAGATTCAGTTTGTCTCAGAAATAGCCCAACAAGATTGCCAAAAAGAAGAGCAAGTCTAAATAAAATAGTGGCAGAAGGGTGAGTTGAGGAACATCATCCAGTTAAGGATCAGTTAGGCTACCCATAATGCCTGAAAGTTTCTATAATACCCGAAGTTCAACACCAGAGTATGGTACATGCGGAAAGAGACATCTGGGGTGAATGTCGGAATGAGACACCACTTGCTTTCGTTGTAGACAGATAGGCCATTAATCTAGAGATTGCCCTCAGATAACCACCCCTACAAGTTCAGAAGTTAGATCCTCAGCATCCACTCAGGCCAATGTTAGCTAAAGATAGGGAGGTAAAGGCTCACAAAGTAGAGTACAAAATGCTACAACTCCAGCTAAAAGTTTAGGAAGTAAAGGAGTACCTCCTACGAGTCAGCAAGGTAAACCTTGTGCACAGGCCAGAATGTTTGTCGTTACTCAGTAGGAAGCTGATGCTGCTCTAGAGGTGGTTACTAGTTTGATTTCTGTACTTAATCATGATGCATATATGTTTATAAATCCTGAGGCCACACATTCTTTTGTGTCTGTACATTTTTCTACCAAGCTGAACGTTGAATTACAGCAATTAGATTGTAGTATGATAGTTTCCATCCCTACTGGAGACTTATTTGTAGTAGAAAAAGTTATTTTGGGAAGTAAAGTAGTGATAGAAGACAAGAGGTTCCTAGCGAATCTGATTGTATTAGATATTCAGGATTTTGATATAATCCTAGGGATGGATTGGTTATTTAAGCATCAAGCCACTGTCGATTGTTTTAAAAAGAAGGTCAGATTGGTCAAATTAGAGGAATCAGAGGTACTATTCTGTAGAATACGAAAAGTACTGACCACCAATATTATAACAACCATGACAACAAGTAAAATGCTTCGTAAAAGGTGTCAGAGATATTTAGCCTACATGATTGAACAAAAAGATGATGAGAGTCGATTGAAAGCTATCTTGATGGTCGCAGAGTTCCTAAATATATTTTCAGAGGATCTTTCGGGTCTATCCTCAGATAGGGAGATAGAGTTTGAGATATGATTGACTCTGGGAATTTAGCTGATCTCAATCACTCTCTAGCAAGATGGCTCCAACTGAGTTAAGAGAGTTGAAAGTTCAGATGGAAAAGTTGCTAGATAAGGGTTTTGTGAGACCTAATACTTCTCTATGGGGAGCTCCGGTCTTGTTTGCCATAAAGAAATATGGGAGGTTAAAGTTGTACATCAACTATATGCAACTTAACAGGGCAACAATACGGAACCAGTATCCGCTCTCGCAAATTGATGATTTGTTTGATCAATTGTAGAGATCTAAGGTGTATTCGAATATTGACTTGAGATCGGGTTACCATCAACTAAAAATTCATAATGAAAATATTCCAAAGACTACTTTCAAAACTCAGTATGGGCATTATGAGCTTTTAGTCATGCCGTTTGGGTTGAGAAATGCCCCAACAACCTTTATGGACCTGATGAATAGGGTCTTCCGAGCCTACTTAGATAAGTTTATGATTGTATTCATCGATGATATGCTTGTGTATTTAGACAGTCATGAGAAGCATGCAGAATATCTTAAGATAGTGTTACAGACCCTACGAGAGCACCGGTTGTATGCTAAGTCCAGTAAATGCCAGTTTTGATTGGACAAGATTACTTTTTTGGGTCATGTGATTTCAGTTGAAAGACTCAGTATGGATCCTCAGAAAATAGAAGACATTACAAACTGGAGACCGCCCACTAATGTAACTGAAGTCATGAGCTTCCTCGGGTTAACAGTCTATTACAGGAAGTTCGTTGAAGGGTTTTCCAAAATAGTATCCCCACTAACCAGATTAACGAAGAAAGATGAAAAGCTTGTATGGTCAGATATCTATCAGCAAAGTTTTGATGAGTTGAAGAGAGGACTAATATTAGTACCGATATTGATATTGACATTGCCTGCGGAGACAGATAGTTTTACTGTATACAGTGATGCCTTGAGGTAGGGTTTAAGGTGTGTTTTAATGCAAAAATGATAGAGTTATTGCATATGCTTCCATATAGTTGAAGAAACACGAACGGAATTACCCTACCTATGATCTAGAGCTGGCAGCAGTGATATTTGCACTAAAGATTTGGAGGCATTATTTGTATGGTGTTCCTTGTCAGATCTGTATTGATCATAAGAGTCTGCAGTATTTGTTCATTCAGAAATAATTAAATTTGAGGCAGAGGAGGTGGTTGGAACTGATAAAATATTATGATTGCACAATAGAATACCACACTGAGAAAGCTAATATAGTAGCTGATGCTTTAAGCAGGAAACCTATCAGTTCATTAGCGCAGTTGAAGACAATGTATCTTCCGCTTCTAGTGGAAATTAGATTTCTGGGAGCCAAATTAGAAATGGCAGACTCAAGGCTTATTAGCTACTTTTCATGTTCGTCCCATTTTAGTGTATTAAATTCAAGAACATCAAAAACAGAATCCCCAGATAGTGAAGCTGAGAAAAGAGATCGAGGATGGGTAGAGGCAAGATTTTGTAATCAGGAATGGTGGTACAATGATGATGGGTCAATGTTTATGTATACTGGATGTGGAAGAATTGAAAAACGAGATAATGGAAGAAGCTCACTCCTCAACTTATGTCATACATCCGGATGGTGCAAAGATGTATCATACTCTGAAGAAGCATTATTGGTGGAAAGGAATGAAGAGGGAGATAGCAGATTTTGTCTCCAAATGTTTGACCTGTCAACAGGTGAAAGCAGAACATCATAAACATGTGGGTCTATTACAACCTCTCCCTATTCCGGAGTGAAAATGGGAAAGAATTACTATAGACTTCGTGGTAGGACTTTCGTGTAGTCGACGTGGACATGATGCGATATGGGTAATTGTGGATAGACCGAAGAAATTAGCCCATTTCCTGCCAATCCGAAGTAATTATTCGTTAGATAAGTTGGCTCAGTTGTATATTGATGAGATTGTACAATTGCATGATACACCAGTCTCAATAGTGTTGGATAGGGATCCGATGTTTACTTCTAAATTCTGGTCAAGTTTACATAAAGCTTTGGACACACGGTTGAATTTTAGCACAACTTTTCATCCTCAAATCAATGGTCAATTTGATAGGACTATCCAGACACTTGATGATATGTTGATGGCGTGAGTTATGGAATTCAAGGGAAGTTGGGATACACGCTTACTACTTATGGAGTTCATCTATAATAATAGTTATCAGGTCAGTATCAAGATCTAATAAATCGTCATCCCTACAATAGTGAAACATTGAAGGTGAGGCTGAGGTTTCAGGATCACTAAATTTCCTTGATTTAATCATTGGTTAGTTAACATAGTCAAACAGCTTCAAATTGCACACTTTTCCAAGGCTTATACTTTTGACGCAAAGTAGATATCTCATAATCTACTTTAATATGTTTTAGCTTGCTAACAATATTACAACTCTTCTGGAGCCTTTAACGAAGTCCTCAAACCTTGATAATATATATCAACATCAATATTTTAGAAATATTCATCTCAAACAATTCTGTATGTTACCCTATTATCTATAAGACATTTTTCATATTCCCATTTGATAAGGGAAAGTTTATTTTTAAATTCATATCTCATATTAATTAAAGAATTGATATTACTTTGCAGGAAAAAAAATATTAATATGGATAATGCTCATTATATTTGCTAAGTGTCTAAGCATATTGTTGGATCGAAATTCTCACTAAAACAAAAATAAAACTTTTACAACACTCAAAATACCTCATAATACAAAGCTTTGCTTTGTTTCTCACACACTCACTAGAAGCTTTGCTTCTCTTATGTTTTCTTCTTCTTTGTGATGATAAAACCTCATGCAAGAGGGGCTATATATAGTACTAGAAAATTAATCTAAACCATTCAAATTAACAAATACAAATAAATCCTAACCACACAATTTCACCAACCAAACAAATACTTTTAAATTGCATTATTGACTCACCTAACCTTACACCTAACCTTAGAAGGTTCTTCTTGATGGACTTGGGCTTGGTAATGGGCTTACTCAAAACAAGTTTATATTTTCAACACCCCCTCTTAAACTTGTTTTACCATGCCAAGCAAACTTCTTAATCTCGCAAAATCTTCAAACTTTAATGGTTTGGTGAAAATATCTGCGATCTGATCCTTTGACCTTACGTATTCCATTTGCACATTTCCTTTTGTTATGCATTCTCGTATGAAGTGATAACGAGTATCGATATGTTTGCTTCTGTCATGGAACACCGGATTCTTTGCTAAGGCGATGGCTGACTTATTATCTACACAAATCTCAGTTGGTTCTTCTTGTGGCAAGCTTAATTCCTTCAATAAATTTCTGAGCCAAATTGCATGACAAACACACGAAGTAGCAGCTACGTATTCGGCTTCACAGGTGGATAGTGTGACAATCGGTTGCTTCCTTGACATCCATGTGAAAACTGTGTTTCCCATGAAGAATGCAAACCCACTGGTGCTCTTTCTATCATCTGTATCTCCACCCCAATCGCTATCACTATATCCAACAAGTTTGAAGTCATTTGAAATTGAATAAAACAAACCAAAGTCAATTGTACCTTTAATATAGCGAAGGATTCTCTTAGCTGCCTTGAAATGGGTAGTTATTGGATTCTCCATATAACGACTCACCAGTCCAACTGCATAAAGGATGTCAGGTCTTGTACAAGTCAAGTACCTCAAACTTCCAACCAAACTCTTAAAGAGTGTTGGATCCATCTTTTCTGCTTCATCATGCTTAGACAGTTTGACTCCACATTCCACCGGTGTGCTTATTGGATTGCAATCATCCAACTTGAATTTCTTAAGTATCTCCCTTGCATAGCTTTCTTGGGAGATAAAGATGCCATCTTCATTTTGCTTGACTTCGATACTAAGGTAGTATGCCATCAATCCAATGTCGGTCATCTCGAATTCCTTGGCCATTGCTTTCTTGAATTCTTCAAAAAAACTTGGATTATTACCGGTGAAGATTAAATCATCCACATACAAACATACAATCAAAACATCTCCATCTTTGAATTTGATGTAGAGAGCATGTTCATGAGGACATTTGGTGAAGCCATTCTCTTTGAAGTATTTGTCAATCCGATTGTTCCATACCCTTGGTGCTTGCTTCAACCCGTAAAGAGCTTTCTTTAGTTTTAGAACTTTATCTTCGTGGCCTTTGACTTCATAGCCTAATGGTTACTGAATGTAGACTTCTTCTTCAAGGACTCCATTTAGGAAGGCGGATTTTACATCCATCTGATGAATCTTCCACTTATTCTGAGCTGCCAAAGAAATTATTAGTCTTATAGTTTCTAATCGAGCAACAGGAGCAAATACCTCATCATAGTCAATTCCAGCTTTTTGACTATAGCCTTTTGCAACAAGTCTTGCCTTGTGTTTTTCTATCTCTCCTTTAGCATTTCTCTTTATCTTGTACACCCATTTGACACCAATTGCTTTGTGTCCTTTTGGAAGTATAACGAGCTTCCAAGTATCATTCCTTTCAATGGACTTGATTTCTTCATTCATTGCATCTTTCCACTTCTTATTTTGTACAGCTTCAAAGCTCACTGGTTCGGAATCAGCAAAGAGACAGAAAAGTGTGAGATTATCAGGTTGTTCAGTTACCTCATAAAGATCTTGCAGGTTTCTTGTACGCTCCATATCTCTTTCATTCAGAAATGATGGTGGTGAGTTTCCATTATCTGTTGAGGCTGGTGATACTGGTGGTGTAGTGGGTTCTTGTTCTGCTTGCTTCATTCTTGGTTGCTCCTCCTTCTCTTCTTCAAAGTAGGGAAGGAAACTGTAATCTTCATCATGTGTTTTCCAATTCCATGTGCTTTCTTCATCGAATACAACATCACGGCTGATGCTAGTCTTTCTATTGTTTGGATTATACAACTTATAGCCTTTAGAGTAATTATCGTACCCAATGAAGATGAACTTCTCACTTTTGTCATCAAGCTTACTTCTTCTCTTGTCTGGTACATGTACATGAGCTATGCTTCCAAAGACTCTTAGGTGGGAAATACCTGGCTTCCTTCTATTCCATGCTTCTTGTGGTGTCTTTCCCAACACACTTCTTGTTGGGGATCGATTTGATAGGTATACTGCGCAAGCTACAGCTTCCGCCCAAAATTCCTTCGGTAATCTTTTGCTTTTCAATACTTCGTGCCATATTGAGAATTGTTCTGTTCTTTCTTTCTGCAACACCGTTTTGTTGAGGGGATCTCGAAACGGTGAGAGGACGTCGGATTCCATTTGCTTCGCAGAACTCTTGGAACTCTTTTGAGGTGAACTCTCCTCCTCGATCAGATCTCATTGCTTTTATCTGGTAGCCACTTTCTTTCTCCACAGCAGTTTTAAATTTCTTGAATACTTCAAAGACTTCTGATTTCTGTTTCAAGAAATATACCCACGTTTTTCTTGAAAAATCATCAATGAAGAGAATGAAATAATTACTGTTACCGAGAGAGCTTGGCTTGATTGGACTGCACACATCAGTATGGATGAGCTCGAGTGGTTTCTTGGCTCTTGATTCTGACTGTTTTGGGAAACCTTTTCTGAATTGCTTCCCAAGTAGACACCCTTCACAAAGTTGGTCAGGATGATTAATACAAGGTAGTCCTCTTACCATTTCCTTCTTAGAAAATATTTCCAATCCTCCAAAGTTGAGATGCCCAAATCGAAGATGCCATAACCATGATGCATCTTTGTAACAAGCTTTCAAACACTTTGCAACATCATTTTGAATGTTCAACGAAAACATTCTATTCTTTGACATTTTCACCTTAGCAATTAAATTTCCTATGTCATCTCTTATAAAAAGACTACAATCTTTCATGTGAATATCATAGCCTTTTTCTAAAAGTTGACCTAAACTCAAGATGTTGCTTGTCATGTTGGGCACATAATAAACATTTGAAATCAATTGGTGACTTCCATCTTTAGCACGAATAAGAATGTTACCTTTTCCTTCCACCAGAATTTTAGAACTATCTCCAAATGAGACATTGTCACTCACAGATTCGTTGAGCTCTATGAACATGTTTTTCCTTCCACATATGTGGTTGCTCGCACCAGTGTCGAGATACCAAGTATTCTCTTGGTCACCATCATTGCCTCTATGTGCTAATAACAGAATTTCTCTTTCTTCTGCTCTTACTTCCACAAAATTAGTCTTTTCTTCAACCTTGTTATTTGGAGTTCTACATTCTGAAGCATAATGTCCAAACTTCTGACAATTATAACACTGAACTTGAGATTTTTCGTACCTCGTGTTCGAATTGGCTCTCCCACTACCTCTTGTTGAATTTTCTCCTCTCTCATAGCTATTGTTGGAATTGTTGTTGTTATAATTCCAACCTCGTCCACGACCACGACCTGTACCTCGTCCTCGGCTTCTTCCTCTGCCTCGACCACGTTGGTATCTCTCGTGGCTTTGGATTTCTTCCTTCTCTTTGAGTTGGGACTTGAGGAGTTGTTCATTGATACCTTGCTTCCTTTTATGCTTTTCTTCGTAATCTTGCAACGATCCTTGAAGTTGCTCAATTGTCATGGTTGTCAAATCTTTAGTCTCTTCTATCGTCACAACGATATATTCAAATTTGGAATCCAACGAGCGGAGTATCTTCTCCATTATTCTGGTATCTTCTAGTGTCTCACCGTTTCTTTTTAATTGATTAGAAACGGTTAACACTCTTGTGAAGTAGTCAGAAATAGATTCAGTTGCTTTCATATGTAATGATTCAAACTCACCTCTTAAAATCTGAAGACGAACTTTCTTCACTTGTTCAGATCATTTGCAAGAGGTTTGTAGCTTATTCCACTCTTCTTTAACGAACTTTGCACTTGAAATTTTCTCAAAGTCATCATCATCTAATGCTTGATAGATGAGATAGAGAGCCTTTTTGTCTCTCTTCCTTGAGTCTTTTAAACTATCCTTTTGAGTTTGGGATAGTGTCGACTCATCTTCTAATTCGGTGTAGCCTTTTTCTACGACCTCCCAGACATCGTGTGCTCCAAGAAGTGCTTTCATTTTGATACTCCAATTATCATAGTTGTCGTTCTTGAGTGTTGGAACTTGAAATGATACCATATCATTAGCCATACCTTTTAATATGTTTAGAATTTCGAAATTCTGATTGCACGGATGGATTCAGAACGTCGAGAAACTTCAATCGGAACTTGAACCAAAAAGTCAACCGTCAAAGTCAACGGGACCTGGGTCAACCGTCAAAGTCAACGGGACCTGTTTGGCTTTTGTCAGCAGCGGCTCGGCTCGGCTTCGGCTTGGCTTGGCTCGGCTCGGCTTCGGCTTGGCTTGGCTCGGCTCGGCTTGACTCGGCTTGGCTCGGATCAACTCAGCTCGGCTCGACTCGGCTCGGCTCGGCTCGGTCTGGCTCGGCTCGGCTCTGCTCGGCTTGACTCAGCTCGGCTCGGTCTGTTAACCCGGTTCAACTCGTTTGAGTTGACTCAGTTTTCTGCAGCGATTTTCCGGCGGCGCGTACGGGCGCGTGGGACCTATGATTGGGATGAATTTTTCGGCGTTGTGCTCCTCTCGTCGAGAGCTTCGATTTGGTATATTATAAGACACTTAACCTCGCTCTGATACCACTTTGTTGGATCGAAATTCTCACTAAAACAAAAATAAAACTTTTACAACACTCAAAACACCTCACAATACAAAGCTTTGCTTTGTTTCTCACACACTCACTAGAAGCTTTGCTTCTCTTATGTTTTCTTCTTCTTTGTGATGATAAAACCTCATGCAAGAGGAGCTATATACAGTGCTAGAAAATTAATCTATGTTTTCTTCTTCTTTGTGATGATAAAACCTCATGCAAGAGAGGCTATATATAGTGCTAGAAAATTAATCTAAACCATTCAAATTAACAAATACAAATAAATCCTAACCACACAATTTCACCAACCAAACAAATACTTTTAAATTGCATTATTGACTCACCTAACCTTACACCTAACATTAGAAGGTTCTTCTTGATGGACTTGGGCTTGGTAATGGACTTGCTCAAAACAAGTTTATATTTTCAACACATATAACGGATACATTATCAATACCCTTAGATGTCTCACTTATAATGTATATCTATTTTTGAAAAAGTTTAATTCATCATGAGCCCTTTTTAAGATCGTCATTTTACCTTAAAATTATATTCCACTTCTAGGAAAATATTTTCATTATTTTAAAGGATATTTTATTAACTCAATTGTCAAAATTAATTAGTTCTCAATACTGCTTCTTGAAAAGCATACTCAGGGGACCAATATAGGGAGAATTATAAAATATATCTTTAATTGGTTCCTCTATTTGCCATACAATTCAATTTTGAGGTACTGAACTTCATAAACCTATTATGGAGATAAAGGCAAGAAAATATTATAATATTTTATTCATCCTGCAATGATGTATAAAATCTCTTATAATTTAGATCTACAGGAATCTGGAGTTATGGAATAAGAAAGGCACATTCAAATAACTTCATAAAAATATTAAAAGATGAAATATATTTAATTGAAATAATAAATAAAGTAAGCAAGGTCATGTATATATGGGCATAGTGATAACGACATAAGTATAGCCATATATATACTACATAAATATAAACAAGATTACGAATGCAATTACATAATGTATAATGAAAAGTATAATCAATAAAGCCATATAGATGATGCATAATAGGATACAAGGTTAGCATAACCGTACATATATAATGATAAATTGAGCCGGTATATATAAGCAATTGTTAATAAACTTGTGTGTACATTATTCCATTTTTCATATGATAGATAGATAAATATAGATGTAAATGTTGTTGAAAATATAAACTTGTTTTTGAGCAAGCCCATTACCAAGCCCAAGTCCATCAAGAAGAACCTTCTAAGGTTAGGTGTAAGGTTAGGTGAGTCAATAATGCAATTTAAAAGTATTTGTTTGGTTGGTGAAATTATGTGGTTAGGATTTATTTGTATTTGTTAATTTGAATGGTTTAGATTAATTTTCTAGCACTATATATAGCTCTTCTTGCATGAGGTTTTATCATCACAAAGAAGAAGAAAACATAAGAGAAGCAAAGCTTCTAGTGAGTGTGTGAGAAACAAAGCAAAGCTTTGTATTGTGAGGTGTTTTGAGTGTTGTAAAAGTTTTATTTTTGTTTTAGTGAGAATTTCGATCCAACAAAGTGGTATCAGAGCAAGGCTAAGTGTCTTATAATATACCAAATCGAAGTTCTCGACGAGAGGAGCACAACGCCGCAAAAATCATCTCAATCGGAGGTCCCACGCGCCCGCACGCGCCGCCGAAAAATCGCTGCAGAAAACTGAGTCAACTCAAACGAGTTGAACCGGGTTAACAGACCGAGCCGAGCCGAGTCAAGCCGAGCCAAGCCGAGCCAAGCCAAGCCGCTGCTGACAAAAGCCAAATAGGTCCCGTTGACTTTGACCGTTGACCGAGTTGACCGTTGACAAAAAAGTTGACTTTTTTGTTCAAGTTCCGGTTGAAGTTTCTCGACGTTCTGAATCCATCCATGCAATCAGAATTTCGAAATTCTAAACATATTAAAAGGTATGGCTAATGGTATGGTATCCTTTCAAGTTCCAACACTCAAGAACGACAACTATGATAATTGGAGTATTAAAATGAAAGCACTTCTTGGAGCACACGATGTCTGAGAGGTCGTAGAAAAGGGCTACACTGAATCAGAAGATGAGTGGACACTATCCCAAACTCAAAAGGATAGTTTAAAAGACTCAAGGAAGAGAGATAAAAAGGCTCTCTATCTCATCTATCAAGCATTAGATGATGATGGCTTTGAGAAAATTTCAAGTGCAAAGTCCGCTAAAAAAGCGTGGAATAAGCTACAAACCTCTTGCAAAGGATCTGAACAAGTGAAGAAAGTTCGTCTTCAGATTTTAAGAGGTGAGTTTAAATCATTACATATGAAAGCATCTGAATCTATTTCTGACTACTTCACAAGAGTGTTAACCGTTTCTAATCAATTAAAAAGAAACGGTGAGACACTGGAAGATACCAGAATAATGGAGAAGATACTCAGCTCGTTGGATTTCAAATTTGAATATATCGTTGTGACGATAGAAGAGACTAAAGATTTGACAACCATGGCAATTGAGCAACTTCAAGGATCGTTGCAAGCTTACGAAGAAAAGCATAAAAGGAAGCAAGGTATCAATGAACAACTCCTCAAGTCCCAACTCAAAGAGAATGAAGAAATCCAAAGCCACGAGAGATACTAACGTGGTCGAGGCAGAGGAAGAGGCCGAGGACGAGGTACAGGTCGTGGTCGTGGACGAGGTTGGAATTATAACAACAACAATTCCAACAATAGCTATGAGAGAGGAGAAAATTCAACAAGAGGTCGTGGGAGAGCCAATTCGAACACGAGGTACGAAAAATCTCAAGTTCAGTGTTATAATTGTCAGAAGTTTGGACATTATGCTTCAGAATGTAGAACTCCAAATAACAAGGTTGAAGAAAAGACTAATTTTGTGGAAGCAAGAACAGAGGAGAGAGAAATTCTGTTATTAGCATATAGAGGCAATGATGGAGACCAAGAGAATACTTGGTATCTCGACACTGGTGCGAGCAACCACATGTGTGGAAGGAAAAACATGTTCATAGAGCTCAACGAATCTGTGAGTGGCAATGTCTCATTTGGAGATAGTTCTAAAATTCCGGTGAAAGGAAAAGGTAACATTCTTATTTGTGCTAAAGATGGTAGTCACCAATTGATTTCAAATGTTTATTATGTGCCCAACATGACAAGCAACATCTTGAGTTTAGGTCAACTTTTAGAAAAAGGCTATGATATTCACATGAAAGATTGTAGTCTTTTTATAAGAGATGACATAGGAAATTTAATTGCTAAAGTGAAAATGTCAAAGAATAGAATGTTTTCGTTGAACATTCAAAATGATGTTGCAAAGTGTTTGAAAGCTTGTTACAAAGATGCATCATGGTTATGGCATCTTCGATTTGGGCATCTCAACTTTGGAGGATTGGAAATGTTGTCTAAGAAGGAAATGGTGAGAGGACTACCTTGTATTAATCATCCTGACCAACTTTGTGAAGGGTGTCTACTTGGGAAGCAATTCAGAAAAGGTTTCCCAAAACAGTCAGAATCAAGAGCCAAGAAACCACTCGAGCTCATCCATACTGATGTGTGCGGTCCAATCAAGCCAAGCTCTCTCGATAATAGTAATTATTTCCTTCTCTTCATTGATGATTTTTCAAGAAAAAAGTGGGTATATTTCTTGAAACAGAAATCAGAAATCTTTGAAGTATTCAAGAAATTTAAAACTGCTGTGGAGAAAGAAAGTGGCTATCAGATAAAAACAATGAGATCTGATCGAGGAGGAGAGTTCACCTCAAAAGAGTTCCAAGAGTTCTGCAAAGCAAATGGAATCCGACGTCCTCTAACCGTTCCAAGATCCCCTCAGCAAAACGGTGTTGCAGAAAGAAAGAACAGAACAATTCTCAATATGGCACGAAGTATGCTGAAAAGCAAAAGATTACCGAAGAAATTTTGGGCGGAAGTTGTAGTTTGCGCAGTATACCTATCAAATCGATCTCTAACAAGAAGTGTGTTGGGAAAGACACCACAAGAAGCATGGAATGGAAGGAAGCCAGGTATTTCCCACCTAAGAGTCTTTGGAAGCATAGCTCATGTACATGTACCAGACGAGAGAAGAAGTAAGCTTGATGACAAAAGTGAGAAGTTCATCTTCATTGGGTACGATAATTATTCTAAAGGCTACAAGATGTATAATCCAAACAATGGAAAGACTATCATTAGCCGTGATGTTGTATTTGATGAAGAAAACACATGGAATTGGAAAACACATGATGAAGATTACAGTTTCCTTCCCTACTTTGAAGAAGAGAAGGAGGAGCAACCAAGAATGGAGCAAGCAGAACAAGAACCCACTACACCACCAGCATCACCAGCCTCAACAAATAATGGAAACTCACCACCATCATTTCTGAATGAAAGAGATGTGGAGCGTATAAGAAGCCTGCAAGATCTTTATGAGGTAACTGAATAACCTGATAATGTCACACTTTTCTGTCTCTTTGCTGATTCCGAACCAGTGAGCTTTGAAGAAGCTATACAAAATAAGAAGTGGAAAGATGCAATGAATGAAGAAATCAAGTCCATTGAAAAGAATGATACTTGGAAGCTCGTAATACTTCCAAAAGGACACAAAGCAATTGGTGTCAAATGGGTGTACAAGATAAAAAGAAATGCTAAGGGAGAGATAGAAAAACACAAGGCAAGACTTGTTGCAAAAGGCTATAGTCAAAAAGCTGGAATTGACTATGATGAGGTATTTGCTCCTGTTGCTCGATTAGAAACTATAAGACTAATAATTTCTTTGGCAGCTCAGAATAAGTGAAAGATTCATCAGATGGATGTAAAATCCGCCTTCCTAAATGGAGTCCTTGAAGAAGAAGTCTACATTCAGCAACCATCAGACTATGAAGTCAAAGGCCACGAAGACAAAGTTCTAAAACTAAAGAAAGCTCTTTACGGGTTGAAGCAAGCACCAAGGGCATGGAACAATCGGATTGACAAATACTTCAAAGAGAATGGCTTCACCAAATGTCCTCATGAACATGCTCTCTACATCAAATTCAAAGATGGAGATGTTTTGATTGTATGTTTGTATGTGGATGATTTAATCTTCACCGGTAATAATCCAAGTTTTTTTTGAAGAATTCAAGAAAGCAATGGCCAAGGAATTCGAGATGACCGACATCGGATTGATGGCATACTACCTTGGTATCGAAGTCAAGCAAAATGAAGATGGCATTTTTATCTCCCAAGAAAGCTATGCAAGGGAGATACTTAAGAAATTCAAGTTGGATGATTGCAATCCAATAAGCACATCGGTGGAATGTGGAGTCAAACTGTCTAAGCATGATGAAGCAGAAAAGGTGGATCCAACACTCTTTAAGAGTTTGGTTGGAAGTTTGAGGTACTTGACTTGTACAAGACCTGACATCCTTTATGCAGTTAGACTGGTGAGTCGTTATATGGAGAATCCAATAACTACCCATTTCAAGGCAGCTAAGAGAATCCTTCGCTATATCAAAGGTACAATTGACTTTGGTTTGTTTTATTCAATTTCAAATGACTTCAAACTTGTTGGATATAGCGATAGCGATTGGGGTGGAGATACAGATGATAGAAAGAGCACCAGTGGGTTTGCATTCTTCATGGGAAACACAGCTTTCACATGGATGTCAAGGAAGCAACCGATTGTCACACTATCCACCTGTGAAGCCGAATACGTAGCTGCTACTTCGTGTGTTTGTCATGCAATTTGACTCAGAAATTTATTGAAGGAATTAAGCTTGCCACAAGAAGAACCAACTGAGATTTGTGTAGACAATAAGTCAGCCATCGCCTTAACAAAGAATCCGGTGTTCCATGACAGAAGCAAACATATCGATACTCGTTATCACTTCATACGAGAATGCATAGCAAAAGAAAATGTGCAAATGGAATACGTAAGGTCAAAGGATCAGATCGCAGATATTTTCACCAAACCACTAAAGTTTAAAGATTTTGTGAGATTAAGAAGTTTGCTTGGTATGGTAAAACAAGTTTAAAAGGGGGTGTTGAAAATATAAACTTGTTTTTGAGCAAGCCCATTACCAAGCCCAAGTCCATCAAGAAGAACCTTCTAAGGTTAGGTGTAAGGTTAGGTGAGTCAATAATGCAATTTAAAAGTATTTGTTTGGTTGGTGAAATTGTGTGGTTAGGATTTATTTGTATTTGTTAATTTGAATGGTTTAAATTAATTTTCTAGCACTATATATAGCTCTTCTTGCATGAGGTTTTATCATCACAAAGAAGAAGAAAACATAAGAGAAGCAAAGCTTCTAGTGAGTGTGTGAGAAACAAAACAAAGTTTTGTATTGTGAGGTGTTTTGAGTGTTGTAAAAGTTTTATTTTTGTTTTAGTGAGAATTTCGATCCAACAAATGTATAGAGTTTAATCAAACCATCTGATTATGATTCCAATATAATGTAATTAATTGTTTATCTCATCCCATTTTTTATATCTTATTTAAGTTAATGAAAATTTCATTTGCATTTTAAAGAACCATTTATGTTTTTCTAACTGAGTAATTTGTTAACTTGTTTGAAAAAATTCATAAAATTGTTAGAGTTCGAATAAAATCATTTGGACTCTTAACAGGTAAGTTTATACTTTTGGATTTAAAAGCTATTTAACATCCATCTTAAAAAGTTTTATCAAGAAAGCTATGACTCATGACATCTAGTCTTTACTACCTGACTGCATTTACAATAACCCCCTTTTACGAAGATCGAAATATTTTGAAAAGTAAGAATGAAAAGAGTAGAAAGGAAAAGATGCAGCAAGACTAGAGAAAATTAATAATTAGTAAAACGAAAATGTAGCACTCACCAAGTACTAATAAGAATATCTTTCCGAATACCAAGAGGAGACTCCATCAATAAAAATCATGAAAATTTAAAGCTAAATAAGCCAACAAATCTTTGATTTGTGAATGTATATTAACTGCTATTTGCCTTTAATTTGCTTATGTATATGATCTCAGAATCCTTACCTGCAAGTTAAGTTTTTGGGTTATAGGTCCTAAAATATGACACAATTTGTTACCTTATTAAGTGCTACTGTGCATTAACCAAGCTTTCTTCAATATGCAGATTAACCTTACCATTTACGTTAGCAGAATAGATTTCTATAATTGCATGGCAATAATATCACCTTTCTGAGTTGCACGCTTAGTCGAAACCATATCTATAGGTCCCAGTAAACATTTGACCTATATATATATATTTATATGAGTAAATAGTGACAAATAGCACCAAATAATTGGTGTTATATTTAACTAACACTAAAGAACTGGAATGGACTTTTCTAACACCTCCCTAAATTAAAAAACCTCATACCCATTTAAAAAATAATGATAATTATTATAACTTAGGTTCTCTCTCTCTCTCTCTCTCTCTCTCTCTTCCATTTTCTATCGCCTCCCTCTCTCTCTCTCAATCCTCCATCTCTCTCATTGTCTCCTCACTGTTTCCTCCTCCATCACCTACAATCAGCAGTAGCATATCCTCCTTCTCCATGTCAGTGACCAACCCCACCTTCATCCTTTTTCTTTTTTTCTTTTTTATTCATTTGGTTATGGTTATGGGCTTTGAACCTAGAACCACATGGTTTTGGGTTCACTGAGCCATAACCACATGGTTCTGGGTTCGTCGAACCTAAAACTATCTGGTTCTGGGTTTCAAACCCAAAAACCCAGATTCGGATAGTTCTAGGTTTAGGTTGGCTGTTGTCCCCTGTTTTCATTTATTATTATTATTATTATTATTATTTAGATGTTGTTGTTGATGTTGTGGGAGAATAGATGGTTGATGATATTGAAGACCGTTGATGTTTTCTAGATGTTGTTGATGGATGTTTGTTGATAATGTTGTGGAGAGAATGGATGAAATGGATGGTTAACCATTATTGAACGCAACTGAATTAGAATCCGCTTTGAATGAATGTAATGGAGAATGAATGAAATATATTAGGATGCAATTTAAATCGCGTCCTCTTAGGACGTGATTTATTTGACGTGCGCACTATAAGGTGCAATCTGTGCCCTTACTGGTGGGATCTGCGCAATATAGGCCACAATCCCAACACTTTTTGGTGTAACCCGCACTCTATATCAAGCCCTTTTTGGTGCAATTCGCGCACTATACGGTGCGACCCATGCCTTATGGGCAGGTGAGGGCATGGGTCAAAGCACGACCTGTGCCTTATATATGGACGGATCAAGAGACTTGCATTCTATTTTTGGTGGTGAAAATTTAAAATTTGCCCACATTTTCTAAAATTTTAAAGCATTAAAAATATAATAGTAAAAATATACTAGAAAACATTAATTCAGTTATTTAATTAATGCTACTAAAATATGCACTAGTTATACATATATAGATATATATATGTGTCCTTTCAAAAGTCGTTAATCTTTGACTTTCTAACATCTTCTTGTTAAATAATATATATTCCACATCCAATCAAATAATTTTCGTATGTAAGGTACACCGTTCTTTGATTCCCTGCCATTTCACTGTGTTTTCAGCTCCCTAACTTTTTTCTGAAAATTTTCTGCTTCCAACATGTGCTAGACGCACTCACACCTAACCCTAAATAGTAACATAAGCTTCGCCTAATAAGCCAATATCAATCATCCTCCACTAGCATCTTCAGTGGGCATTTCATGGGTCGGCACCAATCTTCATGACAACGTGTCTCCCAACTTTAATATCACAGCTCCACTCTCAGTTTTCTCATCATTCTACACCACATAAGATTTCCCACGAAAAATATTGCAAAATTATATAATAATAAAAATATATATGTGTGCTCTTGCCACATTTTCCAATTGCAAAGCAATCGCACATGTCTCTCCATTTACTACTCATCATGCTACACTAGCTAGTCTACCCGCTTTACAGCTTCTTTTCGATGCACTATTAAGTTTACCAACCTCGCCTTCTATAACTACTACAAATAGGTCTCTCGACATCTCCCTCATAAAACCTCTCAAAACAAGAAGCCAAAACAACATTATAATATTTGTTGTAAGGTTGTTTTGATTTTAATATCTTTTTGTCGTTTGCTTTTGCGATATTGTTTGTGAAAAATGGCCATGTACATGAAGTGTTTGGTTCTTGTTGGTTTGCTTGTTTTTTCAAGCTTGGCTGCGGTGACACCAACCCGGGTAGCCAGGAAGGACCTAGGGATAGACCTAGGTGGAGTAGGTGTTGGGCTTGGTATTGGATTAGGGCTTGGATTGGGAGGAAACGGTTCAGGATCCGGTGCAGGCGCGGGTTCAGGGTCAGGGTCCGGGTCTCGCTCCAGCTCCAGTTCATCTTCTTCCTCTTCATCTAGCTCCTCTGGGTCGGGCGGTGGAGCCGGGTCAGAAGCAGGTTCATCTGCGGGATCCTATGCTGGTTCTAGGGCTGGGTCAGGGTCCCGCGGTAATGGACGTGGAAAATGAATTGAATATATTTGAAAAGAATTAAATATGTACATGTAATTTATCAAAAAACTAGAAGAAACCTACTCTAGGGCTATTACTGTTATGAATATGAATAATTATTAAGTGAATCATGTGAGTCATGTGTCATTTAGAGCCTTGTGTTGTCAGAAAAAAGATAAGCTGTGTTTTCATTTCTTGATCTTTCTACTGTTTTGTCACGCAAGATATGTCCTTATTACCATATGTATATAACAAATTCAATAAGCTTTATGATATTGCAAGTTATGAGATGCATATGTTTTTCATGACCATATTTTGAGCTACAGTGGAGGAATAGTTTAATGAGTTAGGTTTGTGGTTTATTAAGTTTGGTGAGGTTTGTGGTTGATTAAGTAACAAATTAATTCAACTAATTAGTTAGCGTTTTCTTTTTCTAGCTCAATCCATTTTTACTTGTGTTTTGTGTGAATGTGATCCCTGTCTCTCTCTATATATATATATTTTTCTGATTTGGACCCCTCTATATATTTGGATGTAAGACATTTCATTTTAATCTTTTAATTCGTTTAAGCTAAATTTCCTTTAACAATTTATGGTTTTTCTAAAATGATAATATTGGGAACGTTGCTCTATCGGTTGTTATCCATATGGTACTTGTAACTGTAACAAGTCTCCCAAAATCTAGTATATTATAAACGCAGTTATATGCTTAACTTATAAATCTACAATTCAACCCAATAATCAATTCTATCTAGAATCCAGACACAAGGCTAGGTTAATCTAATGAATTAAAAAAAAAAAATACAACAATTATATGAAATACTAGTTAAGGTTAAGCCATGAAAAAGAATTTGACTAAATACCTAAAAGTCAGATTATTTTAATTTTTCAAGATGATCGTAATTTTGTTTTGATAACTCCACCACCATGAGAGTGTAACTAATAGATTAAGAGGTTGACTTGTTAGTGACTTTTATTGTTTAATACTAATAAAACCATTCTTACCCGTTCCAACATATACGTGATCCCAAGTACATCCAAATCGGAGAAGCCCTGCCCTGTACGCATGCGCATTGCAACACGAACAAGTGGACCACAATAACACAGAAATGACAATTACAAGTCAGAAAAAGTTGGCTAGGATAAATCTAGCTATGAGCCAATTCGCAACCCACTATGGAATGTTCGAATCAATATTGGGGCTGTCCAGCATTTATATTGGAAAGTTTGTCTCTCATTAACCTTTTTATTTGAGTGTTACTCAAGACTCTGCAGTAGGGACCTTTGAAAGAAAAAAATTAAGATTGTATTTCTTTTCCCAAATGGCCTCATCATCAATCAACAGTACTTATGATTTCAAGTGACAATACAAAATCTTCTAGGACTGGCTCGCGCCGGCCTCCGGTCGGTTTTATTTCAAGTCATGAGCTACATTCAAGTATGTTTTTAGCTAGGTATAATCCTAGTTTTCCCTTATAGATTGACGTAATGTTAAAATCTCCCGATATTCTTGGAAATCGTTAATATTTTTTTTTATTGATTTATGAAATAGATCAAATATCTCCTATAATATATAAAAATGTCCGAATAACACCTTACCGTTTATGTTGACGTTAAAAATCAAAATTTGACTGTTAATGTGGAATGACAGAACTATAAGAACCCTTTAATCATTTCGATCTTTCAATAATTGTAGCAACGGTAAAGGTAAAATGAGATTCTTTAAAACTATAGGTAGGTAATTAATGATTGCGTCAAACTACAAAGAGGAAAGTGGGATTATCCCTATGTTCTGATGAGCATGATTTTATTAGGTAATGGATTTCATACAAGTGTATGGGATTCAAGTATTATAATTAATCTTCACCCGTAGTCGCCATTATAGATTAAAGAGTTATAAAGTAGTTCAAGGTTGCCTTTCACTAGCGATGTAGAATGTGATTCTTATTCCTAGAACTTAGCTACAAGTTTTGTGATTGCTGCGACAACGTCTGTCTACGGGTTCCTTGATGGCTTGTTGTACGTAAATGGAAGGGCGATTCTTGTTGATGTTGCTTCCTGAAGCTTAGAACAACTTGGGACAACTGTTTTACTCTTTCTTCTTTTGTTTTTTTTTTTTAATTTTAAAAAGAAAAATATCAAAACCTGATTGAGAATTTATCAATTTAATTCAAGATAAGTAAAATCTAGGCAATTTAAGTGTAAACATATTTCTGTCATGGGGCTGGGTTAGTCAAAACGTATAATTATGGATACCCCATGTCAGATCTTTTCGGACCCTTTCCATTCTGAAAACGTTTTTGTCTAAATTTGGGCTGTCCTAAAGTAATATCCAGAATTCGAAGCCCAACATCACATAATTGGCTGTGCCCATGTTCGATTGACTCGAGAGATTTTGACTCGATGCAATCAGAAGTCACATCTGCTACGGCACACAGGACGTTTATAATTAATTAAGTACTATGAGAAGGATTAATCTTACAGTATTTTCTATTTTTAAGATATATTTATTTAGTCACTTTTTTTTTTTTCAAAGTTGACACAAATGATAAGAAATTTATTTAAACCTGTCGAGATCAAACACTACTTACATAACTCAAATATTTACTGGTCTATGAACTGAAAACAACTATTCCTACAATATGTGGAGAAAACTATCCATCTACTAGGACCTCTCTCCCATGAACGAAAAATAATTACTTTCACAATAAAAGAAAAAAACTATCCATCTACTAAGATTTATAAAAATTAAATACTATTTACACAGTTTAAATATCTCAAATACTACCTACATGATCCAAATATCCACTCTTCCATGAATAGAAGACAATTACTCCCACACTAAGGGGAGTAAACTACTCATCTACTAGAACCTCTCTCCTATTAATGAAAGACAACTACCCTTATAATAAGGTGAAAAAATTATTAATCTACTAGGATCTATCGAGATTAAACACTACTTACGCAGTCCAAATATCTAAGCCAATCTTCTCTCCTATAAACAAAAGATAATTACTAAAGATTAAACACTACTTACATAGTCTAGATATCTAAGTCCATCATCTCTCCCATGAAATAAGGGGAGAAAACTATCCATCTACTAAGATCTACTACATTACAAAGACATATACAATTAATTTAAGGTGTTATTTGTTTTTAGCACTTGTTATGTAATGGGTCTTAATTATCCATTGAGTTATTTTTGTTTGTTTTTTTAAACTATTAAATCATTTAAAACTATCCAAAAATCATTAGAAAAAAAATTTAATTTTTTTTTTATTTAAATGCCAAATCATTTATTGACTTTTTAAATATATTATTTTAAGTCTATCCTCCTCAAAATAATATATTTCAAATTTATCTTAATTTTATATTATACAAAAAAATTTTAATACTATAACAAACTTTTTTGACAAATAAAAGCTCTAAACATCTCATCCTCAAATTTTCTTTACAATTTCATTTTTTATTATAATAATAATTCAATTTAAGATCATTTTGTTCATTTTTATTAAAATATATAAATTTAATTTACTCTATTATAATAATTAATCATGTTTTAATTATGAATAAAAGTATTATTAATATATACATAAAAATATTTTAGTGTTTGTTAAATAATTTATTTGTAATTATTTGTATCATATTAAAGGAAATTATATAATAATTAATAGTAAAAATGATATAAATATCGAGTTACTAGTTTTCAAAAAATTTTAACTATTAAAAACAAATAAGATTAGTATATATTCAGAGGTAGGAAAACAAATAAATAAATAAATAAACATGTTATTTAAATTTCATATTTTAGTTAGTATTCAATCTTCAGACAAAAAAATAAACCACACCTAAGTATTATGAGAAGGATTATTTTTACTTAATTTTCTAATTTTAAGATATATTTATTTAGTCTCTGTCAAATATATATATATTTACATTTATTTTTTTTTTTTACTTTCTACTTAATTTTCCTTTTTTTTTAAAAAAAAAATGTGACATAAATGGTAAGAGAATTATTGCATAACTCAAATATCTACTCTCCTATGAACTAAAAACAACTACTACTGCAATATGAGGAGAAAACTATCCTTCTACTAGGACCTCTCTCTCATGAACGGAAGACAATTATTTCAATAATAAAAGAAAAAAAAACAATCAATCTACTAAGATCTATCAAAATTAAATACTATCTATACAGTTTAGATGTCTCATCCATTACCTACACAACCCAAATATCTACTTTCCCATGAATAAAAGACAATTACTCCCATAATAAGAAGAGCAAACTACTCATCTACTAGAACTTCTCTCCCATGAACGAAAGGCAACTACTCATACAATAAGGTGAAAAAATTATTAGTCTACTAAGATTTATCGAAATTAAACATTGCTTACGCAATTTGGATATCTAAGCCCATTTTCTCTTCCATGAATGAAAGACAACTACTTAGGATTAAACACTACTTATTCAGATTGGATATCTAAGCACATCATCTCTCTCATGAACTAAAGACAAGTACTCTTACAATAAGGCAAAAAAACTATCAATCTACTAAGATCTATCCATATTAAACACTACCTACACAGTTTGGATATCTAAGCCCATCTTCTTTCCCATAAACAAAAAACAACTACTTAGGATTAAACACTACTTACGTAGATATCTAAGCCTATTATCTCTCCCATGAAAGAAAGATAGCTACTCTTACAATAAGGTGAAAAATATCAATCTACTAGGATTTATCAAGATTATATACTACTTACACAGTTTGGATATCTAAGCCCATTTCTCTCCCATGAATGGAAGACAACTACTCGAGATTAAGCACTACTTACATAGTCTAGATATCTAAACCCATAATCTCTCCTATGACCTAAGGGGAAAAAAAACTTAATGTTTAAGGCTTTCCAGACACTGATTGGGCTTGCTGCCTTGATGATAGAAAGTCCATAGGAGGTTATTATCTCTATCTTAAAGGGAACTTAGTTAGTTGATCTTCAAATAAGCAACATGTTGTTGCACGTTCTAGCACATAAGCTAAATATAGGTCTCTCGCTTCAACTGCCACGTGCATTATTTGGATTACATCACTTCTTCAAAAGCTTCGCTTCTCTCTTGATTGCAGTCCTATTTTTTGGTGTGACAACATTTCTGCCTAGTCTTTTGCTCATAATCCTATGTTCCATGCGCGGAAAAAACATATTAAAAGTAACATCCATTTCATTTGAGACATGATTGCCATTAACACTTAGGATAACAAGACCCGAACCATACATTCTCTACGCTCTTATTTGGAGGGTCTCGCCGGACACTCTAAAGGATCCTTCGTAACCCGACTTGTAGGATTAAAGTGATCCACAGAGCGAACCTCTTAATCTTGCCCGTTTGTTTTCTTTACTTAAATTGAAAATTCATTTTTCTTTGAAAAGAGTTGGGTTGGTGTAAATTTTTCGTATTTTCTTAAAACAAAATTTATAAAAATTCGACAGCATAACGGCTGTAATTTGAATATTTTCAAAATTCACCTGTAAAGAAAAACACTTCAAACTATATCAAATCATCTCCCAACTTCGTTTACTCACAAACATTCATTTCATTCCAATCATGTATTCGTGCAAATGTGTAATTTCATAAATATATATTTTTATAACATTTCAGATGATATTCATATGCATTAATATATATATATAGTAATTTCAAATAATTCAATGTGTGGCATATGCAATTGTGCAAATATTAACATATATACACATCAAGATATGTTACAATTTTCAAATCACGCAATCCTTTATTTATTTTATTTACATCACCAAAATATGTTTAAGGATTGCGCGATACAACTATTCGGCACCCACCTAAAGTATCCGACGATGTTTTCCGGATGCAAAGTAACCTATACAAACATCCACTATAATATACAAGCTGCACAAAGTAAAAATATTAGTTCAACTCATAATACTAATAACGTCAAAATATAATTATATGAAAGTTTACAATTTCATTTGGATATCAAATTTTTCGATTCTAAAATCTTTCATTTCTAAAAACTCCATATATACCCCTAAAGTACTCGAACCATTACGAGGTGATTTTCAATTGATACTAACGTGAAACTACTGAGGTATCTCGACCACTACGATGCGGAATTTACTGCGTCGCAAATATAGTGTGAAATAATCTCAACTCTGGGTGACTACGATGCAGAATTTTTTGCATCGCAACTATAACACTATAACTCTGGGTGACTACAAGCGGAATTTACTACATCGTCACATAGTGCCACAACTATAAATTTAAGCAACTACGTACGGAATTGTCTGCGTCGCAACGTGGCGCTGTATACTCTAAAAAACTGAGCAACTATGGATGAAATTTTTTGCATTGTGGTGTAATGCTAAATACTCTATAAGCTGAACAACTACGGACGAAATTTTCTACATCATCATGTAGTATTCATCTTATATAACCTGAGAGTATATACATGGGTTTCAAAACTATTTTCGCTAAGTATAAAAGCACAAAACTTCTTACTTTTCAAACTTTAAAAATTTTCTTGAATTGAACATTTTGAAATTGACTTTATTTTGAACATTTTGAAATTGACTTTATTTTGATTCCTTCACTTTGTGAATTCCATAAGAAACTCACATGCTCGAAACTTGGATTTAGGATTTGGAAATCATTTTTATTTTCGTTTAACAACAATATGCAAAGTTTAAAATAGAAATCAAAATAGATGCAAGTGGAAGACACTTACCTCGATCTAAATATGCTCAAATACCTTAACGAGCCTCTCGTGCCTCGCTCGCTCGCTCATCACCTATATATCAACATCTTATTAAAACTTGCTCAGATATATGACTCAAAACTTAAAAATAGAGTTTTCAATACAATTTCTTTATTCAAAACCCTTTACACTCTAACCTTCTCGACATGATTTTAACTCAACCGAGGCTCTCTATTTTCAATTTATTTGTACGAGCCTTATTTATTACCTAAGGACTCCCTGAAATGCTCAAAATGGTCGCTGGAGGCCTAGAACACAAAATCACTGTTTTTGGACCCTCTAAAACCAAGATTATGTTAGGGCCCTTCCTAGCGATTTTCTTCACTCTGTTTTCACTCAAATCATCTTCGTAACTCACACTTAGGTTGCTCGTAAAATGGTTTCGAAAAATTCTAAGTGTTGAGGGTTGAAACCTATAAAAAACGCTTATTTTTCAACATTTTTTTATGCACATTTGTGACATCCTACATACGATGACTTCATATTTTTCGTATCTAAGGTTCTTTTACTCAATGACGACCGAATACATTCATTTCGTGCATCAAAGAATGCACTTGTGATCACATCTCACCTTACGACTACATACCTACACTATTTTGCCCATAACTTCCTTAATTTTTATCGGAATCATTCCCTTCCAATTTCTATAGTTTGCTATGATCCTTAGGCATATTTTAAGGTCTAAAAAAAGTCCCAAATAAGCTTGAATAGTACAGGTCACTATAGCCCCTTCATCTAGCTCGAAATTCTCAACTTATCTCTATGTCTTTCCTTTTTCAATTCTAGTGATTCTATATGTTTTACTAGGCTCTAATATGCATTGATCTATGCTTATTTGCATCACGTTTTAAGGGATTACACATCCCCCTTTAGTGACCGAACTCACCATGCACACATACCACGCACTACTTTTTAAATTTTATATGTTAATCTCTTTCAACCATTTCATCAAACAACATATATGTAACTTATTTAACATTTCATTTCCTTAAATCACAAGTTAGGGTTTCCCATTCATAAACCTCACCCTAACATCTATACACTAGGACATGCCATCTAAGCGTCCATATCACAAACTTAGGGTTCTACACTTGTTTTAAGTGTAAAACTCTCATCACAACACACTACAAACAACACAACTATCATACCAACCTACAAACCCAACAATTCATCAAAGAGATAGTAAAAGATGATAACTTACCTTACTTTTGGTTAGGGTTTGCTAATCTAGCTTAGATTGCCTTGAAATGTTGTTTTGGAGCTTGAATCTTGGTTGGACTTGGCTTGACCTCACTTTTCCTCTTCTTCTCCTTGGTGCCGTCACACTTGGTTTCTCCCTCTCTTAATTCTCATGGTTTTTGCTTCTTCTTTCATGAGAATTGTCTAAGTGCCACTTATATATATAAGTGACTTTTCATAAAATGACTACCATATCCCTCTTGACTTACTTTGACTATCATTAACAACTCTAGTTTACTATATTGCCCTTAGTGTATTATTTTACTTCATTATTTAACTTGGTCTTTTAGTCTTTTGATAAATTTTATTAATATAATTAGCTATTTAATTCCTAAAATAAGATTTACCATTTTGCCATCTATTACATTTCTTATTCCCTAAATGATCATCTCGCCATGTTTTTTTTTTATTCGGTAACTAGATTTCTAAAGCTAGGAAAGGTAAAATCAAATATAGGGGTTTACATAGGAAGTTAGATATGTTCCTTCGAAAGCTCAAACTATAGAATTTTCACAAAAGCCATGTGCATCTCTTGTTGTCAGCTACTGTATACCAAACTCTTACCTAATAAGAATCAGTTTCGTTTGGGGGGGAAAGTCACTAATGCTAAAAATGATTAATTTTCAAAGCTAAAATTCAAACTCATTAATCTTGATCAGCCTAGTTTAAGGGAAAATGTTAGAACTGTCATTTGAAAAAGTTAACAAGTTCAGCTTCAGTGATGGTCTACAATAAAGGTATGAACATCAGCTACGTAAAATTGTATACGAGTTTGATAGTAAGATGTCACGTGCAAGGTTCTGATTGGTTCCAAGAACCATGAATTAGCTAATGAATTAGTGATATATAACAATCATTAGATTGTGTTAAGGACGCCAATGCAATAGTTAGAAAAATGCAAATGTTCTCTTGAATCTTCTTCTTCTTCTTTTAAACCACAACTTTTTTTCTTCAAATTCAAGTCGGTAAATCAAACTTTCAACCAACTGTGTGTTTTTATTTAGGAGGTTGTAAAGTTTAACAGAGTTTGATGAATATTTTTTTTAAAAAAAAAAAATGATAGATTTTTATAGAATTCACATATTTCATAGATTCCATATAGATTTTATTAAAATTGTTAGTGAAATCATCCGAAATTTGTAAGAGTAGGATAAGATTTTTTATAGACTTTTTATTGGTAAATTTCACTTTAAAATCCACCAAATTATACCCCCAAGTTCTTGAAGACTATAGAAATATACAACTACCTATACTAAAAAGTTATGCGTGTTTTTATTTAAGGGATTGTAAAGTTTACTATAGTTTGATAAATTTTTTTTTTAAAAATTATAAATTTTGGTTGAATTCACGGATCTTATAAACTCCATACAAATTTTATTAGAAGTCTTATTAAAATCCTATGAAATCTATAAGAGTAGAATAAGATTTGTCAAGATTTTTTATTTATAAATTTCACTTTAAAATCCATCAAATTCTATCACTTAAGTTAAATCTATAACATTAATGATTTTTTTAATATATCTAGATCTTAAGGAATATCATATATATTTGAATTGAATATATCTAAATTGCAATAGAATTAGTACAAATATAGATTGAATATACTTAGATTTTAAAAGAAACCATACAAATACAAAATTGAATAAGCCCAAAATTTTTAATTTCAAATGAAAACTAGATTAAGTACACCCCCTATAGTTTCCAGGTTTTCTATTTCTCCAACTTTTGATTTTTGTTAAGTCTTCAGTGGGAAACTAATTGCTTATAACTACTCGCAATACTATATAATTTGTATAATAGCATGAATCGATTCTTCTAAATATTGTATTTACTTTATTTGTCCTCATGAACATGTTATTCTAGTTCCATCCAAACTTACAAACAATGTAACAAAACCTTGTGGGAGGACTCATTTATATAAATTATACTAGAGTCAAAACTACAGTATGTCGATTGAAAGCAAACCTCGTCAGTCGACTTCATAGAATCCAACAACCTGTGTTCTAGACAAATTAAATAAGGGTGGTAAAACCAGTTAACATGTCGGGTCGAACTAAATTTGATTCTGTTCATTCATGAATTCAACTAATAAGACACAATTCATACAATAAGCAGGTCAATATTTTTGGATTCGATACAAATTCATTTATAAACAGGTGACACGGCATGAATAATTTGTTTATTATTTGGATCATAAATGATCCAAACCCATTAACCCACCAACCCGTTAAGTCGTTTAACTCATATAATTTCTTTAATTCGTTTAACCCGTTTAAGCTAAATAATATTTGAAAACAAATAAATAAATAATTACCAACTAAAGACCTAATTTAACATATTTAAAAGCCAACACATTAAATCAACTGTATAATTTCATATTATCCACATTTAAAAACCATGACAAAACAAAAGCATGCTCAAACTTAATGCAAATCCATATAAATTAAAATTACATAATATAACATTCTTCAACATAAGACTTCGTAACTTAAATTCTTCTCTCCTTGATTCCAGGAGGACCTCTTCCAGGAGGACCTCCAAGCTACACAAAAATCATAAGAATACAATATTGGATATGAAAGGACCCAACCAGGATTCCCCTTATAAGGATCCGAGTGGGGCCCTCTCGGCACCCCAATAAAAATCGTTGCAGTCTTCATACCAATGACTCAAAAGGACTCTTTGAAGTAAAGTCGTAATATACTTTCATTTCTTAATCATTTAAATATTAGGTTAGAAAAATTTCGGCTATACAATGGTTGAATTCCGACATTTTTAACTTTTCCAAAACACCTGTAAATAAATTTATAAACACTTCTAAATTCATACATTCTTCTCCACTTCCAATTTGGACCTCAGGTCCATCTCAAAATCCAAACTCAACCACAATTCAAGTATTTCAATCAAAACCATTTTAAACTTAAAAACATTTTAACAAACATAAAATTGTAAGTATTAATATAAAATAAAAAATATTTACATTATGAAAAATTCATTATACATCAAAATATTTACTTTAATTTCACAGTAGCGGTCGTCAGATGTGCTCGCCTAACTTTGCACTGGAGATTTTTTGCCCTGAGTATTCGTTCCTGCAACTGGGAAGATTTTTTTTTTCATAAAAATAAACAGGAAAACAGTAAACTAAAATAGCTCAATGAGTGTTATGCATTTCCATTTAAACTTTTTATTTTAAAATTTTCCTCCCTAAAATCATTTGGAAATCTCAGCTTCTTTAATATCTATCTAAATCATAATTTTTGTAGTTTTGCATAAACATTTATATAAATCTGCTAGATAACTTAAATGCATGCATCATTGAAATTCATTTCTATAACATGCTTCCTTCAAAATCTATTCATAACGTAATCATAGATATGCAAAGAAATGACATCATTCATAAAATATTTATCCAATGGAATCCAGGGAAATCATAATTCACCGTTCGATCCTACGACATCGGTGGTAGGGACAGTTAATTTTAGTCATAAACCACTATGCTATGGAATGTTACCTCACCTTGCATAAGACATCAGTTATAAGAGTACTTTAAATACGTGCAGAGGGCGACACGATAGACTCGATCCCCCTATAGTTGGGAGACTTACCTTTTTGCCCTCTTCCTCCCACTGACAAGTCATACGTGCAATAAGGTACTTCAGTCGCATTTCAATCATATCTCAGTCATATCATGGGAATTAGGGTAACCATCGGTCTTAAAAACTTTCTTTAACTATACTTAAAAATTTAATTTGTATGCCAAAAGAAATTAATCATAAAAGCATATTTCTTCAATTTTATGCCAAAACGTAAAATCACATTTCATTAATAATTTCATACGATAAATATAAGGCATATGTAAAAGTGTTTATAAATTTACATCTTAATATAGGTTCATTTCAATATCAAAATATTTAAACATTCATAAAGCACTTTAAAAGCATACTAAAGAAAATAAAATACTTTTATCAATTATAAAATATTTTACACTCACAGATTTCTAACTCACAGAAAATTCAGGATTTCCTAGCTCGCGATAATTTACGACTTCCAATTCCTTCGCCTTCTCGATACCTATATATTTTAACATTCTATTTTAAGCAACGTCAAAACTAATTTATTCGTATATGCATTAATCACACAAATGTCTAATTACATAAAGATTTTCGAAACACACTTTTTCAAATCGTAATGACGCTAATTATTTACATTTACTTTCCGTTCGAAATTCTAAATATCTAAGCACATAAGGAATATCCAATGAAGCCTAATTTCGTTCTAACACTTTACGCAACATTTTCGAATTAAACTCACCCTATTTTAGCCGAACCTAACATATTTTTATACCATCAATCTCATTTTATTTTTCTCATCGAAATTACACTTAAACATAAGTCTAGGGGTGTAAATGCAAGCCTAACTCATAAAACATCATACTTTTGTAATTATATAAAGTTTTGTCGTAAAGTAGTCATTTAACTTTCAAATGAATTCCTTGCAATTTCGTTACTAAATTCATCATCAAAATAGCCCATAACATCATTCAAAACATCCAAATCAATTTTTCATCACCCTAACTACAATATAGTCGAAACATAGTGTTTCAACACCCAATATTTTTGCTTCTCATTTCAATACCAAATTCCAACATTCCAACATGTTCTAATGCATAAAAATCATTCAAATGAATCAAATTCAAATTTAATCTATGGTATCCCACCTTGGCCAAATGCATACCAACACATTTCCAACTTTCCATCAAGATTTTACACATCAATATCACACAAAAACTCATAGCAAAACACTCAAACTATATTTGAACCAATCATACACCATTAGGTTGTGACTTCTCATGCATCAAACACAAAATTTTTCTTCAAATTTCATACCGAAGCTACATGCAATTCCATACTCATCCTTTTAAGGTTACAACATCTCAAACCAAAAATAATTTCTCCACAAAATTATCCAAGACCATTAATCCAAAGATTACACATGTTCATGGAAAACTCAAATCATACTTTTCAAACTGACCTCAAATAGATAGATTTCTCTTCTAGTCTGATGTAGACCTCTTGCATATGTGATAAACCTTCAAAAATGGCCTTCAAATCTTCTAAAACAGTTGTTGTCTTCCATGGATTCTCACAGCAGAACAGTCCCCTTCCTTCTCTTGCCAAACTATTTTTTGTTTCTTTCTTGTTTCTCTTGACCGAATTACTTCTTGCATGTGTTGAGATTGTTCAAAATCAGCTTCCAAAATCACTCAAAACAGTAGTTGTTGTGGTCTTCTTCCTCTCTACAGAACTGTTCCCTTTGTTGCCCGAACACAGCCTTTTTCCTTCTTAAAACCAAAAGCCTTCTCTTTCTTGAATGTTAAGTGTCTGATCGAGTGTTACTTCTTGTTGTCTTTCACTTCTTTGTTTGTTTTCAACTTTTCATTTTATTTATATATGTTTCATATGATTCTTACACCTATCATTCTTTCCCCTAAATCACCACACAATTATCAAGCTTTCATCCTCACTTGTTGACACTTGGCTCTCATTCAATATTTCAACTTTTGATCTCCTGAAATGCCTTTCTCATATTCGAAATCGTCTCTGGTCCATCTAAAAATTTTATTATAACCTAATTTTAAATTTGAAAATTTTATCAGAAATCGATTACATATCCGGATCCAACCATTTTAAATTATTTTATTATTTTGCAATTAAAAATCATCTTCGAACCTATCCGAAAATTCTATAAAAATTCAATTTCACCTCTAGACACTTTAATTTATTTTTATTTCTACATAAATATGTCACATTAATACAATACATGTATAGTACCATAATTTGGAAGGGTATGTTATAGGATATCTAAATTTAAAATGTTAAAGTTTAAAAATATAATTAAGAGAATTTACCACTAAGTTAAAGAATTTGGTGTTGAGTCTTCCACTTATTCACTTGGATTATTAGCATTAGGGGGAGCATTATTAATAATTAAATTTAATATATCTTCAGTGATGTCTTCTAGTAAAACATTAATATATTAGAGAAAGAAAATATGCTTACATTCAAACAAATATGATCGTGCTAAAATTATGCACGATTATATATGTTTAGTCTATGCTTTTGTGATGAAAACCCGAGTAAAATAGGGGTGTTCTTATATTTTATGAGTGTTTTGTGCAGAAATTGAATGTAATGACTGAATTGTAATTTTTTGGGGCAAAAGTATAATTTTTAAAAGTTGAGGGATAAAAGAGTAATTTTTAAAAATTGAGGGGCTTTTTCATAATTTTCCGTATGCCATAGCTGCAGGCTTATTTCCAGCAGCCCAAACTAGCAGCTAGCTGCTGGAATTAGATGCAGGCCTGTTGCCTACGTCCATGGGCTGTAACTTGTTTTTTTTTTGCGTAAACAGCGTTTATTCGAGTTTCAAGCTGTCAAAGTGCGCGTTGTAAATTTTCCTTGCTGATTTTACGTGTGGAGAATCACCAAGAATGTCTCAGTTGATTTGTTGAAAGTGGTTTTTGATTTGTTAAAGGCAGTTTAGGCAAGTGATCAAAGTATTGAAAGAAGTTTCAAGTGGTCAGTGCAGAAGATCTTGAATTTAATTTGGTGAGAATTAAAGGCAGAATTTCAAGCAGTCAATAGATGGTAACAGAGAGCATATTGGAGGAAATTGAGGGAGCTATTGTCAGCAATTAACAGAGAATTAAGGAAAAAAAAAAAAAGGAAGTCAATCACTGTTTGATATATCTTACCCTTCTCATATAAATTCATATTTTGAGAGAGCAGAGAGGGGTCTTTTGGTGTCGACGGAGTAGAGTTTTCTTTAAAGGTTCTCTCCAGTCTCTTGTTCGGACGATAGCAGAGAGGGTTGCACAAGAGTGGAGTCTGAAAACAAATTTAACATCGCGAGAATTCAAAGCGCTCCAATATACTCAGAGAAGCATTTCAGAGAACAATACAGTGACTATCCCATCTGTTTAGTTGTTTGTTTCAATGTCGATTATTGTTAATTCAATTTTATACACTATGTTATTCAACTTTATGTCGAACTAATTTTAATCTCTAAGACTACAATGTAACCGATTTATTTCATCGCCTATTCAATGATTTTTTGGGTTAATTGTTTATTGTTTTCTTTTATATTTGTATTCTATTCTATTGAAACTTAATTCTATTAATCAAATGAGGCCTGTTAATTAACAGATGTTGTAACTATAATGCGCTCGAAGGTATCATGTGTTAGACGGCAATAGAATAGTATAATCTGTATAGGATAGACATATACTTATAGGATTATGTAATCGTATTTGGGTAATTGAAATTTAATGAGTTCAGATTAATTTAATCTATATAGACATATAATTGATTAATTATTCTAGATAATATTACTTGACTGATCGAAAGAGACTGGTAATTAATTTAGAGTTTTACCCGATTAAATACAAAATAAAAGTAATTATGCTTGTGAGAATAAAATGAGAATAGGTTGATGAAATAAAAATGTGAAATTGTGCCTTAGATTTACTCATTTGATGTTAGTTTCATCATTTAATTTGGTTGTTTATTTAATTTTTACTTTTTATTTTTTTATTATATTTTTATTCACCTTTATTTTAGTTTTGATAGTTTAAATAAAATTGTTCTCAATTAATTTTGGTAATTGATACGTAAAATTTAGCGATTGTCTCTGTGGAAACGACCTTGACTTGTCATTATATTATATTGTGACCGTGTATACTTGCATGCGACCTATTGTAATTAGTGTATTAGGAAATTACCCATCAAAACACGGGAAAACATGCACTCAAGAATTAGAATAAACATCACTATCTAAAGTTCCCTTACTTGAGCAACTCACTAGCAATATAACCAAATATAACACAAGAAAATATGTATGAAATGCATTATCAAATTAAAATATCAAATAAGAAAGAAAACATTATCAATAGAAAACCCATGTCCATCCTAACCATAGAAGCAAACAGTCTAGGTCTAATTTATTTGCATTATAACTTTATTTGTATTAGGTTACATACTAAGTAGCAGATTTATGCAATACATACTTAAGTGCTCATTCTTATATGCATGTCCAAACTCAAAACCCTCTTTCAACAACTATATTACACAAAAAAAAACAAAGCAAACCAAAACACAAAAGTAAAAAAAAAAAACAAAATAAAGAAAACATAAAACATAAAAGAAAATGAAAGAGAATGAGACTTTTTGGGAGAATGTGTAGGAGAAAAGGTTGTTTTAGGAGATGGAGATCATTTTACGATAACGTCGACTGTCGATTTGATCTAATTTGTGTTTTTCAAGCTATTTTTTAGGTGAATATAGATGGTGGTGGATATGGTGGCGATTGGTGGGTATCGTGGGGGTAGATATGAAGGTGAAGATAGTGAATATGGTAGTGGAGCCATGGAAAATGAGTGATCGTGAAGGGCAAAGAACGACAACCGTAAGGGAGAAAGGGTGACAACTATGAGGGAGAAATGGTGGATTTGGTGGAATGGGTGGTGTGGCTACCAAAAATGAAATTGAAATGGGTTAGGTTTAGCTTTGGTTAAATATGTGTGTGTGTGTGTGTGTGTGTGTGTGTGTGTTTGTGTTTGTGCATAATTACACACTAGCCCTATAATATGTTAAATTATAATTTTACCACTAATTTAATTGTATCAATCTGTGATTCGTTTAAGCAAACTCAATTCGATTCATTTAATAAACGACTTAAGCTGACGGAACCCAACCCCGACTCCTATCTCAAACTCGGGAGAATCTCATAAAAACTAGAATCTTCTGGACTAAAATCTGGATTTACTGAAAATCCTTTAAAATAATCATCATAATTATAATAATCACTTTGATCAAAATATAAGATTATATCATCTAAACTCATCAAAACTCAATAACTAAATATTCATATTAACTCTTAATTCACAAACAATTCAAATGTTATGAACAACCGTAACTTCTAAGCATATTCAATAATTACACAATCAATATACTTATCACTAATATATATATATATATATATATATATATATACACTCCAATAATTGCTATCCAAACATTCGGAATGCTAGACAATATGATGAATCGCTTATTTCTGTCATACAATATATCTCACTTTACTTTCATGTCAAAATCAATTCAGCTTAATCTATCAACACTAAACCGCAGATGCTAACTTAGATCTTCCATAGGTTTCGTATGAGATTGGCCACATAATGCATGATAAAACTATAACTTTATCTTTAACAAAATGAAGATTAGTTGTCTGTAACAAGAAAATTTTCTCTAAATTTGAAACCACTATTCTGATACCAACTTGACGAGACCTTTCAATTTGAAAGTTTCTAATTGAACCTTTTGACTTATTCATATAGACCATATTTATACTTATTAAATGAAAAAAATTATTCTACTAAATCTAATTAGATTCATGCATTATATAAGCGAGTTGACACGATTACGACACAAATTTATTTAACTCAAACCTACACTCATTTATTTTTTATGATTTTTTGTCGACTAGTCATGTTATGACATATTGCCACCCCTAAATCAAACAAAGAGAAGGCGGTGATCTTAACGCTAGTAGGGTGCCGACCAAAGACTTTCTGACGCTTAAGTCAGTAGATTAAATGTAAAAGAAAATGGAAAAGTAATAAAGCTTCATCTTAGTTGTGTTAGAATAAAAAAATATGTGTGATTTATACCGTTAGACATCATATACCAAATAGATTGCAAGGCAATACAGACTAAATGGCTAGGTTGCGAGGTAATATAAATTGAAGTCAATGGCAGCAGGGTGGATCAAAGTCATTAGCTAGAAAAACATTAACAATGAATCGATACGATGATGGTCCGGCACTAAGTTGGTTGCACCAAGTGACTATAGGTGTCGTATTGGTGAATCCGACTAACCTAATTGAAGGAAAGAATGTGCTTGATGATAATGTATGCAATATCGTGATTCCATCATTAGAGATGATCAAAGTTAGATCACATAGGTGTTTGATGATAATCTGGTAGAGTAACGATGTGTATAAAGGATCAAATTATTTGCTCAAAGGTGTAATGACCCTTTTATAGGCGAGTCATCTTACGAAGTCTAACTTCAATAGACTTAGGAGTCTGTATTTGAGCAGAACATAGGATGGTCATGAACATCCCTAAATTTTAGGAGGAGATGAAGATTTATTTTAGATAGACTGTGTCTTATCTTATAAATTATTAAGTCTTGATGCAATTGTACTCGTGGTGGACGAGTTAGAGTTGAATTATGAACTTTATGTCGATGATACGTCGACCAACCTATTGGATCGGTTTAAAGATATTTTAGGTCGCGGGTTTAGCCCTTAGGTTCGATCGATCAATCCGATAGGCGTTTTATCGAAGATGTATCGAATTTAGGCTAGGTCATTGGAGTTATTGAGCAAAACAACACAATGAGCTGTAATCCCATGTCAACCAACACGTTAAGCCATAATCTTATGTCTACCAATATGTTAGGACGTAAGCCTATGTTGACCAATGCACTGGGCCAACATCTATCAAACTTATGGGCTTATGTTTAATAGGCTTAGACCAGACTGTCCAAATCACTAAACCATCTTCCAAAACTTTTAGGCCATCACTTTATGGGCTTAGAGGTTTTTAGTCAGTTTATCCCACACTGCTTCAGTCGACATAGTCAATTAGAGAAATGGAAGTTTTGATAACTAGTAACTCGATTAGTTATCCAACGTTATAGTTAGATAGTTAATGGTGACATTGAACCCTAGTATTGCTTCGTCAATCGATCTCATGACTCAATTGGCTCATTAGGATTCGAAATGTTGACTTATAAATGTTTAATGTGGATGGCAATTGTTACATCCATCAATCATGATAGACGTCTTTTCAACTGCCTTTTTTTATGCATGACAAACATATGTCTTATTAGGGTTTCATGGCCTTGCCTTTAGAGAAATGTGGCGGTGATAGCCTTTTCTCAAACCACAAGTTTGAGAGGGGCTAAGATGAAATTGTAAAGCAAGCCAAATATAAGTTATATACAGGCTAAAACTTACATCATATAATATCAAAATATAAATGAAGATCTATATACTGTTCAAAGTCTTTTATGTTGAATGATGTTTCCAAGTTTTCTGAAATGGATTACAAGTGATTGGGATTATACCAATCAATTTTGTAATATTGATCTAAGAGTATATCAATAGTGGGAATTTGTATGTTCAGTCGTTCAGAGACCTTCAAATGTCAATATGTGTTACCATTGAGTTATTAAGTGGATTGACATTACTGGAATCAAGTATTCTGAAAATGTCCCAGAGGTAGCTAGACATTGAGATTCATGTATTTAACATGTTCGACACTATGTTTATCGAACAAATTGAGACATCAGTTAAGTAATTCATGTGGTAAATTGAAATAAATGATGTCAAATGCTGAGTTAAGCAAAGCCATTAGTCCAACGGCAGATATAGCGATTATTATGTTGTTTGAAATTATTTTGGTTGAACAAGTTATCAAAACTTAGAAATTAATGCAAGTACATATGGAGTTTCGAGTAATTTCAATGTAAACTTGAGAATTTGTGTCGAGTTACATTAAGGGGTCGAATGACGTTATGTTTGTCAATCAATCTCTAAGAATCTAGTGAATTCAAATAACTTGAAACTGCCAACTGAATCTAGTATCATAACAATAGAAATTTTAGATGTCGAATTATACATAGCTTTCTAAGAAAAGTAAATCTCATAAGCATATCGCTGAGTACCTTACATAAGATAACTCGATCGACATGTGAACCTATTGATTGTATTGTTGTCATATGTGTTTGACATTGTATTAGTTCGAATGGCTTTAGTTTTAGCTGAAAATTTTGAGCTAAGTCGTATCTCTATTGAGAGATGCATACTAAGAAATCAACTAGAATTTGAATAAGGATGAGTGACACTTTTAATGTCGATCAGTAGTATGCTTAAACCTATATGCTTGTGTTGGAAATAGGCTTTCCTTGAAACACCAATATATATGCATGTGTGGTTGAGATGTGCCTTGTGGGAACTGTAAGTGTATTTATATGGTGGAAGCTAGGTGCTATCGCATCCTCTTTGAACCACAAATCTTAAGCTTAAACTGAGAGTTGAGCATTCAATGAATGTTACATGAACGTTGTAGTTCAAGTGTTTGACAAACTTGCATAATTAATATGCATTCACTCGTAGTCGATTAACATTGTCTCACCAAGTCAACTGTAAGAACTTAAATTGCACTAAGATAGTTCCGCATCAAACAAGCCTTTAATTTTTGAATTGTTGTGCATTCGATATTTGCTATAGTCGAATGACGTGTTGTGATTTGCTGTACTGAGATTTGATCACTCGACATTAGTCATATTGATTCTCATCCCTGTGAATTATATTACCATTGGTAGGTGTCTACAAATGATTTTTGTCGTATAGCAAAACGAAAGTCCGTTCATGAAGGCAAATCGCATTAAGAGAGGTAAAGAATTTGGCAAAGTATTGCTGGTATCACAAGACACACTAGTTAAATATGATCATTATAAGCATTCGATGTTGTTTTTTTACTCATCGATCGATATAATGCATTCAACTATGTGTTGGTTCGAACGACATATTGTTACATAATGTAAAAACATTTAGCTAAAGAGCTGAATTGTTTTCAAACATAATTTAATTATATTAGATTTGAACAGTCGTGTGATGCTATCAACGTCGATCGATATGTCAAATCGTATTTGAATTCGATTTGTATCGATTTTATTGAATCGATAAGATGCTTATTCAAAGTTCCTGTGGTAAAGCAGGCCTTCCTTGAACCATAAGCATGAATACACGAATGGTTGTTTGACTTGGTATGTATGATGTGTTTGCAATGACTATTCATAAGTGTATACTTGTAGTTAAATGACTACTTTACAAAACATATCGTTCGACATTATAGCAAGGCTTGTTTTGTAAAATGTGCTTGCTTTTATAGAAAATAATGTGTCTGACGTTTCATTGGTGAGCGATTTATCATGTTGTAACTATGAGAATTGATCAGTCGATGCTTATATGTCAACTTATATCTCATGCTTGTTGATATTGATTGTTAGTCGAAGTTATTGTAGGAAATATGATTTTTATACTTTGAAATGAAAGTACAACATGGTCAATCAACATTGTAATGAATGATTGTTCGACGATTCAAGTTGGCCATCTAGAAAATATGATGCCAATAGTCCAAATTATTTGGACATTACTGATTCAACTTATATTTGGTTGACATAGATCAAGCCGAATGTTATAATTTGAAAAATGCTTCAACTTGTATTCGATCTACATAGATCGAGACTAATGTTATGGCCAAAAATGCTTCGACTTGTATTTGGGCGACATATATCGAGCTGAATGTTATAAGTAAAAAAGTGCAACGTTTTGTTTGTTAGCTTATTGTAGTGCAATGTTTTTCTTGTCGACTTTTTGAGTTCAATAAGATCTAGACATTGTTCATGTCAACCGATCTATTCACTTAAAGATTCAAATTATGTTGAATGTTAGGAGTCGATAGTGTTGCGGTCAAATGATATTGTGGCAGAAGTAGGTTTTTCTTGAACCACTAGTATACGTATAATGGAAGTGAAACTTCCGTGAACATGTTCATGTACTTATGTGGCTGAGGTCGACTTGTAGAACCACTTCAGTTTGTATGAGTGGCAAAGGTAGATCGTCGTAAGCCACGTGTAGACTAACATGGCGAAGGTTAGGTGTTATCGTGTCCTCCTTGAACCACGAATGTAGTTGTGTGGCGGAGACGAGGTATTGTCATATCCTTCTTGAGTTATATACATAGATCGACATGCCGGAGGCTAGGTGTTGTCATGTCTTATTTGAAACATGGATGTTGCTATGTAGAGGACATGAGGTATTGTTGTGTCCTCCTTAAATCACAAGTCGAATATATTGCAATGGATATCAAGTCGTTCGAAAGCTTATGGTCGACTAACGTATTCCTAACTAGATTTCTATCCAATCTGATGGTTTCGATGCCTAGCTCTAGATTTACTAGTCATCAAGGTGGAACTAATTGAAACTTGGGAGTTGATCCACTTGTAACCAATGGAGTTCCGCGAATTGAATTTCAAATGAAAGAATTATATTAAAGGTAATCGACTTAGCACCACTGTACAAGCAGAGAAATCGATTGATTACTCTCATTGTCTTATTGAGCCTAAATAAATTTCTAGATGTAGAAATTTGCAGTAAATAAGTGTATGAGTATCATGTCTCATGTAGAAGATACTATTAAACACTTTGAATTTTGAAAATATTCATGTAAGGTCGCAAGCGATCTTATAGTTATAAAAGCTCATGGAATTAACACATAATATGTTAATCGATCCTAAATGGGGGACGACAACCAAGCATATAGAGGTATAGTAAAGTCACAAATAAAGGTGGAGAAAATAGGACATTTAATTACGGTTGTACTTGAATAAGATAGCAATAGAACCACATTCAAAATTGAAATCAAACGCATTGAAAGTATAAAAATGTAAATCTAAAAACTCACTCTTCTGATGAATGATTATTGAGGAGGTGCTCAATCTTGTCGTTGTAGACATTGAGAGAGAGAATCTTGCAATGAATCTCAAAGAGTTGGTTATTCTGTGACAATAAGTGGTTCAATTTGCAAAGGATTGAATTGTAGATTCCCAATAGACGGTGCTAAATAGTAATGGGTTCAAAACTAAAGTATGTTGACCGAAAGCAAGCCTTGTCGGTCTACTTCATGGAACTCAATAACCTGTGTCATGTACAAATCAAACAAAGAGAATACGGGTGATCTTACACCAGTGAGGTGTCGGCCAAAAACCTTCCGACACTCAAGTTAGTAGATTGAATATGATGGAAAAGTAATAAAATGTCGTCCTAGCTGTGTTAAGACAGAAAATATGTGTGATTTGTGCTGTTAGACAGCATACACCAAATAGACAATAAGGCAATGTAAATTGAATGGCTAGGCTATGAAATAGTGTAGGTGAAAGTCAACAGCGGCGGGCTGGGTCGAAGTTGTTAGCTAGAATGACATTAACAATGATCCAAGATTGTGATAGTCCAGCACTAAGTTGATTGCACCAAGTGACAATAGGTGTTGTGTTGATGAATCCGAGTGAGCTAATAAAAAGAAGAGTGCGTTAGATGACAATGCAGATGGTATCTTAAGAGTTTCATCATTAGAGATGACTGAAGTTAAATCTAAAACATGTCTAATGATAATTCGACATAGTAATAATATGTATAAAGGATCAGATGATTGGCTCGAAGGTGTAATGACCCTTTCATAGGTAAGTCATCCTACAAAATCATATGAAGCTTAATTTCAATAGACTTAGGAGTCTGAATTTGAGTAGAACATCAAAGGAGATAAAGAATAATCTAAACAGATTATATTTTCTCTCGTAAACAGTTGAGTCCCGATGTAATTGTTCTCATGGTGCACGGGTTGGAATTCAATTATGAACCTTAGATTAGTGTTATGTCAACCAGCCTGTTGGACCAGTTTAAATATATTTTGAGCATCGATCTAACCTTTAGGCTTGATAGACCGATCCGATGGATCAATCTACTAAAGGTGTATCAAATTTAGGCTAAATCATTGGACTCATTGGCCAAAACAATCGTTGGGCTGTAATCCCAGGTCGACCAATACGTTCGGCCAACATCTATCATGCTAATGGGTTAATGTTTAATGGGCTTAGACTGGACCATCCAAATCATTAAACTAGAACTTTCGGGCCATCACTTTATGTGCATAGCCGTTTTTGCCTACTATATATATATATATATATATATGGCACATTCTAACGTACACTTAGGATACAAATATATATATGACACTTCTAGTATACATTTAGGATATACATACACTTGACCCCAAAAAAAAATAATAATAATTGCATTTTAAAATTACTAATTATAATTTATTATATTTTTATTATATCTTACTATAAATAAATATTTATGATTATAATCAGTAAATGTGATACTATTGATCACATTTATTGATTATAATAAAAAAATTTAGTTGCAATCAAATATAATAAAGATATAATAAATTACAATCAATAATTTTAAAATATAACTACTTAATTTTTTTATCAAGTATATACGTATCTCAAATGTACTTAAGGGAATCCACATATTTATATATGTATATATTTAAGATGTATTCAAGGGGATCCCTCCCACACACACGCACACACGTACACACAGGCATATGCATATATATATATATATATATATATATACACACACTTCAATGTGACAATGTTTTATTTTGATTCCCTCTAAATGTTGTATTTTAGTTTATTTGCTCTCTCTAAATAAGATTTTCTGAATCTACCTAAGACTGACGAGCAAACCTTTACTTGGTCACGTCATTTCTTTGTTAAATTATACCAAATTAAAACTAAAGAAAAAAAAAATCCTAATTTCAATAATTAAAATGGAAGATTTTGGATAAGAGTTTAAAAATATAGTTATTATTGATGTAACGAATAAGTCTCATCACATTAGTCATGCGCGTGCCGTACTTGGGTCACTCCAACCCATTTTATATTTCTAGTTTCAAGCCTAATCGTTCCATTTAAGTATTTGTAGGGGTTACTTTCATTTAAATTTCCATGTACTTTATTCTTTTATTTTGTTTGCAAATGTTTTAGTTAGATAGGATTGAGTCAAGATAGACTGAGTCAAGATAACTGAATAATTATAATAAAATATTATGGATCTAAAAGTCTACAAGCATTTAACCTCAAGGTCCTCAACGATATTATAGGTTTCTAACGAATGTTCCAACGGTTACATCTATTTTATATTAAAGTCAATCTTTGAAAAGTAATTAGTTATATAAATTAAATTTAGTTGGCTGGTTCAAATTATATGGTGTGATGAAAGCATGTAAAATGGTCATAAATTTGTGATGAAATGTCATTGTTACAAGCAACTTCCAAGATTGACATGCTTTACCTATTACCTTAATTTGATAAAATGATTAAATATTTATAGTATTCTAGAGCATGGAACTGGTCAACAATAGATGCTTTGTCAATTGCAAACGTACAGATAGTGGGCTTCTTCTTGAAAATGATATCAGGTAATGAAAGTCTAACCTTAATTTGACAAAATGATTCAATATTTAATGTAGCCTAAAGCATGAAACAGATCAACAGTAGATGCTATGTCAATTGTAAATGTAAAGATAGTGGGCTTCTTCTTGAAAATGACTATCAGAGAATATTGATGCAAACTTCTAATTTCAACAACGTTTCATTTTATTAATGTAGACAGGTAACCTACGTTAGAAAAAGTCTATTTATTTTGATTAATACTAGGTTTTTCACAAACTTTTGTCCAAATCCATACTCAAATGATGTGGTATATGAGATTGAGATTGAGATTCCAAATTTAGATGTTGAATCAATCCTTCAAGTTGGGATTCCCAATTTTGATTCAACATCCAAGTTTGGAATCCCAACGTTAGAATTGGGATTCCCAATCTAGATGTCATATGAAGGTTAAGATTCCTAATCTAGATGTTAAGATTCCCAACCTACAAGTTGAATTCCCAACTGGTTACATTTAGATACCCAACCTAAAGAATGGGAATCCCAACATTCTAATTGGAATTCTTAAATCACAGATCTAAGATTCTTAACCTAGAGATTCAAATTCTTAATGAAAATGTTAAGATTCCAAACCTATAGGTTGGAAATCTCAACCTGAAAGTTGAAATTCCTAACCTAAAAGTTTGGATTCCCACCCTTAACACGAAGATTTCACCACTAAACTCATCTCAACCTCCATTACAAATCTCACACTCAAAATACAGATTCACATTACAACTACAAATATAATCTAACTTTCACATTCTCATCATACCTATAAAATCACACATAACAACACACAAAACAGTTAGAACCCACTTTCAACCCCATCCTTGGTTCATATCACTATATTCACATACCCAAAGCAACCATAACTGATCAAATACATTACCCACCCATAGTGAAGTAATGCGGTAACTGTGGGCAATTCTTTGACTGTCCAAAAATTCACGCTCCTTCCTTTCTTAAACAAGGGAAGACAAAAGAACAGGTGGCCGTGGGAAGTGAGAACAAAGGTGCCCATAGGAGGTGAGAACAAATATTGGTCGTCGAAACTAGGAAGAGACATAAGGCCAATTGGCGAAGACAACTACACAACTGCGAAGAGACAAGGTTAGGAACTAACCAGAGAGGTTGGCCGTCGAAAATGTGAAGACATGTTAGCCGTCATAACTGTGACAGAATGGAACATTGGTCGGTGAGAGGAGATTGCTGCACAACTGGTTGGTAGGAGAGGCTGCTCGACGAGAGAGGTGACGAACGGGTGAGAAGATAGGTTTGTTCACCAACACACTTTCAGTTTCTGTCAATTTCAGTCATTGTTCATTAAGGGCATTTTTGTCCATTCATGGTCATTTTTGTACGAACAAAAACAAAAATGTTAGTTTTGGAGTGGAGTTGGTGAAATTGGTCATTTTATGTATTTTCTATATGTATATATATATGTTAATAGGCTAATGTCCACCCACTTGAGGGACACCTAGAGCCAAATTAAATGACTCAACATGCAAGTCAAAGAACAATCAAAGCAAAAGCTTTGCTTGCAATAGTGTAAAACAAAATCAAGCAAAAGCTTTGCTTGCAATAGTAAAAAACAAAATCGTAATGGTCAAATAAGAAGAGAGATAGTAGTGGCCATTATGCAAATATATATACGTATAAGGCAATTAGTAGAGTAAAGCAATTGAATGTTTAATACAAGAGACAAAAGAGATTAGAATTATTAAAAAAATAAAAATAAAAGATTCGAGAAAAGTGTCTCATGTATAAGGTTGATAAGCAAATAGAGAGGCGGCTGTGTTGAATATGTATTTATTCATATGCAGTTATAAGCACAACAAAGACATAACTGAAGCCACATAGCAGAATAAAAGAAACTAAGATGGAAACAGGTGAGGAGAACAGAAGGAAAAAATAAGAAAAAGAAAAAGAGAAAAATAATTAAGCAGATTTTGGGCTGATTTTGCTATGCAATTATTTTAATTTCGAATTCAATTTTTTAGTTTGTTTTTTTATAAATTTTAAATAAGTTCTTATGTTGCTTTTAGGTGAGGAAGAATCCAAAGATAACATGGATGTTATTGGTTCGAAATAAAGTTTGAAATTTATTTCATGAGTGGATCATTTATCTAAATTGAATGGATTATTTACAATTATATATATATATATTCCACATTTTATTATTTATAGTTTATTAGAAATGGACTATTTGTTAGTTAATTAATTTCCTAGATTATTTATTTTAAGTAAATTGATTTGTTTTAAATTATATAAATTTCAGCTTTTATTCATTTAATTGTTAGTAGATGCAAATTATTTAATTAGTCCATTGATTTTATTGATTATGAATCATGAATTATAATTTGATTATAGAATATTTTTTTATATCATGAGAAAAAGATTTATTGAAAATTATATTCCTATTCGAAATAGAATTATACAAATTTACATATGAAAATTATTTAAGTTATGAAACGAATAAAAATGTTTCAAAATATTAGGATTGTACCATTCCCTTCAACACTTGTATTTTAGATGTTTGAAAGTTATTGAGTCATTCAACACATATATAACAGATGTTATCCCTCATTCTGTATATGTGTTGAATATCTCTACTACGTATAACAAATTTTCTTGAGTACTAAATTGGTGTAGATTAAGATTTTATTAGCAAGCAGAAATGATTCATACAAATATTTATAGTTTATCATGATGGACATGTGATTTCAATATTACTTTTGGATACAATGAAATATGGATCATTAAGATTTTAATTTTATTACCAGTTTTATGTTATGTTAATTATTATTTTAAAAAAATTATTTATTTAGTTTTCAAAAGTTATATCTACTCAATAGGCATTAGTGCTCACCTTCTTATATTTTTTTTAAAACCATTTTCTAGGTAGCCGTTAGGTCTCGAAGAAAATCTTCAAACACAAAAGGGTGAGCCACTCGATCAAATGATGCAAGAAAATAATATTTTGGTATTATATATATATATATATATTTTTTTTGTATATTACATGGCATCTAGATGTGTGTGTGTGTGTGTATACTTATAATTTTAATGTTGTAAAATGTTTGGTTATTTGTCATTCTACTTATGTTTTTGACTTCCAAGTTTTAATATGATATTAACATACTTTATAGTTAAATTTTCATCCAAAATGCTAGTTTACTTTACATATTTTACATGACATTGCTTATATTTTAAATATGATTTGGAAGAGGGCTAGAGGTCTTAAGTAGTTAATATTTGAAATATTTTAGAAGTGTTTATTTCATTTATTACACAGGGTGTTTATTTCGTTTATTAGATGGTAGAATTATTGGATAAATAATGATTATATTGTCGAAATTTTTAATAAACCAACCTATGTATTAACAGATTTCTAATTGATTTTCTATCAGAAAGTTTAAAGTCGCATATAGGTTTTCAGCATATCACAAGATCTTCTTGGACTCAAGATAGGAGTCTATGAGTGTCCCATCAGTAATGCCCTTTTCTTTGTCCTTGGGAGAGAGACTAGCAGCAACAGAAGCCTTTGCAGGCTGGATATCAGCATGACCAAAACCTTCCAGCATAGAAATGTTCAGTTTCTTCCTAGCCTCAAATTGATGGGGCATTAGCGGGGTAAGAGGATTAGGGCTCTTTAAAGACAGCATAGGAATATTAGCACCAGACCTCTACCAAGTTTATACAAGTCGGTAGTTGTTCCCCCCTAGAGGTGCTAGTCCCTCCAAAAGCATTTTATATAAAGAGATCAATCACTTTTAACTTATGATCCATCTCAGCAGAATTGGCCAATTGGCGTTTGATGTCCTCTTTCTCATCTTCAACATAGAAAACTTAGTCTATAACCACAAGCATGTCGTAATACATGCAGTTCTCTAAGGTCACCAACAGTTTAGCTGATCGTTCAATATGATTGAGCTTGCGAATTCGAGCCAACACCCATTGGTTCTCTTCAGTTATTCGTGAAGTAGGGACCTTCAGACCCTCTAAAAAAGACAAGTATAAAGGATAGTCAAGTAGAGCGAAGTGCTAATAATAATAAATTATTTAAAACACAAGAGAAGACCCTTACGAGGATTTAAAACGGAGCTATGATGCTTAATAGGCACATCTTTAAATATTGGTTGTTAACACTTAATTTTGGTCAACCCGGTTTTTGAAGTTCAATACCTGCGAAATAGCAACTAACAAACAAAACAACAATGACTATAATCAAAACAAGCAGGACACAATGATTTTTACGTAGTTCGGCAAAGTAATGGCTTACATCCACGACTGTCACTCTTATTCTCTCAGAGTAATAGTATATATTTCTTGCTTAATTATTGTTTACAATGAATTTCATCCCCTATTTATAGAGGAGATGTTACAATTTGAATAAGTTTAAGAATCTTACAGATAAGGTAAAAAATAATATACATTAATTGAGATAATATCTCCCAAGATTATCTCCATCGTACCTGTAGCAATTACCGAGAATGTCGTGATTTGATTTACACAGAAATAGGCAAATTGACTCCTTTCCTGAATTAAACTGATTCAATCTTCTAGAAAATCAACTAATCAAATTTAACGAGCACCTTGAGCGAACAGATTACTCAAACGATTAGATATTGCACCTAACGAGCAAATTGTCCAACCGATCTGCCCCTATGACTAATGATCAAATATAAAATCCTCCTTACCGTTCCGATAACCTTTGAAGAATACTATCGAGCAATTCTTGACCACGACTAGATTGACTTAGTGACCACAACTTGTGACCAGGCCGCCACGCGATCAAACATGTGTTCAAATGACACAATCAGTCACTTAGTAATTAAAATGATCAGTCATACGATCAGATGTGCTCGGGTTCACAGGCTAAGAAACGACCATATATTCCCTCTTTTGACCTTTGACTAATTGACCAGCTTCTTGGGCTTCTTCTCATAAAATAATATACTGGGCTCATCCTTGGGCCTTTTTCAACCCTTTTTCTATGATCGCCAAAATGTCCATAACACTTGTATTTGTAATCACCAACATTTGACTTGATATCGTAATCAAGCTTTTGAAATTATTTCCTCGACTAATCAAGTAATATAACCCCTTATTGGAGTTGGGGGTCTTATTTGATTGAAACTGAAATTAGACCACGTTCAAGCTGGGAACTAGAGACCTACACCTATGAAACAATATAAAAAAGGTAGAAAGAAGAGAATAGATGTTGGGAGAAAATTAGAAAGGAGTCATCTCAAGGCGATGTAAAACCTCTTGAAAATGGGAGTGGAAAGCAAGCAAAAGACCAGCTTTCATTTAAAGCTCACCCATGGCCATATAGTCTTATGCATGGTAGGTGGCCAAGTCTAAAGAATTACGCAACATGAGGCCAGTGTCTATAGGAAATTTTAGTGCAGTGGCCAACTTACAATGTCCTTTTTAACCATCGCAGAAGGAACCCCTGAAAACGTGGGGTCAAGAGAATGTCGGGAGCGCCCACTACAAGCAACTCTCCTAGAAGAGACCGCCAAAACTTAACCCGAGTCAGCCTCATCTATAGCTCCTATATATTTACTATCTCTATTCGAAATGTCTATTGCCTTTCCCTCCTCTATAGCATTAATATAACCAACAGAGAGAAGATTATCAGATGGTTCAAGCTGCTTATTAGCCCAACTATATGTTTGCAATAGCTATGACCTGATATCTACAAATAACCTTACTATCAAACACACCTAAGAGGTTACACTGAAAACAATCAGCAACAAGAAACCCTATAGACAATTATTTAATGCTCTAAGAGTGTATATGGAGTATTAAAAGTCATTCAACTTAATGATTACATTAGGGATTCAAAATACATAAATAAATAGAAGAAAATTATACAAATAAAGCAAACACTTACTCGAAAACCATGGTAAATGCGTATTAGACACATAAGCAAAGCCAATACACTATAAGTTATATCAAGAACAGAAAGCTTGAGGTTACCTTAAGGGAGAAAAAAAGTAATGCAAGAAAAAGGCACTTAGAGAATCAAGAAAAGAAAACCAACGGCGTCACAATGTGAAGTGCTTGAGAGAGAAAACAAGACAACCCTTTATGCTCAAAGTCTTGACACAATGAAAAGTGACAAAACTATGGATCATCCTTGCTAACCTTGCCGCAACCATTAGATCAAAGTAATAACCAATAAAAGATTTAACAGTTGGGATAAAACCACACATCACGACTATATAAGGGAATTGAAATAGTATCTCGTACAAGTATATGTTACATTAATAGGACATAAAGGTTACGACTAATAGTTGACAACTGTTAACTATATTCAAGCTTGCTCACGTAAACTTAAACGTTCAAGCTTCCAACACGATCTGAAATGATAATCTCGCATTGAAAACTAGGGTGCAACTTATGTTGTGCCCAAAAATAACATATAGATTGGGAGTCCATTAATGCCTAAAGGATCAACATGCCTAGAAACCCAAAAATAAGAATGAGCCAACATTAAGCTCATTACACAAGGACACATCAGCAATTGCCATGTTAGTAGATGCATGTGTTAGATCAAATGACACTAAGGTAATAAGACAACTCCAGTCATTCAGCTCACATAAGTTGTATTCCATAGTCGTAGTGATATAGCAATTTGCAAAACACAATCAACCCGCAATTTTCCTTAACATGACACAATTTCTGAAATGGTTTTACACTCAGAAAATCATCCCAAATAGAAAATTGCCATAATCGCATTTTGATACAAATATGGACGTATTAATTACAGTTTGATTCAAATATAAAATACTAATTACAGTATAATGTAAATTAGAAAAAAAGGATCTTAGTCTTTTTTATATTCTAGCAAACTTATTGTATGCAAACAAGAAATCCTAACACTTTGTAAAATAGTCCTTCACATGTACAAACAACATGCTTAAAAGCGCACACATAGTTGATGGCAAGAAGTCATGGAAACCCTAGTAGAATCAATGCTAAATTCAGTCTTTTCCTTCAATAATAAAATAACTATGAATGTAGACATTACTCATAGGGCTGAACCACATTAAATATCTTCTTGACTCTTTGGTTATTTTGCTTTTGCATTATTACTGCTTATTTATTTTTGTCATTACTACCTCTATATCAATTTCATTAAACTCCTTGAAATTCGTTTGATTCATCATATTCATATTCATTTGGATGTTGACCAATTTTTTATGTCAACAATAGCTTTTTGTTTTTTTTTTTTCAATTTTTTTTTTATTTATTTGTTGATATATTTTGCAATGGATAAAATATTAAATTTTTTGGAAAAAAAAAAAAAGCTAATCCTATTCAAAAGGTTATAGATTTTTAGACAAATTATTGTAAAATTTTAAGTTTTTTATAATATCCATTGGATTTTTTTTTGTTTCATCCAATCCACTAATGCTAGTCCAACAACATTATTATTTCAGTAAGGTAGTATTAGGGATGGCAAAATACTCGATCAAATTCAAACTTGATCTATTCGGAACAAGTTTAGGATGGAAAATGGTGAATCATTTTAGGTCGAGTTTGGGGCAACCCTCAAAAATTTCAAATCAAGTTTGAGGCAAGCTTTCTTGTCCCGATCCAATATGGCAACCCGGTCTATAAATATATATATATATATAACTAAATCTATGACTGTGTATTAAAAGGACTTATTACATGGTGTCCAAGTCTTGTATTCTTAATCGTCAGAGTTTTTATATCAATTTGAAATTCTTTTAGAAGAATCATGGATATTATAGTCAATTTGTCTCTTTTTTGTTTGTATATTAGTTATTTTATGTTAATTATATTATTAGTTAAAAATTAAATTGGGTCAATGAATCAGATTCGAGGCAAGTGCCTCCAACCTGATTTGGGTTTGGGATGGAAAATAGTGACCTGTTTAGAGCATGAGTTAGGTTTGGGGTATCTCAAAAAAATTTCAAGTTGAGTTTGGTAATGACCAAACCTGATCTGATCTATTGTCATCCCTAGATAGTATGACACTCCAATTATAATACACAATTACCTAGATTATAGATTAGTTGTGCAAGTTGCAATAGCTACTATCTAGGTGGCTTATCTATACAAAAATCATATCAATATTCTTGACATATGATTTTTTAATTATATGTACGAAACATAATAAAGAAAGTTAAATTTAAACAAATAAAATTAGACAAACTTTTAAAGTACATTCAAAAAGATATTTTCGACACTTTGATCATTGGAATATAAATCGAAATTTGGGAAATATAGTCGTAAAAATATATAAAAAGACATCATATTGGTTTTAGGTTATTAGTTAGTAGAATTGCTTTACAAACCACCCAAGAACATAAAGTTCTCTTATCTTGGGAGTTGTTGTCTCCTTTTAATTGAGTAGATATTTAGATTATATAATAATGTTTAATGTTGACAAGTCAGAGAAGACCTCTAACCCGATAAGTACTGAAAGTGATTAAAAATAAATATTTAGACCATACAATTAATATTTGATTTTAGTAGGTCCAGGAAGACCTATGACTATAGATCTTGGAAATATCTTACCTCAATATATCATGAAAAATGTTAACTTAAAAAAAACAAATTACAATTTAGTTATTCAGAAAAATATATATATGTGTAGGCAGAGTAAAGTTTTATATTTTATTACAATAAACCCTAGTGTTGTTAAGGAATCTCAACTAAAATTGACGATGAACGGTGAAAATATGGTAAAAAGATCGAAATACCCTTCGATAAATCTTTTGACCTAGTTGAAAGAATAAAAAATGAAAAAACAAAATAACTAATTATAGATAATTTAAAATAATTTAAAATAATTCAAAAATAAAACTAATATAAACTATAAAAAAAAAAAAAAAACAATTTTAAACTATTAATACTTTTTAGTGAGATATTCACCATCCATCAACATGATGGTTGTTATCAGTATTTTTAGGACTGTCTAAATAGGTTGGTAAAAGCTGAATAAACTGATCTAATAGATCGACCCAGTAGACAAAAGCCAAGTTGGTCAACATCTAGCTAACAGATACAGACTTTCAGCACTAAGCATGCCTAGTTGGCATATAATAAAGTTTCAGTTTGCTGACCTCAGAACGTCCAACTTGTAGGAACGAACTCTCTTTTACCTGCTACAGTTCTCAAGTCGCTAGTTAACTGTGGTCATGACTGCCCAAATATCAGCTCTAGGTTGCTCAGAGCAAGGTGGAGCTCGTAGATTGTATTGCGCCTTAATAGGAAACTTTCCAGTAAGGTAACTGCCTAATTCGAATGAGTCAACTGCCAAAATTTGAATTAAAATCAAACTCCTGATTTGGTGGAATCAAATCTCTAAAATTACGGATGCAATTATGGAAATGTAATTAATTTTAAACTTTTTCCTATTTCAATTGTATTCAAATTGTATCACCTCACTCTATAAATAGGGGGTAAAAATTACTTGTAAAACACAACAACAAAATTAATAGCATACTATTACTCTCCCAGATTTCAGAGCGACAGTCGTGAACGTAGATACATTCTGGCTGAACCACAAAAATACATCTTGTGCATTGCTCTATTCTTCTAACCTTCTTTGGTTTCTTTTGCATATTTTACTCCGTTTTTGCAGTTTAGACTTCAAGAATCTGGTTGACTATATTCAGATGTCAAAATTTTGGCACTGGAAGGAAGGCTCAAACTGTAAATTTTTTCCAGTTCATCGACTGCCATGGCAAGAGGATGAACCGTCAAAAGCTCTGAGGCGGCAACAGATCAACCAGAAAGATAACTAACTATCAACAGCATGATACCCAACCGAGAAGGAACGTAACTCTGTTCATTGTAAGAATATCTCACGCCCCCACTAACAACGCCACCGTGGGTGTTCCTCTACCGGCCCCTCGTCAACCACCACTGGCGGCCCCTATAGTCGAAGGGCTACAGGTATATTATCAATGGCAGGAAGTACTGGAAAACATAATGCAGTAACTTACGGAGGTAGTTAGGGCATTAGCCCAGGCCTAAACATAGAATGCGCCTATAATTAAGGCCACTGCACCCAAAGAAATTCATCAACAGCAACGCGAAAGAATAATAGCTCCTTATAGGCCCATCAGAGAAGAGCTACGATCCACCAACTTAGCTTGCTCCTCTAATTCATGTACAAGAGCTGAAGGTCATAAGTGAGCTATGATGGAAGTCGCCAAGTGAAGGATGCCCGTGATCGAGTTCGGGGTACATCTCGATATGAAGAAAATGAAGTTGGTCATCAGCAACATGTAGGGTCGTACCGAACTGACAACTCTCAAAGGGCTAGTCAAGGACGTATATCAGACCGTTGTTCTTCAGGTCGTCAGCATAGGGGAGACCATGGACCTCGGGACCTATGGATAGAGGAGCTTCTTTAGATAGTTCAACAACTTGGTGCGCGCCCCGACACCTCAAACCAGCGAGATCATCATGGCGAGAAAACTTCATTCACCAAGGAAATCGAGACGTAGCCTCTCTCTTACAAGTTCAAGGTCCTCAACAGTCCCTAATATAATATAGATAGCGACCCTTATGATCACCTAGATACGTTTAATGTCCAGATGGATCTCCAAACAGACAACTCATTGGTCAAATGTCATTTCTTCCCAACCACCTTAGAGGATATTCCACGGACCTAGTTCAAGAGCTTTCCAGCCCACAGTATAGATAGCTAGAAGGAATATCAAATAAGGTTCACAAGCCAGTATAGAGCTTTAAGGAGATAACTTGTACCTTCTTGCCACCTCGCCACAGTCTTCCAACAACAGAACGAATCCCTCAAGGATAACATCAGCAGATTTCGAGGCGAGATCAGCAAGGTAGAAAATCTTTTAGACAAAAGCATCCTAACTGTGATCTCAACTGGGCTTCATAAAGTTGGCAAGCTGTATGAAAGTATTTACAAATCCCCAGTAAAGGACCTGGGTGAATTTTACAACAGAGCTGCCAAGGAAATCGGGTGGGATAAGACCTTTAACCCCAAACGGTCTAATCAAAAAGGTGAATCGAGCAGTTTCAACCAGTCGAAGAAAAGAAGTAATGGTGGGAATGGAAGATAAGAGTGGAATAATGGCTCACCTAATCAAGTCGCTTAGAAGGCCAAGAATGAGCCAAAGAATTAGCGATCTCAGCGTCAAGATCGCCATGATAATTACAACATCCTGTCAGACACTTCAGGCAGGATCTTTGCAACAGAAATGAATAAGGAAGACTTCAGGAAGCCCCTTCCTATGAGGACTCCTGTTAATCATAGGAACAAGAAAAGGTTTTGTGTCTATCATAACGAGGTCGAGTACAACACTTCAGATTATTAAGCTATTGAAGATCCGATTCAGAAGGTTACTTAAGAGACTATGTGATATGACCACCAAATCAGCAACCTCAATAGCAACGACTTTAACAACAGCCAGCACAGTAACAGTACCAGTGAGCTCCCGCGATGAGAACCATCTTCACCATACATTGTGGCCCTCACATTGCAGGTATATCAAATAGATCGTATGAATGTTATGTCCAAGAGGCAAATCATGTTCCACTTACAGGTCAAAACGGGCATGAAGAACCTGCAAAGAAGGCAAGAGTAATCTCAGAGGATATTGTTTTTATTAAGGAAGATGCTAGAGGTGTATGTTGGCCCCACAATTACGCACTTGTCATCCATGCTAAGATCAGTAATACAGAGGTGCGATGAATTATGATGGAAACTAATGCTCGGCGAATGTCATGTATAAGGGGTGCTACAACCAGATGGGACTGGGGCAGAACAATTGAGACCTTCCCTAAAACTTTTTTACAAGTTCACCGAAGACGCCATCACTTCAATAGACCAGATTAGACTCCCACTTACACTTGAAGATTCAGGTCATCAAGTAACTGTGCTGGCAAACTTCATAATAACTTATTGCCTCTCAGCATACAACATGGTTTTAGGGAGACCTATAATGAATGACTTGGATGTGATCATCTCCACCAGAATCCTTACAATCAAATTTCCAACCCCCAATGGGATAGGTTGTGTATGAGGCAAACAGCATCTAGCTCGACGCTGCTACGAAGACGCAGTTAAAATGAGGATCAAAGGAAAGAAGGTAAACCCGGTCTCGGGGGGTAAGCCATATGTTATGAGTGAAAAAAGGGTAAGTCACGACCTCAATCCACGAGAAGTAGATGCTAAAAAATGTCTCAAGTTAAGACGAGGTTTAGCTTTAAAGGTGAAATCCCAGCTCATCGATTTCCTCAAAGCGAACTTTGACATTTTTTTTTGGAATCATGAAGATATGGTGGGAATAGACCACGAGGTCATGTTGCACCAGTTAAATATTTACCCCTACCACAAGCCAGTTCACCAAAAGATGAGGCCAATAACACAAGAACGATATGTTGCTCTAAAAGAAGAGGTGGATAAGTTATTGGCCAATAAATTCATCCGTGAAGCCTATTACCCAACATGGTTGCCAATCCTATGCTCATGAAAAAGAAGAATGTGAAGTGGAGAACTTGCATCGACTTTACCGACTTAAACAAGGCATGTCTAAAAGATAGCTTCCCCTTACCTCAAATTAACCAGCTCGTAGATGCAACAACTGGTCATTAACTCCTAAGCTTTATGGATGCTTACTCGGGCTATAATCAAATACCCATGAACCCGGAAGATGAAAATCATACCTCGTTCATCATAAATCACGGCCTGTACTGCTATAAGATAATACCCTTTGGACTGAAGAATGCAAGGGCAACCTATCAGTGTCTAGTTAATATGATGTTCGAGGAACAAGTTAGTAAGATAATGGAGGTATATATGGATGACATTCTGATGAAGTCTAAATAGCCAGCTGACCATGTGTGTGACCTAGGGGAAATGTTCCAGATATTAAGAAACTACCAGATGAAGTTGAACTCGCTAAAGTGCGCGTTCGGAGTGACCTCAGGAAAATTCCTTGGCTTTATGGTAAACAACAAAGGAATTGAAGCCAATCCCAAGAAGATTAGCGCACTAATCGACATGAGGTCCCTTACTCAGGTTAAAGATGTGCAAAGCCTTAATGGTCAGGTCGAAGCTCTCAGCAGATTCATCTTAAAGGCCACTAACAAGTGTATTCCCTTCTTTGACATATTAAAGAAAGCGAAAAATTTTGAATGGACTGAATAGTGCAAGGTGGCATTCCAACAGCTAAAGGACTATATAGGCCGAGTTCCCCTCCTATCCAAACCAAAAGAAGGAAAGACACTCATCTTGTACTTGGGGGTATCTCAACATGCCTTAAGCACAGCTTGGTGAAATAAGAGGAAAAGACATAGCTTCATGTGTACCATGTGAGTAAAAGGTTGCTTGATGCTGAACATAGGTACTCGTAGATGGAGAAATTGGCTTATTGCCTAGTCGTCGCACCAAGGAAGTTACGCCTCTATTTCTAAGCCCACAAAATTAAAGTCCTTACTCAATATCTGCTAAGGCAAGGCCGATTACTTAAATGAGCAGTAGAGCTCACACAATTTGATATCGAGTTTAAACCGAGATTGGTAATCAAGGCCCAAACTCTAACAAACATCATCGTAGAATTCACAGAGCCTGTAGAGGAAGAGGCTGAATCCCCTAAAGGTCCGACTTAGGAGCTGTATATGAACGAGTCATCCAACGAGCAAAAGGTAGGAGCTAGCTTGCTATTGATCAGTCCCGAGAGGCATAAAATTCTCTGTGCATTGAGGTTTGGTTTTCGGGCCACTAAATATGAAGTTGAGTATGAGGCATTGCTTGCAAGATTGTGACTAGCTAAAGAAATACGAGCTACACAATTAAAAATTTTCAATGACTCTCAGCTCATGGTTTGTCATATCCGATGGGAGTATCAAATCAAGGGGTCTAAGATGGCTATATACCTCCAGAAGGTCCAAAAGCTATTAGACACCTTTCAGAAGTATGAAGTGAACCAAATACCGCGAGATCAAAACTCGTATACATACGCACTAGCTCACTTGGCAACTACCCGAGATGTAGACTTTCTATGAGCTATCTCAGTAGAGTTTTGGCTTGTCCCTAGCACAGAAGAAAAGGATTCAATGATGACCATAATTGTCCAGCCAAACTCATTGATAAGCCTAATTTTGGATTACTTACCAGACGAAAGGCTACCAAATGACAAGCCAAAGGCACGTCGTCTACAAGCTAGAGTAGCACGATATTGCATCTATGACGATATACTCTACAACAGAGGATTCTCAACTCATCTCTACTCCTACGATGCATTGATGGCCAGAACTACGAGACTGTACTAAAGGAGATACATATTGGACATTGTGGTAACCACGCTGGAGGGTTATCCCTTGCTCAAAAAGCACTACGGTAGGGATTCTACTAGCCCACTATGAAGTAAAATGCCATCGACTTAATCAAAAGATGTGACAAGTGCCAAAGTATCTCAAAGGTCCCGCGAGCTCCACCAGTTTATCTCCAACAAATAGTGAGCCCGTGACCTTTCGCGATTTGGGAGATGAACCTGATTGGGCCTCTACCAATAGCTCATAAGAATTGTAAGCACGTTGTAGTCGCAGTGGACTATTTTACTAAATGGGCATAAGCCAAAGAGCTAGCAGAGATCTCTACCACGAAGATAGAAAAGTTCGTGTGGAGTAACATTATTTATGGAGTAATATTATTTACAGGTTTGGAGTCCTTCAGCGAATCGTGATAGATGATGGGACTCAGTTCAACAGCGATCAGTTCATTAAGTACTGCAACAACCTAGGGATTGTCAAGAGCTTCTCAGCGGTAAAACATCCACAGGCCAATGGTCAAGTCAAAGTTGTGAACAAAATAATAAAATAGATCTTAAAGACAAAGCTGGAGGTAAAGAAGGGAGCTTGAGTGGACGAGCCATAAACAATGCTATGGGCCTACAGAACCACAGTTTGCAACACCACTCAGGAAAACCCTTTCTCCAAGGTGTACAGAATCGAAGCTATGATTCCAACAGAGTTTGAAGTAACCTCACAGTGTAAAGTGACCTTTAATTCAAAAAACAACAACCAATTACTTACCACTAACCTTGACCTTCTTGAAGAGGCAAGAGAGACAGCTAGTTTGAAGGTAGCAATTTATCAGCAAGGGGATCATGAGATACTACAACAGAAAGGTCTGAATCTAGCACTACAACGTTGGTGACCTCGTACTTCATCTTATCCTACCTGAAGCTTGCAAGGATAGTGACTGGTCATTATGTTCGAGTTGGGAAGGTCTTTACATCATTAAGCAAAATCTGGGAAATGAAGCGTATCACTTGGCGAATATGAATGGAGCTGAGGTCCCTCGAGCTTGGAATGCTTAACACCTTCGTCCATATTTTCAGTAATTTTTCTCTCCTTATGTATATTTATGATATGAAATTCAATCTTTGAAAAGTAATAAAAGCTCCAAATTTCCCATACTATGCTTTGAATAAATTCTAATGTCTTCATTAAATGTTACGCATTTGCTTTTGATAAAAATTTATTGCACTATGTTAACTAAGGTTACGACCTACTGGACATAACTAGATAATTCATGTTGTTAGCTGAGGTTACGACCTACTAGACAGCCCATCAAAATTCGCTATGTTAGCTGAGGTTACGACCTACTGGACATAGCTGGCCACGAAACGTGTTCCGATATAACATGCGATGAAATTTACTATGTTCCAACAGCTCGCCATGTATATGTTGTGTTCCAACATAACTCATTAAGAATGCTAATATCTCTCCTGCTATCAAGTAGCTCGCTGTCCAGAGCAGAAGCGAGATAATATATTCTAAGTAGCTCATCGTCAAATGCATGGATTATACTACTCCCTCAAATCCACTAGCATTTTAAGACGGTTATTCTCTTCCTCGGTAATGATTCTACGAGGTGAAACAAGAAACATTAGGATACAACAGAATATGGCCATATATGAAAGAGCTCGCAAAAACTGACCTTTTGTGACTACTTGTGGTAAGGACAAAACTATAATGTTGAAAGCGTTTAAGTGAAGGGCAGGAGATATAAAATAAACTCAATTTATAGTCTCTGACAATGGACTTACCCTTTGCTTTGCCCTTTGGTAGAAGACCTTTAAAAGATTAATGCCAACGATGTAGTTGAGAGTAGGAATTTAAAGTCAATTAGAAGAGGTTGAGCTTCAGGCTATTTAGTAGGTTAATAAGATATGTGTGGACTGGGAACTTGAGTTCGTGCCTAAGATGATACGTACTAACGGTGTGTACCCCCGGAGGGATAGGCTGTTTGGTCGTCGGAAGAAGGTAGCATGATACGACAACCTTTGAGGAGATGGTATTTTAGAGCGATTCCCCTTAACTCATCAAACTTTAATTTCGAGGTGAAATGAGTAAACACCTCGCGACCTTCCCTACTAGCAGATGGCAAAATTATTATAGGGTCAGCTTGAGCTGAAAACTCCTCAACAGTCTTGCCACTAAGAGAGGTCGCCTCTTTGACACTATGAGTTACCCCCGAGTCATGCTCATCCGAGCTGGGAGTATCACTATCTCCTACTCTATATTATTGGCGTTGCGACCAGAAGATACGAAATGAAAGGGTTAGGTCACTATGTGTAAACCATCCCTACAAGATTAAGTTTCCTATTCTCTAAGGATAAATTTTTTAAGTCTACATATCACAAACGCCATATAGATCACTAAGCTTACAGGTTGTTAAAGCTAGGTAAGTATAATCTACAAGCTGACGACCTATGAACTAATGGCCTACAAATTCCTATAGCTCGGACATATGACATCACAAACAACATACAATTTGCAAATAGTGGACCGACAAAATCAAATCAACAGGAAATGAAAATTTGCAATCTTAAACAAACACATAACATCAAGAACACGCAGGAACAGGAAATGTTCAAGTCAGATTTAGGAAAGCAAAAAAGCATAATACATGTACGGATAGAACCAAAAAATCAAAGGTGGTTGCGAATGGTTGCGAGAACTTACTGTAATGAAATAAAAGTTGAGTGTTCCAAGGCGAAGACTGATTCTCGACGGTGATAAGAATGGCGGCGACAGATGAAGGTAAGAAAAGAGGGAGACCAAACGGTGTCTGAAGCCTGAAAATGAGAAGTGAGAAGAGAAAGTGAAGAGGCTCCACCTATATATAGGTGTCAAACCCTAACCATTGGATCTAAAAGCTGAATAACCACCTTCGATCTGACGGCACAGCACGAGTTATAGGATTTTGTCATCATGCGTAGTCAGTTGAGAAACGTGCACATTAAATGTGCACAACGTGAGGCGTGCAGACTATACAGTTGTCAAAAGAGTTGTCACATATCAAGAGATAAGACAGGAATTTGAAAAGGTAGCATGACAAGTTTCGATACGTCAGCTTTTACCAGCGAGTTCAAGCTCCCAGTCCGTAGAATGCACTGAGAGTTGGGGGACTAATGTTATAGGCATTTGTAGGACTGCTTATATAAGTTGATAAAAGTCCAATAAATTGGTCTAATAGACTGACATAGCAGACAAAAGGCCAGTTGGTCAATATCTAGCTCGCAGATACAGGCTTTCAGCACTAAACATATCTAACTCGCATATAATAAGCCTTCAGTTCGCTGACCTCAAAACGTCCAACTTGTAGGAACGAACTCCCTCTTAACTACTACAGTTATCAGGTCGTTGGTCAACTGTGGTCACGACAGCCCAAAGATCAGCTCTAGGTTGCCCAGAGCAAGGTAGAGCTTGCATATTGCATTATGCATTAATAAGAAACTTTTTAGTAAGGTAACTGCCTAATTCGAATGAGTCAACTGCTAGAATTTGAATCAAAATCAGACTCCTGATTTGGTGGAATCAAATCTCTACAATTGCGGATGTAGTTATGAAAATATAATTAATTTTAAATTCATTCCTGTTTCAATTGTACTCAAACTGTATCACCCCACTCTATAAATAGAAGGCAAAAATCACTTGTAAAACACAACAACAAAATTAATAGCATACTATTACTCTACCAGATTTCAGAGCAACAGTCATGGACGTAGGCACATTATGGCCGAAACATATAAAAACACCTTGTGCATTGCTCTCTTCTTCTAATTTTCTTTGGTTTTTTTTGCATATTTTACTCCATTTTTGCAGTTTAGGCTTCAAGAATCTAGTCGACTAGATTCAGACGTTGACAATGATCTAAGATCAATGTTAAAAAAAAAAAAAAAAGATTAAGAAATAATTAAAAAAAAAAAAGGACAACCAAATCAGATGTCCAACACCTTTCAGGTCTTCACCATCGACACCTATCATCTTCAACACCTTTCACAATCAACACTCTTCATCTTCGACGATTATCATCACAAAAGAGAGTGGTGGTAATGCTGCCAGTCATCATCCTCACCATAATGGTAGCTATCTTACTCTTCTTCTCTCTTTCCATCTGCTCTTGTCCTCTTTCCTCCATTGCCATTTTCTCAACCTCTAGTCATCTTCTTCTTCCCTCTCTCTCTCTCTCTAACCTCACTAGATCGGGTCTCCATGGCTGAAGACCTAAGAGTAGGTCTCCAACAATGAGACCCGTCCATCATTTAAATAAGCTTCTAGTGACAGAAACCTAGATAGGTCTCCGTTGATGGGTTTCCATCATTGGAAACACATCTAGGTTTGGAAACCCAGACTACAGAAAAATATCTAGGTTCGTCGAACCCAAAAGAATTTATATTGGTTGGTTTGATATTAGTTTGAATTAATGTTGGTTTGATATTGATGAAATCTGGATTTATGTCTGTTTGCTGCTAGATTAATGTTGGTTTGATGAAAAATAATGGTAATAATGGTGAGATGGAAGGGTTCTTGACAATTGGTGGTGATAAACAGTTGGTAGGAGATCAAATCCCAAATTGGATTTCCACTAAATATTTATTTATTTATTTTATTTTTTTAAAATTAATCTCCATTATCCATTTTAATATGGACAATAAATACCTTATTGATTAAATTTTTTATTAAATTATTATTTATTTATTTATTTCAAATTAATCTCCATCGTCCATCTTAAGATGGATGGTAGAGATATAATTAAAAAAATATTTAATTTATTTTAAGATTTTTAGAATTTATTTTAAATGAAAAATAAAAAAATAAGATAAATAAGATCAAAAAATAGTTTTGCCCCTCAATTAGTTAACTCTAATGGATTTGAAATAATGAGAGTAGGGTTGATTGTAATAAAACATTTAACTTTGTTCCGTATGTAATTTTTTTTTTTTTCTGATTAACTAAATTATAATTTACTCACTTAAAAAAATAAAATTACATTTAATAATGTAAACTAAACACGTTTTTTAAGTAATATTTATATTATATATTGATTTACTTTTAGAGCAAAAGATTGTATCCAAATTTTAAGCCATCCTAATTTAATATGGTTGTCCACGGATTATTGCATCTTTCACACGTGATACGCTAGAGCAAGTTGAGGAAAAGAAAACAAATTTAATTAACGAATATATTTATTAAATAGTTCCACACCAACTTATTTTAATTAAATATTAATTAATTAGCTTTTACCGCTTATTGGTTGTCTCGTTCAAACACCAACTCACAAGCCTTGTTGACTTGGCCGGAAATTAATCCATTGATTTGTTTTCTAAGCAACATACGTGATTTGACAATTTGAATGATGAAATATCTTGAAATCCAGGAAAGAGTTGACTATAAGTTAGATTAATTTTAATAAAACCAAATTCTCCACGAAATTATTAACAATTACTTGCTAATTTGAATTGATCGTTTGTAATTGGAGAATAATTTTCGGCGTTCCAAAATTGTACCAAAGTTTCGATTATATTAGATTTTTTCATTGCATTTATGATAGAGATTTAACCCTTTTCATGCTTATTCACTAGTATTTGTAGATAGTTTTCTTTTCATGTGAGTGGATATCTCTCAACAATGAGTATAAATTTTTATATTATGTGTATATTTATCAAAATTTTATTAATTATTATATTATTTTATCATTTATAAAAACAATTTATACACCACATCATTTAGACATAAATTTAAAAAATATTTAAAAATCTAGCATTACTCTATTATTTAATTTTGATATGTTGTGACATATTGTATATATTTTTTCTCAATTCAAATTAATTTATCTTATTATTACCGATTCTAAGATTATGGGTCATTGGATGTATTGACTTTTTATATTGGTATCACTTTAAATCTAAGCAATCATCCACAATCTTCGAATTGATAATAACAGGGTAAATTCGAATTAAGGAGATAATATATATTTATATATATATCCTATTTTATTGGTAAATTTAAATTTCATCCCTAATTTTTTGGAAAACATCATTTTTTTTAAACATAAATCGGTTTATGATCTCGTCATCCCTAAAATATCTCAAAACGCATCATTTTCATACATAACATTATTCAACCATTGGTCAACCTTAATGGGATAAAGGTATTTTCGTCCTAAGGCTTTTAAATGCCACGTGTCAAATGTACAAAATTTGAGAAATTAAAATATATTAATAATAATATAAGTATTAAATGAATAAAGATTAATTTTTAAAAAGGAAACAAAAAGTAAAAAACCATATCTTCAACCCCTTCATCTTCATCTTTAAACACTTAATCTCCATCTCCTTCCTCTTCAACCCAACAATCACAATGTTCAATCATCTTTAACCCAACAACCACATCTATCTTCTTCTTTAATAAAAAACACAACCTACAAAATCAACCCAAATCTATCTTCATTTTGACAACATTTATCAAGGAAAAAACCTGAAAGAAATCCAAAAAATAAAATATCGTGTATGTTGATTTGGGTTTAAAAACCATATCATCGTCTGGTACAAACCCCTTTTGGGATCATCATCGAACAACCCCAAAAGGGTCCATTTGATCTGGTATGAACCTTTATGGGTTTGTCATCGAACGAATGTAAGGTGGCTTCATTCGACTGGGATTCATTGTTGAGTAGCCGTCGCAAAACTCTCATTTGGACAAACCCAATATCAAACTGAACCCTAGATCCTATACCACTCTTTTTATACTACTATTGAGACTGGAACCTAAAAGCTAGAATGCATCGTTGACGAGCTTCTTAACCTCTCAAAGCCAGAGTAATATAGTCACTAGTGTTGTTTCACCATATATAGGCCTTAATCGCTACGAGTATATAGTGTTAAACAATTAATATAAACATTTTTTTAAAAAACCTAAGAAATTTTACTCATTAAGTATCAACATAAACAATGTTTAAAATACAATCTAGAACAAAAAGAAACCAAGATTGACTAGAACTACTTATAAAGACCAAAGTTGCTAACCTATAAGTTGTTTCATTACTCTTTTTGGGAATAAACTGACACCGAACATTGCCCAACTTGACCAACATCGAAGAGATATCCCTGATAAAGAGATATTCTACTATAAAAATAAAAAAATAAAAAAAAAAAAATTCTTAGCCTAAATTGTTAAAATAACCAACTGAGAGTTTGTTTACACAACTTGAGGTCGAAGATCATGAGTCAAAGCAAACTTCAAACCTTCTTTAAAAGCCACACATTTAGCTAAGAAAAGGGTAAAAAATTTTGACATCTTTATGGAAAGAGCAATCTTTACCTCTCCCAGGTGATCATGAACCAAAACTCCAATCCTTACAAGTCTTCTCACATTATCTGTTGCTGCATCCATATTTAATTTCAAAGATCCCCAACCAAGAAGTTACCACTTAACATGAGGAACGAGAGAAGTTGTACTTTGACTATTTCTACTAATACTATTAAGCTTCTGATACTCAAAAAGATAGAGAGCAACTTCTTCCAAAATCAGTACCTCTTTCTTGGAGCTCCACAATGAAGAATATGATTTCTAATTCCCCTAAAGGTTCTATAAAACCAAAATCCACAACAAAATTGGAGATAAAAAGATGGTCATACAAATAGAACAGCAGATCTGACAGTAATGAACCTGAGAAACTTCTAAAAGGAGTCCAAAAAATACTCTTCATCCAAATAATTTCTGCTTAAGGACACTGAATGAGAGCATGGAAGCTTGATTCCATCTTTTCACCACAGCAAAACACAAAGTAAGACAAACCACCCCTCTGCGAGATAAATTTCCACTAGTAAGTAACAAATCATGCAAGACATGCCACCCAAAAATCTTAATCTTACTTGGGATTTTAAGACCCTAAAAAAAATTCCACCAACAATTGTTTGACCTCTCATCAGACGACTCTTTATCAGAACATGAAGCCATAAGAACCGAGTATCCTGATTTAATTGAATACACCTCATTTGAATTAAAATGCCACACTAAGTTATCATCATGGTAAGAATTGCTCAGAGAAATCCCTAGAATAGAAAGAACATCTACTTGTCAAAAAATCTAATTTATCAAATCCACATTCCACTTCCCATTCTCAAAAATCAAATCAACAACTCTCAAATCTGATAAATGGTGAGTTAGAAAAGTGATAGGACAAAAAAGAGAGGGTATAGGAATCCAAGGATCTTGAAAAAGCCTCACAAAATTGTCATTACCAATCTATTATATACAACTCAATTAATGATCGATCGACTCCACAAAATGCTTTGCCAAATAGTAAAGGACCCATTCTTGCATTTAGCAGCCATAAATCCTACTCCTGAATAATATTTGTCCTGTAAAACTCTTGCTATCAATGAAGAATGATAAGAGATAAGTTGTCAAGCTTGTCGAGTGACCAAAGCTTGATTTAATGCCCTAAAATCTCGAAAACTCATCTTTCCAACCTTTTTCTTTTGACACAACTTACCCCAACTCTACCAATGCATATTTTTGGTAAAGTTATCTCCTCCCCACCAAATCTGAGTCACTAAAAAATGAAGCTCATTACAAAGAGAGATGGGAATATGAAAGACTCTCATCGCATAAGTGGGAATGGATTAAACAACCACTTTCATTAGAACATTCCTGCCCCTAATGAAGAAAAACTTGGCGCACCAAATTTTCAAACTATTGAGAACCGTTTCCTTCGTATGCTTAAAATAGAAACATATTTTGACTTGAATGAAAATAATGAATTATGGTTGATATTTATGTAAGATACGGTTTATAATAAGTCAATAAATAGTTATTTATCACATAAGATCGATAGCTATCACAATTTAAACAATTCAAATATTAACAATAGTTCCACATTTTAATAAAAACAAAATTCACCATTATGTTATCCAAATTAATTTTTTAATTGATTTGTAATGAGGTACCATTTATTACATCATAACACTATCCATGTTCAATATAAATAAAACAGTGAAATTATATAATTTTTTTATTAAGTTTGGTATTAGTTATATTATACCAATTACGCACGCTTTAACAAGTATTCAACATATTTAACAGTTGATTTTTGTGTTTTAGCTATTTCAATAAATCTCAAAGAGCTATCACTTGTCATTTTTAACGGAGTTTCATGCCATCAATGGCTATTATTACTTATAATTTTGTAAATGACTCAACATTTGTTCACTAGCAGTCTAGCACACATACAAGTGACTCACGTGAACATTCTATATGAGAAAATCTCACCAAGTCACTCGATGCTCATTTTAATCAATGAAATTATCAATTTTAGAATGTAAATTATAAAATATTATCACATTAATTCAGGGTACAATTCATTATCTCATATAATTTTTTCTCGTTACCGGTTAACCAATCACCCATAATATTTAATTGGGTAAGATCACTCAATTAAACACTACTTTTATCACATGACATGTATTGATTAAGTCAATATATATGATAACATATTCAATCATTAAGATCGTTCATAAATTATAGTTCTTTGATTGATTTCAATAACTATCCTTATAATCAATTCAAAAATTATAATTTATAGATAACATTAATGATTTGATTAGATAAATAAATTTAAATTCAATTAATTTTACACAAAATTTATGTAGTGTACTATCAAGTAACCAGTTACGTTAAATTTGTTCCATCCATCCCGCCCCAAATGAACTGACTAGATTCAGTGTCCACACACTGGCATCCATTCACTGACCGAAACCCGACGATCACCTAATTATACGGAAAGACGTGGGCGTTGTAATAAATATTAATATTAATTAGAATTTATAATTAAAAAATATAAAAAAGTAAATAATTGTTGGAACTGTAATAAATGGAAAAGGCCGCTGTCGAGGAAAGTTCCAGGAGTGGGAACCGGGGAGAGAGAGAGAGCTCTGATCTGTTAGTCATGCTCACGATCTGCCAGTCAATTCTCCGCCCGTAAATGTTTAATATATTTTTTTCTTTTTTTAACAAAAAACTTTGCATTTTTTGTTGGACCCACGACCCAGTTGCCTAGCTGGCCGTATTACCTAGAGTCACAAAAAGAATCTAGAACTATAAGTGGAAAAAAATAAAATAAAGTAAAAATGAATTACATTCCACGACCCTGTGAGGTAGGCATTGGAGTATTGTGAAATTCATGATTTCATTTTTAATTTTTTGTATTTGTAAGAGGTCGGTATTAATTTTTTATGAAAATTTTTTGGATGAATTTTGGCAATATATCAATAAATTTGTCGGGAATGTTGTGAAAGATGTATTATGCTTATATGTGAGAAATGTCATGAAATTCCCTCCCACGCTCCTTTTTAGTGTAGTTTGTCCAAATCAATTTGGTGCGGCAACACTTTCTGGAATGCACTCTCTGAGTTGAAAGATCTCCCCTGTTTTGATTTGTTTTGTGCCCTTATGGATAAATTTTTTAATTTTGATTAGAATTCTTTTTGTTTGTTGTTGTGGTGTGTGTGGTCCAACCACAACTACTTCATGCAGGTTCTTAGAGTTCGTTCTAATTCTGAATTGATTAAGTGGGACTCAAACTTGCTTAAGGAGTTTAGAGTACTTAGTCTATTAAAATTCACAGCATTCAACAGTCTCGTTTAACTTCTCTATCATGGTTCCCTCTCTTTTGTCACACTTGAAGTTGAACACAGATGTGGCCGTAAAATCATATTCTTATTGGATTGATGTTGGTGCCGTCATTAGAAACGATCAAGGCAAGGTGGTTGCAGCCTTTTCCAAGTACTTTCTAGGTTGCTACAGCGTTGAGCTTGGGGAATTTTTATCAATTCGAGAGGGTCTACTTCTTGCTAAACACTTGCATCTCCAAGTTTCTTGGGTGGAATCTGATGCCACTAATGCTGTCTCTTTTGTTGTTAATGAGCTTTTCATTTGGTGTCCATTCTACCGTATAATTGAAGATGTTAAAGTTCTGTGTAAGGCTATTGGACTCTTGAATTATCTTGTTCTTCCTATATCTTGTAACAGGGTGGCACACACCCTAACTACTCTTACTGTCTTCTATAAAGAGAATAAACTTTGGCTTAATGAAGAGACTACCTGTATTTCTTCACTTCTTTAAATGGAAGCTCACACACCCTAACTACTCTTACTCTCTTCTATAAAGATGATAGACTTTGGCTTAATGAAGAGCCTACTTGTATTTCTTCGCTTCTTTAAATGGAAGTTTATTTAGTTTCAAATAATAATAATAATAATAATAATTTATTTAGAATTTGAGAAAAGGTCAATAATAATTACTAACAAAATTAGAATTAATATGACTGATGTCTTTTGTCTTTTCTAATATTTATTAAATTAAAACAACAAAACAATATGACAAGATTAAAAAGCAACAACCACCTAACCTTTAACCTAACTAATCAGACCAAAATTTTTTTTTTAAAGGGTAAGGCTATATTAGCTTGAAATTTTAATTTAGAAAAGTAACTTCCCATCAATTTATCTATTTTTATTGAATCCAATAGTTATTATCAATTTAATTCATTTTTTTCACCCTTGTATCGAATAAAAATCAATGAATGAATGTTGAAATTATTTTTTTAAATCGAAATTTTAAGGTAAGATAACCTAAACTTAAAAGAAATAACTTAGGTTATTAAAAAAATTGAATAAATGTTAGTAAATATCAATCGTTTGTTACTACATTTAAAAAATATATTTAATAAAATGATAAATATATCTAATTTTTGATAATTTATACAGATAAAAGTTGGGATAAAGAAGTGTGTACTATTACAAGACAAAGATATAAAATTGTGAAGACTAATTAATTTAGTGAACATTTTCTTTTACACGTAGTACAAAATTTAATCATGCATAACACAATTTACTTATCGAATCTTTCTAGTTGGAGTTGATCAATTTATTTATTAAATCTTTTAAAGTGGAGTTGCTCTATTTGTCATTGTACCATGAAAAATATGGAGGATTACAATCTCAATTCCATCTAAAGTTTTAAAAAATGGTTATTTATTGGCCATGACAAATTCGTAGACCATGTAGATTGATTTATTTGGAAGATAAATATGAAACTGCTTGAAAAGGGTTTGGATTTTGGTGTGAGGAAGAGTTTAGTTTAATTTTATTATAATTAAAATTTTAAAAAATGACAAAATGGATCATTTTTACTATTTTCTACGGATTTTTTTTATTAATTTTTGACATTTTTTCAAGGTCAAGGGACTATTAAAACCAATTTGAATAAGACTTTAATAATACAGTTCAGATAAGTATATCAAAGTAATGAGAGAGTGCTATCCATACCTTTTACACAAAGGGTGAGATACTATTAAGCTTAAATCATGACTTGAAGTAGAGGCAAGTGAATATACTACCACTATACCATCCCAGTTAGAGTAATTTTCATATAAATTGTTTTGTGAAACTTAGAAATCAAACTGTAGGTATTTAAAAAGAGTAATGTTATGTTTCCTACATATTTTATTTAAATTCATGATTAAATGATGTAACATACGAGTTATTAAAATATTATAAATCATGTGATTATATGATAATTAATAGAATCTTGACAACTCATACAGGTAAAATATTTAGAAAAATTAATATTATTTATTTAAAAATATTTGAAATTGCTAAAATTTAACTATATTTTATTCAAAACGAGTAAGAAATCGACCTTAAAAATAAAAAAATAGAAACTATTTTGGAAAGGTAAAAGCCAGTCAAAGAAAGGAAACGATTGACCAGAAAAGGAAAGAAAAACCCAAAAGGAGGATTGAAATCAAGGAGCACCGCCAAATTTCCATTTGTCAGGCAACGACGCTAAAACGATCAACACCCGAGTCCACCGGGTACGCCTACTGTTCCCGGTTTTCCCTAATTTAGTTCCACTGCTTTCTCCACTTCTTCTTTGTCAGTCATGACCGCTTCTTCCGGTGGTCAGTGTTACTCATGTTTTTTTTTTTATTTCTTTTATTTTTATTGTTATTCTATTGCAATTTGCGCACCCAGATTTCTCACTTCCTCGAACAGCTAATGCTATCCATTTCTGCCCACGTTTCCCTCATTATCATAAACATTTTACAATATTATTTATATGAATATAAATAGTAATCTCGAATTTTTAAATTTATAATCAATTATTATACATCATACTTGGTAAGTAACTATAATTTATACATACTCCACACTTGAAGTTTACTCTAAAATTTTTATATAAATCTAAAAAAAAAAAAAAGATAATTCTACTTTCACCCTTTAATTTGATATAAAATCAAAATATTTCAATATTTTTTAAAATCACTAGTATCCATTTTATTGATTTATAAAATAAATCAAATATTTATTGTAGTTTATAAAAGTATTCAATAAACTTTTTGTCGTCAAAATTGATTTAAAAAATCAAAATTTGATCATTAATCTGAAAGAGTAAAACTATAGAGACACTTTGATTATTTTAATTATGTTAATAATGATAGTAACGATAGGCGTAAATGAGATTTCAAAAAATTATAAATGATAGTTAATGATTATATCAAATTATAATAAGGAAAATGAGATTATCTCCAAAAAAATTAACCTTATAATAAAAAAATAAAAACACAATTATTAGAAAGCAATCATATTCCTAGCATAAAACACTCGATTAAAAATAGTCACAACCAGCAAAGGTTTTGCTACTGGTTACCAAAGCGCGTTAATGTTTTAAAATTGGAAAAAAAATATATATATATAAAACAAAACTCAAGAGTCAAATTCAAATACAGCAAGTAACACCAATTTTCAGTTTTTCACAGTCATCCCTCCTCTGTCCAGTCTCGCCTCTATAGAAAGTCCAACCCTTGAAAGTTCAAATACGTGTTTAATATTAAATAATTAATTATTTTGACAATCTGTTATTAGCAGTATTAAACAGTTAATTTGGTTATAAACTAAAAATAAATAATTATATTTTTAAATTTCAGTATTACTTTTCTCTCTCTCTCTCTTTCTGTCTTCCAATCTGGCCGTGCTTTAACGCGTTCACGCGTCGATACTAGTCGCTTGTTTGTGGGTTACCACTATATTTAAACATCGCTAACCTCTCCTCCTCTTAGCAGGTGCAGCCCCAAATTTACTCTGCATCTGTACAATTTTTCGTTACTATTGTTTTCTTTTCTATCCTTTTCTCCCATTCAGCTTCGAAATCTAAAAACAAAACCCAGAAACAAGAAACCGAAAAAGGTACCCAAGGCTGAAGATTCGAATATAAAAAACAAAGAAAGAGGAAGAACAATAAAAAAGAGAAAAAATGCCTTCATTGGAAGAAGAGCTGTTCCCGTCTACACCGGGCAAGTTCAAGATCGACCGTGGGCACGCCATGAACCGGCAGTTCCACAGGTGTTTCGCGTCGACGAGCACCATGTTTCTATGGGCGCTGTTCTTGGTGGCTTTGACGGCGTCGTATTTGAGTTTCCAGAGCTTCGTGGATTCCGGTAGTCGATATTTCTCGCAGTCGTGGGGCGGGATCCAGTGGGAGAAGCAGGTAAGGAACTCGGCTCAGATCCACCGGTCTGGTGGCATGTCGGTGCTAGTGACCGGCGCTGCCGGTTTCGTCGGGACCCACGTGTCGCTGGCTTTGAAGAAGCGAGGGGATGGCGTGGTCGGCGTCGACAACTTCAACAACTACTACGACCCGTCGCTGAAGAAGGCGCGCAAATCGCTCTTGAGCCGCCATGGCATTTTCGTAATTGAAGGTGACATCAACGACGCGAAGCTACTGGCGAAGCTCTTCGACACCGTGGCATTCACGCACGTGATGCATTTAGCCGCGCAAGCCGGCGTCCGCTACGCGATGGAGAATCCGCACTCGTACGTCCACAGCAACATTGCCGGTCTCGTCACGCTCCTCGAGGCCTGCAAGTTGGCCAACCCCCAGCCGGCCGTCGTCTGGGCCTCCTCCAGCTCCGTCTACGGCCTCAACGACAAAGTCCCATTCTCCGAGTCGGATCGGACCGACCAGCCCGCCAGCTTGTACGCGGCTACCAAAAAGGCGGGCGAGGAAATTACGCACACTTATAACCACATTTACGGATTGTCCATGACCGGGTTGCGATTCTTCACGGTTTACGGGCCCTGGGGCCGACCCGATATGGCCTATTTCTCGTTCACGAGAAATATTCTGCAAGGGAAGCCCATCACGGTATATCGCGGGAAGAATCACGTCGACTTGGCACGAGATTTTACTTACATTGACGATGTCGTCAAAGGCTGTTTGGGGTCGTTGGACACTTCGGGTAAAAGTACCGGGTCGGGCGGGAAGAAGCGGGGACCCGCACTTTACCGGATCTTTAATTTGGGTAACACGTCACCGGTGACAGTGCCGAAATTGGTGAACATATTGGAGAGGCATTTGAAAGTGAAAGCGAAGAAGAACATAGTAGACATGCCAGGAAACGGCGACGTTCCGTTCACGCATGCGAATATAAGCTCGGCCCAGAAGGCTTTCGGGTACAAACCCACAACCGATTTGCAAACCGGGTTGAAGAAGTTTGTTAGGTGGTACCTTTCATATTACGGCTACAATCACGGCAAACGTGTAAATTAATAAATTTTTTTTTTTTTTTTTTTACATATTTTGTTTTGTTTATCTTAATTTTTGGTTTCTCTTGGAAAATTTGAGGTTTTGTTTTTTCCCAGAAAAACAATGAAAAAATGTAAAAGATGGGAAAAAAGGAAAAGAAATCCTAGTGAAAAAGAAAAAAAAGAAAAAGAAAAGGACACACATTTTATTCTTTTCTTGGGAGAACTGTGAAATTGGTGGCTTCTCCCCCTCAGTAGTTTTTCTTGTTCTATTTCTTGTGTAAGTAAAGGAAACGGCATCAAGTTTGTTCTGGCCCAACGCTAACTCTTTACTTATTAGTTTGTTATTTGACATTATTTGGCGTTGTTTGGACGAGTAAAGCTATGCATGCTACGATTTTGTTTAAATTTATATAAATTTATATATATTATTAAAATATTATAAATCATAAAATAATATAATAATTAATAAAATTTTAATAATTTATATATTATATTATTTAATATAAATTTAAATAAAATATCGTAGCTTTATTTTTGTATAATTTTCTTTGACTGATTCGTGAAGACAAATATTAGTAACACTTTTTACTAATTTATAGATACATAGATAAGATGTAGACATTATAGTGTTAGATTGATTGATAAGGAGAGTAGAAGAGACAGCTCACAGGGAAAAAGACAGCGGGGGACAACCGTGATATACGGTTGATGAGGGTCCCACCACGTATTCTTTTGATTGTTTGTCGTGGAGTGGCGAGATCGTACGGCAGCCGTTGGATTCGAGGGCAATAGAAACACCTTTGGGTCATAGAATGCGCACAGTGATCCAGCTGTAAAGTCTGCACACGTCATATGGTAGCATGAGATCAAAACTCTCACTCTCTCTTTCTCTGCTTTTTTTTGGATTTTTGTTTGGTTTGCCGACAAACAACGAGAGGGTTCTCTTTTTCGGGCCAGTTTGGACTCACTGATTGGACTCGGGCCCTATCTTGTTGGGTCCCACTTTTGCTTATATTTTAACTTTTATTCAGGTCTTGGTGGGGCCCCCAACCAATTTTGAAGTAAGAGAGATTTGTAACATATCCCTTAGTTTGATCATATTCTTTGAAATAAATCAGCAAATTGTAATTTATTGTACATCATCGTATACCAACAGTATTTAGTAGTTTCAAATTTTAGATAAACAACCTTTACATTCATAATAAGATGGTTGCTTTCAAAAGATGATAATATTAGGAGGCTTTTTGTGAACTCCCTTAAAATTTAATAATAAAATAGAATGGTTAATTTAATTTAAAGAAGTTCTCAAAAACTCTCTAAGGTTAGATTTAGAAAAAAAAAAAAAAAAAGATTTCTAATATCAAATTTAAGTGAAAACCCCACCAAAGAGGAGTTTACAATAATTTTCTTCTTAATGTGTATTGAATTTAATTTAGTACAAGATTTGTAAACCATCAACTAAATATAAATGAATGTTGATTAGGTCAAAGTTGATTATAGTAAGTGAATTTAACAACAATAATTGTGAAATTAAAATTATTATATCAGTGGATACTAGGAAGAAAAAGATTTTATATGTATATATATGATTTACTAACAATATTACAATGATTTGTTGAGATTTTTCAAGATTTAACATTACAATTATAATCTAAAATCTATTTCCTCTACACTATGAGAGATTTATCATAACAATAAAAGATAAAATTCTCTCAAACTCTTAATAAGGAGGTGATGGTAAACATATTAATTACTTGCGTTATGAGTTGATATATCCTGAAGAAGAGTTTTTAGTATGCAACTACGATATTTTTTAACTAAAAATTAAACTTGTAAGGTCTTTTAGTTAAATTCTAAATTAGTGTATTATTGTTAAAAAAATCGAATATAGGGATTGTTGTGATTGTTGTGCAAATCATCCTAATCGAGTTTAATTGCATCCACCGACAGTGTGTGGGACCGTATTAGATATATAAACATGTGGTTTGTGTCAGGTCGGCGGTAATTAACCGTTAGAAATGATGAAGGACTAATAGGGGTTAATTAATTCTGTATAAATAAATAAGCATACAGTAAAAGTAAATTAAGGTTATGATTTCATTTTACCCACTGACAGTTTGATCCAACTTTAATAAATATTTGACATGTGGGTAGTTTGTGGATATTTCATCTGTTTGTTAGTTTTAAGGATGCGTTTTGTGGCTGGTTTTAGGATACATTTAGGAGTGTATTTTCGTTTGTCTGATTTACGGAGTTTGATTAAAATAATAAGTAAATCATAGTTATTCCATATTCAAATTTGATCATATATATTTACTAGAATAAATGGAGATATTTATTTTTTCTTTTTTATCTTTCACTATCATGTAAGTAGATTTTTGGGTTATATATTAGTGTTTAAAATCTTAATTACAAATTCTGATAATTAGTGTCAAATTAACATATATATATGTATATGTATATATTATCTTTAGAATGATTTGAAAGTAAATTTATTTACTTTTATTTATTTAAAAAAGGTTATTATTATTGATAAAACATACCAAGTTAAGCACTACATACATAGTACCAATATTTACTTTTGTAATGTCAAGAAAAAAATTCGTATATATCTATAAAATATGCACATCACTGAGTTAAGAGTGAATGTGAAATATATATATATATAGATATATATATATATATATATATTAATTGTGTAAAACGAGATCCCTATACATACTTGCTTTATTGGAAATGGTAGTAAAATTGAGGGAAGCTTTGATTTGAAATTTGTGAGAAAATTACAATATTCTGTTTTGTAAGACTAAAGTGGATGCAATAGAAGTAAGGAATTAATATAGAATTTGGTAGAGATATCAGAGTTCTAAATTTATGGAAAGGTCGGTAAAAATGTTAGGAATATTTGCAAATATCAAGAATATTCAAAGATATTTTTTAATATCGACTCTCTCAAAATTAAGAAATATCGGTGGATATATTGGATATCGTTTCAATAATTAATTCATTGAATAGAAAAGGATCGAAATATATATATATATATATGAGTGAATTTGGAAGTCCGAATAAAATTGCTTTCAAGGAAATTTGGTAATTGATATATAAAAACAGCAATTATTCCTGTGGGAACGATCTTGATTTGCCATTATATTACATTATGATCGTGTATAGTTGCACATGACTTATTGTAATTAGTGCATTAGGAAATAACCCATCAAGTTTTTGGTGCCATTGCCTAAGACAATGTGCTGTTTTATGGTATCAATATCAATACTAGTCGAAACAATCTTACTTCAGACAATTTTATTTTACCTTTTTCAGGTGCTGGGAGATGTTTTATGTGAAAGTCTAAAAGTGTTGAGCTTTTGTCATTCGATAGCGAAATCAAGAAAAGACAGCGAAATCGAGAAAATAGTTTGTGGAATAAGAAAAGTTAGGCGTTTGCAGAACATAAAGTAAACATGGGAGACAATCAGGCACACCCTGAGGGTTCCAAACCTCTCAGAGATTATTCTATACCAATTGTGGAAGAGATTCACCAAATCATTCGTAGACCAGTCATTCAAGCAAACAATTTTGAGATCAAACCGCTAACCACTCAAATGATTCAATCAGCAGTGTAATTTTGCGGTTTACTCAATGAAGATCCAAATGAGCACATCACAAATTTCTTAGAGATTTAGGACATCTTTAAGTGCAATGGAGTGATGGATGATGCCATTCAGTTGAGATTGTTCTCTTTCTCATTAAATGACAAGACAAAGAGCTGACTAAATTTACTGCCCCGATCCTCTATCACGACATGGGATGAGTTAGTGCAAAAGTTTTTAGCCAAGTATTTTTCACCAGCAAAAAAAGCGCAGTTGATGAACGATATTGCTGTATTCACGTAGAGTAAAGGGGAATCATTATACAAGACTTAGGAGAGGTTTAAGGAGATGCCTAGGAAGTGTCCTTATCATGGAGTTTCAGAATAGATGCAAATATAGACTTTTTATCAAGGATTATCAGAGGTTGAAAGGTCTAATGTGGATGCTGCAGTAGGAGGCACACTATTGAAAAGAAATATGGAGGATGCATTTGAACTGATTGAAGAGATGTACTCTAACATTTATCAATGACTTTTTGAAAGAACGAAACCTAAAAAAGTAGTGACAGGTGTTCATGAACTAGATGTTATTACAGCATTAACAACTTAATTTTCTGTCTTGACTAAGAGATTAGATGTTTGCGGTATAGGCACAAGTGGCATTAATGCAATCCAAAGTTCATTTGTTAGTTATGAAGAATGTGGAGGCATTCATGCAATGGATAGTTGTTCAGATAATCAAGAGTCGATATAGTTTGTAGCCAATTATAATAGACAACACAATAATCCATATTCGAATGTTTATAATCGTGGATGAAGATATCACCCCAATTCCTCGTGAAACCAAAATCAAGACTAGGCATCACAATTGAAGCCTGTATTTCCACTAAGTTTTCAGAGTCAGCTATAACAAGTTTAACCTCAAGTCAATAAGCCTTCAATAGAGGAATTGATGTTGCAATACAGGATGAAAACTGACTCTCTCATGCAAAATCAACAGAATATGTTACAAAATCAACAAAATCAACTACAAAATCAACAGAATCAACAAAATCAATTCCAAGCTCAATTACAGAACCAGAGTGCATCAATTTGAAACTTGGAAGTGCAAATAGGCAACTTGTTAATTCTATCAACAGTAGACCATATGGAAACTTACCCAACGATACGGAGTAAAACCCTAAGAGGGAAGGCAAAGAGCAGTGTAAGGTCATCACGTTAAGGAATGGTAAGAAGCTGAATCAAAACGTGGGAAAATCTATTGTTGTTCCTAAACCATCAGAGGATAAGGAGGTAGTTGTAGTCAAGGAAGAGTCAAAGGAAGAGCAAAATGATGAGAAAGAAGAACCAGCAAAGCCAAAAGAAGAAAATAGAGCATCTCAAATACCACATTTGCCATTTTCGTAGAGGTTTCAGAAGCAGAAACTAGATGAGCAGTTCTCAAACTTCTTGGAGTTATTCAAAAAGCTACATATTAACATAACTTTTACAGAAGCACTGGAACAAATGTCTAGTTACGTGAAGTTCATGAAAGAGATCCTATCAAAGAAAAGGAAGTTGGAGGAGTTTAAGACTGTGGCGCTCACGAAAGAGTGCAGCGCAATCTTATAGCAAAAATTACCTCCAAAATTAAAAGATCTAGGTAATTTCATTATTTCGTGCAGAATTGGAAAGAACTTTGAAGGAAGAGTTTTGTGTGATCTGGGGGTGAGTATCAACTTGATACTCTTATCCGTTTACAAAAAAATAGATTTGGGGGAAGCTGAGTCAACATTAATTACTCTACAATTTGCAGATCAGTCTTTGACGAGACCTAGAGGTATAATTAAGGATGTTTTAGTAAAAGTGGAGAAGTTTATATTTCCAGCGAATTTCATCATCCTTGACATGGAAGAAGATCGAGAGATTCTTATCATCTTGGGAAGACTCTTCTTAGCTACCGAAAGGACTATGATTGATGTGTAGTAGGGCCAGTTGATAATAAGGGTCCAAGATGAAGAGGTCACCTTTAATGTTTTCAAAGCTTTGAAATTTCCTAGTGATACCGACGAATGCAATAAATTGAAAGTGTTGTATGATTGTATTAAGGAGGTATGCAATGAAGAAACTTCACTGCATGCTCTAGAAGTTGCATTGGTATATTCAAGTAAAAAGAATCGTGAAGAGGTCTAAGACTTTATGGAACTACTTGAAGCAGCTCTTAAATATGAGGTGTTGAATATGCATATTGCTCAGCCCCTTTTGGCATTGTCGATATTCAAGCCATCAATAGAGGAGCCACATACTTTAGAGCTTAAATCTCTTCCTAAACATTTACGATATGCTTATCTTGGGGAGGCATCCACTTTGACAGTGATCATTTCTGCATCTTTGAATGATGTTCAAGAAGAGAAAATGCTCAGGGTTTTGAGAGAAAATAAGTTAGCATTAGGATGGATAATCGTTAATATAAGGGGTATTAGCCCATCCTTTTGCATGCACAAGATCCTAATGCAGGACAACTATAAACCAACTATTCAATCTCAACGTCGACTGAATCCAATTATGAAGGACGTGGTAAAGAATGAGATAATTAAACTGTTAGATATAGGTATCATTTATCCAATCTCTAAAAGTTCTTGGATCAGTCTAGTTCAATGTGTTTCCAAGAAAGGAGGAATAACAATGGTGACAAATGAGAAGAATGAACTTATACAAACATAGGTGGTCAATGGCTGGCGGGTTTTATGGATTATATGCTTGATCAAACCACGAGACAATATCATTTTCGCTACCTTTTATTGATTAGATGCTTGATAGGTTAGCCGGACATGAATATTATTGCTTTTTAGATGGGTATTCTATGTATAATCAGATCGTCATAACTCCCCGAGGATCAAGAAAAGACGACCTTTACATGTCTCTTTGGTACCTATGCTTACAGGTTAATATCATTTGGATTATGTCATGCTTCTGTAACTTTTCAACATTGTATGATGACCATTTTTTTTTAAGATGGTTGAGCAATTCTTGGAAGTCTTCATGAATGATTTATCGGTGTTTGGGGACTCATTTGATTTATGCTTGCAAAATCTTGCTAAGGTATTAAAAAACTGCACGAAGACTAACCTAGTGTTGAATTGGGAAAAATGTCATTTTATGGTTCAGGAGGGTATCGCTTTAGGGCACAAAATTTTAGTAAGTGGTATTGAAGTGGATAGAGAGAAGATAGAAGTAATTGAGAAAGTCCCACCGCCTTCATTAGTCAAGGGAGTTAGAAGTTTCATTGGGCATACAAGATTTTACAGAATATTTATTAAAGATTTTTTCAAGATATTAAAGCCATTATGTAGTCTTTTGGAGAAGAATGTGCCTTTTAAGTTTGAGGAAAATTGTATGCAAGTGTTTGAAGCTTTGAAGAAGAGATTAGTAATAGCTCCGATTATTGCGACTTCAGATTGGAACACACCATTTGAGTTAATACATGCCAGCGATTTTGTAGTGGGGGTTGTTGTTGGGGCTGTTGTTGGTCAAAGAAAGGATAAGATTTTTCACACTGTTTACTATGCCAGTAAGTTATTGAATGATGCTCAAATGAATTACACCACAATAGAAAAAGAATTACTGGTCATAGTTTTTGCATTTGCTAAGTTTAGACCGAATTTAATTGGTTCTAAAATGGTAGTTTACACTGACCACTCTGCCATTTAGTATCTTGTAATCAAGAAAGATGCTAAGCCACATCTGATCAGATGGGTACTACTATTACAGGAGTCGACTTAGAGATAAAAGATAAGAAGGGGACGAAAAATCAAGTTGCTAATCATTTATCCATATTGGAAGGAAGTAGTGTAGATGATAATACAAACATTAGGAAGCGGTTATCATACAAACTTGGAAAGTGTTCGTATCATACAGACAAAGTGAATATAGGTCATGCAGCCGTTGGATGAAAAAAATTTGCATCCAATGGTTAGGAAGGTTAAAAAAATAATAATAAAAAAAAAAAGAATGGGAATTGGCTACCGGTTGAGTGAGTGCCAAAGAGAGAAAAAGGGTAAAAAACAAAAAAAGAAAACTCAATCGATTTGTAACCTGCTGTCAGAGGAAGAAGAAACTCAATCTTCTCTTCTGTCACCTGAAAGTGGAAAAAATCCCTAGATCAAACATCGTGATAGACATCCGTCAAGGACCCGGTGTTGGAAAAAAAAGGTAACATTTTCTTCTTCTTCTTCTTCTTGTATTGAATAAAATGGTGGATTTTGGTGGTGGGTCGATGGTTTTTGGGTTGTTGTTAGTGGTCAGTTGAATGTGGTTGATGGGTGATTGTGGTAGGTGTTTGATGTTAATGGTGGTGGTGGTGGATGGTTTATGGGTGTCGTGGGTGCGTTTGATGGGTGGCTGTGGGTGGGTGTGTGATGTTGGTCACTATCCATGGTTGCCGTCCATGGTGGTTTCCTCATCTTTTTTTTTCTGTTCTTCTGCTTCTTCTTCTTCGTCTTATCTTCTGTGTCTACTTTTATGTTGCATATGTTCAAAGTCAGATAAAAAACTGGGTTAAGAATCAAACCCAGTTTCTGCGTTGGAATCAAAATCAGAAAACTGGTTTCGATTTCAACCCAGAAATTGGGTTGAAATGGAACCCACTATCCCAGTTCGGTTGAACAAGGTTGTGAAATCTGGGTTTGAATCCAACCGATATTTCACAACCAGACTCTCATGTGGGTCGATTTCAGGATAATGTGTTGTTGTTTTTTGGTTTGATGTGATGTTGTGTTGATTTTCTCATCTGGGTCGAACCCAGATGAATGTAGGTTGAATGTAATTTTCTCATCCAACAGCTGGATGATCGGGCTTGCTTCATTAACACAGTTGTGGCAACGGTCTGGCTGCATTAATACGTAGTTCGTGGTTTTTTGGTCTGGGTATGCCTTGGGTTTGTGTTTAGGTATTGCAGTGAGGGGGAGATTAATTTGTGTTGGAGTTTGAAGGTCATGGTTGTTGTTGATGTTAGTGTTTTACAGTTGAGAAAATTGAAAAGATTGAAATTTTAGATGGTTTTGTGGAAATCAAATATTAGATTGAAGTAGAAGTTTTAGATTTCTGGTTGGTTAAGATTTGTATACGTATGTTTAGAGTGATAGTTTTTTAATAGTTTGATTTGAAAGTTATTTTCATGTGATTTTTGTGTTATAGTAGTAATATTGAAAGTTGACATGGATGATGATATGAAATCTGATTAGTCTGAAAATTGCTGATTGGAAATTTTGAGAGTAGTTGAGTTGAATCGTGCTTTTAATTGGAAGAATATTGAAATAATGATTTACAATGAGTGAATCAATAGCTTGTGCCACTCCATGTTGATTTGTTTTTAAAGATGTACGTGCTTGATATATTGGCTTAATGTATTTGGTTATGATTCTGTTGTGCACGTATACGATACAATTTAATCAGTTTTGTTTCTGGGTTAACGATGAAAGAATTGTCTGTTGAGGATGTTGTGTCCATGTTAGGGTGCACATCATAATTTTTGTCACCATATGAAGTTCGTTATATTGTGTCTATGTTTGTGGTTATATTGAGAAATACTAAATCAAAGTGGCACACGGACTTGATCTTGTATTTCAAAGTACTTGTGGTTTAAGTGATGGAGTCGTGATGAACGTTGGAGAAGTGGCAAGCCAATGTATGATGATGATATTAGATGGTTGTGCCTCTTACCACATCTTCTCCACATAATAAATGTCATGATAATGATTGTGTACGTCTTTGAATACTATAAGAAGTTTGGGTTCTCTGTTACATTGTGTTGTACTTTGAAGTGCTAATCTCTATTTGCATGTTATTTGTGATACTTGAAAAGGCACTGTACATTGCCTGGATGTGAAATGGTATATTGTGTTTATGTTAAAAGGATAAACATGAGCAGATGTGCATGCTGTGAGGATTAGTGTTTTGAGCGCAGAGGACTTTTGGGAGGGAGATAAAATATGGATTAAGTGAATTAAAAATGTAGATGCAATTTAAGTTATTTTAACATAAATTCATATACTGCCTACTCCTCAATGGCAGGTTTTACTTGTCCATATTGATATTAGATGTAATATTGCAAGTATGCATGTTGGACAGTGGACATTGTTTTAGTAGATAATAGAAATTTAGTAAGTCGAATGTCATTATTGATATATGAATGGAAATCATCAGGATCATTTTTCATAATTATAAGATATTTCATGGAACATAAAGCTGAACTGCAACTTTATTCCATTTTTTGATTTGGTTTGAGAGTCCTTACCTTATAAAAATGTGGCAAAAACTCGACATTGATAAGTTTTAGGAGATTATAATGTTTTGATGGTTAAGTTTGTAGGGAAGGTGGCAGGTAGGTGAAGTTTACACATTAATTAGAATCATGTTAAGTACAGTGAGATTGCAAGACAATCAATAATTGTTGGTTTGCACCGATACTGCTTTTTTAGGAGTCTTTTCTTTGCGTTGATGTGGTTGATATTGAATTGGTAGTTAAAGTCATTACGGACATCCCCGGATAATATAGACTTTAAAAGGGTTGGGCTTATCTAGCGCAGCCATCGGTATAATATTTGTACCAATGAAAATTTTATGTGTCACAAACATATATTGAAAACGTATTGACTCACATTTTGTTTGTAGTGGTATGACAATAAGCTTATCACATTCTTTAAATAAGTTTGACATTTTCTTTCATACAAGGAACAAGACAATCACATACAAAAACGATTGTTGATGCATTGGTCATGTGACGTTATCATTGGTGTTGTTGTCTTAGTCAATTCTCATTTCCGTAATGTAGGCAAAGCATTCCGCAAACTTGAATGATACTTAAAATATGAAATGTCGAAAATGCTTTAAACACAATTCAAAACATATACACCTCAACAAATCAAATTTTCAGCTTCTGTCACTGATTGAAAGAATATTGTAGGATTAGGCACTATGAAACGTGTGAGAAAGGCGGATAAGTCGGTTCCAACCGGGGCTGACATCGGGGAGGGTATTGACCCAACAGCAACGCGAAATGAAACAGTTAAGATTGGTCAAATGGGATGGATCAACTACTTGTAAGTCCTTGAACTATGTACTGTTTATATAGCATGCTGTAATGTTAATTTTAAGTTGTTAATCGTAATTTTTGGTTTTGTTACAGTAGCTCAGAATGCAAGAAGATAGAAGGCAGTGGTACTAAACAGGTATTAGTTGGGCTGCATGAATTGATGCATTTCTTGTGTGTGGCATTGTCAATGGGGTTAAACAGTTGATAATGCTTAATGTCCGCATTTGTTTTGTGTAGTCAAGACAGGAACTAGGTCAACGTTTTAGGGAATTGCCTAATGAAGAGAAGGCAAAGTATGGGGAAATGCATTTATCAAGTAAAAAGCCCAGAAAAGTTGGTCATCAAAAGGAAGAGAACTGCGATGAAGATTATGAAGATTTGGAGATGGAAAAAAAGGATGCGAAGTTGGATGTTGAATCATTACAAACATGTTGTTCCCCCACTCGCTTTTGTCGGGTTGTGAACAACCTCACTGAAGATCAGAAGGAAACCATACGAGGGGTGGGATTTGGAAATTTCTTATTATTAAACTGTGGGTGACTTCATTTGAGGCTTTGTCGATGGCTTGTTGATCATTTTGACGTTGACACCCTCACACTTCAAGTTCATGGGCAATCAGTACAGTTGAACGATGCCATTTTTGGACAAGTAATGGGTATACGTGCTGATGGAGATGAACTTGTAACCTCTGGGGAGGTGCCAAACGTTGAGGCATGAGGTGACAAGATGAAAATGTCACATGGCGAGTTTTGTAGGAAGTCGATAAACTCTCGAATCAGCCAGCTGACATCATCGGACGATGAGTTTGCCATTACATTTTGCCTGTTTTTGTTGGGCACCATCCTTGCACCTACCAATGTGAAACTTGTGCCTGTGGGGTACTTGAATCCCCTACTCGATGTTGGAGGTATTGGACGGAAGAATTGGGCTAGTTGGTGTTTTAGGAGCCTCTGTAATGGGATTCGAGTGTTCAAAACATCACAGGAATCAAAGCAGAAGAAAGTGCTTGCTGGATGTGTTCTCTTTTTGTAGGTGAAGTTATATATTTATCCAATGCTTTTGTAATGTTTGATGTTGTGCTACGGTGTGTAGTAAATGTAATATTGTCTTACTTTGGGTTATGTATTTGGTAACGGGCCAGATGTTCTATCTGTATTCTGTGCAACTATCACCTGCTATTGTCAATGGCCTAGTGATACCCATTATCGGTTGGACTAAGGGAAACATTAACAAGTGCTTAGCCCGTGTGCATAAGGAAGGGGGTTTCGATTCGGACAAGGTATTTTTATATATTGTCTGTATACAATTTCTGTTTCAGCATATATGGTTAAAGGTTAATATAGTTTGTTTGTATTCTATGCAGATTCGCATTGGACTATACAGTCCCCGTGATGAAGGTCCCTCATATCATCATTCAGAGCAGCAGAAGATGTCGGCTGAGGAAGGAGATGGTACTGACCAGCACACATCGTGTCAAAGGAGACATGTTGATGACGGTCAACTTGATGCTCTCAGTGCAAGTGTGGCAGTACTCCAGAATGATTTCCAAGCACTTGTTAGTGAGGTTCAATTAGTGCGGCGTGACATTCAAGATGTCAAAACACAGGTGGATAAGTTAGTGGATCATATGTTTGCTTTCAAAGAGAAGAAGTCCCTTGTGAAAACCAATGTTGCTGATTATGCTGAGGAGAACATGCCTGAAAACAATAAAGCAGTCGGTAAAGTCTCTTTGAAAGGACCCGGCCCAGATTTCCCCTGATGAGATCCGAGCGGAGCCTTCCCGGCACCCCACAGAATCCTTACAGTCTTTATGCAGGTGACTTAAAAGGACTCTGTGAAGTTAAGTCGTAAAATAATTTCATTTCTTAATCCATAAAAATTGAGGGTGTAAAAATTTTCAGCAGCACAACGGCTGTTTCTCCGACATTTTCAACATTTTCAAACACCTGTAAAACAATTAATAATATTTCAAAATGCAAACATTCATTCCCACTTCCAGATGGAACCTCAGGTCTATCTCTAAATCAATGTTTAAACACAATTTAAGTATTTAAAATAAAACCATTTCAAACTTAAAATAAAACATTTCACATGCATGACAGCGTAATAAAGTTATACAACTTAAATATTTACGTCATATTAAATCCGTTATACATCCAAAATTTACTTTAATTCATAGTTTCGGTCGCCTGATAAGCTCGCCTACTCTTGAGCTGGAGATCTGCCGCCTGAAGGACTCGATCCTGCGCCTGGGGAGTTTTAAAACAAAATAAACAAGAAAAATAATGAGCTAAAAAGGGCTCAGTGAGTGTTATGCAGTTCTAAATACGTTTCCTTTCTAAAATCTTTTGACAAAATGCGAAGTTTTGAAATATCTTAATTAAAACGTGCATTTCATAATAGTATACCATCATTTTTATACATAATTCACTTGAAAACAAGATACAAAATTATAAGCATCGTAAAATTCGTTCATAACATAATCATAAATTCATAAATAAACTCATAAAATCATAAATCAATCCTCAGTCATAAAACATTTATCCAATGGGACCCGGGAAAATCATGATCACCGCCCGGTCTTGAGTCACCGGTGGTGGGGACGTGCAATCTCATTCATAACCACTATGCCGCGGTATGTTACCTCGCTGCACATAGGGCATCATTCATGATAGTACCTTATATACGCGTAGAGGGCGACATGACAGACTCGATCCCCCCCTATAGTTAGTGGACTTTCCCCCGACAGACATGCCATACGCGATATAAGGCACTTCGGCCGCATAACAATCATAATTCAGTCATAATGGGGATGGGTAGCCATTGGTTTTGAAATACATTATCATGCTGAAATAGTATTTGTAAAGCATGTTCCTTCGCTTATAAAACATAACATAAAAGTACATTTCAATAACAAGTTTACGATCAATATTACTTTAAATACAAATATAAACAATTCGAAGCGTATAACATTCCTGTAAAGCGTATATCATTCATATAAATTCATTTAAGTATTAAAACATTTAAATTTTGCATGAAAGCATAAAAATCATATAGAAATCATATTGCATTTATCATTTATAAAACAAGTTACACTCACCGATTTCTAACTCACGGAAACGATCAAACTTTCTACTTTGCGCTACCTTTTCAACTTCGCTTTCCTTCGCCTTATCACTGCCTAAATAAGTTAACAATCTAATATAAGCATGCCGGAACTACACCAATCGAATCTAAAGCAACCTCATCGAAACCACAATCTAAAGAATTCAACGAAGAGAATAAGCGAACCTAAACGAACAACATAAAATTTACGCGAGTTTAACTAACTATCGCGACTAATCGCCTTTAACGCTTCGCGCGATTCCTTCATTTCCAAATAAACTTATCGTCCATAATATTCGTGACTTGACTTAAATCATGAAAAATGAACTTTCAAACACTTTGAAACACAAACATGAAAAATATGGCAGTAAGCTTAAACAATATACATTTTACCGATTCAACTCCAAAATTTGACAATTTAACGATTTCGCGCGAAACTAAAACTATCCGATTAACTTAAACGTATCTTAAACTATCCTAACATCGACTTAACACTATGATAGGCTTAAACACATCTCAAGGCAGCAAGTTGACATCATAAACACTTGCATAATCGACAACGAAAATCACAAACTAAAAACATTTGCACTTGCGGAAAACTCAACCAAAATGCTCAGAAACGATTAACCAACGCCCGAACGATATTTCGATACTTTCAAATACACTAAAATGCATCCTTTTTCATGTTAACAAACTTGGCAATAAAAGCACTACATGACAGCCCCTATATCATATCCTAACAGCCCATACAACGAATATTTCACGAACTTTCAACATCGACAATCAATCGCCAACATAACGAAACAAAACAAACGAACCTCCGCACTAACGAGGTTCTCAATCCTAAACCCAAACATAATATCATCAATTATTATCCATAACTCAACATCATCATAATCTATCCAAAAGAAATTCATAAAACTCAATATACCTTTCAGAACTCGACTTGAAGCTTCGAAACAATCGCGCGAGGGTACTTCCTACAATAACGCTTTTATCCACGAGTTCCCTTCAATCCAGTTAACATGTAACCAATATAAATTTATCGAAACGTCAATACGAAATTTGACATAACAGCGTTTACCTTTTCACGAGCTGTTCTTCGCTTCGGAACAACTCTCAAACGTTCGTGACGGCGACGAAACTCCCATGACAGCAAGCTGTCCCCTTCCACAGCAACTGTCTTCACTTCAGGCCTGCTGTGTAGTTCACGGCCTGACTTGGCAGCAGCTTGCACGGCTCAGCTTGCGACGACAGCAGCTCATTAAGGCAGTAGGACACGGCGACAGCAATTGGCAGCAGCAAGGACAGGGTCGACAGCAACCTACGTGATCACGGCAGCACCAGCATCTTCGCACCGGCAGCAACAACCTCTCGCCAGCAGCCTCACGTCGCCAGCAGCCTCTCGCCACCAGCAGCTTCAGTTCTTGGCAGCACCCACCTGGCAGCAGCTTTCCGCAGCAGCAACAACGCCCATATGCCAACAATAGAACACTTCCAACTCGGCAGCTCAACACCACGCACAGCAGCGACAGCCTCTCTTCACGCCAGCAGTTCACTCACCTTGATGCTCTTCACTCCACGGCCTAGATTCACTTCTTCTTGCTTCTACCCTTGCATGCATGATCACTCTGCTCAACTCTGCTCTTGCATGTAACCAGATGCTTCAGATCTGATCACTTTGGGAGGCTTAGACAGCACATGCATCAACGAGTTCAGCTCAAACTTCTTCACCAGCTCACGGTTGCATCTCCATAGCTTCAGCTCTTCATTTCATGCAGTAAGACAGCACTTGATTCGTGACCACGAGCTGCACTAGCTCACCTACGAGACCATGGCAGCACTTGGGGATGACGACCACAGCTCACCTCTCTCGCTCAAGCTATCTCTCTCGATCTCTCAAAAGCTCTCTCTTTGGCTCACGAGCATGGCTACTCTCTCTTACGACTCTCTTAACATGCACAAGGTTGAACTCTCGGTCAGCTCACAATCTATCTTACACAAGCTCTCATTCTCACTCTAAAGCTCTCGGTTGGATAGCTAGAAGAAGAAAACAATGGAAACTGTCTAGTCTTGAGAGAGGACAGAAAGTTGCTTTCAAATTTTATTTTTTGCTTTTGCTTGACCGAGAACCAAGAATTTCTTAATTGATTCATTCATTCATTTCATGCCATTTGTCACCAATTTCTTTACAAGCTAACACTTGTCGTCACTCCACCTTTGTATCCCTTACACGTGGCACACATGCATTTGTTCAACCCTTTCATGCATGCCACTTGTCCATTCTCATTTTGGTTTCAAAAAAATCGAAATCAAATCCATTTCCATCCGTCCGTCCATCCACGAGTCCGCTTTAATTTAATCTCGGCTTCGCACACTCGAAAATATTTTTACAATTCGAATCCGTCTTCCCGCTCTCAAAATTATTTTTTTATTACTTTAAAATAATTATTCGGATCCGATCGCTCTAAACTATTTTATAATTTCGAAATTAAAAACTATCCCCGATTCTATCCGAAGATCTTATTAACCCTTCCTAAACAATCCTGAAATTTTAACGGGACGTAATTTACCCATTCGAGTTCTTCGAGAACCTCGATAAATCCTTTGTGGATACTCTAAAAATTTTACTAATCATTCCCAGATAATCCAGAAATTTTCTTAATCACCTTTAGGCACTTTAATTTATTTTATTACCTTAATAATAAGGGCATATATCATTATTCCATACATACCTTATACTAGAATCGGGAGGGTATGTTACACTCTTTTTGTCATATTTCTACAGTAGATCCATCATCATCCCGAAGACATGTGACAACTGGAACTACAGATCCCATACCCGTTGAACCTGAAGATTATATACCACCACCACCACATGCTCTTTCACCCCAAACATCCAAACATCCAATTCGTGAACTTTCGTCTACAAATACTGTTACAAAATCAAAATCCACAGCAAAGAAGAAAACTTCATCCTCTGATTTGTGGCCACATCTTGAGTCACTACTCCCGTTGCCAAATTGCAATGTCAATGACCAGTCTAAACAGGAAACTATTGATTCATTTTATCGAGTGCATGAGCCTATCATTTTGAATGCTCCGATCCATCATATATGCGTTGTAAATAATTCAGCAACATTTTCGTCATTTGCTTGTCATATGTCCGTTATAAAATTGTAACCATTGTAAACGGTTTTGTAGGATGAGTTCGATCAGTTACCAGACCATGAATTACGCTCCAACTCATCCAGTCAGCTGACCATCATGAAAACACGGTCGGCTTCGAGTCGAAAGCCTAGCACCCATGTGCTATCTCCTTACATGGTGCCACACCCTCGTGGTGATAAGGCGAAGACATTCAAGTATGGGCCTTTCAAACTTCTGTATGAGTTGCAAGACAATGAACGGTTGGTCATCGAATACATCTATGATAAGGATTTACCAGCATCGTAAGTTATTGAAAGTTTGGCTTTAGCTTCTCATTTGTAACAACTTATGCATCATGCTGTTTGTCTTTCGTTAAAGTTTGCTATCAATTGTTGACAGGGCCCCTAAGTGTAGTTGCATATTCTGACCTTTTTTCTATCTTCTGCTGGACCTGTAGGGAGCATATCATAGACATTGACAACTTGCAAGTGTCTCGCGCAAGTTTTAGAAGTCTTGAGCCTAAAAAGTTCATCAATAGCGAGGTTTGTCTGTTATGGCTTCCGCGATTTGTTCTATTTCGTGTTGAAGCAGGTTAGGTTGGTTACCATATTGTAGTAATCGTATTTATAGTTGTTAATCTTTGTTGATGATAGATTATATCCGCCCAAGCGGAGTATAAGAACATAATTATGAGAGCAAAATACAGGGACGATCGCATTTGTTGGTACTTTTCTACGTACTTTCAGGTATTTCTTTATACAACACGTTTTTACTTGATACATCTAAGTAAAAACATATTTTTCCATTGTTATTGCGTAAATGTTCTAAAAAATTTATTCTCATACAGTATGCCATTTTGAACTGTAAGGCTGATAACATGCCCGCTTTAAAGAAATCATTGTCTAACTTTAAGGAGACGTACATGACCGATTTGGATAGATGTGACCGGGTATGTCTTGTGTGTACATAATTTGTTTTGGTATATGATATAATATTGTAGGTGCGTGTAGGTATTTTATTGATTTGGTTCCGTCTAATGTTATGCCATTTTTGTAATATGTATGGCAGATACATATTCCTATCAATGATCAACGCGGTCATTGGTTTCTTGGTGTCGTTCATATTAAGGAGAAAAAGGTGGAAGTTTGGGACTCCTGTGCACCCCGTAGGAAATCGGCTAATGCACCTCGGCTTGCCCAGCTAAAACGCATGGTATCTTCACTGCATCCCATTAATACCAAGTGTTTTAAAACCTTCTGCCCAACCTCATGTAACTTACTTTTTCCTCTTGACACCTTATTCATCCACCTTGGTCTCGCATTTGTTTTGTAGCTGGTTGCACTTGATTTTCTGGTAGGGCAGGATATCACATATTTATTTCAACATTCATGGTCCTTTAGCAATTTCACTGTGGTTGAAGCCAATGCACCACAACAGCCAAATGCATTTGATTGTGGCATGTTTGTGTGCATGTTTATGGATGATGTCATCCCCACTGCAGAACAACTGGAATTGGTGAGTTGCAACTGAACAACCTTCATAACTTGATGTCTCATTACATGTTCTGCTGTTGTTGTATCACTCAGAGTATAGCCCCTAACTATGTCATGCGTTACAGTTTGATTCCACCCGCCTGCGTCTCCTTTTGCGCGCGCTATCTTGCTCTCTTTCCCGATAACAAAATGTCAACCGGCATTATTGAAAAAGCCATCGCTCGTCATCATGAATTGGTCTCAGCTAAGTTGAAGCGTAAACTGCCGAACAGAACTGTTCCACCAATAACAAAAATTAGCAAGAAAGCAATGCGGCATCTGCTATAGCAACAAAGTTGTGTAGGACCTCTTGTAGATGAAGATTTTGTAGCATCAACTGACCAGTACAATTTATTTTGTTTGCATAACAAGTTTTGTTATACATGTTTCCACCATTTTGATTGGGGATTTATAGAAACTATGGGTTATAGGCAGTCGGTAATCTTTTTGTCCACCACCCTGTCCATCAAATTGTATAGTCCGTAGCATATAACAGGGCATAAGATAGGCTGTATATACATGCTACATAATTTTTGTGACTTCGGTTCTTTATTGGTGTTTAATTCAATGATTACAATAAATTGTTCTTGTATTATTTTGTCTTCTTTGTGATCGCATTTAACATCCGTGTATCCACATTACAATTGTGTAGTTGTTTTTCATTCGCTTAATGTACAACACGTATTACGTATGGTAATGTATCAACATTGTAATGTTATGCAATATAGGTTTCAACATTATATTGTTATGAAATATAGGTTTGACAGGTTGTTGATATCTCAACTTATTAGGACATAACGGCTGTTATGCCAATCATTGTTCATAATATGCATACACATTATCTGTCTGACCGTATAATATGACAACATGTTTGCTGTGTTGGCATAAGTAGCATCTACAAAATGGATGGGACCCATTTGGTCGGTGTAACCTAGTATGCTACAGGTTTACAGGTGGTGGAAGTCATCGTTCGGCTTCCTTGACGTTGGCATCAGTCATGATTGCAGCCACAGTTAACGTTTCCGTTTCCTGATACATAATACTATTACCAACTCAACTTATATCCTCTAGCTGAATATGCGGACATGTCTTAACTGTTTGGCCAACCTATCGACACTTTCCACAGTGCCGTGTCTTTGTAGAGGTTTTCTTCGGTTTTCTTACCCCACCTTTGGTTGTAGCTTTTATTGGATCTTTCACCTGTACATCAGTGGCCACTTGATCCTGCCCATTGCCATTATTCATTTCTGTCTTTTCCTTTGCCAACATTCCGTCCATTCCCTCAGTTAGCCGGTGGATGTTGCTTTTTGTAGAGGCAAATCCTTCTGCTATCTGAGATGCCACGTAACATAGCTTTGCACAATAACTTGTTAATGTTGCATACCTGCCATTCCAACCACCATCATCATAATGCGTTAGCAATTTTTTGTAAATTATTACACAATTACTAAAACATAATAAACCCTACTAACTTATATATTTCACACAGTAGATTTAGTTCCCGCTTTATTACATTGATAAATACGTGCCTACACATACATTATTAGGTATGCAAAATAATTTGGAAGTGCCTACACATACATTTTCTGGCCATCTTCGTCAGCATGTCAGGTCAATGGATGCGTGGCTGCACTCATTTGGAAGTGCGGTCGCGCAGTTTTAGCAGTATCGGTGCGCGGCTGCACTCACTTGGAAGTGCGGTCGTGCAGTTTTAGCAATAGCGGTGCGCGGCTGTACCTGTGAGGTAGTGCGGTCGCGCACCCATGAACCACTTAACAGCTGTCCACTGCCTGTGGAGCGCGGTGACACTAACCTGGGAGTGAGGCAGCGCGACAAGTCTGGCTTATGGGGGTGCGGCTGCACTCACATAAGTGGTGCGGTCACGCAGATATGGCAGTGGCTATGCGCGGATGCACCACTCTGCCAGCGCGGCCGCGCTCACACACTGGACTAATAGCGCAGCCGCACACTGATTCGAGGGCAGCTGCGCCATGAGGATTGCCTATTAGTATTTCTCCTACGGTGGGGGTCGCCCTACAATCCGGTGCAACCGCCGACGTTTTAAGCTTTGTTCGTCCGTGCTCTCAGTATTATTTGAACGCGGCCACACTGCCTTCCTATAAACATTATCAATGGTATTTTAAAAAATATATTATATATAAACGGGAAATTAAACAGTTGTTGTTCAGTTTACCGTGCCATATGAACAACATTTGGTTCAACTTCCTCCACCACCTTTTCGACGTCACCGTCACCCTTTGCATTCTTTGTCCACCGACGCAATATCAATGACTATGGTAAACAGTCAAAGTTCATAGCTTTTATTGCACTGAATATATGGGAGCAAGGGATACCAAGTGTAAGCCCCTGTATTCGATTTTATGTTTCCTAGCTTTAGAAAATTAAATTATCAAATAAAAAGGGCGAAATGGTAATTTAGTGAATAAGAAATATAAATGGATGACAAAGTTGTAAAACTTTAGTTTAGTGAATTTAATAATTCAATTTTATGAGAAATAGGAATGACTTAAAAACCACTTATGTTTATTAGAAAATAAAATGACCAAGGACAATATGGTAAATTAGGATAATAAAAGTAAGTCAACAAGGACATAGGGGTCATTTTTTTAAAAGCTTTCCATAAATATGGTGGGATATGGTGTTACACGGGTAACACTTAACAAAAATTTAAAAGAAAAAAAAAGAGAGAGTTGAGAGGGAGCAAGTAATAGGCGGCAACAACAAGAAAAGGAAGATATCAAGCAATTTTTCATCATTTCTCAAGCTTCTAATTCATCTCCATAGTTAATTCAAAACTAAGACATCAAGTCTCAAACACAAATAAGGTAAGATATCCATGTCTCTACAAGTTTTGATGGTAGTTAGAGTTGTGTAAAGTGTAATGTTGGGCTTGTGACATGATGATGAATTGGATTGTTTCCTTAGAATATTATTCATAGAATTTTGTTGCAATTTCATGCCTTAGTATGGGATAAATGAAAAGGAAGCTTAAACAATAATTAGGCATGTGTATAAAGATAGCTAGGGTTTTGTAAGTAAAATCAAAGTGATGATTAAAACATGGTTATAGTCAAAGTTTTATTGTAGATCAAGTGTTTGATGAAATGATGTAGGAAAAAAAATAATAAATAGCATGAGAAATTAAAAGAAACTATGATTGTGTGTGTGTAAGTGAGGGTCATGGCCATATGAGAGATGTGTAATAACATGTTGTTTTGACTTAAATAAGCTTAGATTCATGCAAGATAAATGTTAGAAAAGCATGTAGAAGTGATAGGATTTCAAAGAGAGAAATATAGAGGTAACTTGGAAATCCCGAGCTTGATAAAGGGTCTGGTGAGACCTGACCTATTCTCGCTTAATTTGGGTTTTTCTAGACCTCAAAACATGCCTCGGGAACATAGCAAACCATAGGAATTGGAATGGAATCATTCCCATAAAAATTGGCGAAGTTATGGCCAAAATAATGCGCATAGAAAGTGTCATAGAGTAAAAGTGGAATCCCGAGCTCAAACCATGAGCTAGAGAAAACCTGACCAAGTCTGACATGTATGGGGATGTTCTACACCTCAAATGATGCCTAGGAGTCATAGAAAACCATAGGTTTTGGAACGAATCGAATCCGATAAAAATTGCGCAAGTTATGTGCAAAATAATGCCGTTAGAGAGTCGATAGGTGAAATAACTATGCGAATGAAATTTTTATTACATGAAATAAGTTTAGATGATCATAATGAGGTAAATGAAGCTTAGATATGAAAGAAAAACTACCGTCGCTAATCCGAAACGAAAAAGTGCATAAAACGCACACTAAAAGTGCCCAAAAATGTGTGTTTTCTTAGATTTGACATAGTAAACGATAGAATTTTTCAACGAAATTTGACGTGTGACCAGAATGTGAGATAAGTGAACCGTAGGAAAAAGAATGAAGGAAAACGGAGCCCCGAGCAGTGAGCTGTCATGCATTCTGTTATGGGCTATCGATTGAGCCTAAAAATTTGATTTTTCGTTTTGAGCCTCTAACAATTATATGGACAGCATGGGGCTATTCCTAGGGGTCTAAAAGTAAGACTATTGTAAGGAAATTAGAATTTGAGAGTCTCGGTTGAGTTAAAATCGAGTCGGAAAAGTTATAGCGTAACGGGTTTTCAATAGGTTGATTTATATTGAAAACTCTAATGTTACGTTTTATTTGAGTAAAATATAATGGGAAATTAATGTGTAGGTGACGAGCACGAAAGCGAGGCACGAGAGGCTCGTTGAGATCGTTGCATTTGTGCGGATTGAGGTAAGTATTACATCACTTACACTAGTTCAATTGTAATTTCAATTATTTTAATTGTTGCTAAAGAGTTTTATAAAATAACTTTCTGATCGTAAGTTTGGTTTAAGTAAAAACCTTGGAAGAAAGAAAATTTTGTGCTTTTTGCACATAAGAGAAAAAGAGTTGTAAAAACCATGTGTAATCCCTTGATTCTTAGAGTATATATCGATACGTTGTGACGTAGTAAATTCCACACGTAGTCGAGTATATTGAGAGCTATTGGCATTACATTGCGAAGTAGAAATTCCGCATGTAGTCGCCAAAATCTGATTTATGGGCACTATGGTTGCGATGAAGAAATTCCGCACGTAGTTGCTAGAATTATAAAAATTTAGTACTACAAATGCGATGAAGAAATTCCGCATAATAGATGTTTACAACTGAGATAATTTTACCCCACTCGGGCGAGGAAGTAAATTCCGCACGTAGTGGTCTAAATACTATAGTAGCTTCAAGATGCACATGGTTGTTTCATAAGGAATAGTTTGCAAAGATTAACCTTTAAATATTTATTTAAGTTATGCTTTACTATGAACTTGAAAGGGTTGTATTATTATGTAACGAACTAACGATTTATTTTGTCGTGTAGCTCGCTTGTTTTATCCAGAATAATTATAGGTGATTTTGTGGCCGAGGAAGCGACGTTCCACTTATAGGTGGGGATGAATGAATGGACTATGTGAATATTAAATATATTTTGAGACTGTTGTAAATGTTATTATCTAAATGATCGCATGTTTGATATATGAATGTTTGACAGATTGTAACTTATACTTAAATATGTATATATAAAACTGTACATTCACACTTATTGCAGAATACACATGATATATCTGTATAGGTTGTGATACCCATGGAATATGTATACATGTTGTGAATGGTTGGATATGAATGTCATATGACATGTATGGATGTGAAATTTAATGTGAATTGCATGTTTGTGGAAAAATCGAAGTTGGCTGGTGATTTCTATAGTTCGAAGTGTGTTTATTTTACAGGTAAAATTTGGAAAATGTTCAATTTTATGCCGTTATGCTGCTGAAAATTTTTTATAAAAGTAATTCACTCCTAACCAATTTAAAGAAAACTGAGTTACTAAGTTTTAAACGAGTAAACCGGTTAAGAAAGTTAGGGTTCGCTTCTCGGATTAATTCGATCCGACGAGTCGGGTTCGATAAGTCCGTTGAAGTGCCCGGCAGGATCCTCCAGACAAGAGCATAGATAAGGTCTGGGAAGGGTCGTGTCACCAAGTGTCTGAAACAATTTGCAAGAGCATAAGAAGCTATGTTCAGATGGCTTGTATACCACATCCCATGTTGTCTCACCACTACCAAACTTTTTAAATGTAAATGTCTTCTGAGTAATGTCTGAGGCACAGTTGATGGTGCTTAGCATTGCTTCTGAATTGATTTCATCCCTTACTTTTAAGAATAAGTTCCGACTATAAACTTCTGATGCATGCGTCTCTATTTGCAACAAGTGAGTTTCTAGCATTGGATGCGAATTAATGTTGGCAAAGTTGTCTCTTGCCTCGTTGTGGCGAAGTCTTTCCATCACCCTATGTGTTTGGCTCACGAACTCAAATAACTTCAGACGATGGTTCAGATATTTATTAAATAAACGATTTATGCTCTCAGATCATTGTGTGCTTCGCATCCCCCCAAAGAACGTGTTTCTCAAAAACGTTTATCCCCATTGCTTCCGTCTGCCAAACAACTTTTGAACCCAAGCATTGCCCTCCAATTTGTACGTTGCAACCATCATTGTCCAATACTACTAGAAGTCAAGCTCTGTCATATACGTAAGCATGTAGCTCGTGAACTCTCTTGTGAACGCGGCATTGCAAATATTGGTTTGTACATTTCGTTCGAGACGCCATGCACATAAGCGCCTAGTTGCCCCAGGCATTACTGTCTTAAGTGCTTTATGCATCGCAATATCGCCATCTGTTACGACAGATACAGGATGCTTCTGTTGCATTGCTTGGAGAAAAGTTTTTAGCACCCATGTATATGTGGATATTATCTCATCCACCACCAAACAGAAGCCGAAAACCGTGGTTTTGTTATGGTTGTTCACGCCGACAAAGATTACTAGAGGTCGGTTGTATGCATTCGTCTTATACGTCGAATCGAAAGATACGACATCGCCAAAATAATGGTAATCAATACGGGACTGCGAGTCGGCCCAAAAAAGGTTCCCTAATGACCCATCCTCACATATAGTATACTTGAAAAAAAAATTACCATCCAGTTGCTGTTTTGCCGTCATGTAAGCAATAACTGCGTCCGCATTACCATTGGTTGAAGTGCACCTATGCTTCGAATCCAACTCATTTTGCAAGTCTTTACGAGTGTGACCAACAGCTGCATGACTTCCTGCTTGGTGGACAAGATGCTCCATCACTTGACGGGTGCGAACACCAACATATTTCAATGATTCAGCTTGTGCAATGTTGGCAGGCAGAACCTGACGATGCGAACGAAGAAACTGAACCTAGTTTGGTGTCGCTAAGGCATGACAATGTTCCGTTATAAACTCGTTGACAACCCACAAACTTGTATCACGGTTGAATTTTATTCAGAGTGCAGCTCCACAACCTTCCCTAGTTATGCCTTTTGACTCACGCTGCAGATCTCGTCTATCCAAGTACTTTTGCTGTGTATACCCCTGCTTGGAGCAAACCCAACGTCGACATGTTATTAACCCCTTTGCATCCTTTCGCAGCATATCCTTACGAACACTAAATCCAACCACAAATGAATATTTCTAGTAAAATGCTTCGGCATCATCAACAGAAATGAATTCTTTTCCCATAACCTCGGATGTGCTTAAACGAGATAAATTATTAGGATCGTACCAAGGACTACTGCAACCATCCACAACAACATCAGGACAACCACGGGTATAGGTATGAGACGGACTCCTTGTACATTGGTCTGTAGAGCGCGATGCATAAAAGCCGTCATTGGTATCATCCGGAAACCACTGGTGAGTATGATAAATGTCCTTTTTTTCAGCCATCCCTGCACTATCCAAACAAAATCAAGTTGACTTACTGTCGAATGTACCAATGTAGATACGGTGGTACATGGATTATTATATGTTGATGTCATATATAAATATATACATTGTCGCTGTCTATCTATGTATATGTACTTTGCGCTCTACATATACATACAAACATATAACTATCTATATAAAGTGTACCTATGTCTATGTGTATGATGACAACTGTGTTCTTATATGTCATGGTTCATGCGGGTAGTGCTTATTCCAGAGTGCACCCACAGTTTGTTTACCTGCACCGCATATGCAAGACATTTCATCACATATTTGTCTTACCTGTGCATTTTCAGGACACTGCTCATGACCTCTTCAACCTCATATATGCTTGCTTCAGGTGGTTGCAGGGTGATATAAAACTGTGTTATGAGACAGTTGCCTAGGTGGCCAAGTCAGGAGGTGGTTGGGTATTGGGTAAAAGTTCATTGTCCAGGAATTTAAGTCAGGGCCCAGGCAGCAGATGGTTGGTTAAATAGTGCAACCTTAAATTTAAGAGGTGGTTGGTAGAGACTAGGTTGTTCAGATAATGAGACATTCGTAACTACCAAAATGTATGACAATTACTGCAATTCTTATTATAAAATTCAAATTGTATATGCAGGGAACATTGTTTTCGCATTTGTAATTCATTGTCCTTACTTTGTAACATTTCATGTACATGGAAAATACTCTGTCACATGCTGATATTATCGCATTACCTCAACTTTTAACCTATATGTACTTGTTCATGTTGATAAATTGTGCATTATAGGTATGCAGTGAACGCCAAATTAATAATGCACACGCATATACAAATATATATGTATTTGTATATGCTGCACTACCAGAAGTGGTATTCTAACCATATGAAGTTTCCAAGTTCATCTTCGACGTCGGAATGTCTGTGTGGGTATGGTAAATTGGGAGCATAGGGAGATTCAATGCATATAATACATCCGCACAACATTGCACAATTAAACTTCCATTTACAATACACAATACATTGTTGATACATTTAGTTGTGTGCACAAGCCTATCAGCGGCTCCCGACAGCTACAAAATACAAGTACGAAGATAGTACAGCCACTGCGATAACAAAACGAGCTTGCACAAAATATCCGTGTCGACCATGCATATAATACCCTTGTTGTGCTTACTTAAATGTTGCCACCTTATATGCACCTACCAATCTGTGTCCCCCTAAAACGTACACAGCATCCACTATACGTGTTTATCCAGCACCGAATAGCTCATCTTTCTGCACAGTTGTGTCTTCTGTGCCACGTGTTTTTGCCTCATACAGTAGTTGCATAACATGAGCGAGGGACTGTCCTTGACTCGTAACTTGAGAGGACAGTGATGCGAAAAATTTGTCCTGCTCTGCCTTAAGGTTTGCAATGGCCCATTGTTGACGCTCCAGTGCAGCATTAAGTTCACTAAACATCTCAGATACCCATGCAGGTGGCTCTGCGCCATTAGTAGATGTTGATGCCCTACTGTCCTTATGACTTCTCTTACATTGTCGCTGTGCATTAGAATTCCTACCATTCATAATCCGGTCATGCAAGGTATCATATGTGATGCCATCTATTGGCTTGGGTGGACATACCCACAAATCGCCGACCTCCGTTGGAACACAAGCATTCAAACAAAATTCAGTTATAAGGGTAGGAAAGGGGAATCCATACCTCGTAGCAGTACCGGCATCATATATTGCACCAAAAATACACTTCCCAACGTTTATCGGGCGATTAGTGCCAATAGCATGAACAAGTTTGGCTCTGACTTCCTTGATTTTGGTGAAATGTTTACTAGGAAAGAGATTGTGTGCAGCAAAGGTACACCAGAATGCATACTCCACAGTGAACTTTTGATACAATATTTGTCGACTTTCAACAGTTTCTGACCCATACAAGTCCTTTATCATTTGCGTTTTGGCGATTGGTTCATTAGTATAATCATCAGCCTCCGCAATTTCAGGGACTTTGAAGTACTTATTAATCAAAGTTGGGGTGATGATGACATGAGTACCCCTAACCACTATGCCCTTCCCTTCCATAAATTGGTCTGGAATGAAGTTTGCATAAAATTCGCGGACCAAGTTTTCACAGGACTTTGCTGGTATAGAGGCCAATTTCAACCACTTTCTATCATGCAGTACCTCCATCACACCGGTGTCCTCCAAATCTTCAAATTTGACAGCCCTCTCAAAAATGAAAGGGCGCCCAGAGAAGGTCTGGTATCTAGAACGAGCGCCATCAGATATGAAACGACGGTACGTTGATGCCGATATTGACGCACTGTCATTTTTGCTTCCCAGTTGTGAGGTCTGGTATTTAGTCGCCTTCTTACCCTTACTGACATTCAAGTCCTGTGATCGAAGATTCATTCTGCTGTTATGCTTGATAGATGCAGCATCATCTTGTTTGGACCGCCCCATTTGGTCTATATCTGCAACCATAAAGGTACACGTTATTATGCTAACAAAAATGTGACCATCCGCACATTTAGTATATTTGTAATGTTCTCTGATATGGTTATGAAAAAAAAACTAGACTGGTTTGTGAAAACTACCGATAAGGTGTAAATACTAATATGATAGGAAAACGCTATCCCAACCCCAACACAAATATGACACCAACTTATGCCCCTGAAATATGTATACAATCCCATAGTCCTGAACTTGCAAATCCCTTGCTTGACACCAACCAGTCACACAGACAATCAGCATTGCTTGCCTTGAACATGCATATTCTAAATCCAATACAGAAGCTCACTGCATGCACACCCACACAATGCAGTCTGTTTCTCATCACATACAACCAATCGCATCAGCAACGTTTGTGAACTAAGAGACATTTGGCAAACCCTCAGTTATGAAAGAATCGAAAAACAATTTTCATCCAAAGTCACAATGTTTCTAATCACAAACAGCCATACCATTGACTCGTAAAATGTTGACAAAAAACAGTTAAATCCAAGTGAATAATTGCTAACGCTATTTCACCTTGACCGTATTCCAACACGGGGGCAAGTTATACATCCATATGACTTGTCTGCAATTATCCACAAGCGAGTAATTTACTTAGGTATGCAATGAACTGCAACATGCTAAATCAACATCCATGTAATAACATTACCTATTGTACCCTTTCATTGACAGTGTAAAATCGATATCCATGTATCTAGGTATGCCATTAAAAACCTGTAATGGGTGGATAAATGGTTTGTTGACGTGTGTTACCAAATACGCTGCCATAATACGTTCAGACCCTAACAAGTATAAATGAACTGACGCATCATGTTTTATATGAAATGCTATACAGAAATACATATGTAGAGGTATTATAACGTCAACTGCCTTCAAATACATCCATTCCCCAAAACAACACACACACATTCAATTGAACTGTCCCAATAAACACAATCATGGTCAGCGTTCAAACTTAACCATGACACACATAACCCTTATACGTATCACCTTTCCACTGTAAATTAACTATTTCCATCGTCCAATCCCAAAACCCCCAATTTTTGTACATTATAACCCTAACACTAATCTGACACGGAAATGTCATAATATAAACTTCAACCATGCAAACCACACACGTGTAATCAACATATGGCGAAGAAAAAAGATTTAAAAAGCCTTCAAAACTGGGGAGCGCAACCTTAACTTGAAGATGCACGCAGTCAGTCAGCTCATCAACATCTGGTTATTGCGCATTCGACCGACCGCAAGGACACCGCGAAACAACCAAGCAACCAGTACTCGTGAGGAAGACAGACCATTGTTAGTTGTAAAAGATGTATGAATAGGCAATGACTTGGTTAGGGCTGGTCTTTGTCAACATGTGAGGATGAACAGTTTCTGGAGGGAAAAAGGCTAGAGGAACATGGTGGATACGGGTCATGTGTTGTCAAATGGTGGGACCCTCCTGTGTATATTCCTCTTATGGTCCTCACTATGCACACATGTCCTAAACCCTTAGGATTCGTTTGTTTTTTTATTTGAAACCTGAACAATACTGCTGAAGACTGAAAGCTGAATAATGCCTGAAATCTGAAATCTGCTTTACATGTTTGTTTTTTTTTTTCTTACCTCTGAATGTATAGTAATATTATTTGTTTTTTAAAGTTAAAATTATCTGATTACTAGTAATTTGATATTTATATCATTTTACTATTAGTTGTTGTATAATTTTAAATAATATGATACAAACAATTATAATAAATTATTCAACAAATATTAAAACACTTATATATAGAATATTTTTAGTTATAATTAAAATAAGATTAATTATTATAGTAGAATCAATTAAGTTTATATGTTCAAATAAAAATAAATAAAATAATCTTAAATTGAATTACTATTATAACAAAAGTTGAAATTGTAACTTATATATATAGTATTTGTATTCATAATTAAAATAAGATTAATTAAAATAGTAGAGTCAATTAAATTTATATATTCAAATATTATAAAATAAAATGGTTATAAATTAAATTACTATTACAATGAAACTTGAAATTGTAAAGTAATATTTATTTTCTGATATAATTCAACAAGAATAATGAAATACTTAAACAAATTTATTTATAATTAGGTATCTGAGTTGTTGCAATAAGATTTTATCAATAAAGATTCTTACCAGAATTTAATTAGAGAAATATAGTAATTCGGCTATAAAAAAAAAAAAAATTGATGTTGAGATGTTTAGGGTTTTTATTTTTCAATGTTGTTTATGAAAGTAATAAATGAAATTTTTATAATATAAAACTAAAACTAACTTGGAAACATTATTTTATGAAGGATAAACTTGAAATAATATATTTATAAATCATACAGTGATTTTGTATTAAGTAAAAAGTAAAAAAATTTAACTTTTTTTTCAATGGTTTTTGGGTGGTTTTACGGGGTTTGACCACTTAAAAAAACAAACAACAATATACATATAGAGTTATTACCTAATCAGATAGGGAAAACCTCACGTGCACCACATATTGGGAGATGATAATGTTTTGAGGGTCAAGTGTGCTTAAAAAGTAAGTTATTACATAAACTCTTTATATTTTGTCAATATACATATAGTGTCATAACCGCAACAATATGAACGGATCAATAACATATGATCGCGACGCATAACTCAATCCTGTTTTAGTGCTCCACGAACTAAATGTTTAATGTATTGATTCAACATCATAAGGGTAAAGATGGGCATACGAAATTAAATCGTAATAGCAACAAAATATGTCCGTGAAATTATATTAAAAATATGTGTAACTATTTTTATGCAAGTTGAAGATAACAAAATAAAACACTTATTTTATTCAATAATAATAAAAAAAAAAATTAGTTCAATTCAATTAATGTTAACGCTAAATTTTGGCACAAATTTTCAAAATTTCTCAAACTTTAGAAAATAAAATGTCAGTTATTTACTAAAACGGAATTCATTTTAAGTTATTGTCTAATATTGAATATAATTTCAGTTGTTTTCATATATATTAATTAAATTTAAAAATATTCTAACTTTTCCACTCTTAGTAGTTTTCTACAACCAAATGTAAAATTACTCAAAATTTCAAAGTCAAAAACTTTGGACGTTGGTTTAACATCGAAGTTGTTAATCTAACAACTTCGACGTTCATATCAACAAGTTGACGTCACCTAAGTTGTTAAGAGTAACGTTGGAATTGTTAAACCAACAACTCGGACGTATACTGACGTCACACGTCGAAGTTGTTGAAACTTAACAACTTCGAACGTTGCTTTAACGTCGAAGTTGTTAGATTAACAACTTCGACGTTTAAGTCAACAAGTTGACGTCACCCAAGTTGTTAACAGCAACGTTGGAATTGTTAAACTAACAACTCGGACGTATGCTGACGTCACACGTCGAAGTTGTTGGATGTTAACAACTTCGGACGTTTGTTTAACGTCGAAGTTGTTAGATTAACAACTTCGACGTTCAAGTCAACAAGTTGACGTCACCCAAGTTGTTAAGAGCAACGTTGGAATTGTTCAACCAACAACTCGGACGTATGCTGACGTCATACGTCGAAGTTGTTGAAACATAACAACTTCGGACGTTGGTTTAACGTCGAAGTTGTTAGATTAACAACTTCAACGTTCAAGTCAACAAGTTGACGTCACCCAAGTTGTTAACAGCAACGTTGGAATTGTTAAACCAACAAGTCCGACGTATGCTGACGTCACACGTAGAAGTTGTTAACACTTAACAACTTCGGACGTTGGTTTAACGTTGAAGTTGTTAATATAACAACTTTGACGTTCATGTCAACAAGTTGACGTCACCCAAGTTGTTAAGAGCAACGTTGGAATTGTTAAACCAACAAGTCGGACGTATGCTGACGTCACACGTTGAAGTTGTTGAAACTTAACAACTTCGGACGTTGGTTTAAAGTCGAAGTTGTTAGATTAACAACTTCGACATTCAAGTCAACAAGTTGACATCATCCAAGTTGTTAAGAGCAACGTTGGAATTGTTAAACCAACAAGTCGGACGTATGCTGACGTCACACGTCGAAGTTGTTGAAACTTAACAACTTCGGACGTTGGTTTAACGTCGAAGTTGTTAGATTAACAACTTCGACGTTCAAGTCAACAAGTTGACGTCACCCAAGTTGTTAAGAGCAACGTTGGAATTGTTAAACAAATAAGTCGGACGTATGCTGACGTCACACGTCGAAGTTGTTGAAACTTAACAACTTCGGACGTTGGTTTAACGTCCAAGTTGTTAGATTAACAACTTCGACGTTCAAGTCAACAAGTTGACGTCACCCAAGTTGTTAAGAGCAACGTTGGAATTGTTCAACCAATAACTCGGACGTATGCTGACGTCACACGTCGAAGTTGTTGAAACTTAACAACTTCGGACGTTGGTTTAACGTCAAAGTTGTTAATCTAACAACTTCGACGTTCAAGTCAACAAGTTGACGTCACCCAAGTTGTTAAGAGCAACGTTGGAATTGTTAAACCAACAAGTTGGACTTATGCTGACGTCACACGTCGAAGTTGTTGAAACTTAACAACTTTGGACATTGGTTTAACGTCGAAGTTGTAAGATTAACAACTTCAACGTTCAAGTCAACAAGTTGACGTCACCCAATTTGTTAAGAGTAACGTTGGAATTGTTAAACCAACAAGTCCGACATATGCTGACGTCACACGTCGAAGTTGTTAACACTTAACAACTTCGGACGTTAGTTTAACGTCGAAATTGTTAATATAACAACTTCGACGTTCATGTCAACAAGTTGACGTCACCGAAGTTGTTAAGAGCAACGTTGGAATTGTTAAACTAACAAGTCGGACGTATGCTGACGTCACACGTCGAAGTTGTTGAAACTTAACAACTTCGACGTTGGTTTAACGTCGAAGTTGTTAATATAACAACTTCGACGTTCATGTCAAAAAGTTGACGTCACCCAAGTTGTTAAGAGCAACGTTGGAATTGTTAAACCAATAAGTCGGACGTATGCTGACGTCACACGTCGAAGTTGTTGAAACTTAACAACTTCGGACGTTGGTTTAACGTCGAAGTTGTTAGATTAACAACTTCCACGTTCAAGTCAACAAGTTGACGTCATCCAAGTTGTTAAGAGCAACGTTGGAATTGTTAAACCAACAAGTCGGACATATGCTGACGTCACACGTCGAAGTTGTTGAAACTTAACAACTTCGGACGTTGGTTTAACGTCGAAGTTGTTAGATTAACAACTTCGACGTTCAAGTCAACAAGTTGACGTCACCCAAGTTGTTAAGAGCAACGTTGGAATTGTTAAACAAACAAGTCGGACGTATGCTGACGTCACACGTCGAAGTTGTTGAAACTTAACAACTTCGGACGTTGGTTTAACGTCCAAGTTGTTAGATTAACAACTTCGACGTTCAAGTCAACAAGTTGACATCACCCAAGTTGTTAAGAGCAACGTTGGAATTGTTAAACCAACAAGTCGGACGTATGCTGACGTCACACGTCGAAGTTGTTTAAACTTAACAACTTCGGACGTTGGTTTAACGTCGAAGTTGTTAGATTAACAACTTCGACGTTCAAGTCAACAAGTGGACGTCATCCAAGTTGTTAAGAGCAACGTTGGAATTGTTGAACCAACAAGTCAGACGTATGCTGACGTCACACGTCGAAGTTGTTGAAACTTAACAACTTCGGACGTTGGTTTAACGTCGAAGTTGTTAATCTAACAACTTCGACGTTCATGTTAACAAGTTGATGTTACCCAAGTTGTTAAGAGTAACGTTGGAATTGTTAATCCAACAACTTGCACGTATGATGACGTCATACGTCCGAAGTTGTTGAAAGTTAACAACTTTGGACGTTGCCTGAACGTCCAAGTTGGTAATATAACAACTTTGACGTTCTTGTTAACAAGTTGACGTTTTCGCACTTGTTAACTACAACGTTGAAGTTGTTATATCAACAACTTTCACGTTAAAATTCTTTTTTAACAGTAAAAAAATATTAAACTAATATAATATTTATATTTTTTTATATTATTTTTATATTATTTTAATTATAATATTAATTTTTTTTATTATAATTTAATAAATTATTATATTTATATATTATTTTATTATTACAATATTATTTTAATATTTTTTATTATAATATTAAATTTTGAAATTTGCAGCAACCGATTGAAACCGGTTGCTGCAAGTTTCAAAATTTTGCTTTTGGCTGCCAACAGGCAGCCAAGTCTGTTTGTATGGTACAAACAACAAAATTGTTTGTACGATAGCCAATCCCACAAATATTAATGAGACATTCCCTGATAAGCAATTTTTCTCTTGTAGTAATGAAGATGCATTTTGGTATGCAGATTTTTTTAGTGCGCAATGTACTTCCCCCTAAGTTATCATTTCAACGGAAGAAGAAATTTCTCCATGATGTGAAAATGTATGTATGGGATAACCCATATTTATTCAAACAATATGTTGATATGGTGTTGAAGCGATGTGTGCCGCACGAAGATACTGAAGATATTTTACGACGTTGTCATTCATTCGATTACGGAGTTCATTTTGGTGGAGAACGAACTGCTATAAAAGTTCTATAGGCAGGGTTTTACAAGTCAATTATTTTTAAAGATGCGCGAAGATCGGTGTAGACGTGTGATTAATGTCATAGGATAGGAAACATTTCAAAGAGACACGAGATGTCGTTGTAAAATATTTTAGAAGTTGAGTTGTTTGATGTATGAGGTATAGACTTCATGGGATCTATTCAGTCATTCTTTCAAAATCAGTATATCTTGGTGGCAGTTGGATTACATGTTCAAATGACGCAAAGGTTGTGACCAAGTTTCTGAAGAAGAATAACTTTACTAGATTCGGAACGCCTCGAGCCATTGTCAGTGATGGTGGTTCACATTTTTGTAATCACCAATTTGAAAGTCTACTCAAGCAATATAGAGTCACTCATAAGATAACAACCTCGTATCACCCTCAAGCCAGTAGACAAGTGGAAATCTTAAACAAGGAGCTTAAAGGCATCCTAGAGAAGATCGTGAGCAGATCACAGAAGGATTGGAGTATCAAACTTGATGATGCACATTGGGCTTATCGAATTGCATATAAAACACTAATTGGAATGTCTCCGTCCCGGTTAGTGTATCGAAAAGCATATCATTTACTAGTGGAGTTGGACCATCAAGCATCTTGGGCAATTAAGGCTTTGAATTTCGGTCTGAAGAAAGTCGGTGATAAGAGTCTTCTTCCATTGGATGAGCTTGAGGAAATATAGTTGAATTCACATGAAAATGCTCGAATTTACAAGGAAAAGACAAAGAAATAGCATGACAAGAAAATCTTGGCCAAGCATTTCGTACCAGGACAACGAGTACCGCTATTCAACTTTAGGCTAAGATTATATCCAGGAAAACTCAAATCCAAATGGTTAAGCTCATTCATTGTAAAAATGATATGTCTATAGGGAGCAGTGGAAGTTAAAGAAGAGAGTTTAGGCAGAATTTTCGAAGTTAATGGTCAACGTCTGAAGTACTATTTTGGTGGTGAAGTAGATCGTCAAAAATCCACTATCACCTTGGTAGATCAAAACAATTGAAGCCTGAGGGAAGTCAAGATAAAGACTTAAAATCTAGCGCTTCTTGGGATGCAGCCCAAGTTTTGCAAATTATTTTATTTTATTATTATTATTTATTTTTGTGTTGTAATTCTTGGGCTTTATTTATTTATTTATTTTTTTATAGGTCTGCTAGGTGAAGGTTGAAACGTGCACAAGTAGTCAATAATTTTTTTTTTTTTTGGTTTATCTACTATTTGATGTGTGCTTACTTATTTCTTTTATTTTATATCTAATTGTGATTTTTATTTTTATTTTTATGTTACTTTCTTTTCCTCCTAGATTTAGTTTTTTTTTTCCTCCAAACATTAGGGATAATGTTTGGACTAGGTTTAGGGGTGGAAACATTCATATTTCAAATTTAATTAATAAATTGACCATGTGTTTTCGAGAGAAGAGTTACTACACTATGTGATTGGTAATCTTGACTAGGGAAGAGTCATGAAAGTTTTAAGCATGGTTAGTTTTCAAAGACTTTGAACCTAGTAGGAGAATGTAGAGATATTGTCCATACATAGATGTGGTCTATTAGTGAAGACTACCTTTGTGAGGACTTTTGAGCCGTATTGCTCTGTTCTAAGGGTATTTTTTTCGTTTTCACTCTTAAACACTCTTCACAAAATTTTTCACGATTAATTGGTCTCTTTAGGTTTTGCTTAGACTTTAAGGACAGAAGATCATTGTAATTCCTTATGATTTATGAGATTTTAAGTTATTTTGTGAACCTATTGACATGAGGCAGGTATATGTGTGTGATTAACTCTAGAAAAAAACTATGAAACCAAAATTTTTCCAAACCTAAAATGTGTGTGAACCTAAAACCAATTTGAAGTCAAATTGTATGTTATGAGAGTGTTGTCTTAGGACTTTGTGAAATAAAACAAAAATATGATGAGTGATTTCTAATGAGGCATAGAGTCGAGGCGAAATAAGGTCATGGTGTGTATGCTTAGTATTGTAAAAATTCAACTGTTGGATGATGAGTTAGAGAAGACAGACAACCGTGTGAAGATTACTAGTGACTTATTTTTAGTCAAGATTTAAGATCTCAAGTGAAGTGATTTTACTTGAAGATAGCATTAGAAAATTTGTTATTAAGTTCGAACTTGATTGTTTTATGTTTATGGGTACCGTAGCTAGTAAACTCTCTAGAGACACAACTCCTTCTATTAGGGACACCTAGAGGTTTAAAATTTTGTGACATATGCTAAATGTCATCGTGTTTACCTATAAAAGTAGATGTGGTTTTAATTTTTGTGGTTTTTGTTTTTGTTTTTTTTTTAGATTTTTGCTTGAGAGTGAGTAAAAGTTAAATTTGGGGGTTTTTTATCAAACTAAAATTAAGCATGATTTTATATCCTCAATCGAATGCTTTTGTGATAAAAACTTGAGTAAAATAAGGGTATTCTAATGTTTTCTAAGTGTTTTGTGTAGAAATTGATTAGAGAGATCTTTTTGTAATTTTTGCATAAAAGTTGAATTTTAGAAAGTTGAGGTACCTTTTTATAATTCACTCGTAGCCCATGGCAACAGGTTATGCACCTATAGCCCAAACCAATAGGTGAACGCTGGGAGTAGACGCAGGAGCTGTCTACGTAAGTGAGCCACGCCTAATTTAGGACCTTGTTTCCGTGTGAATTATCTATAAGGAAGTGTCAAGCGTGTTTTTGATACAAAAAAAGTTTTCATGCTAATTTTACTCGTGGAGAATCACCATTAATGTCTTCGAAGATTTTCAGTTTATTAGTCAAGTGGTGAGTGAAAAGAAAGAAGTAGGTTTTTAAGGAAAATTTTTGGCAAAACATCTCCTCACATTCAAAGTAGAGAATTAAGAGGTGAAGTCAACTGATTGATTGTGAACAAAAAAAAAAAAAACCCTCAATTGATGTTTATATAAATAGTCTCATTTTGCAACAGAAGGGGGAGAGACGGGAAAAAAAAAATTCGACAGAATAAGAACTCTTGAACAATGCAAGGGTAGAAAAAGTTGCAGAGGAATGTTCAAAGTCTCTACTAGTGTTCAACTTCGAGGACAACACTTCATAATACAGTGACGTCTTTTTATCTATTTTCTTATTTAGAATAATGTTATTGATTTGGATTTCAAGTTTTCTCATTATGTTAATCTATTTCATGAAGAACTAATTATTTCTGTCTAGGAATATAATGTAGCCAACTATTTCAATTCTCATTCGATGATTTATTCATGTTTAATGATTTATTTCTATTGTTAGTATTTTGTTCTATAGTTAAATATTGCGGTTAATTAACTTGAGCCTAATTAATTAACTTATTTGTTAACTATTTTATGCTTGGAAAAGATAGTTATAGTTTAGATATCAATAGAATGGTATGAATTTTATAGGATAGGACTATACCTGTGTAAGCATGTAATCACTGTGGATAATTGGATCTTAAAGAATTCAGACTAATTAATCAGCAAAGGAATATAGCAATTTAATTATTCTGAATATTTTCGCTTGACCATTTAGAAGAGGCTAGTGAAGAATTAAGAATTATCCAGTTAAATACACAATAGAATTGTATATTTTATTTATTTTTAATAAGAATGAGTTATTGAAATAGTTTGGTGAATTTGTATGCCTTAGATATATTTTTTTTTGTTCTGCAGTGGTCTTCTGTCTTTTTATGTAATTTCCAATTATTTGTTTAGTCAAGTTACTTTTTCAACATACTGTTTTTATTTTCTTAAGTGAATTTGGAAGTCTGAATAAAATTGTTTTCAAGGAAATTTGGTAATTGATACATAAAAGTAGCAATTGTCCCTATGAGAATGACCTTGATTTGTCATTATATTATACTGTGATCGTGTATACTTGTAAGTGACCTATTATAATTAGTGCATTAGGAAATAACTCATCAATCTCGGTTAGCAACATTCGTTGTGGCAACTTATGAAAATAAGAGAACTTTGTTACACTGCATTGGTGAAAAATGTTTTTTTATTGCAAGAAAACAAAGCAAAATAGCCACAGGCATTCCAACAAGTAAACAATTGTTTGATAACGATGCTGCAGGGGTTTAACAAATTTGGGTTATGGTTTATTTAATTACAGAAAAAATCTAAAAAAACATCCTGAAATGGTAAGTAACCTTACTTTACCCTAATTTTTAAAAATATTAACCAACAAAACCCCCATGTTGTTAGCGAAAGCAGTCTCCATCCAAATTTTTTGCGGTTTTGGGACAAAAACACTAAAAGACCACAATGCCCTCATCTTTTATTTTTTAAAAAATAAAAAAATAAAATAAATATAAAAAATAGTTAAAATAACAAAAATTAAAAAATTAAAAATTAAAAATAATAATTAATAATAACTATACCAAATAAATATAATAAATTTAAAATTTAAAGTTAATTAATAATTAAAAACAATTAAAATTTGAAAAAAATAGAGATGTAGATTCCAGATGTGATCTCCATCATCCATCAAGGTAGAACAATCGTGGAGATCCCATATGGATCTCCACTTTTTAAAAATAAAAAAATTAATTTGGTGAATAAATTAACAAAAAAAAAAACTAAAAACTAAGTTTTTTTTTTCAAAAAATGGAGATCTAATATTCATATTAAAGCTTCACTGTCCATCTAATGAAATGGACAATGAAGATCTAATCTAAATATTTGATCTCTATTCACCTAGAGGAATTCGAAAAAAATAAAAAAAATAAAAAAAGGACAAAAAAATTCATCATCAACATCTTCATCTCAGTCCATCTACAAACCCTAAAATAGCCTCAACCATCATCTTTCATCATCAATCAATCTAATAAATCAACCCAAATGAACCCCAAATGCATGAGCTTCCCATATTAGAAATGAACCCTTATAAGCTCCAACAATAACATCAAATAACAATCAATACAAAACCACAATCAATTGCACGACACAACAAAAAAAAAAATTCATAATTCAATAAAAACCCAATTAATAACTAAATAAAAAAATCAATTAATAACTAAATGAAAATGAAAAAAGAAAATTCATTTGCTCGACCACCACCATACGGCCCCCTAGTGGAATGTACCCTTCCGATTCTAGTATGTTATAAAGTCTATCCTTATTTATGGAATAATAAAATAATTTAAAGTGCCCAGATGTTCAACTGAATTATAGTAAAATTTTCAGATAGACTAGAGATAAATTCAAATACGAGAATTGGTATGATGATTGATTAAGGTTTAAAATGAAATTGGTGTCAAAGGAAATACCAAAAAGGGGTATGATTAAATAAATTAGTTTAAGATATGTATAAGGGCATTTTGGGAAATTTAAAAATATGAAAGAGTGCATGTGCGTCGCATGTGAATGTAGAGATAAGGATGACATATGGGTAATTTTGGAGACAAAATAACTAACTAGTTAACATTTGGTTGAATTGGAATAAAATTGGTTAGAATTGAAATGGTTTTTAGGTTTCAACCAATCAAAAATCTCCAAATCAAACCAATCGCAAACTTGTAAATATAAACTTGGTTTAGAGGCAATTATTAAGGCAATTGAAGACTATATAAAGTTGAAATCAAATAGAAAAACAAAGAAGAAATTAGAAAGTTTTGGAGGGGATTTTGGCCAAGAGAGGAAAACCAAGGACAGCAACTGCATTTAATCATTTTGAGGTCATTTTTGAGTGTTTTCAAGTCATTCAAAGGGTATATACAAGCCCAAGAATGAGTTCTAGCAATATCATGTTGATTTCAAGAGGTAAGGTTTGAGTTTCGATGACTTGTATGTGTAAATTTTGGATAAATGGTTCCTAATGAATTAGTTATGATTTGTGTGTGTGGATCTAAGAATTTGAAACTTCAAGTTAGTATGAAAGTAAGGCTAGAGACTTAAGAGCAAATGGTGAGCTTACTAGTGAAGTTGACTTTTTTATTTAAAATTAATGTGATATTGTTTAGGATATAAGTTTCCTTACCATGAGATTCGGTGTGATTTTAATGTGATTTCAAGTGGAAACTTGAAGAAATCTTGGTATTGTGTTTAGGCATGATTTATGGCCAAGGATGGGATTACTTGGTTTAAGTTGTGTTTCATTTATTTGAGTGATTTTATGCATGTAGATATGCTAAAATGTCAAGTTAGGATATTGAAATGAGAAGCAAAAGTATTGCATATAGAATTGCTATGTTTCGGTCATAGGTACCTTCAAGTCTTGGACAATTGTTTTTGGATGATTTTATAGACTATGTTGATGATGAAATTAACATGAAATTGAAAAGAAATCCATTGGACATTGAATGATGCATCTCACGGCCAAAACCATGCTATATTGCTCAAGTGTGAGTTTTATGAATTTGAATTGATTTAGCATCAATTTAGCATGTGTTTGAGTATGATTATGATGAGAAAATTACATGAGATGGATGGTGTAAAAGTTAGTGAAGATTCGGCCAACATGAGTTAGAATGATTTAAAATTTTCGTTTAATGCGTTAATGTGAAGTTAAATATCGTTTGAAGTGTTTTACATGCTTAGATGTTAGGAATTTCGAATAGGGAGCATATACGAATAAGTTCAGTTGTGACGTCACCTAAAAGTAGAATGTGATCATGTGTAGGTAAAGTGGAAATGAGGGAACCCTATATTGTGCTTTATTGTGAGTTAACAATAGGTAAGTGTTCTTTCAAAGTATTTTGATATGATTATTTTTTATTCATAATAAAATTATTTATTATGTTTAAATTCATGTTTTGCAAGATTAAAGATTGATTTTTATAGTAAATGATTTAAATATGAAAACCTCCTACATGGATTTTGGAAACTTAATATGACAAATGGATTGTAGGATGAAAAATAGTATGTTTTGTAAGCTTATGGTACAACTTACAGGTATCTCCGATATTTCCGGTCAGAGTACCTTAATGCATGCATGACAATGTCAGGGGTGTCTGTCATTAACAGAGGGAGGGACTGTGTCAGTTAATCCAGTCTAATGTGTAGTCCATGCACGAACTCGGTATATAATGGCTAGCTCCTATGTGACCGATAGAAAATTCCGCTATGTAGAACCGAACAGGTGGTCGAAGCGATGGTAAATTCCGTAGAGACCTGAGCGATGGTAAATTCCTTTCCATACGTAGATACCATGTGGTACAGATTATCAGTGGTTGGTTTATTCACTCAGAAGCTTTTTGAAAGTTTTATTGTCATCACTATTTATATTTTGCAGTAGAAAAATAAAATCATGCAAATGCTATTTTATATAATTCAGATTTGAAAAGCGTTTCAAAATAGTTTTCTGAAATCAGAAAACTCACTTTTCAATATATTACTGAGATTCATTTTTACAACGCATGATTTATAATTATTATAAATGTTTATTCATACAGTTAGATCAGATGTGGTTTTTAGTATTAAAGCATTTATGAAATATTTTTAAACTTTAGGGAGGTCTAATTTCGAAATTAGAATTTGAATAGAAATGTATGACACTCACTGAACTCGTTTAGTTTACCTATTATTTTTATGTTTTATAAATGAAACCTCCCCAGGTACAGGTGTAAGTATAGGTGCGTCAGTTGCAGGGACTCCAACCCAAAAGCAATGTTCCAAAACTCGCTACTCGCCACTCGACCGGGGAGGCAGCAAGCATCAAGTACTTGGCAACTCGGAGAGTACTCGGTTTGACCGTCGATCAACGGTCAAACCTGTAAAAAATAAAATTTAAAAATTTTCTATAGGATTAAATTATAATTATATGAACACAAAAACCCTTAAAATCTATCTCATGCGACTTCCAAAACCACTTTAACACAATTACATAATTACAACCTTAAATATTTCGGCAGTATAACTACTATTTTTTAACAATTCCACTTGTAATATACAAAAATAACAGCACTTCAAAAATCTATCACATCTAAACTACTTAAAGTCTCCCATCCTTCTTTCATTCTCAAACACAAGTACACAACCAACATCATATATAATATGTAAATAATAACATAGCAAGAAGCCAAGAATAAAATAGTCATCAAAAAGAAAAGTCCATGAAAGTATGTTAAGGACTTAAGGCCCTAAAAATCTTAAGGGCGAGAAGGAAGATGCAACCAATCTTTATCATCTCCATAAACATCTTCCATAACTTGTTCATTGTCGGATTTGAACTCTACATCAATGTTCTTCTCCCCTCTCTCCTCCTCATTCTCCTTCTCCTCCTCTCTAAAATCAAAATCATCTTCATCAATTTACCTTGGTGGTTCCAAACCGACCCATACTTCATCATCCTTATCACCCCCTAGAACAAGCCATCATTGTGCATCAGCAGCATCAACATTAGCTGTTAGTAGCACATCAACGTTCTTCTCAACATGTTTGTTCATTTTGTTTGATAACTGTGAATTGAAATTAACAAAAACTAGGTTGTTCAATCGATCCATATTTAATCTATTCATTTTCTTTGAATGTATCTATATAATATATAAAAATTAAAATTGAATAAATCAGTAGATAAATAAAATTTAAAACATTAAAAATAAGTTATGGATATTACATATTTGCACTTACCCATTCAAAATGATTCCAATTTTTTTCACATCCCGATGAACTAGTTGTCAATGAAAGAATCATTTTTACCATTTTAAGCATGTTAGGTGTGTGGCTTTCAAACATGCTCCACCAAGTAACTACACTATAAAACATAATCAAATGTAGAACTAGTTTTTGGAAAATATATTTTTATAAATACAATGCCAAAAATATAATCTATAATATGGATTAGTAAACAAGTTAAACAACTAAAAACAATTTATATGAATTAGAATATTCAATTTTTTACCTGGATCCTTAGAATCGCTGTCACATCCTCTAATGGCCAACGGTCTCCCAAAATGATCCACCTTCATCTAATACAATGGTCATTCAGTCATGATAATTATATCTTGAGAGGCTATATCACCATGATGAAAAATCTCCACTCACTTCTTAAAGCCATTCAACAACTCAGTTTCATCGGAAATGCTTGAATCCTTGTAGTGGTAATAGGGATTTAATAGAAATGACCCCTTATGTAATGGAGAATCTAGCTGATCTTTCATTTTTTTATCAATTTTTTTAAATAATTGGCCGATAAATATTTTCCACGTTGTTTAAGGCCTCTCTAATGTCTTGTTTGGCCCTTCTTAGTTCTCCATATAACCAAGGCATTGATGGCTTTCGATCCCCATCCACCAGTCTCAACACTTTAATCAAAGGTGCAAAGACCTTTAAATAACATGTTACACCATTTCAAAACGCCAAACTCATAATAGTTTCGTAGGCCAAATTCTCTTTTTTACTTTTTGAATATTTGCACTTCTCCTGTTCCTCACCACCAAACATTGTCTTCAAAGCATTTTTTTTTATCCATCAAGCTTTGCAAAGTAAGGAAAGCAAGGAAAGCATATACAAATCTAGTCTTTCCCGACCTCACTATATCCTTCTTTTTTGTAAAATATCTCATCATTCCAAAAGTCTTATGATGAGCATAAATGAAGATTGTCAGCTGCTTTGCTCAATATACTAGTTGAACCTCAGAAGCTTACCAATACTTTCAAGCACGAGATTGATGGTGTGAGCAGCATATAAGATCCAAAATATGTTTAGCCTCTTCTCCTTCAAAATCTTAGCAGTGGTCATATTGTTGCTAGCATTGTCGGTTACTACTTGAACAACATTTACAGGTTCGACTTGTTCAATGCATGCATTCACATATTCGAGAATGTGTTACGCAGTGTGTCCCACATCAGAACACTCTTTAGAAGAAAAAAAGCGGTTCCTAACCTGCAATAATCAAATATTAATCAAACATAAATTAAATAATATAATATGCAACTAATATTGTATAGTAGATAAATTATATGAAATTTATACCTGCAATTCACACACAAATTCATTATGCTCCTCCTTTTTCTATCTGTCCAAGCATCAGTCATAATTGAGCATCTATTTTTAGCCCACTCTTCTTTTTGCCTTTTCAACAATAACTTTGTTTCTACCTTATTTGGCAAATATCGCTCCCCGATTTCATAATAATTTGGAGGCCTATAACTAGGCCCAAACTGACCAATTGCTTCACAAGCACGCATGAAATCATCATTTACAAGAACATTTCATGGAACGGCTTTATTAAACATTCAAGTTATACCCAATTGTGCACATGATCGAGTCTCTCTTTAAAAAGTGTTCCATTAATGTTTTGTTGTCGTATTGACTTCCTTGAATTTGTTGATAATTCCGGATTAATGGGTCTTGTAAACTTATCTATTGGGCCAAGATGATGAGACTCTTTCCTTACCCCTCCTACCTCTATTTCTTCCATCTCCTCTGATTCGTTGATATTTACTTCTCCTATCTTCAATTTCTCCTCCATCATCTTATTTCTCTTTTTATTTTTTGATTCCATAAGTGTATTCCTACATCTATTTGTATCCTCCGATTTTGCCTTTGGACATTTAGCCACATTTCCGGATATGTGAGTCATATGTTCTTTCAATCTCTATATCCCTCTAAACATAATCTTCTCACACAATATGCACTACACTCTTTCCATAATGTTTGGATCAACCAACTTCCCATAATCCCATCCAACATCACCTGAGTTTCGTTTGAGAGATGGGGTAACGGAAGCTCCCGAAAATTTATTATCTATAATTGATGAATATAAAACAACCTAATCATCAAATATAGCTTTGAGCATGGAAACTTTTATACAACAAATATCAATTATCAAGCAAATTTATTTGAAAATAATTTATTGCACCTAAACAAAAGTAAAAAAAAAAAACCTAAATAAATATAGCTAAAGAGTATATTTTTCCATCAATGTAACAAATGTTTTTCAGATAAATTTGTTTTTCATATCAATATAACAAACATTAATTATCACCCAAATTTATCTGAAAACAAATATAATAAATAATATAGAACACAACATCATAAGATAAATTGAAACACATATGATATAACACAAGAATATGTTTCCAATCCTATGTTCTCATAATCCCATCAATGTAACAAATCACAAATGTACAAAACCCTAAACAAATATAGTTTGTATAATCCATCAATCATCAATTCATCATCTGGCCCTAAAAAAATATATGTGAAAAACAAAAAAAAAAAAGTGGTAAAAACAAAAAACAAAATGAAAAAACAAAAAAAAAAATTGAAAAAAAAAATACTAACAGTAATGTGGTGGACGAAGTGGACTCACGGACGGAGACGGCGATTGCGACAGACGATGACGAGAAGACAGGGGCAGTAGAAGTCGCACACCAACGGGCAACAGAAGAACCAGACTTGAGCAGATTGACAGAAGCAGCACAACTGCAAAACACAGAACAAAAATACAGAAGCAGAATTGAAGATTGAGGGCTCTCTAGCGTGTTTTATACATGATGCCAAAACGACATCATTCTTGTGTGCCAAAACGACATTATTTTGGTGTCATGTATTTGCCAAAATGATGCCGTTTTGGTATCATGTATTTCTTTTTTTTCATAAGGCTAAAACGACGTCGTTTTGGCAAACAAAAAAAAAAAATTTAAAAAAGACCTAGTAGGCCAATTCCGAGCTAGGCTTAATCGGCCTGAATTGGGTCTATTTTGTACAGCAACCGAGTTGAATCCCCCGATCTGGGGGTTCTCGGCTCGAAAACCGACTAAGCGGCAATTTCTCGGTGAGAAATCGGTCAACTCTGCCAAGTTTTTAAATAATGCCCAAGAGTAGACGAATTTAGTCGTATGCAGCTATGTTTATGTATGTTCATTATATATGTTTTTGAAAACTTGTATAATAATTTTTATATGTAATTATATTCAATTTTTGGAAAAACGTGCAAATGTAATTATGCATGATATGTAAATATTTTTAATGATATTTACTCGTTATTTTCATACTAGTGGATTGTTAAATTTAAAAATTTCAAGTTGTATTTTAAATTAAAAGCATTATTGCATTTGATTGTTAAAAAGGAAAAGAGGGCCTGAGGCCCAAAAGTTAAGAAATTGATTGCCATAGAAGTGTACATGTTTTCTATAACTTTTGTAGGGTGAAATTTTTAGAAAAACATTCGTTGCTCTATCAAAATTTATTTTTAATAACTCTGTTTTGAAAATGTACTTTTAAAAAGAAAAAGTTTCCAACTATTGTCATTAGAAAAGAAAATTCTAAAAGTTGTAAAAGATTTTTAGTAGAAACAGCGGCTTAACTTCACGGGAACCTTTCAGTTGAGGCAGATCTCGTTTGGAAAGCCACCATAGAGTTATCGGTGGGTGGCCATAGTCATATGGGAACGGGACCCGTCACCTAGAATCAAACCCAAAATAAATAGCTTTGTCATTGTACTCACGTCGCCACCAAACCGCACACCGATCTTCAACAGTTTGGCTCTCTTAATAGCTTTATCGCCGTTGCCATTGTATTTGGGTCGACAGAGGAGACCTGAATGGAGAAACAGTGGCCATTTCGATTTCAAGTGGAGAAACGGAGGAGACCTAAGTGGTTTTCCAAATCTTACCACTTCGACTTCGACTTTGAAGAAGAGAAGATGAAGAAAAAGAGAATAAGAAGAGAGAGAGAGAGAGACAGTGGCCATTTCAGAATTTCAAGATTTTGTTTTATTTAGTTTTTTAAATTTTTTATGAATATTTTCTAATTTTTTGATGTCACACATGGCACATTCTGAGTGGTTCAGTTGAAATCCATTTTTAGGTTCAATTCTAAGTGACCTTTTTACCCTTTAGTTTCATGCAATCGTTATTTTTTTAATCGATTTACTATTCCAATTAACGGTTGGACCCTTTTAGCTAATGTTTTCATAACTAGTGGTGGTTTGATATTATTTTCAATTTCAGGGGATAAATTGATAATAACCCTTTAATTAACTCTCAAGTTTGTAAGTTTGATTCCATGAATTTCAACAAATAACACACTTATCTGGAAAATAATAAAGGGAACACAAGTAATAATCAAAGAGAAAAAGAAAAATGTTTTATTTAGACAATTGAATCAACATAGTCTAAGCTTGAGCTTTCCTATTTTGTGTTTTTGGAAATAATAAGATTTTTGTAATCTTTAAAATTCTTGTTAAAAAACATTGTGTAACCAGTATACAATCGTAAATTCTTGTATGAATTTTGAGACTAGTTGTTGGTTTATGGTGGGAACAATTTTGAATTATTAATTATATTTTATAAGTTTGATATGTCAGGTTGATCAAAAGAACATTAATTATAATTAAAAAAGAAAAAACAATTAGATCAAAGTACCCAAACCAAGAACCTTTTGGTCACTAAAATTCAAATTATGCATTTATGGTTCAAAATTAGTTTTAAAAAAACTCACAAAGCGTTTTAGAGCCTTAAATCTCTTTCAACTTTTAACTCCCAAAGACGAGAGAAGACAAACATATGTAAGAAAAAAAAGTCCAACATTAAGTGGGACTTGTCAGTTGAACTCACAACCTATTATAATGAAAGTGAGTAAGCTTTTGGTTTTACTATTACACCAAAAGCTTTTGGTTTTACTATTACACCAAAACCAGTTTTTCATTAAATAGGTCACTTAGGGATACACTTAATTAGTTTGTTATCACCAATATTTTTTTAAAAGAATACATTATTTTTTGAAGAATATGATATATGATATAATTTTAAAATAAAATTTTATTATAATAACACAAAAAAGATTGAAAATATTAAGATTTATTTAGGGTTTATAATTTACATGAGTAATTTCCTATGCCATTGGTATTATTATATATGGTTGTCATTATTATTTCAGTTTATAATATCTAGTAAGTAGTTTTAGAAGATATCTACGTTAGTGAAATTATTGCCCATATTTTTCTTAAAATCCATTTCCTTTATGGATTAGAATCAATGCGAATGGCCTTTCGAAATGAAGTCAACAACAAGAATCGGCGGGTTTATGAGGCAATCTTTAGTGGTCAAAAGGTGCTGTTTTTAAAGGTTATTTTGCTGTAAAATCGGTTATCATTCTTTTTTATATACTGAACTTCTTGATGTATTTATTGCCTTGAAAGAGGCTTCATCAAAAGTGTGATCAAACGAGGCATAGTCCTCCTTGAAATATCTGAAATAGATGAGGAAATGTGTTGAATGTTATTATAGCTTCACATCATTACATGTGAAAATTACTCACATTTTCAGAGAAGAAATTTATGATGTTGACAACTTCGGCGTGAGCTTAGGGCTTTGTCATCGATGGAACGTTGATCCTTAGAAAAAAATCTTTAAAAGAATTCCTCTTACTTTTTAATAAAAACATTAGTATCACTGGACCCAAAAACTTGAACTAACATAAAGGGGTCCAACTATAGTATTAAAGTTGACATGTGATTCACTCCCTTAACTTAAGCTGAATCCAAATATAGTATTCAAAACTTAAAATTGACATGAAATTTGTCTCCTCATATATAACGTGGATAGATGATAGATGTCAGACACATGTTAAACACATCTAACCATAGAACATGTGTAACAAGAATTCTAGATACAAGAGGAATAGATGGTTTAAACTTGAAACTTTCAAGCATTGATACCATGATAGTTACTATCAAACTCAAAAGCTTAAATTGATAGAAAATAGTCAAATTATAATATTTAAGACTTAAGGTTGAGAAATGATAAAAATAATTTAGAATTTTTGAATTGCCTTCTTCTCTATGGATTAATATATATATATATATGATGGTATTTCAAAATGCAATTGGGGACAAGCAGCTTGTGGTTATGTAGGTGGTAGGTTTCGTAGTCAAGATGTTTTTAAAAGTTGTTTTGCAGTCAAAATAGGTTATTGTGATTTTCATGCTAAACTTCTGCTATTATTTATTGCTTTGGAAGAGGGTTGATAAGATTTATGACCCAACAAAGCTATAGTCCTCCTTGGAGTTGTGAAATAGGTGAGTTGTTTTGAATGTAATATTTTAGCTAGGTTCACATCATCACATGTGAAATTTACTCATACTTTCAGCGAAGAAAATTATATCAACAACTATTTAGTCAACTTTGTTATGAGCTTAGGGCTTTATCATGGGTTGAATATGCTCCTTTGATTAGCCGTCTCAACATGAGGATGATTTATTTAGAAGTCCTCGTATGATAACATTTTATTTTATTTTTATTTAATTTTTATATGAGAAAAAGGAATATGGATTTAAAATCTTAGATTTTTTTTCATTGTTGTGATTACCATTTGGATTATACTTTTAAATATATGTTTTATATTTTAATATATGAGTGATGCGATGAAACCAACCTACTCAATTATCTCTCTCTAATAGACAATGTAATTGAAGTTTCCCCTAGATTAATTATTCTTTAGGGGTACTATTTTCATGGTTTCTTCTAGAGCTCTAATAGAGGTATATAAGTAAAATCAAAAGACAGAAAAGGCACTTCAAAACATGTTGCCGGTAAAAAGAAAAATATAGAAATGTCAGTCATCCTTTAAGATGAAAACAATTAATTAATTTTATCTGAACTTACCTATTATAGGTATATTTGAGACTGCATAAGTGGGCTGATAAAAGCTCAACAAATTGATCCAATGAATTGACTCAATAAACAAAAACCCAATAGACAAATTTCAGTTCACTATTGCAGTTTTCAGGTTGCTAGTCAATCATAATTAAAGCTGTCTTATGCTTAGCTTCAGGTCGCCCAGATCGAGGGCTAACTCATAACTCGAAGTGCTCATTAAAGGAATTTTTCAAGAAAGATAACACCCTAAGTTAAGGAAGAGTCAACTACCAGAATTAGAAGTAAAATCAAAGTCCTATTTCGTCGAAATTTATCCCTAAATTAATGGACACTAGTTTTGAAAGTATAATTAACATAGAATTCCCTCATATTCTTATTGTACTCAAACTGTAACACCCCACACTATAAATAGGGGTTGAAAATTCATTGTAGAAACAACAATTAATAATAGACTGTGACTTTGCCAAAATAACCAGAGAAACAGTCGTGGACGTATGTATTCTTTTGGGCCGAATCACGTAAAAGATTTCCTTACATTCGCTGTTTTTCCTCCTCTCTTTCTTTTGTCTTTGCCTTTGTTTTGCTTTATTTACAGTATTGGGTCAAGAACTTGGGTTGACTGAATTCAGACATCGATATTATCTAACCTCATCTAATATAATATGTTCTAAAAATGATAAAAATAATCCAAGTGTCTAATATATCTAGCACTAAGATTTAATACTATAAACAAACAAAATATATATATAGTCGTTTACAATGCATCTAACACTGATTATATTCTAAAATTATTGATTGTATTTAAGGACATTATAAAAAACCCCCTGAAAAGTAAAATAATCAAAAATCACCCCCGATTTTTATTTTATTTGGTGAACCGTCATTTACTAATTAAAAAACTAGTTGATGTTAAATTTGGATGGTATAATAATAACTAGATGAGTAATTTTATTTGTTTTAATAAAATAAAATAAAAATTTAAAGAAAATAAATAATTAAATAAAAATTTAATTTATCATCTCTATTGTCATCTTAAAATAGACGATAGAGATTAATCTAAAAAAATAAAAAATTAAAATAAATTAAAAATTAAAAAAAAAAATTAATTCACTAGATCTCTAACATCCATCTTACGATGGACGACAGAGATTAATTTAAAAAATAAAAATTTAGGAAAACCCCTAAATCACCTTTAAATCATCAACTCTAAACTAACATCACTGTTCCTCACACCTATCAGTCTCCTTTCCCCTCTTCTCTCCTCTCTCCTTCCTTTCTAACCATCGCCGTCGCCGTCCTTCTCACCTCCCCTTCAAACCCATTAGCCATGTTTCTTCTTCTTCTTCCCTTCTCTTTTCTTCTTCTTTTTCTTCCATTTATCGTGTTGCCTCCACCACACATATCCACCGTTGATGATTGTGGTATACCCATCTCCACCCTTCGTCATTGATTTTGACACACTCATCCCATACCTTGTCGCTGTCTTAGCCTCTCTTCTCAACGCTCTCTCTCTCATTTCCTACAATAATTGTGGTTTAAGTAGGTGATGCTGGTTTGAGTTTGATTGGGGTTGATAGTGGTGTGGTGGTGGTGGAGTTGGGGTTTGGGTTTGATTGAGTTTTGACTGTGGTGGTGATTATATTAGGGTTTGGGTTTGATTGTGTTTAATTGGGTTTAGCTGTGATGGTGGTGATGTTAGGAGTTGAGTTTGATTGGGTTTGACAATAGTGATGATAATGTTGGTTTGGGTTTGTTGCTACTTGCTGGTGGTGGAGTTGGGGTTTGAAGACTGGGTTTCTATTTTTTTTTCCTTTTTTTCTTGTTGGATTTCTGCTACTGGAAGATTTGTTCGAAACCCAAAAATTCTGGGTTTCCACTTGCAAATTTCCAGGTTGTTGAAGGTTGATGAAAACCTAGAAATTCTTGGTTTCCAACAACTTGGAAATCCAGAATTTCTAGGCTTTAGGATTTTTGTTTTTTGTTTTTAAATTTTATGTTATTTTTTATTTAATATTATTATTAATTTAAAGAGTACTTTAGTCATTACATTAGTTTTAAAGGTATAAAAGGAATTTTATAGGATCTTAATAAGGGTATTTTGGTCATTTCACTGCTTTGGATGAAAAATGTTGACATTTTTGACAAAAAGTTAACGATAGGGGGCGGTTCACCTAACAAAAAAAAAATCAGGGATAATTTTCAATTACTTTAGTTTTCAAGGAGTTTTTCATAATATCTCTTGTATTTATTATATCTTATTATATATTTATTATATCTGATTATAACTCAGTGAGTCACATATAATGTAATACAATCAAACTTATTTGATGTAATCATATATAATAAATACAATTTTATAATGTAATTAGTCATTTGCAGTTGTCTAGTGTATATATACCCAAATATATTGTAGAATATACTCTCTCTCTCTCTTTCTTTATATATATATATATATATATATTCTCCAAAGTTAGTACCCATCTTTTGAATAAGCAATAAAATAGTAACCGTTTGCATATATAGTAACTTAATATGTTCATTAATTTTCCGATAATTAAATGCTACATGTACTAAAATAATTAATTAAAACCAAGACAAGAAACGTATAATATACAATATTAAATTTGACAATTGCTTCATGAAATGAAACCATTAATTACTCTCTCTCTCACTCTATATAAACACCTAATATTAACCTTACAAATCCACCAACAATCCAAAGCAAAAGATCTACCATGGCAAAGTTCAACATCTTCTCCAAGACATTTCTGCTCTTATCCATGGTTATTGTGATCTCCAATACGCTTGTGTTTGCACAAGAAAGCAAAATCCTGACGACATTATTGAGCAACACATTATCCTCGCAGGTGCTCCTGATGATTATGCAAGCGCACCTGAGGTCTTACCTGATACCCCTGCTCCGGAGTACGAATCCAAAGATGATGAATACAGACGCGAATGCACAGATCAGATGATTCTTGAATGCAGCAAATTGGTGTTTTTTTACATGTTTAATGAGGGTTTAAATATCGCTAAACATTACTGTGGTAAGCTTGTGACGATGGGACATCTTGTCACATTGCATTGGTGAATGGTGTATTTACATTGCCTGAATAAAGTGCAAAGGCCACTGTTGGCATTGCGAGGAGCAAAGAACTTTGGAACAAGTGTGCTCTAATTGTTGACGCTGATACATCTGCCCCAGTGCCTTTGTAAACTGGGGTTAGGGTTTTTGTTTATCAATTTCAATACTGTATCACACGAAAGTAATGACACATTTGTCTTAATTAAATAAAGGAATCCCAAGTAATTAAAAGAAGAGTTGATTTTTTTTTACTGTTATTAGTAACTTTAGTTCTTTCTCTCGCGCCTATAAAAGTTAACATTAACTGAATTTGAGTACTTAAACAATGGAAATATATTCAGTTTTGAAATTAGTCCAATATGTATAATTTTATTCCAACTTGATATATTTTGGTACATAAAATTAGGAAAAGCCCTAAAAAACCACCTAACTTTTAACATATTATCAATTTTCCACCAAGTAGTTTTGTTTCTATCAAAAATCCCCTGTCTATCATAAAGTTAACCTAAAAGTTAGACAACAAGTAAAAAGACACTTTTAATGTGACATCCCTTTTCTAAATCTAGTATTGTGAATGCGCACTTCGAGCTGCGAGCTGGGCCTCGCTCTAGGAGACCTAGAGCTAAGCATAAGATAGCCTTGATCATGGTCGACCAGTGACCTGCGATCTGGATGTTGCGCAGACTGATAACTCGTTTCAGTGGCTTAATGTTGTGCGAACTAAGAGCTCATTTTGACGAGCTAGATGTTGCATGAACTGAAAGCTCATTTTGGCGAGTTGGATATTGCGCGAACTGAGGGCTCGTTTCTGTGAGCTTGCCGTTGGTGACTCCGATAATGGTATGATGATTAGTCGAGGTATATGATGAAATTAGTGTTCAAAAGATTTTCAAGAAAGGGCATAAAGTGAATAAATTAATTAATTGCACTTCAAGGGCAAAATTGACAATTTAAAAGGATGACATAGCTTATAATTTATTGACAATGTTGAGGGGTAAACTAATAAGTGACTGATGGCTATATAAGATGAATGAGCTATTGAGAACTTAAGAAGTAAAGCTCGGCAGTGAAAGGTAAAGGTTCACAGGGTTATATTCGGCCAGTAGAAACCAGAGCCGAACAGAAGCAAACCTGCAGTTCATTTCAGGGGGAAATCAGAAAAAGAAATAAAAAAGAAATCGAGAGCAAGTTACAGTAGAAGGCAATAGAAAAAGAAGAAGACGGCAGTGTTCATTCGACCATGACAGTGAGCTGAGGACAACATGCTGCAACTGATTTCTTGAGATGGTTTTTGAGTGATTTTCAAGTCAAATAAGGTTGCTAGCAAACTTAGAAACAAAACTCATTCTTGACAAGTGAATTTCAAGTGGTAAGTTGCTTGATTTTCATGGTCTTGATGATTTCATTCGGGTTGGATGATAGCTTGATGGATTGATGAAAATTTTTGACATATTTAGAGATGGATTCACTTGTATTCAAGGGAGAAGGTGAAAGCAAACCAAAAGAACTCAACAATCAAGCAAATAGGTAGGGTAAGAGTTTTAGGGTTTATGTAATTTTTGAAGTAAAATTTGATTGAGTTGATTTCTAATTTTAAAGTGTTTATTGGCCATAAAATTGGATTTGTGTTATGGGATGCCATGATACTAGTTTAGGTTAAGTTAGGGATTGACGAATATATATTGATTTTGTAAGTTGAAGTATGATTAGTGATGTTTAAAATAACAATGTGCTGTCTCGATTTTAAGGTGTGGTTTTAAATGAATTCCAAGTAAGAAACTTGAAGAATTTTGGTGTATGTGTTGACATGGTGCACAGTTAAGGAAAGGAATGCATAATCCAAATGTGTATGATGTGTTTGAATGATATTTATGCATGAAAGGGACTAGGATATCAAGTTAAACTATGGAAATGAAAATTTAAAAACTTGGTGGATAGACTTGCTTGTATTTGACCATGGCATGATGTGGGTGTGCAAAATGTGATTTATTCATTTTGATGCATTTCCATAATAATATGCATGTATTCAAGCAGGTTTAGGTAAAAGAAAGGAAAAGAAAAAGTATGGATGGAAAGGGATTGTATTCATCAAGCATGGAAAGGAATGGTGCAAATTGTGTTTTGTCATGTGAATGCAATTAGATGATTGTAGAAATAAATTTGAAATAGTTAATGCATAGGGAATCAAAAGAATCAAGTAAATATTCTAAGTAGAGTAATTGATTGAAATAAAGAGCATTCTAGTTTAAATGCAAAGTTGATGGCATTATGTTGATTTCAATAAATGAGTTGTGATGAAATTCTCTTTAATATATGATTTGTAGGAAGGCGAAATCAAGGAAAGAACATTGAACATTGATTCAAGTTGTTGGAAAGTGAATTGTGAGTGGAAAGTTATTATGTTTTAATTGAAAGTTTATTAAGTTTTATTAAAGTTCCTATCATGTTTTTATAAATTGATTTTGTAGAAGCATGTTTGGAATGTATATTAAGATTTCATTAAACATTATTAGTAATGTATATTTTGAGCATCTAGTATGTGAAATGCTTTCAGTGCTTCTTTAAGAGCAAGTGTTTACAAGTTTTTAGATAACAAGTTTTAAAGTGTTTTAAAGATATCAATTACGAGCATTCTTATACAACTAGCATTCAAAGTAAAATAAAGATATTTTCAAAGGCCATTGGGTTATCCAATTTTTAAAGAAAAGATTAAAGACCCGACCATAGTATCCTATCGTGTATGGCAAAGTTTTGGGAGGGCGAGTCACTAACATCGGGGGATCAAGTCGAGTCTGTTGTGTTGCCCTCTACACGTATAGGGTAGTATCTTGCTCCACTTATGCAATGGACATTCTGCTTTGTGGTAGTAAGAGGTCTCAGAGAGTCATGGTGTATAGCATTAGGTTAGTCGACACATGACATCACGTCGTTCGACACTAGACTAGTCGGCACGTGAAATCACATTGTGCGGCGCTAGGATAGTCGACATGTGATATAAGATTTATTGGGTTTCCATTGGTGAAATTTTAAAGTAAGAAAATTAAATTACTAGATGCTGAGAGTTAAAAAGATATTATTTTAAAGTAAGAAAATTAAATTACTAGATGCTGAGAGTTAAAAAGATATTATCTTAATATATTTTGCAATTTATCCCTTTGGTATCCGATATGTGACATCTTTATGTTTTAGTGCATGAATCTGAACTTTAGTAAGTTATTTATGAAATGCATAAATCTTACCATCTTAGTAAAATTTTATAATGTTTAAATGTTTTTGAGAGGTAATTTTCTTAAAGATTAAGTTTCATTAGTAAATGATTATCCACCACTCTCTCAGCTCCTTTAGCTTACATTTTCCACTTTGTGTGTGTGTGTTTTTTTTTTTAAACCTCCCCAGGTGCTGATACTAGCGATCAGGGTGCACACTCTCCTACTTTAGGTTAGGCGGTCCAAATAAGAGCATCACTTCTGTGAAATTATTTTTGCATATACTTTTAGGTAAGATGGATATATGTATATAATTACATTTTGATGGCAAACAAACTTTTAAGTTTACCACACTATGATGGTGTTTTGTAACAAAGAAAATGAACTATTGAAATCATGTGTAAATATTTTTAAATGTGTATATTGAGAATGTCATTTCCATATTTGAAATATTTTTGTTAAACTAGTTTCGATTGTTGAAATTATTGATTGAAATGGGACCTAAGGTCTAGATTTGGAAGTTGAGAATTTTGCATGAAATTTTGAAGTGTTTTTAAATTGTTTACAGGTGATTTAAATTTTGGGAAATGTTAAAAAATAGCAGTTATGTTGGTGGATTTTCAAAAAAGTATGATCATAGAAAAAGAAAAAATTTTAACAAGTTTATAATTTATACGTTTAAAATTTTTTAAATCTTATGGGTTCGCTCCACGTTATCCTTTCGGTGATGCTATCTAAATTCCAGAAGAATTCTGTGGGGTGCCAGACGGACTCGCTCAGGTTCTGAAAGAGGGAATTTGGGTTGGGTATCGTAATTTAACCTAAAATTTTAAATAAAAAAATAAAATTTATAAAAAATAAAAAAATTGATATATATATTTTTTAAAAAATAGATCCATCAGTCATCTTCACCTTCAACCTTTAACCCATTCTTGGAAACCCAGTTATCATCAATCCATTCTTAGGTTTCCATTTTATCATCAACCCTAAAATTACATCTCCCACATTAACCTAATAATCAATCATCAACACAATTACCAACCAAAATCAGCAATCAAAATCAACTAAGGAGAAGCACGCCATTGTAACTAGCCAATTACCAATTAGAAGAAGCATGACTATGGGAGAGCAAGAGAGAAAGAGTATGTCTTAGTAAGTGATTGGCGAGGGGAGAACGAGAGGGAGGAAGTCATCCACGTGAGGGACTGGTAATGATGAGGGAAGACTCTGGAGAAAGATGACAACCTAGCAAGGGGAAGAGATGGTAAAAGTACTGCCAGAGGAAAAAAAGAGAGCGTGAGAGAGAGAGAGGAGCTAGAGAGGATTTTTTTTTTTTTATTCTCATATATTATTATTTTTTTTAGATAAAAATATCTTTTTATATAATTTTATATTTAATATTATTTATTTTATTTTTATATTTTAATTAATATTTTCTTTAAATTTTCATTTTTATCCTTAGAGTTAAACAGTCAATTATATCAACTTAACGAAATCTATGACTATCAGGGGTATTAACGTTCTTTCATACAGCTCCAGGTATATTTTGGGTGTTTATTCAAAAGTCAGGTAGTATTTTAAATAAAAACGAAACTTCATTGTGAAAAATGGATAATCAATCAAAAGTTAGAGGTTTTTTTTTTTTTTTTTTTTTGAGATTTTCCCCGTAAAATTATTCAAAGTGTTTCAATTTTTTACATTTGACACCAAATCCACATTTCCGTTTATTGTATGCATTATAAATAGTTTAAGGGGGGTGTATTCAACTTTGGAATTTATTGAAATTTAAAAGATTTTAAAACTCTGGGTGTATTCAATCTATACTTTTTAGAAATCTATTAGAATCTGGGTGTATTTAATTAAAATTTGTAAGGAATCTAATGAAATTTTGGTGTATTCAATTTAAACTTTTAAAAAAATCTAATTAAGTCTAGGTGTATTTAAAAAATCAATGATTTTGTAGGAATTAGATTTTCCTAGATTGTGATGGATTTTTAAGCCTTAAGTATAAATAGAAAACCTCATATGAATTCTTGCCCCACTCCCAAAGATTTCCTAGGTTTTTTATACGTTATTTTTGCTTCTACTCATAATTGGGTCTCTCTGTCTGGCTCCCTGGGTTTTTTGCTTCTGCTACAACGCATATTCTCATTGTTTCAAGTAAGTCCCAATTCAACGTCAGCTCTCTTTTGTCTCTATTTATTCTTGCTTTCAAAGAGAATCTTGAGTCATGAAAAGATCTTCGAGCATAATTTTTTTTCACTATTAATATTATAACTTTTGTTGTTGAAAAGTCAAAATATCTATGTTTGTTCGTGTTTCGTATACTCATGTTGTGTTTGTTCCTGTTTACTTTTCCATTTAATTGCATCACTTTTCTAGCATTGAAAACAAACCCTAAGGTAGTAGCCGCATATATATATTATTATGTATTGAGCATCTATTAGCCGCCAATCAATTTCAAAGTGAGTGGCTAGATTTCTATAGGATTATTATTATCATAATATAATCACAATTGTAGTCATTAGCGAGCATAAGTGTTGTTATCTAATCACCATAATCACAGTAATAATTAGCAACTAAATAAAAATCCATATGTTTTTTATACCATGCTCCTCACTCTTAAAAATTATTAAGAGTGAGGAGCATGGTATAAAAGACATGTTCCACTTAAGAGTGAAATCTAGCTGGTAATTGTAGAAATCTAGCTGGTATAAAACATAATTCTCAACACCTCTCTCACCATGTTCCACTTAGATATTATTTTCGTTGTTACATGTTCCACTTAACATCTGCTAATTGAAAAAGAAATAATATATTAGCAATTATATCTCCTCAAAAAGAAATAATATATTAAGCAATTAGTGAATACATATAGAAAAAACAAATGTCCTTATTGAGGAGATAGTATAAAAAGGTTTTTTAGAAGTCATCAACAACTGATGTTAAATATATCTCCTAAAAAAGAAATAATATATTAGCAATTAGTGCATATATATAGAAAAAACAAATATCCTTATTAAGGAGATAGTATAAAAAGGTTTTTTAGAAGTCATCAACAACTGATGAAGGAAATCTAGCTGGTATGTTTATGTAATAGCTCCAAAACATGCATTCATCTTTTTCATGTTTTACATTCTGAATTTTATCAGCTGTTCAGCTTGTAAGCCTCTTGATTAGAACAAACTTCAATGAAATCTAAATTTAAATTCTTAATAAAAAAAATGGTTTCTTTTTTATAAACAAAGACATTGAGGATATTCGGTGTATTCAAATCAAGATTCACAATTTTCAAGTCTGCACCTCCATTCCCTTATTAGACACAAGCAGATTTAGTGTTAGCTTGTGTAGGTTTACACAATTTTCTTCGTAAGGAATGTCGGTCTGATGAATTTCCGATTGAATCGAATAATGATTCTTCTTCATCTTCATCACCACCCACTAATGAAGAGGAATTTGAAGCAGTCTTTCAAACGCAAGAGCAACAGCGAGAAAGTGCAAACCAATGGAGAGCCAGGCTACAAATATGCGGAGAGATGCTAGGGAGCAAAATGACAATAATGATAATTATAGATAATAGTTACTTTAGACTTTCATGATACATATAATTTCATAGCTGTTATATTTTTCAATTTAGGATTTTTTTAAAATATATATACATATATTTAAGTTTGGGATTATTGAAACTAGTAATTTTTTTTTTTTTTAATTCAACAACCGATCTCGATAATTAGATGTAAGAAAATATTTTTTTATAAAATATTTATTTTCATTAATGTGGCTTATATAAATAAAATAATCATATAAACAGTAAAAATTAGGCCAAGTTTTACAACATACTACTTATCATATGAATTTTTTTGAAGATAAATCATTAACAATATATCAAATTTCATTTAAATCAATGTAAAAAATCTAACAAACTCAAATAGAATTCTATGAAAATCCGATAGAATCCATTAAATAATCCAACAGATTTTAAAATAGAATTCTAATAAAATCTGATGGAATCCATGAAATCTATAGAATCCATCAAAATATATCATTAAAAAACATTCCAACAAACTTTAATAAAATCTAAAAAGAGTTATTATAAAAACCATTCTAGCTTAAATAAGAACATTATATTATAAAAATATTAAAAACTTTCTACAAAAAATATTTAACTGTTTTTCTAATTTATTTGTATCTTAATGGCTTTCTAATTTCAAAAAAGTAATACGATGGTGCCAAAGATACAATAGGGTTGGTTTACCTTGAGAGGAAAGAAGCAGAGTGTCAACAACGGACTTGTAAAGACTAGATAGTGCCTAGAAAACTACTAGTGACTCGAAAAGAAAACCGAAAAAGGGGACCAAACAACGACTAAAATGGAGGGTAGAAGTGTTGAGAGAAATAGAGAGCTTCTATTTCTTGGGATTTCAATTTATGTAGAATAATGGAAAACTTTCCCTCTCCTCTTTTATATCCCAAGAAAGCACCGTTTGATTAAAGAATGGTAACCGTTGAAGATCTAACGATTGGGAGCAAAGTCATATCACATTTACATAGGGTAGTCAGAATGATACCTCGATTGCGTATGAGTCATATTAATGGGATGTGACAATTACAAATGTTGGTTGATAGCTATTATCCATCTGACGCTGCTCGAAGAAGATGAGACAGTTAGCCTCCAATGGGATCAGAACGACCAATTCGCATTAAAAACTGTGGGCCAATGATATGCTTAAGAATAACATCTAGGTTCGGGCCCAATAAAGGGATTGAAAAGGATAAAAGCCCAAAGAGTGATATATCATTGCTAAGACCCACGAAGCATCCACGTCAACATAAAACTTAAGGCCTATTTCTCCAAGCCGTGAGCAACTCAAATGTGAAGTAGCTTGTGCCTTCTAAAAACAGCTCGAATGACAAAATCTTGCATGATTCCTTATCACAACAAGATCTTGAAAGTAGAAAGAGTTTTATGTCAAATAGGAAATTGCTCAAACCAGGAAATTTTCAATAAGTATAATTCAAATCAAATGCTTTATATTTAATGCAATTTGATATAAAATAGGAAAGAAATCCTAAACCTTCTTGTAATCTAAAATTCTATTTGTATGAGGAACCTTAACAATATAAATAGGGTCCTTTAGTTAGAGAACTTGGACATTTTAGGGATTCTCTTTTGATTCATTTCAGAATTTTAACATCTGAAAGCCCAGTGAAACCCTAATTCATTGCCTTCATCGCAAGCAATAACATATCATATTTCAATTATGTTCATCGGTGATTAAATTTTGACCAATTGAATAATCACAAACGTTTTGAAAAGGAATTTTTCATGTGTGAATGGTTTGTTTCTTTACTATTTTTTAGTATACAATACGTGGTTATTTTTTGCTTTCAGTAACCAACTACATTATAATGAATAAATTTATTGTAAAATTGCAACATGATTTTAACTTATAACATCTATATCTTTATAGTTGCTATCTATGTTATAATGGACAAATACAATGGCTTATATGTAACATCACTTTAACTAAAAATATGATGTTATTTTGCAATATTTACATTTATATAGTAAATAATTTTTTTTTTGAACTAGTAAATAATTATGTTATAATGGGTAAATTTATCATATAACTTATAACATTAGCTTGCGACTTTTACATTCAAATAGTAATGCGATGCATCACTAAATTGGTTACATTTTATGTTTATTTGTTACAATTTTTTAACAATTTTTTTATTTTCATCAATTTTGTTAAAGTATATTATAAATTATTTATTAAATATAAAATACTTTCACCAATTATTTAATTTATAAACTGATTATTTTTATTTTGAACACTTTTATTAAATCATTTTCTCAAATATTGCAAATATTATAAATTATTTTTTGTCGACGTTTGGATTTAACCAACTAGGTTCTTTTAGGCCCAAACTACAGTTTAAATCAAAACAGTATAGCAAACAAGTAGAAAGCAAAGGAAGGGGTTAGCGAAGAACAAAGAACACCGGGAAATTTGTAAGTGGTTCGGCCCAATTGATGCCTACGTCCACTGTTGTCTCTTTCTCATTATTTTTGCAAAGTAACGGCACTCAAAAATTGTCTCTCTTTACAATAAATTTTCCTCCGCTATTTATAGAGAAAAGAGATGCGCTACAGTAATTTATAATAAGACAAAGTTGCAACAAGTCAAAATGAAATGATAGATTACATTTAATACAAATGACATTTGTCAGGTCAACTCTGCCAAAGAATGAGTTTAGACGCTAAACCTATGCTAGTTAGGTAAGATTTCCTTAATCAATGTTGTAATTTCTGACGGGATTGGCGTGTACGATACGCCTTAAGCTGTAATCGGTTCTGACAGTTCTGACTGTAGCTGACTTGTAGTCTGAAAGGTGTGACAAAAACGAGCTCTTTAGCGAGAAGGACCTCTTGTCAAGCTAACGAGCAAATAAGACTCACTACCGAGCTGATCTCATTAAGGGCTGCCGACAAAGGTGATAAGCGAGCTATTCAATGATCTGATGAACAAGTAGATATCGATCCCATAAATGGGCTCATGGGCGAGCTGATAAATGAGCATATGCAGATGGATAAGCAGGATAAGTGAGCAAATAGACGAGCAAAAAGTTGACCTCTTTTGGTTCTTCGGCTATTGGGCCCATTCTTTGGACTTTTGTCAGCCTATTCGGCCTGATCGTGAAAACATCCATAACACAAGCCTCCTAGCTCTTGGTGCATTTTATGGACCAGGAGCTACAAGCTTATACATGAGTTGCTTTAGCAGGAATAGTTATTTCACTTTTTCAAATTCTGCTCTATCTTATGGACATGTGGTGTTACCCCTAGACAATGGTTACAAGGCACGCTAGGTGCAGTACGCATTTAATGCATGTCTTTCAACTAACTGTGCATGATAACAAAATCCCGAGAATCACCCAACGTCATCAAATCTGAGGCGATTACACAGCTGTTCAATCCAACGGCTAGAGCTCAACAACTCTATAAATATAGAAACGCTTCGGTTTCCTCTCATCTGTCATTTTCAAAAATCAAACACCTTTCGGTCTCCTAAGTTTCTCTGTACTCTCCATTGCCGTCATTCTTCGCTCTTTTTCAAGAACCACTAGACGCTGCAGCATTTAAGGTGAGTTTTATATTTTCTTCTAATTTTTCTGCTTTTATTTTTACATGCATGGCACTATTCTGCTTTTTCGAGTTCGATTTCTATTTTTGCTTGACTGTTCTGCGATGTCTTTCGAATTTTTGGCTCGAGAGATGTTGAGAAATCTGCGTAAGAGAGCATGTTTGATCTGAATTGGGGTATACATGCTGCTTTTTGCTTGTCGTTGCTTAGGGTTCCTCTGGGATACCTGGTACAAAGGATTTTTTTTTCTTTTTTGCTATTGGGTTTCGATGTGCTCGAACCTAAAACTTTTCTTGTCCTCAGTGCTTCCCTTAGCGTATGACTTAATGCTTAGGAAAATGGATTCGAGAAGGTTCTGTCTTCTGAGTCTGGTCTGCTATCAACGACCTAATCCTCTTGCTTCTTTTGTAAATGTCAAGTTATGGATGCCACAACCATCGAGTAGAGGCTAGTGATGAGGACTCTGAGGGGCAACTCGCTCAACAAGTCAGGGATAGGCAAGGTGTAACCTCCTAAAGTGGTGAAGGTACATTGGAGTCGTCGAGGCGAGAAGATTCCCCTACTCACGAGCCCTTCTTTCAATATGACTTTAACATCCCCCATAAAGAGCTCGTTGTAATAGTGGATAGATTCGATTTCCCTTCAGGATGCCGTGCAATGGTACCGGCTAAGCATGATCACGTGGCTCACCCTTCTCTGGGGTTCATAGCGATCAACCGTCAACATTTAGAGTTAGGATTTAGGTTTTCGGTCCCCTACTACCTTATAGACCTTCTAAACGACCTGACCCTAGCTCCGTTCCAGCTCACCTTAAATTCATACACCCAACTAACTTCTTTAGCCTAGGTTTTCATAAAAAACGGGCTTCCACCCCCAAGCCGGGCATGATCCAGCACCTTTTTCATTTTAAATTCACCACAAGCACTAAGGCGAAGAAGGGAGATGGCATTTATTACACCGTCGTTCGCAATTCGCCTTGTAAGGTGTTTCTTCCAAAAGGGGTCGGGAAGTCAAACGTGGGTGACTACAAAACTCGCTGGTTCTACGTGTCTTGCCCATCCCTTTTGAACCTTAAAAATTTTTCATTTACACTTAATCCGGGTGAGCATATTCTCGGCTTGCTGCCATTGTATGCATATGTTATTACTATTGTTACTACATTCACTGATCTTCTTTTTCATGCGTAGACGTTAGCAAGAGCTCAATCGAGCTCACCAGCAAGGAGCTAGAAGCACTTCAAAAATTTTTCGAGGTCAAGAGCCCTTTGGACGATCTTCTACCAATAGAATATTTCTTGCGAGAGTACAGGCTCGCACCCAAAGTTAAGGTCAAGCGCTTGAGCCTCATCCAGGACATTGGAGTTCGCAAAAAGAGGGAGATCCCTTTAACTTTTGAAAAATTTGAAGAAGGGGCGTTAGACCCGTCCATAAGGAGGCTTGTCATCATGGTGCAACTGTACTTGGATAAACCGCCATCATCTCCAGCAGATGAAATCGAGAAGCCCGAGGTTCAAATAACGGGCTCAATAGAACCTCCACCTTAACCAACAGAACCTAGCCAAGCCTCGGAGAAACCTAGCTCACAGATTACCCCGGAAGCTACTAAGGGGTCGTCTTCTCAATAAGAAACTGCAGCGACCTCACAGAAGTAAGGCGTGAGGTACAAATCTGTGGGGAGAATTATCTTCAGTAGAGATACTACCCTACCGAGATAGCCCCCTAGCCAAATAGTTTCAGTCCCGAGTAGCTCGTCAACTGGACAACTTGAGGTGGCAGATAAAGGAAAAGGGATTGCAGAGCCCCCTTCAAACGTTAAAGAACCAAGAGGATGGAACACGCTGGTGATAGGTGTTAAGAACAGCAAACCCAAGAGTTCAAAGCTGGGAAATATTTCAGCGACCTCTTAGATCATTTGCAACATATCATGGGCCCCAATAAGTCGACCATTTATCAGAGACATATATGTGGCGACCAGCTGGTCAGCTATTCTGCTCATCATGTCATGCTAGTAAGCTTCAACCTGGATCATCAAACTTCTGCTATTTTTATGTTCATTACTAATGTATCTTTATCTTATGCTGCCCTAGGCTTAATGAAAATGTTCAAGGACTTCCCTGACTTGGCAAAAGAGAAAGCTTCGCTTGAGGAAGCGAACAAAAAGCTCGAAGCGACAGTTAGAAGATCAAAGGCGACTTGGAATTCTTTTGCAAAGAGTCTGAAAAAGCGAAGAAGGCTGCCTATGAGTTTGAGCATAAACTCAAAAGCGTTAGGGAGCAAAGGGATAAAGTAGAGGAGTCCTTAGCCCGTGAAATCAAGCTCTGAGATATCACCACTTCCTTGCTCAATAAGGCCACTGAAGAAATCAAGAAGATGAAGCAGGAAGCGAGCTCGTTGAAGCAGGAAGTGAGCTCGAGCAACAAGCTGGCTAAGACTGTCGAGAAGAAGGTCGAGCTGGTGCTACGAGACTTAGACATAATGAGAAACAATTTAGCTCGTGCCCAGGAGTCCATCAATCAGGCAGAAGCTCATATTGAACAGGCTCGAGATGATGCCATTTTGGAGACGTCAAGTTCATTTATGTACATGTTGTGGAAACGTCACCCAAAAATGGATTTCTCATTCTTCGGGCCAAAAGCAATCGAAGAGGTGAGAAGTATGCGATTCGTGCTGCTAAGGCCACTCAAGCTGGAGCTGTAAAGATTGCTCAGAAGGGGACTACTCTTCCTGTTCCCAAGAAAGATTTAGCACCTCCTTCTATTTAGGCCGGTGCTCCTCCAGCTTTTCCTAAAGGGCTAGCTTCTGCAACGACTCAAGGTATGGCTTCATTAGCTCCTCCACCAAGCACTGCTTCCTCAGCTCAAGAAGGACATTCCTCAAGCTCTTGCAGCCACCAGCTCATAGGGCATAAGATGCATCTTCAAAGGGAGCCCCTAGCGATCAAGGCTCCAAGAAGGCCTTTGTAAGCTCCTCGAAAGCCCCTTAGGAGATAGCTTCTTTATTCCTCCCTTTTTGTGTGCTTATCTTTGAACATTGAGGATAATGATTTGATTTGATTTTGTTATATATTTTAGCTCTTCATGAGATGAAACCTCAATTGATTTGCCTTATTTTTTCGAGTTACATATGCATCATAGCGCTATAATTCTTGTTGAATAATTCAAATAAGCCACGACCACGTATAAGCAGTATAACAGATAATTAAATAATGGAATAATAAATCTGAACAAGAGGACTGGCCAAATAGGCTCAATTATAATGATAAGTACCAACAGGTCGCGGAGATGTCTTCTAAAGCATAAATATTTTGCAGAGCATATAAACGAGCTTATAAGTCGTGAATGCGCCTTCGAAAACTTAAGTATGATTACTCTGGAGGAACATATAACTCATAAACAAGAACCTCAATCAATAAGTAATTAGCTTGCATAATATTATATATAATCTTCTAAAATGAAGCAGATTAGCTCACATGAAGGCATGGTAGAGATATGCTAATAAAAATTACGATATGGATAAATCTTCGTAAAGAAATATGAGAGTTATGAGAGAACTGACTGATATGGTCGGGGTTTTTCATCATCCCAGGCTTGCGAGCTGTCATAGCTGTTCTCCGATTGGTTATGAGTTGTGCACAAATGGTAGGGGCCCGAGCTTCTACAATAGGCTGCGCTCGTAAGGTTGAAACCTGAGCATCTACAGCAGGCTGTGCTCCCAAGGTTGAAACCCGAACATCTACAGTAGGCTGCGCTCGCAAAGTCGAAACCTGAGCATCTACAACGGGCTGCACTCACAAAGTCAAAACCCGAGCTATACAACATGATATCATCTCGAGCTACACTCACAAGGTCAAGGCCCGAGAATTTATAGCTAGAGTTGTAAAGGTCTTGGGACCTCGACTGTGCTCATAGGGTCATGACCCGAACATTTACAGCATAATCATGAGGTGGCACAATTGGCAGTCACGCCTCTGTATCACGTTTCGTTGCGCGTAGCTTCGAATTATGAAGTGTTTGGAGTGATCTAAGGGGAAGGCCTGTCAACGAGCGACTTTTAAATGTGCAAGCTCGCGGCTGTATTGACCCCTTGACCCTGTAGGGCAGGTGTGGGGTAGGCATTATGCCGATATTCAGCCCTTTATCCCCGTAGGGCAGATGTAGGGTCGGTATTGTGCCGATATTCAGCCCCTTATTCCTACAGGGCAGCTAAATGCTTGAGTGTCTAATTCGTTCCCTACTCTTCACAGTTATACACTTTACACAAGAACACATTGTTAAGCCCAAAACTTCGTTCGTTGGAAAACGAATTATTTTTCGATGAATCGCGTTTTCGAACGGAAAGTATCATGTCAGAATAATAATTGTTCGAAAAGCGAAATAAGTGGTTGGAAAGTTTCAAAAATTAAATTTGATTCGAATAAAAGTGGAACGACTCGAAAACGAATTCATTCGGATAGATTCCGAGCGATTCGAAAATTGATCGAACAAAAAAATATTTTTCAATTTTGGATCGTATGGAATATTTTTTAGAAAGTAAAATAATTTCGAGTGCTCGGAGATGAATTCGAAATTTAAAAATAATTCTGAAGGTGAAATCGAGTCATAAGCGGATTCTCGGACTGACGGAAACGAATTCGAATTTGAAAGCGCAATGAAAAGTGCATGAAAAGCAAGTGGCACGAAAAGAGAAGTGATAAGGTGCATAAAGGACACGTGTCACTTATGTAAGGAATGAAGCAAGGCAAGTGGCATCAAGTTAGCTTGCATGCATGCCATGTGTCAAGATTGCATTTAAGAAGCAAGACATGTGTCAAAAATTTATTAAAAGTATTTAAATCAAATGCAAAAGCTAAAGTTGAATCAAAACGCAGCAAACTCACGGTCATTCTTCATGCTAGCCGAGAAAGAGAGTGTAAAGTCAGAGAGAGAAGTTCTAGAAAGAGAGAGAGAGCTTCAAGCACACTCACGTTCTTCTTTCCCTTTCAAATCCGAAAGCCATTTAGAGAGGTTGAGTGAAGATCATGAAAGAGAGGGAACCAAGAGCTCGTGCATACAAGGAGAGATCTGAAACCGTGAGCTTGTGTGTGTGAATGCAGCTCGTGAAGACAGCAGCCAAGAGATAAGGAAAACCTCAAGGTGAGTTCGGCTTTTCACCATCCAAACCGAGACCATCATCCATTCTTTTTCCCATTAGCAAGCCGAGAGAGTATGAGAGAGAGCTTGAGAGCTGAAACAACTGCATACACACATTTCCAGCTCCAAAAAAAGAAGAGCAAGTGCAGACCCATCCCTCATCTTTCTCCATTAGATCGTTTTCATCCTCAAACTCGTGAGTAAGTGAACTTGTGAGGAAGAGAGGTTGTTTTGGGTCTTCAACTAGTAGCTGCAACATTCATTTAGAGGAGTTTAAGAGCCATTTTTGAGTGGTTTCAGTCGTGCATGCAAGCAAGGAAGAGACAGTTTGGTCTTAAGAAGAGGACAACAGCTTTTTGAGCGATTCCAAGGCTGTTAGAAGTGAAAAACAGCTCATTCAACAGGTAAGTGCTGTCCCATTAGCTTTGTTAAGATGTTTTGAGTGGTTTTTAAAGCTTGCATGTCAATTTTGGATTGAAGGAAGCTCGCAGATAAGAGAAATGATATAAGCAGCACCTTTGCAAGTGGTTTTTGAAGTTATAAATATGATTTTCGAGAGGTACGTTGAGTGTTTATGGATTTCGTTTTGATGGAAAATATTTAGGTTGATATATGGATGAAATTCAATGATGATATGATTGGATTTTAGGATTTAGAACCTCGTTAGTGCGGAGGTTCGTTCGTTTGTAATTTTGATGCGATTGTGGATGATTTTGGATGTTGAATTCGTTGTGGAAAATCTGTCTTAAGGGGTGTTATGATGCGATGTAGAGGCTGTTATGTTGTGCATTTATTTTCGAGTTCGTCGTCTTGAAAAATAATGCATATTGGTATGTTTTAAAGTATCGAATAGTCGATTTATTATTGAAAAATCATTTCCGAGTGATTCGGATAAGTTTTTCGTGAATGCGAATGTATTTAGTTGCAATTTTCGTTGTCGAAGTTGAAAATGTATATGAGGTTAACAAGCTGTCATGATATGTATTTGAGCTCATTAAAATGATAAAAATTGACATTAGAATAGTTTAAGTTACGTTAAAGTTGCCCGGATAAATTCGTTACGCGCGAATGCGATTTCTTGTGGAAATTGGCAAAGTCGAATCATGTAGCGATTATTTTAAGCGAATGTTTTTAAGTGATTAAATATGCGATTGAAATTGCTTACGGCGTTACCTAAAGAATTAATGTTAAATGTATAGGTAATGTGAAGGCAAAATCGAATAGGTTGTGAGTTTCGTAATAGAGTATCCGGTAAGTGTTATTAAATTGTTTCGAAACTATTGTTTAATTCTAAATCGTTTGAATTTTATAAACGTTTTGACATGAATGAATTTATTTTAAGCCTTATGATTTCATGCAAGCTTATTTAAGTTAAATGACATTATAAGATTTTAAAGTTACGAAGTTTTACATGACATTATATTCTATAATCAAATATGTCATGATATGAATTATATTAATAGTGATATCCTCTCTTAAGAATTTTTATGTTTAAGAATGAAATGTGGATTTTATATAAAATATAGCTTTATAAATGTTTTATCAAGCCTATGGTATTTCTTAGGATGATTTTATGATGTTGTTGGTAATGGTAGAATACCCTAAAGCGATATAGGATTCCGCTTGGGAGTTGCGATGTAGGATTCTACCTCTCTTTAGGGTATATTATGAGCTAGCTTACTACCTGAGCGATGTAGGATTCCGCTCGTAGCGACATAGGATTCCGCTACTTAGTTACCGATCATATGGTCTTGTGATGTAGGATTCTGTTTTGCCATATATCTGGGTATGCCATTTGGTGATTAAAGTATTGGTGGTTGACTTATTGCATTATTATGAAATGATTTTTTATCAAATTGTATACCACCACTTTAAATTGCAAATTATGATATATTGAAATTATATAAGCTGCTAAACTTTGTTTTAGATTCATAAATTATGGTTTTTTTTTTTTTTTAATGTGTTTAAAGTTAAGTGAAATGATTCAATCATGTTTTATGAAAAAATTTGTAAATGATAGGGAAGTGACTATTTTGAAACTAGATTTTACCTAGAATAATATACCACTCACTGAGTTTATTAGCTCACTCTATTATATGTTTATAAAACCAAACTTCCCAGGTCAAGGTGTAGATTTAGGTGCTACAGCTTCAACTGCTGGAACTCCGACCCATGATTAGCAGGATCCATTTGCATGTATAGTTGCTGTGCATTTTCTTTTACAACTTTTTGGGTTTTAAATTTTTTGGGTTGTAAATATTAATACTTGAATTATATTAACTATATTTTGAAAAAGTTGTAAATTTATCTAGAGAAAATATATAAAATAACCTCTTTTGGAGAGCCTACTTGAAAACTAACATCTTTTTTTTTAGGTTGAAAAAATCTCAACTTTGAAGTTGAGATTGATTTGAATTAATACTATGACTCACAACTTGAAAATTGAGATTCTTAACCTAGAGATTGAGATTCTCTACCTTGAGATTATGATTTTTTTTTTAAAAAAATGTTATTTTTCAAATCGGTTATAAAAAAAATGTTAGATTTCAATAAAACCCATTTATCTATATATGAATTCTAAACTATTTTAAATACTGTTTTAAATTCCACTTTGATACCTTTTGATTTTAATTACTTGATTTGAATTTTACTCTGAAGTTCTGAATATATGAAAATATATTTAAGCTTTCGCTTTGATATTAAATCTGGATTACCAAAACTATTTGTATAGTTATATTTCAATTTATCAGGAAAGATGTTTAGTTTCACGGAAACCTTTCAGTTGGATTAGATATCCTTTGGAGAGCCTCCGTGGGGTCGTCGGGTCGTAGTAGGATAAGGTGAACGGGGCCTGTCACATATAATCAATTTGTGTTAGTAATAATGCGAAGGAAATATAGAGCTCTTTTCATATTTACATAATCAACATTATAGAGGCAGTTTAATAGATATAATAATCATTGGTAATATCGCTGCAGATGCACGTTGTTCCATGCTCGTGGAAGTACTGTCCCGTTCATGTCTTTTAGGTGGTATGCTCCATTCCCGAGATTCTTATGAATGATATAGGGTTCTTCCCAGTTTGGTCCCAGAATATTATCACTGGCTTTGCAAGCTCCGAGAAGAATCTGTTGCAACACAAGGTCGCCTGGCTTGAACTTCCAAACTTAGACCCTTTTGTTGTAGTACCTAGCCATCCTCTGTTGATAGACGATTACTCTCAAGCGAGCTGCTTCTCTTGCTTCTTCAAGGAGATCCAGATTCGCGACCAAGAGCTAGTCGTTCTCTGAAGGATTGAAGCTTGCTCTCCGTTGGCTGGTCACCTCGAATTCAGCAGAGATCATGGTCTTAGATCCGTAGACCATTAAGAAGGGAGTCTCTCTAGTGGTGCTGCAAGCTGTTGTTCTGTAGGCCCATAGAACCTTCTGAAGTTCGTCTACCCATGCTCTTTTCTTGGTTTCAAGCTTGGTCTTCAGGATCTGCTTTATGATCTTATTAACTGCCTCCACTTGGCCATTGGCTTGGGGGTGATCTACTACTGAAAAGTTATTTGTAATGCCGAGATCGCTACATAATGTGAAGAAATGCTCGCTGGTGAATTGGGTTCCATTGTCTGTCACGAACTGCTAGGGAATCCCAAATCTACAAATAATGTTATCCCACACAAATTTTTCTATCTTCGTCGTGGAGATCTCAGCAAGTTCCTTAGCCTTTGCCCATTTTGTGAAATAGTCTACTGCGACGACGACATATTTACACCTACCCCGACCTGTCGGAAGAGGTCCTATCAGGTCCATACCTCAGATTGCGAAGGGTCATGGACTAATCATCTGCTGTAGGTAGGCTGGTGGAGCTCACGGAATTTTGGCGAATCTTTGGCACTTATCACATTTCTTCACCAGAGTGATGACATCTGGCTTTATCGTTGGCTAGTAGAATCCTTGTTGAAGCGTCTTTTGTGCTAGGGATAGCCCCTCGGCATGATTACCACAATGACTAGAATGAATGTCTTTTAAGATCATGGTACAATCTGGCTCGTCAACACATTGCAACAATGGAGTCGAGAAACCTTTTTTGTAAAGCATGTCATCATAGTTGCAGTATCTTGTAGCTCTCATCTGCAGACGACGGGCTTTTAGCCTATCCTCTGGTAGCTTACCCTCTCGTAAATAATCCACCAAAGGACTTATCCATGAGTTTGCTGCCACGGCTAGGACCATTACCTCGTTATTGGGTTCTGTACTTGGCTTTGATAGCAATTTTATTGGTATACCCCCAGAAAAATCTATGTCTTGAGGTATTGCCAAACGAGCTAAAGCATCTGTATGGGAGTTATGGGCACGCGGGATCTGATTCACGTCACACTTCTCCAATGTTCCTAACAGCTCACAGACTTTCTGTAGATAGATTGTCATGCTTGACCCCCTAGCCTGGTTTTAATCCCTTATCTAACAAACCACGAGCTGAGAGTTACTAAAAATTCTGAGTCATTCAGCTTGCATCTTCTTGGCTAAGCGAAGCCTTGCCAATAAGGCCTTATACTCGGCTTCGTTATTCGTAGCCCGAAACCTAAACTTGAGTGCACAGAGGATTTTTTGTCCCTCTAGGCTGATTAATAGAACTCTAGCTCCAACATTCTACACGCTCGAAGAATCAACAATAAATAGCTCCCAAAATGGACCTTCATAAGACTCAGTTCCATCGTCCATAGATCTTATAAATTTGACGATAAAATTAACTAGCGTCTGCCTCTTGATTGTTAACCTTAGCTTGAACTCAATGTCGAATTGAGCGAGCTCAATTGCCCACTTGAGAAGGTGGCTTGAGGTGTCAAGTTTCTGCAGGATCTGTCTGAGGGGATATCTGGTCAGGATTTTATGTCCCTCCAGGCTGATTAATAGAACTCCAGCTCCAGCATTCTACTCGCTCGAAAAATCAATAACAAATAGCTCCCAAAATGGACCTTCATAAGACTCAGTTCCATCGTCCATAGATCCTATAAATTTGACGATAAAATCAGCTAGCGTCTACCCCTTGATTGTTGACATTGGCTTGAACTCAATGTCGAATTGAGCGAGCTCAATTGCCCACTTGAGAAGTTGGCTTGAGGTGTCAGGTTTTTGCAGGATCTGTCTGAGGGATATCTGGTCAGCACTTCAATCTTATGCACATGGAAATAAGGACATAATTTCCTCGATGCCACTACTAGATAATATGCGAGCTTTTCCATTGGGGTGTACCTCGTCTCGGTGCCAACCAGCTTCTTACTGATATAATAGACAGGAAACTGAGTCCTATTTTCTTCCCAAACGAGGGCTGCACTTAAAGCATGCCGAGATACATTGAGATATATGGTAAGAGTTTCCCCATCTTTTGGTTTTGACAAGAGTGGAGCTCACCCTATGTGTTCTTTGAGCTGTTGGAACGCGAGCTCGCATTCCTCTGTCCATTCAAAGCTTTTGGCCTTCTTCAAGACTTCGAAGAATGGAACACATTTGTCTGTGGTTTTGGAGATGAACCTGCTGAGGGTGCTGACTTGACCATTCAGGCTCTGGACATCTTTCATCTTTGTCGACGACCTCATATCCAGTAAAGCCCTTATCTTTTCTAGATTGACTTTAATTCCCCTGTTATTCACCGTAAAACCCAAAAATTTACCTGAGTCTACTCCGAAGGCACATTTGAGGGGATTAAGCTTCATCTGATACTTCTTTAAGATCTAGAACATCCCCTCGAGGTCACGAACATGGTTAACAGCCTGTTGGGATTTCACCAGCATATCATTGACATACACTTCCATAGTCTTCCCAATCAAATCCTCGAACATCATGTTTACTAGTTTTTGATAGGTCGTCTCTACATTCTTTAGTCCGAAGAGCATGACCTTCTAGCAATATAGGCCACAATCTGTGATGAAAGAGGTATGCTCCTCATTTTCAGGGTTCATTGGAACCTGGTTGTACCCTGAGTAAGCATTCATGAAGCTAAGGAGCTCGTGGCTAGCTGTTGTATCTACAAGCTGATCAATCTTGGGAAGTGGGAAGCCATCTTTCGGGCAGGCCTTGTTTAGATCCGTGAAGTCTATACAAGTTCTTCATTTCTCGTTCTTCTTATTTACCAGCATGGGATTTTCTACCCAGGTTGAGTAGTGAGCTTCACGGATAAACTTATTTGCCAAGAGCTTATTTACCTCTTCTTTAAGAACTTCATACCACTCACGGGTCATCGGTCTCCTCTTTTTGCAAACTGGTTTGTGGTGAGGGTCTATGTTCAACTTATGAGTCATCACTCTAGGATCAATCCCCACCATATCTTCATGGTTCCAAGCGAACACATCCAAATTCACCTTAAGAAAATCAGCCAATTGGGCCTTTACTTCAGGGGCCAGATTCTTGTCCAACTTGAGACATCTTTCAGCGTCCACCTCACTCACTGGCACATCTTCTAACTTTTTCACTAGACCTGTGGTCTTGCACGTATCGATCTCCTTGGGGTCTAGATCATGGCTAACCCCGGAAGTACTAACAGCCTAAAGCTCGTGCCTTGAGACCATGTTCACCTTCTTTAGCTCCCATCTTCACTGCATCTGCATAGCAACGACAAGCTAGTTGTTGCTCGCCTTGAACACATCTTATCCCATTAGGAGTTGGGAACTTCATTGTAACTCTTTAAGAGTCCTGGTAGAGGTGACTATGTTCAGATCATTCATTGCGGGCCTTCCCAACACCACATTATAGGCTGAGGGGAGTTTATAATTAGGAAGTCCGCTAGCACAGTTAATTGATAAGCTGCTTCTCCGAGAGTGAGAAGTAGTCTGATTTGCCCGATAGGAGTAACTGGGTCTCTAGTGAAACCATACAGAGGTTTGGGGGATGGCTTCAACTACTCATCGCCAATCCCTATCTAGTCGTAACACTCCTTATACATCACATTCACCAAGCTCCCGATGTCAATCATTATTCTCTTGACCTCTGAGTTCCCGATACGGGAGCGGATCACCAAGGCATCATTGTGGGGCTAGTGAATACCGCAGGCATCTTCTTCTATGAAAATAATCTCTTCAGATGCCCTTCTTGCCCTTTTTACAGGTTCTTCTAGCTCTTTTCGGCCTAAAAGTTGGATATGATTGACCTCACGCACATACCGCTTCTACGATCTATTTGATGTTCCTGCCATATGAGGACCTCCATGGATAGTAAGGATCGTCCTCATAGCAGGTGCGTGCTCCTGGTCAGGAGTTGGTTGTGCTGGCTGCTGTTCTTGTTGCCATTGGTGAGGACGTTGTTGTTGGGATGGTCACCTCGCAAGTAGCACAACATACTCCCTAAAGCGACATTTTCTGATCAAATCCTCAATGACGTCTTTCAGCGCCCAAGAATCGGAGGTGGTATGCCCTACTTCCTTATGATAGGCACAAAATTTGCTCCTGTCCCTACGTCCCTCAGGAGTCTGAATAGGAACGGGTCTTCCAAAGTTCACCCTATTCCTTTCAGTTGCAAAAATCCTTTCCCTAGTGTCTGACAAGGTATTGTATCTTCCGTAACGACCTTGATGCTGAGGTCACCCGCTCCTCTGGTTACTCCTCGGTCTAGGCCCATATCTGGCATTCTTTGCAATCTAATTATTATTTCTCTGACCCCTAAGACTATTTCATCCATTGCTCATTTGCTTCCCCTTGTTGGAGCTACCAGCCTCATCTTTCTGATTATTCGCCTTCTTGGGGCCAAATGCTTCCTTCCACCTTATTTCCTTTGCGACTCGCTCATAAAATTTCCCTAGGTCCTTCACCGGGGATTTATAAATGCTCTCGTACAACTTTCTGTCTTTCCTTAGTCTTGTCGAGATAGCTGTCAAGATCCCCTCGTTCAAACGGCTTTACACACTGTTCACCTCACTCTTGAATCTGTTGATATAGTCCTTTAACAATTCACCAGGATGTTAGAAGATGGTGGCAAGGTACAGGGTGGCGCAAGTTGTCTCTTTAATGCCTTATACTGGTTCAAAAATTTTTGTTGGCACTCCTCCCAATTATTGATGCTGTAAGGTGGGAGGTGTCTGAACTATGTCCGCGGAATATCCCTAAGTATTGTTGGGAAAACGCGACACTTGACTAGCGAGCTGGTGGTCTGTATGTCCATCTGGATATTGAATGCATCTATGAGATTGTAAGGATCAGCGTCCTCATTGTATTGTGAAATGTTGGGAACTTTGAACATGGGGGAAAACGACTCCATCTCAATCTCCGAGGTCAATGGAGTCCTTTCTCCACTCTCACTCCCCCGTTCATGGGCTCCGGGTCGCGCTTAAAGCTGCTGGACCCTCTAAAGGAACTGCTCAACTAGTGAATCCTGCCCTTCAAATTGTCTGGCGGTGGATTGCCCGACAGTAGGTTATCTATTCTACTTGTCTTGCCTACTCTAGGAATGCTGACCTCATGCCTCCTATCTTTTTCTATCTTCAAATTCGGGGGCATAGCGACTAGGCTCACGTCTTTGGTCAGGCTTGTCTGACGCAATTTCTCTACACGAACCTCTACGACGATGCCTTTGCTCCGTTTCATCTCTGCGGGCTGAGACCTGATCATATCCACGGTCCGTCTCTACCGGGCATTGTTAATCTTGGCTCACTCTCGCTTTGAATCTTAAAGGATGAGCTGCACCTTCCCCATTATGAGCTCGTTGAAACCGAGCACTGGAATGCACGCTGGAAGAATGAGCTGACCCCTCTTAAATCGATTCTCTGATGACTCTCTCAATCGGGGTAGGAGCCTCAGCATGCTGTCGTTGTGGGATATCATCCCTCATAGCTATCTGAGGTGGTCTCTGAGCAGTTTGAACCTGGGCTTGTATCAGTGCCTTGACTTTATTTGCCAGTTGTGTCATAGTATTCTCTAACACTTTCTGACGCTGTTGTAAAACCCGTATAATATCTCCTCCTACAATATTAGGTATAGGTTGACGGGAAGGAAGATGGGGTATACCTTGAGCGCTCCCAGCCATAGGTGCGTTAGACGTTCCTACACCTATGCAAGCTAGTTTGCCAACAAGCGGAGTGTCTTGCTATTGGTCTGAGTTCTCAAGTCGGTCAGCATTCGCGTCAGAACTCTTGGTGATTCTTCCTCTGACCATGGTGATTAGTGAACGAGCTCTGTAAGTCGAAAGTAAATGTGGTAAAACTGCAGATGGGCCCTCATTCTAGCACTAAAATATCGACGTCTGGATTTAGCCGACTAGGTTCTTTTAGGCCTAAATTACATTTTAGATCAAAACAGTATAGCAAACAAGTAAAAAGTAAAAGAATGGGCCAAGGAAGAACAAGGAACATCAGGAAATTTGTAAGTGGTTCGGCCCAATTGATACCTACATCTACTGTTATCTCTCTCTCACTATTTCTGTAGAGTAATGACACTCAAAGATTGTCTCTCTTTACAATGAATTTTCCTCTCTTATTTATAGAGAAATGGGATGTGCTACAATAATTTATAATAAGACAAAATTACAGCAAGTCAAAATGAAATGATAGATTACATTTAATGCAGCTGATATCTGTCAGGTTAACTCTGCTAAAGTATGAGTTTAGATGCTAAATTCATGCTGGTTAGGTGAGATTTCCTTAATCAATGCCGTAATTTCTGACGGGGTTGGCGTGTACAATACGCCTTGAGTTGTAATCGGTTCTGACAGTTCTGACTGTAGTTGACTTGTAGTTTGAGAGGCATGACAGAACCTATTGTCAAGCTAACGAGCAAATAAGACTCACTACCGAGTCGATCTCATTGAGGGCTGCTGACATAGGTGATAAGCGAGCAGTTCAACGATCTAATGAACGAGTATGTATCGATCCCATAAACGGGCTCATAGACGAGCTGATAAACGAGCCTATGCAGATGGATGAGCAAATAAGCGAGCAGATGGATGAGCAGATAAGCGAGCAAATAGACGAGCAGAGAGTTAGGTCTTTTTTGTTCTTCGGCTATTGGGTTCATTCTTTGGAATGGGCTGATCGTGAAAACACCCATAACATTTTTATTTTATAAAGTCGTAAAATTTTAAAACTTTTTATTTTGAGTATTTTAGTACAAATATATTAATAGTTATTTATAAATGTTATATATTATTATTTTAATAATTTTTATAATTATTAGTATTTATTTTATTAATGTATGTAGTAACATTTGTTATAACACACTACCACATTTAAAAAATGGAAATTTAACTTTTACCCAAAAAATAATGAAAAAAAATTTGTTTTTACGCATTTTTTATATAAATTTATTTTTAACCCTTCAAACAAACTATTTGCATCTTATACTTAAGTTTATCAAACTACCCTCAACGTGTAAAATGTGCTTCCTAATTTAGTGTTAATGGGATTAGTTTTTAAATAGACTTTAAGCAGATCTAAAATCGAATTGGTTTTTGAGTGAACATAAAAATCGATCATAAGTTTTTAACTGAACTTAAAAATCGATTCTATTAAGTTGTTGTCTTGACCCTATATTTTATCAGAAATCTTTATTTTCAAGTCAAATCCAATAAATCTTATCCAAAACATTAATACCCAACATATAACAAAAAAAAAAAAAAAAAACTCGAAAATCACAAAAAAAAAATTAATAATAAGTTTTGAAGTGGACTTAAAAACTGGTATAACCCAATCATCGTCTTCATCACCGAAAACCTCTATTTTCAAGTCAAATCTAATCAAATTTAACCAAATCTAATCGTAAACATCGATACCCAACATCCAAAACATGAAAAAAAAAAATTGAAAAATCATAAAAAAAAAAAAAAAAAAACTCAAAAAATTTCTACAAAACTCAAACAATCAATAAAAAAAAAAGCCAAAGATCTAACACCACGAGCAACGGAGGAGAACAAGGTGTGCAGGAGCAATTTAGACAATTTAGATATAGACTACAATTAATTTGTTTAAGGGGTTAAAAATAATTTTTTAAAAAATTAGATAAAAACATTTTTTTTTGAAAATAGATAAAAATAAATTTTCCTTTTTTGAAATGATTATTTTTTATAATTTTCATTTTATTAAAATAATTAAAGTTTGGTTGGCGCGTAACAACCAAACAAACATTAGCTTTCAAATTGACAGTTGACCTAACAGATATAAATAGTAGATACATACCTTCTTATTATAATAGATACATACCTTCTTATTATAATAGCGTCTTTTATGAGTAATAATGTATTCGCTCTTACTGTGAGAATAAATGTTTCTGAATTATAAAAGTTGAAGTCCGAGAACGTAAATGACAATGAAGGTGTTTTTGGTTGCTGGCACCGTTGGTTGGCGCCAGCAACCCCCATGCCTCCTTTTGTAAGAGGCATGAGTTCGACATCTATTCCCAAATATCCAAAATATATATAATATAATATATAATATATATAATATAATAATACTTACACTAAATATTCGATTTCCCACTATTATATGTGGGTTGATCTCCCACCTTCGTATGAGTTTTTCTCTCGTCTCTGGATGAGTGGATCCCTCTCAATTGGGAGTTGTCATCCGGATCGGACCTCAATATCCTATCTCAATTGATTCAGATCATCCTCTAGACTCATCCCAATTACAGTTTATATATTCAAAAAAAAAAAATGACAATGAGGGCAACATCAACTAAAAAGTTATATTTATTTTTGGGTAATTTTGTTGTTTAAAATTTTCGAAGCTAATTTCATAGAGAAAAAAAATTCGAAATTAGTTAAAATTAGCTATAAAACCATGACATTTAATTCAGTGACACGTGGCGGATCAGTAATCTTTAAGAGCACTTTAGATATTCACCCAATCCACTTGGTCATAGCCATCGACTCTACGTGTACGACTAGGATCCGAGATCCAAGAGTGAATATACCAAATCGCGTATTCCGAATCTCGCTGTCTGTCCTTTTTTTTTTTTTTTTTTTCATTTTATTTTTAATTTCGATATCCCAAACCCAACCATGCGAAAAAAATAATAAGTAAATAAATAACCGAAACAAAATGTTGATCTGTAAATCATCATCCTCATTCGCGGTTCTCGTGCCGCCGTTACTCATTTCGACTCAGCTGAGTCAGCTCAGACTCACCAAATCAACCGCATCCTCTAAAGCCTGTCGAATGGCGGCCACGGAGCCTTCTTCTTCATCTTCGCCGGCCGGCGACTGTATTAGTCCTCTCGCTTCATCCTCCGCCGCAAGCAACGGCACTGCTTTCTCTTCCTCCGCTTCCTCTGCCATCGACTTTCTCTCCCTCTGCCACCGCCTTAAGGTGTAATTTTTTTCATTCTGTTAGGTTGCTGGAAGAAGTTTAAATGTTTTATTATTTATAGCTTTGTTGGAAAGTAAATTGAGTGAATATTGTATTTTTAAATGGTTAGAAATGGTTGAAAGAGAATTCTGGCTAATAAAGAACCTTCTATTAAAAGGATGATCGAAGGATTCCACATAGCTGATTTTTATTTTATAAAGATTCTGGAACGATTCCACGTTGTTGATTGTAAGCACATGGATGCTTCATCTCACAAGGTCAAACTCAGGGTCAAACTCCTATGAAAGAATGCAAAGAGTTACTTACCTTGCTGGATGAATATTTTGTTTAGAAAATGTTGTATTTAATTTTCAAGAAAATGTTGCTTTTATTTGATTTTTCGATATTAAAATAGGCTTGTGGTTAATGTGTGTAATATGAAACAGACGACAAAAAGAGCTGGATGGATACGGAGAGATGTTAGGGATCCAGAATCAATATCTGATCACATGTACAGAATGGGACTGATGGGGCTCGTTATGGCTGATGTTCCCGGTGTTGATCGAGACAAGTTAAGGGATCAATTGCTTTTTTCGATTTTTAAATTTATTGTATTGGATGGTGTTGTTTGAGATATTTGGTTTCTCAATTTTCAGGTGCATTAAGATGGCAATTGTTCATGATATCGCCGAAGGTGATAACAATTTTCTCCTTTTCTTTCAAAAGAATGTCTAGTTTGGTTGGTTATTGACTATGGGTTTGGATTTTATATGATATGATACAATGTTGAATTGTAAGCTAAGAACATTGATAGGAGCATGTGGGGATTTCAATGGACCATTTATACCTTTTATATTTAAAAACTAAAACTAAAAGGCTTGTTACAGTCGATACTAAATAGTGTAACGGATTTGAATTCTTAATACCTTAATATGATCAAATATATTTTCCTTTTACTGTTCTAGCTTTAATTACTTGATTTTTGATGTTAGGAACTCTTATTAAAATTTACAATTTATGATGACCATCTGAATATTTTCATTGAATTGGGGTTGAAGTTGTTTTCTGATCTTTGTAATTGCATAAATAGCAATTGTTGGAGACATTACCCCTTCAGATGGGATTTCTAAGGCAGAGAAGAGTCGACGGGAGCAAGAAGCATTAGACCACATGTGCAAATTACTAGGTGGGGAGGCAAGAGGTATCTCTCTCTCTAATTTTGACGAACTGAGTATTGTTCTTGCATGAAAATAGTTTGTTCCTTTGTGTAATTTAATTTTCGATTGCAGCCAAGGAAATAAGTGAGCTATGGATGGAGTATGAGGAAAATTCTACCCCAGAGGCCAAAATTGTCAAGGACTTTGACAAGGTATGTAAAGTGATCATATATCTGTCTTGTTTTGTGATTCAACTTTGGCATTGTATTTAATATCTATTTTGTTTTTGAAAAAGAAAAAATGAAAGAAAAAGTTGATAGCATATTCCTTGTATTGTTGTTCTTGCAAACATCTTGAGTGAAGAATACATCCACAATGCTGACTTGCTTAATCATTGACTATATCCATAATACATTAGCTGTATCAATAATTTTATTTGATTATGGTTAAATTGTTTTCCTTCTCTGATGTATTATTTGTTGATAACTATGGATTTGTGGAATTGTTCTATGTCCTTAAACATTGGTGTTTGATTAAATTTAAATTTTTTGTTTATAACGACTGGGTAATTTAGTGTTGCATGTATGTTGCTTACATGTTTATTATAGCAAGAAATATTTGAGATTCACTGAAACTCTTGAACTGTGGTACATCGCATATCCTTGCAGGTAGGTAGTATATAAAAGCATGATTGGTGAGTATAGCTGATAGTTGCTGACTGGCTGATTTGTAACTGAATAATCTAATTTTTGTTCTATTTTTTTTTGTGTAGGTGGAGATGATACTTCAAGCCCTAGAATATGAAAATGGTGAGAACTGCTATTTCACCCTTTTTATTCACCACTTTGTGTTGCTGAAAGCTTCCTATCATATCTTTATGGAATCATAATATGAAATATCTTTAACGGAAATAAATGGTTTGCCCTAAAACTAATTTCTTTTCGACTTGGTTTACATTATCATGCCAAGAAATCTGATATTTTTTAAGAGTGCCACACATTTAGACATGTGGCTGACTAGAATAATCATGTGCTAAGTTAATTAGTAACCATAAGCTATAACTTCTGGAGATATGTGAACGCTAATTTGTAGCTGGTATGCATAGTAATTGCACATGAAGGTCACAGTCAGAATCCAGAAACTGGATTCTGATAAACTTTACTGCATATATTATTTGTCCTATTTCAGCATTGATGATACCAATGTGAGAATATACTGCCCTTTTGTTATTTACTCTTTTTTTTTTTTTTTTAATTATTACAGTTTTTGTGAAATGAATATGGTCCACTCACATCACTTATTTAAATTTCGGTTGTCTTTTCCATTTAAAAATTGATGCAATTTGTTTTCTTTTATCAACATGTGAAAATTTGTTGTGGAAACTGTCTAAAGTTGATTCTCGTTTTATGCAGAGCAAGGGAAGGATTTGGAGGAGTTTTTCCAGTCAACCACTGGTATAATTTTCTGAACTGTCTTTTTACTTCTTCTCCCCATCAATCTTATATCTTTCTTCTTGAAGTTAATGGCAAATCTGGTCCATTTAAAGAAGTAAAACCATATGAATCCTCAGAATGTTAATAATCTTCATAAAATAAGCTGTTACTTTAACTTGCTGAAATCAATATATGATGTGACTGAACTTTTGGTGGTATTCTTATTTTAAGCAGACTTGAAGCATTAGATTTGTAGGTTAATAGCAAGTAGTTACCAATGAAAGAATAATCAAGTTCTCAGATATTTTCCAAGTCTAAAAAGGAAGGGGGAAACTAACAGATGCATTTCCTTTTGTCATTAGTCAATTGAACACAAGTCTTGTGTTCAGACAGTACCTTTTCTCTTGTCTTTCTTTCTTTTTTTTTTCTTTTTTATTTTATGTTTATTTTTTATTTTACACTTCTTATTTTAAAATTTTGGCGCACACCACGCTTCACTTCATACATGGACACAAATTTAATTAAATTCCTTGCTTTGGTTGTTGCAAGGGGATTGTCACCTAGACCCATGCTTACAATGCGAGAGCTATAAACAATTGAACCTGCTTTTTCGCACCACATTTAGAAAGTAATCGTCTTTTCAGATTAGCTTTTAAAGTATCAAGCACAACCATCATGTTGAGTAGTCATAAATAGTTAGATTGACAAACCATTGCTCTGATCTGTCATTTTACCCTAATACCAATGGTTGCCTGGAATTGCAGGAAAGTTCCAGACAGATTTGGGGAAAGCTTGGGCAGCGGAAATTGCATCAAGAAGAAAAAAAGATAACTAACTCTGAACTTTTGACCACAGTTGAGAAATTTCAGTTAGTTTTATCATGTTTGTGTTATTAGACGAGCTAATTCTGTATACTGTTTATTCCATTGATCGTTACAAGCAAAATCAATAAACTGTTAAGAGCCCTAGACTTTGCATTAGCAACTTAGTTGACCTTACTCATTCTCTCTGTCTTCTTTGCATTGGATAGTCATTTTTAGTGTTTGTGCATGTTGTTCATCACTTTTTGTCACAAATAAGATTGGGTAGGGTTAAAATCTTAATTTTTAATTTCTGAAAGATGATATTGAACGGGTTATAGGCTTGTTGGAACTTGTTGAAATTATTCACTATTCGCTTGGGTCAAATATTTGATTCATAATTAAGAAATAATAACTTCTACAATAAAAGGGAAAAAAATATTCTCACAAACTTATAAAATGTGTTTGCTCCTAGGAATTGAATTTCATCATCTTGGTGAATAGATAGGTGTATGGCCACTTGTGTTAAGGGGTGATAATGTGATGATATGTTATTAAAATCTTATTTTGATTGTTTGTGAATTTGAATTTGACCTCACATCGTACTAAAAGGGTATTGAAAATTGAATTTTTCAGTTCTTGAGTTATTTTTATCGTCATAATCTTAATGCTCATGGAAGAGTATTAGAGTAACTCCACAAAAATGTTACTGCATTGGAAACTGGAAGGCCTACCTTCATCTTTTTTTCCTAATGGATAAATGTCATTTTGTGAAAAGAGAATAGGGAGAAATACACTGTGCTCCCTAACTTTTTGTAAAATGTCACCTTTTTACACAATATATGCATATTAGTCAATTTGGTCCAAATCTTTTGAGAAATAGTTATTTTGGTCCTTCTATTAATCCATGGTTAGTTAAAATAATGGCATTAGGGGTAATATCATACTTTGTTCATCATAATTTATAAAAGTGATGCATTGAATTTTATAAACGTGATATGGGATGATAAGAGGCGTTTAGTGTGTGAGCTATGCTTAGAGATATAGAGATAGTGGAAGAGGGATCAAGTGTTGCGGATTTTATGGATTTTTTTGGTTTTTAATTTTTGAGTTCTTTTTCAATCTTTAATCAAAATTTTGGGTGATTAGTATTTATTCAATGATAATTAATAAAAAGATTAAAATTCTTCTCTAACTTAACGAATGAATGGTGGTTCATCAGCAATCAATGGGTCAACAAAATATGAATGTAGATTAAGTCAATAGTTCTGGATTTAATGCAAGAAAAAGTAAAGTAAGACGAGTTAGTGCAATTTGCCCTAAGATTATCCAGTCAGAATAGGTTGCTGGCAACTTGGCATTATAATTGAGCACTGCTAAAAGTCTTATCAAATAAGCCAAAACATGTAGACAAATCTCGGTGGCTTATTGGCAACTTTAAAGTCATAGATAGAAAATTTACTGCATAGCTATAAATTGTAAGTTTAAATGATCTTATAAAATGTGTAGTAAATACAAAATTTGATAATAAATTTTAGGAGCATGTACAGTATAAAGTTCAATATAATTTAAATTGTGACTTTTGGTTACACTCACCACTTGGAGCTCCATTTATAATTATCTTTTAAAATGTATTTTATTTAATTCATTTGATAGTTAATTTCAATTTTATTAAATACTCAATCTTATGGTGCCCCAAACACAGGACAATATTGTATCTTATACAATCCAATCTAGTTAATCTAATCCAATTCAACCCAATGCGTCATACCAAACTTAATCCTAAAATCTCAAGGATAAGATTTCCTAGAGGTGCTAGAGGGAGAGAGTTTCAATTAATATTAGTATGTATATTCAACAAATATGATTATGTTAAGATTAAAGTAGGTGTGTAAATAATTTAGGAGGATTTTGCAAACAAAAGTGAGAAAATAAGTTAATTTATATCAAATATGGACATTATTGACATTAAATTGGGTGGCAGTATCGACACCCATTACTTAAATGAGACAATTTTATTATATTACTGAAAGTAACATTTAATTAGAATTACTTTCTAATTTTGGATAAGATTCTTTTGCGGTTTAGGGTGAGTACCTTCCTTAATCCCAAATAGATATCCAAATTCTCTTGACAACCCTATTTTTCTCCTTTTGTGGATTATTTTGTTACTACCAAGGTCAACTTGCTCCTCGATCATAAGAGAAAGTTACCTGCTAGATTTTTTTTTTTCCTCAAAAAATTAAATCAAGATCAAACACTACTTACACATTTTATATATCTATTCATATGAATGAAAGATAATTATTTCCATAATAAAAGAAGAAAATTATTCAAATAAACTATAATATATAATTGATGAGAATTGCACTCTCAATGTTTTTTTCAGAGGAAATTGATCTTTCTTCTTTGTGAATGTAGTTTTAATTTTAGTTATATTTTTATATCAACTGAACTTTAATAAATCGATAGTTTAAAACAAATAAATAATTAAATAACCATGTTAAACATAAACTAATGGAGAAAAAATTTAAAAAATTCCACACACACGTTGATGAGGTGTGGATTTAGGTTGTATTCATGACTCCCGAGTTTATATTAATTCAAAAAATGGAATAATCTCATTAAATGATGGTAAACAGGTTTAATAAATATCTTAAGTTAAAATTATAAAAAATAAAAATAAAAATCATTTTTAGCCTCTAAAATAAAGTTATTCATTTTCAGTTTCAACGTTGCTTCAATAATTTTTATCCATTTCTTGTAAGTAGGTATTTTACTTGAAATGTTTTCAAATAAATCTATGAAATACTAGTTGTAAAAGCGTGCATTGTTGTGCTTGAGTAAAGGTTGAGTACTGTGAGTGTTGGAGTCCTATATTGGAAAGTGTTAATCAATAATCAAGCATTAACAGTATACATATTACTAATAAAGCAAGAGAAATAATAGGTAAAAACTGTAATGCGTACTCGTCTTTGTGACAAATTTGATCAGGATTTCGTGTTGTTCAACTGGGTCGGAATTCAATTACAGAATATGAAAAGAATACACAATCCATAATGTAAATCACTTTGCTCTGTTTTCCTCTGCTTTTGTTTTTGTTTTCTGCTCTCTCTAGTTGCTACTGCGTACTTGTATTTCACACACACACACTCTCTGATACACGTTAATATATTTACATCAATATATATCTGCCATGTGTAGTTATAAAACCACTCAAATAACTGCTACAAAAACTGCTAATAGCAGTTACATGATCTGATCCAACCAGATGTTGGATCCGGGTTTGGGTCTTTGGGTTATCTTGGGTGAACCCGACCCAAGCCCATATAACCTAACATCTCCCACTTACACAAGATGAGCCAAACAGAATTAACAGAGAAAACACTGGTGACTCCTTTATAATAAGAAGTACGGGCATTCATACAAGTAAATACATTGTGTGACCTATGAACAACGAAATTTATAATAGGATTTACTTTTTAAATCTCAATTGTATTTCTATACAAGAGATTATCAATTGTTCATTATTACGTCCTAGATTTAATGAAATTTTATTTGTTCAAGCATATCGATCAATTTAACACAACATGCTTGATCCTTTAATATTTCATATAATTACAATTGTGATTCCAAATAACAATTTGTCGACATGTAAATATATGAAAAATAAAATTCATTAAATCTTCCTATCTCACTTTTATCTCTTGATCAACAAAAATGACTGACATCATATAAATGTCCCATAGGTCGCATTATCATAACCATAGAAAACACACTAATGGTACAAGTATCACTTCATTACTTTGAGATAAAGTGAATAGTCACTAAGGACATAAGTAGAAGTTTTATAAACTTCAATGGAACTTACACAATGAAGAATTAGGGATAAATTCACTCACTTTCCATGTCGGTCATAATAAGCACACGCGGTATGAAACACATGTTACAGTGAATCTTGTCCCTCAATAGGGACGCGTATGTCAATTATATTTAGATTATTCAATGTACAGATTTCAGTTCAGACGCTCTCCTAACGTCTAACCTGAGTTTCAAAAAATCGCTTTCTAAGCGCCACTTATTAAGAAACTCATATCTGACTTAATCAGGTTTTCATGATGGTGGGGATACATCACGAGTGGTTCTATTATCAATGTTTTATTGTAAAACCTCATCTTAGCTATTGCTAAAGCGACATTTTCATATATTCTAAATCCTTGAGAGAATAATTACCAATTTATTCTCTAAAAATATATGTGTCTCATCTTGGCTTGCCATCTTAATAACCAAGGCGACTGTACGTGTAAGAATACCAGTCTCCAACCTGATGACATACTTTATATAATTTGAGTGAAATAGATATGTGCTAGTATTACGTAATAAATTTAACGTATTTATTCATAAATGGATATAGTTCAAAGTGACAATTACAACATTATAATCTACGCAGACCTAAAGACCTAGCATGTGACTTGAAAACATCTCTCGTCACAGCTTTAGTAAGCGGGTCAGCAACCATCTCATGCGTAGATATATATTTGATTATTACATTTCTTTTTGTCACTATATCTCTGACAAAATTATATTTAGTCTCTATATGCTTTGATTTACTGTGATATTTCGCATCTTTAGTATAAGCAATAGCTGCCTGACTATCACAGTAAATTGTAACCGACTTCTTCGCATCAATTTCTAAAATCAGATCTCCTAAAAATCTCTTAAGCTATACTGCTTCTTGAACTGCTGCTGAACACGCTATAAATTCAGTTTCCATGATGGACAACGCAATACATGACTGTTTCTTACTACTCCAAGAGATAGCTCCTTGGCTGAGTAAAAATGTATAACCTGAAGTAGATTTTCGCTCATCCAAGTCACCTATTCAATCTGCGTCTGTAAACCCAATCAGACGCAAATTACCACCTTGGTAGCAAAGGGAGTAATCTGCAGTCCCTTTGAGATATGCTAATATTCTTTTCACGGCGATCCAATGTTTCTGACCAGGATTTGATTGATATCTACTAACTAGTCCAACTGCATAGCAGATATCAGGTCTTGTACACATCATAGCGTACATGAGACTTCCAATAGCACTTGAGTAAGGAACTCTTTGCATTCTTTCACGCTCTTATGGAGTCTTAGGGCATATTTCATGACTGAGAGTTTGTCCCTTCGGGATAGGAATATAGGCTTACAATCTGCCATATGGAATCGTTCAAGGATTTTTTTAATATAAGGCTCTTGTGATAGAGCCAGGATTCTCTTTGAACGATCTCTTTTGATCTTAACTCCTAAAATATAGGTAGCTTCTCCCATGTCTTTCATTTCGAAGGTTGAAGATAATCATTCCTTTATAGTTATCATAAACTCCTTATCATTTCCTGCCAATAAAATATCGTCCACATATAAAGACAAAATTATAAATTTGTCTTTTACCTATTTGATATACACACAATGGTCCTCTTCAGTCATCTGAAATCCATATGACATTACTGTTTCATGAAAACGAAGGTACCATTGTCTGAAGGATTGTTTCAAACCATAAATAGATCTCTTGAGCTTACAAACTTTTTGCTCTTGACCTTTTGAAACGAAATTCACTAGCTATTCCATGTAAATTTCTTCCTCCAGTTCTCCATTGAGAAAAGCTGTCTTTACATCCATCTGATGCAATTCTAAATCCATGTGTGCGACAATAGTTAATATAAGGCGAATTGAAGCAAACCTTACCACAAGTGAGAATGTTTCTTCATAATCTATACCCTCTTGTTGAGTATATCCTTTCGCTACTAATCTCGTCTTATATCTTTCTATCAAGCCATCTGCCCTACGCTTGATTCGGAGAACCCATTTATTTCCAATGGCTTTCCGATTAGGTGGCAATTCAATCAAGTCCCAGACGTGGTTATTTTTCATTGACTCCATCTCTTCTTGCATAGCTTTAATCCAAAACTCTTTAGCAGGTGAGTTGAGAGCCTCATTCACATTCTTTGGCTCATCACTATCATGTGAAGCAACCATAAAAGCTTCCCCTTCTATCTCAAATCGACGACGAGGAATAGTTTTACGGTTACTTCTACGAATTGATGATTTTGGTGATACTAATTCATTAGTCCTTATGCTCCCACTGGGAAGAAATGAAGGAGCACGTTCAATTGCTTATCACTCCCACTAGGAACAGCGTATTCAGGCAACTCTTTTTCTACCTCTAGTTGAGTGTTTGAATGCACAAAATCATGAGATTCACTCAATTCGTAAAATTGAAAATCTTTTTCAACTTCACCTCTGCTAGGAAATTCATTCTCCAAGAAATTCACGTCACGTGACTCCAATTCAGTTACACTTCCATCTGAATTTTCTCCTATGAATACATATCATTTAGAGTGCTCAGAGTATCTGATAAAGATACATTTATTTCCTCTAGCACCTAATTTTCTATATTTGCTGGACAAGTCATGTATATATCCTGCGCACCCCCAAGGTCGCATATGAGTGAGATCAGGTTTCCCACTTGTCCATAATTCATAGGATGTGGAAGATACTGACTTAGTAGGGAGCCTATTCAGAATATAAGTAGCTGTCAGTAGTGCATTTCCCCAATAAGATATTAGGAGGTTTGCTTGTGCCATCATAGATCTTATCATCTCTAATAAAGTTTTGTTCCTTCTTTCCGCTACACCATTTTGTTGCGGTGTCCTAGGGATAGTCAATTGTCTAACAATACCTTTATCTTGACACAATATCTCAAATTGTTCTGAGAGGTATTCTCGTCCTCGATCAGTTCGCAGGACTTTGATAGTTCTATCTAACTGATTCTCTACCATATTTAGATATAATCTAAAGCAATATAATGCTTCAGATTTATGGGAGATTAGATAAACATGACCATAACGAGTGTAATCATCTATGAAAGTTATAAAGTATGAAACACCACTTCTAGCTCTAACATTCATAGGTCCACAAATATCAGAATGAACTAATTGTAATGGATTCTCAGCTCTAATTCCTTTTCCAAATAGTTTTCTAATTGTTTTTTTTGCTAAATAATTTTCACATACAGGCAAATCTATCTTATTGAGGGAACCTAGAAATCCTTCTTTAGCCAATCTATTCATTCTATCCTGGCTGAAATGCCCTAGTCTAGTATGTCAAGTATTGACATTTGCATTATCAGAAGAAGCAATTAGTGAAAAACAACCATTATCATCATAATAACCGTTTATCTCGGTATTCAATACAATAAAACCATCTAGTAAATATCCAGTGTCAATCCTTACAGAATCTAAAGAAATATCCATACAATCACCATAAATATTTAAAGCATATCCTAGTTTAAGAAGTACTGGTACAAAAATCAAATTTCGTTGAATATCATGAGCAAATAATACATCATAGAGATAGAGTACTTGACCTCTATACAAAACAAGCTTGCAAGTGCCAATACCCTTCACCTCAACACGTGAGTTATTCCCCACATATCCATCTTGATCCTTGACTTATTCGACGATACTCCACGAATGCTCCTCGATCTCTAGCTACATGATCGGTGGCCCTTGAGTCTACAGTCCACAAAGGACGAGATTCAGTGAGTAATACTGAGCTAGAAACAAAAGCATGATTAAATGTGTCAGAGTAACAATGTACCTTTTCCTTCTTTTGCTCAGTGCATTCACGAGCAAAATGGTCCAATTGGCCGTAGTTAAAACAGGTCATTTTTGCTTTCTCTTTCTTTGTCCTAGCGCGCTTACTTTTCTTGCGCTTTCCGGTCTCATCCTTCTTAAATTTGGAATTACCATTCCATTTCTTGAAATTCTTCTTCCATCCCTTGCTCTTAAAGCCTAAGCCTTTGCGCTTGCTAGATTCAGCCATGCAAAGCTGACCGGAAGCTTTAGCCGCTTCTAAACGCTCGTCTTCCAATTCAACATGACGTGCAATGTCGTCAAACGACTTGATGTTATCATTATGAGTCATGTTGATCTTCATATTCTCCTAGCTGGAGGGAAAGGACCAGATCACAGCCTGTACTTGCTGCTTATTAGTAAGATTATGCCCAGCAGACTTGATCTCACGTATCATGTTTGACATTTCCCTAAGGTGTTGTTTCATTGTATGATTCTAGCGCTTCCTATAAGTGTCAAACTTAATGGTGAGCCTCCTTAGCCTAGTGGTTGAAGTACCACCATACTTGTCTTTTAAGGCTATCCACATGTCCTGGGCAGTCTCATAATTTTCATACATGCACATGAAATCATCATCCATGCTGCTCAGGATCGTAATTCGAGCAATGCTATTCTTCTTTTTCCAAGTCTGATAGATCTCTATGTCTCTTCTGCTTTGAGCAAATGTACCTAACTGGGGCAACACCATAGTGTTTGTCAGGGTCTCAAGAGCATCCTGCTCTTCGAGAATATATTGAACTTTTCGATGCCAGATGTCATAATTATCACCGTTCAGTTTTTCTCCCTTGTTTAGTTTAGCAATAATATTCTTTGATGTTGAAGTCATTTTCCTCAAATGATATTCATTTCTATTTAGAGACTTACTATCTATATCCTTCTATATCTATACTAGCACATTTACTATCATTTCCACTATAATATTGCAGCAACTCATAAATATGAAGAATGAATCATTGGATAGGAATCGAAAAAATAGTCAAGCCACTCATCATCATCCATTTTCAATTATTCACTAAATCATACTTGTAAGTGTATTTGCACAATACAGTCCTAATCTTATTTCTCAATTGAATTAGGACACCCACATAGATATCATTATTCATAATGCAATACAAATAAAATAACATTTTATAAATGATAAATTAAATAAAAATTTACACTATCCATTTTCAATGCATAAAATTAAAAAAAATATCCAACATAACAACCTACACTATTTACAAGACAACAACAATAAAATAAATGCAACATCAATCAGGCAGATAAGGGGTACGAGACACAGTCTCCTCATAATACTCTCTCATGTACTGGTCGAAATCAATCGTCATCTCTGGATCCTCCTCGTTTGATGAGATGTCTATCACCTCAACTATCTCATCATCAGAAGTATCCATGATATCGACGTCCTCATCATCTGATATCTCTATAACCTCGATATCATCCTCGTCATCTGAAATGACTATAACATCAACCGGACAATCTGAAGGCATATAATCCGGTGGCTCAATGTCCTCCTCGTCATCAGATATGACTATCACATCAGCCGGATAATTAGAAGGCACATAATCTGAAGGCTCGATGCCCTCCTCGTCATCAGAAATGACTATGATATCGTCTGGATCATCATGAATATCGATGATATCAGGACTCTCAATAATCTCAATGACTTCCTCGACCTCCTCATCAGAATCAGTAAAGTAATGGATAACTCGAAATGTCATCTACAAAAATTTATTAGATTAAACATATTAAATAATTTAGTATATCAAATACTAAATATAATAATTAAATCTTATAAAAATAAAAAAAAAATTATTTATTTATTTTATTTTATTTATTTATTATTTTTTTTTTAAGAAAATTTTTTTTTTCCCGGTCGCTAGAAACCGCCGTCGGTGGCGGCGCGTGGGCCACACGCACCGACGACCATCGAAGTCACGCGCCGGTAGCCGCCGCTTGCTGGCTGCGCGTGCTCTGCAGACGCTCTACACGTGGCAGGCCCTGGCGCTTCCACCTTGGTGACACGTGGCCTAATCATATGCTGCCATGTCTTGAACATGTGTCCCAATCAGATTCAGCCACATGGCTACGCACGTGGCACCCCTGACACATGGCGCTCTCTGGTTGGATTACAGTGACGACGCGGCACCACCAGAAATTGACATGTGTGATGTGGACGCGGCCTCTCCCTCGATTGCCACGTGTCCCGATACTGTTCATCTTCAACCTCTAACTCCAGTTTTTTATTAGACGAGCAGATTTCAGGGGCAATTTTCAAATTCATTTATCTCACTCGTTTCTTATCCAAATTGATCATATAATATACCGTTGGAAAGCTCTTTTCGAGCCCTATCTAATGGTATAATAATTACACAAAAATAAAAATGTTTACTAACATTTTAAAGCCATGAACAGTTTCGGGTTATGTTTAACTTTTCTCCAAAAATAACTCTCTAAATGCCTTAAATTCGAAATATAAGCAAGTCTCATGCTATTTAATCATCATTCCACCAGCAAACAACAAACCATATGCTCTGATACCAATGTTGATCAATAATCAAGCATTAACAGTATACATATTACTAAATAAAGCAAGAGAAACAATATGCAAAAACTGTAATGCATACTTGTCTTTGTGACAAACTTGATCAGGATTTCGTGTTGTTCAACTGGGTCGGAATTCAATCACAGAATATGGAAAGAATACACAATCCACAATGTAAATCACCTTGCTCTGTTTTCCTTTGCTTTTGTTTTTGTTTTCTGCTCTCTCTAGTTGCTACTGCGTACTTGTATTTCACACACACACACTCTCTGATACACGTTAATATATTACATCAATATATATTTGCCATGTGCAGTTATAAAACCACTCAAATAACTGCTACAAAAACTACTAATAGCAGTTATATGATCTGATCCAACCAGATGTTGGATCCGGGTTTGGGTCTTTGGGTCATCTTGGGTGAACCTGACCCAAGCCTATATAACCCAACAGAAAGATGCTTTCTCTTTTGCCTTGGTGTGTACGAATGAGTGTACTCCCTACAATTTGATATGATATGTAATGTATATGTATGTGTAATATTGTATAATATAATGTAATCATATATATATATATAATATAATATAATCTATTATTATTATTATAGTTATAATATCATAGATATGCCCTTGGGCTCTTGGGCTCGGGGCTTGGATTCATAGCCGAACAAGATAATTTATTTTAAGGGAAAATGCATAAAATAGCACTTTTTGGAGAGCCCACTTCAAAATTAACCTTTTCTTTTTCCCCTTACAAAAAAAAGACCTTGGATGGACAAAAATGTCCTTAATGAAAATGCCCAAAGTTGCAGCTCTTTTTCTTGACAGTCCATCAAACTGATCTTGTGGAACCACCATCTTCGACTCTCGTCCCTGGGTGTACACGAAGATCTTGCTGTCTACCATGCTTATATCTTCGTCTTCATCTCGACCACTACCACTACTACCCATCGTTTCGTACTCCATCTTGTTGTCCAACTCCTCCACTTCTTCCTCCTTCATGTCATAATCACCGCCGTTCGTATTGCCCTCATTAGCTCCACTTCTTCCTTCTCCATGTTGTAGTCGCCGCCGTCTGCATTGCCCTCGTCGACTCCATTTCTTCCTCCTCTACGTCGTAGTCGTCGCCGTCCCATCGCCCTTATCGATGCATGCCAGTAAACGATTTTTTAGGAAGGCACGCAAATGGAGGGGAGCTTAATGGACTAATGAAGGAAAGCCATTTTAGTGTTGTTGAAAGAGCAAAGTTTGCAAGTCTAATACGTTATGGGTTGTGGCGGTTTGACATATTTTGTGTGTAGTTTTATGGGTATTGTCGAAGTCTGGATTTAGCCGATCAGGTTCGTGTTTTAGGCCCAAGCTACAGTATTGAATCGATATTGTTGAATACACAAAGTAGGGAGCAAAGGAAAATGAGGTCGAAGAGGAAGGAGAAGACACAAAAAAATTTTTAAGTGGTTCAGCCCAAAAAATGCCTACGTCCACTATTCATTCTCTCACTATTTTAACAGGGTAACGACACTCAAAAGATCTTCTTTACAATGAGGGTCCTCCCCTATTTATCGAGAAGGGGGAGGAGCTACAATAGAATGCAATAAAATAATGTACAGTAAACAAATATTACAATGATGGGCCGCATTTAATGCGTGTCAATTACATTTAATGCGGCTAACAGTGTCAGGTTTATTCTGCCCAAAGCATGAGTTTAGGCGGCTAACTCACATGGGTTAGGTGAGATTCCAATAATTCAAGTTGTAATCTCTGACGGGATTGGCGTGGATGACACATCTTGAGCTGTAATCCACCTGACAGCTCTGATTTCTGCTGACTTGTGATTTGATGGACGGGGCAGAGGTGAACCTTTCCAACAAATAGAATACTCTTTTGGACTTGGGAGCAAATAAAGCTCAAGATAATTGGGCGCCTTGAAGGTCACGAGGGCAGATCATTAGCGAGCTTTCAAGTGGTCAGATAACTCAATGGGCAAACGACCTCAAACACAAGCAGGGAAGCGAGCACGAGTAGGAATTGACGAGCAGCTGATCGATTAAAGCAAACGGATCTTTATTCGATCTGATAAGCGATCACAGGGACGAGCAGATACCGAACAGGGTATTGAGCAGGATACCGAACTTAATAACGAGCAGGTCAACGACCAACAGGAAGACTTGGAACACGAACATATTAACGATCAGAAAAGCGAGCAAGTTGGTGATCAAGCGAGCGATCAAAGAGATAGGTTGATCACTGGGTTTTCTAGGTCTTCGGGTCATTAGGCCCATACTGTGGGCCTTCCTCGGCCCAATTGGCTTGGTCGTAAAATTACTCATAACAGATATGATTAGAATGTGAAAGTTATTGTATTGGGAGTTGTTATTAGTGAATTTGTAATTGAATTTGAGGGTGGGATTTATAATAGAGGCTAACAATCGGAGTTTAGAGGCAAAGTCTTCGTGTTTGAATGTTGAAAATCCAAATTTTTTATAGCTTTTTTGTAATGTAACCCATTGGGATTCCTAACCTTGAGGTTAGGATTCCCGACCTATCCCAACTTGTAGGTTGGGAATCCCAAATTCGAGGTTAAAAATCTCAATCTTAATTGAACATCTAAGGTTGGATTCTCAATCTTCGAATTGAGATTCTCAATCTTCGGATTGAGATTCTCAATCTTCGGGTTGAGATTCTCAATCTTCGGGTTGAAAATTCTAACCTTAGGATTGAGAATCCCAACTTAGATATGCAAACAATGTTTATCAAGGTTGAGATTTTTAACCTTTAGGTTGGAATTCCTAACCTTAGATTTTCAATCAAGGTATCCACCTTACAAACCTAGAGGTTGGGAATCCTAACTTCAACATCGGGGTTCTCAACCTTAATTGAAAATTGAATTTGGGATTCTCAATCCAGAAATCGGGATTCCCAACCTAAAGGTTGAGAATCCCAATTTGAAAATTTATTTAAGGTTCGGATTTTCAACCTGGAGGTTGGGAATGTCGACTTTGAAGTTAAGATTCCCAACTTTTAGGTAGAAATTTCCAACCCTATAGTTGAGATTCGAAAGTAAATGTTAGTCAAGATTAGAATTCCTAACCTTGGGGTTGGGATTGCCAATCTTGATTTAAGATTCATATTAGGAATCCCAATCTTAAAGTTAGGATTCCCAGCATTCCCGACGTTAGACGTGGTCTGAGGTGGGAATCCCAATCCAGTGGTTAGAAATCCCAACTTTCGGGTTGAGATTCCTGACCTTTAGGTTGGGATTCTAACTTTCAGGTTGGGAATTAACCCCTAGATCCCATCGGAGGTCGAAAAAATTTCGACCTCCAGGTTGGGAATCCTAATCGAAAGGTTCAGATTCCTAACGTGAAATCCCAACCCAACTTCCGATTTGAGAATCCAACAATAAGGTTGGTGGGATATAAAGCCTGAAAGTTGGGAATCCCAACCCTCCTAATCACAGGTTCCCAATCTTTAGGTTGGGATTCCCGACCCGAAGATTGGGAACCTCTACACGAAGGTTAGGAATTGAGTACTCTTTTTTGTACTTCCAATAATTCTTGGATAATATATGTTAAAACACTTGCAGTTGTAAGTACTCAGGTTGGATAATGAAGGTTGGGGTCATTATTTTCCTTTTCCTTTTCTTTCTATTTTCCGTTTCATGTTTGTATTTTCATTAGTTGATTCATTAGTCTAATTTCCTAACTGCCAATGAAGTTCTAGCTTAAGAGAAGTAGACTATCTGTGTGTAAATATGTTTGAAAAAGAGTAGCTGATATTGATCAAACCCTTTTCCTCAATTGTTTTCTCATTGCTATGAAAGCTGTTGCTGTAGCCTTTGATTTCGAGGTTCAATGCAACAACTAATTCAATGAACCTCTTAAATTAATTGGAAAAGATCTGAAAGCCAGAGATATCAACTGGGAAGATGATGAATTTCTCATTAATTCAATTGATATAGAGATTTTTATCAATCTTAACATTTAACTTATTTATTTTGATTAAATCAGATTTTCTGTACTTGTTGATATGAAAACTTTAATCCAACAAGTCAATAATTATTCTTTATATAGTTATTATTTATCAGTCACGAATTATGAGATTATGAAACAACAGCAATAGTAAATTATATAATAAAGAATCTTCACTTTTTCTATTGCAATACAAATGCTTATATGAAGACTTTAAAGTCACCATCCCTAGCACTCCAGTTGTTTCACCTTGTAACAACTATTAGTAACAGATCTTCTTTCACCATCAGTAACCACAAATAAATAATCATTCACACCGAAATTTAGCGCACATTTGATAAACCCAAAGGTTTCAGTATAGCTGGAGGCAAATACAAACTTGGGAAAATAGAGCTGGAGGCAAATAGAGCTTAAGATTTAGACACTATATATAAATACAGGAAACTTGAAAATAGAAAAGAAAAGACTACAGAAAAGCATCTTTTATCTAATGTATTATAGTACCATCTTTAAGGGAAATAGAGTGAAAAATGGACGAAACTGAAGAAATGAAAGAGACCTTTTTAGTGGCCATTATAAATGGGTCATTCTTCGAAAGAAATGGTGCTACTCGAGGTGTTCATGACAATAGATCTAACCAAGATCATATGTAAGAAAGATTGATAGCCAACCACTGTTGTATGTAAAAATGTTAATATTCTTGCCTTGGTAACCATAGATATGCCTCTGGACAAACAAAAAAATTATATCACGAATTAGATGTTACATGCAAAAGAATGAAAGTTTTATGCATCATTGTTGTAAATCAATGACAATGAATTTAATATGACTTTAAAATAGATTAAGGTACAACCATCATGAGATTACATAATAAATTTGCACAAATACCAATCCTTTAAAAACAACATAAGCTTTCTTCATCTTGCTGCTATAACAAAGTTTCGTCTCCAGTAAGTTACTTTCTATAGAAAAGCTTAATAACATTTTGCACCACTACTAGAATTATGTCAAACCACAAAATTCAAAATATGTGAAAATTTACCATACCAATTATTAACATGCAACTTCAATAGAGTTCAGCATTCATATGAATGCAAGACACTTGGAAGCATTAATTTATGCATTCAACCACAACAATACCATTATTGTATTTTACAAATGACGACTTGAACTGAAAGAATAAGGAAAAAAGTTGACATATACAAAATGTAGTCTATCACAAATGACACCTTAAACTAGAAGTTGGACATACTTGATGGACAGTATCATGATAAGCAGGAGCAAAATATGTTTTTTCCTGTTCAGTTTTAAGAAGTATATATGCCAAACCAATTTGCAACATCAGTGTTCAGCTAGGGTCAAGAAAGCATCTTCTCTTCAATCTCCAAAATTTCATTCCAAAATTTAACTTAGTAGCTTTCAAGCTTAAAAGCTAGAGTGGCGCTATTACTATGCCAAAAGGTTCACCAACATAGACATCAAGTGATCAAGTTTAACCTTTTGCAGGCCTATCAAATAAGGCAAGCAACTGAGTGGGCTGGTCCATGAACTCATGATAGTAAAGTAACATTCAATATTCAAAGATCAGAAAACGAAAAAGAATAAAATAATTCAAAAAAGTAGACACAAGAGCCGCAAATAAACTATCCACAGGGCAAAAACAAAACAAATCTTATAGACAAACCAAAAACAAAGGAAGGCATTGTTCATTTTGCATAATTTCTATATTCTTATATTTTTTTCGAGCGATGGTGTATGAGTGTATCGCTTTATATCTTAGAAGACTAACTTATTGGATTATGGTGTCCAATGATACATATATCCTTCTCTACTTTTTTAATCTTTTCAATATGAAATTCATCCTATTTTCTCTAGCTTCACATGTGGGTAATCTAAAAGCATATTCCTTTGTCAATTTAGCCCATCAAGTAAATTGACACATATTTTTTAGAAATTTTTATTTAACCCAAGCATGAAATAGTATACATAATAGTCACCACTATTATCACAACAAAAGTTAAATAGGAACATGAAAGACATACTTGCAGCTCGTTTTGTTTTATGTACTCCTACATTCTCCTCACAACATCTACTTGAGACAATGCATTTTCACCAGTCCCAAAAAATTTCACTAAAGCATTTGAAAGTGGAAGAGGAGTAAGAAAATCGGAACATCCTTTCTTCTACAGTTTTTCCTTTTGGTTTATCTCGTCGTCATCGGTATCTGAGTAGAAATAAAAATTTTCATGTCATACAAAACCATTAGTGTGAAAGTACACTACGTTATATTTATTTTTCTAAGCGGGTAAGTTGTTCAAGTACCAAATGTGTGCAAGGATGTGGTATAGACACAAAATAATAGACCCAGCAAGTTGATAGCCTGGAGGCTTGAAGTAAGCAATCTTACCTTCTCCCACCTACTTGGACTGCTTCCCTGTCATTGTAGGTTTGGCTGGAACTGTAAAATTAGAAGTTAATTATTTAATTCATAATGTCAATAGATAGCTTGAAACATTATTATTAGAAAACCAAATAGAGGAACACTTAAAAGTAAGTTAAAAAGAACAATTCCAAAAATTGCAACGCCTTTTAACTAGATGTTTTTTGTCAAATTGTTTATCTATCCCATTAAACCATTTAATAATAAAAAAATTATAGGGCAAAATCTAGCACTTATCCATTCAAACACATACTATAAGACATCTAGTACTCAAGTTAGACTAAATAGAGTCAAGGACCTGAGTACAATGTGAATGCATAAGATTTTTTTGCCAGCACATACCTTATAGACATCTCAGTGAGAAAGAAATTTCTTGGTTTAATGAACGTACACACACTACTTATAATCTAAACTACTTCGATTTTTGTTCAGATGGTGCTCAAGAGAAAAATCATTTTCTTAAATAAAACTACAATCAGCATCATAACTCATATGATACTTCAAAACACAAGATAACACAGTTTCCACTCAGAAGCCAGAAGGTACATGAGAAACACAAGGTCACAATTAGACCAACACCCATTAAGCATGTTTGTAAGGGACAGAGACCCCACCTTGAACCAAACCCCATATATGTAATATTAATGAAAGCAAGATTTTTGGGAAAAAAATGATATCAGATATCTAACATCAATGCTCACAAACTTTGAAACACAGCAAAAAAGAAGAATATTAATTAAAAAATATATACCATCTTCCTTATCCAGTGGCCATATGTGTCTTGACAGGGCTTTATTCATTTTAAACATGTTGATAGAATTGACATGAAAGAGAGTATGTAAGGATTCATCACATATTATATTTCTCTTATGATAAATTGCTCACAAATTCATAAAATAAATTCTGTTTTCAACACGAAGCTTACTATCCATCAGTGTCTTTTCAAATATTTCAATCAAGTACAATAAAGCAAAACAAAACACTATAATTCAAATCCCATGTCACCAAAATTGATCACAAAACCATTGAGAATCCAAAACAAAATCATACCCAGTTCCTCAAATCCTATCAGAAATAGAAACGCAATAAAGACTTATTGGTTGAGATAGGTAATATTGAGAGAGAGAGGTTGTCAATCTGCAAGCTGCAAAGAAACCTGTGAATTGAGAGTTGATGTTAGAGAGAAGTCAGAGTTAACAGAAAACAAGTATATATAGTCAAGCAAACCAGAGTGAGAGAGGGGCAGTCGAGCAGATCACAGTTGACATAATGGCGACAGAGAGAGAGGCGCGCAGTTGAGCAAATAAGATGGTGATACACGGCGGTGATAGAGAGAGAGAGAGAGATGAAGTCGAGTAAACCAAATGGTGATACATGGCAATGATGGAGAAAATAAGGTATAAATGAGAGAAGAAAAGGGGGTTGTAAGGAAGAAGAAAATGGTGATGTGAAAAGAGAAGAAATGGTGATGCTAGGGTTTTGTGAGAGATAATGAAAAAAAATGTATCTGTTTTTTGCCCAAGTTTTGAGTCGAGCAGACCGAGCAATCAGATGGTGGTAGGTGTAGGTCGGCTATCAATGAGATGCAACAGTTAGAAGATGTGACGGTCAAACAAAAAGGTTAGCTATTCAGATAGTTAACGCCAGTGGTTGGAGGTCTGACGGTGAAGTACGACAAGGGTGGAGGTACGACGATGGTGTGTGGAGATGCGATGGTGAGAGGGTGCGAGGGTCAAAAAAAATTATTGGATAGTGAAAGAGTGACCAACAGTGGGTAGAGGTGAGGTGCGATAGTGGTAGGTGGACGTGTGATGGTGAAGGACGATAGTAAGGACTCCGAACGGTGGGTTGGGATTCCTAGAGCGACAATGAGAGAAAAAAAATTAGGAATAGAGAGGGAGTGACAAGTTTTGTAGACAGAAGGTGACCGTCACACAAAAAAAAGGGATGAGTCAATTAAAATTGGGACGAGTAATCAAGGGTATTCCTGTCCAAAAAAAGTCACGCTGCAAATTCTTACAAAGAAAATGTCATTTCTCAAATGGATCACCACAAAAAGATTAATTTTCAACAAAACCTTATTTTAATTTGAATTCAGTTTTTAAATTTAAAATTGAATAAGCGTTTGTTTGGTGAACGGGTGTCTATCTGTTAAAAGTAACCTTGCTTAGTGAGGTTGCATCAAGTAACATTGCTTAGTAGGGCTACATCAGTTTAGAAGCACTCTATAACCCTTATAAATAACAGAACTTCTTCTGTCATTAAACACAAAATTTTATTATTTTTACATTTATTACAAAACTAAAAAACACGCCAAAAATTCAATAAACTCCATAACCATCCAATGCTTAATTAATGGATTTCAATAGAAGATCCTAGGATTGCTCAAAGCTCTATAAGCACTAGTGCAGAGTGCAATTACTGTGTTAAGGCCATTGCAATAGTATTGCAAGACTTTATTTTTTATATTTTGATTTCTTCATTTCAATACTCTATTTCTTTCCTATGCTATTTTTTCTAAGGAGTTATTGCACTATTTGTATTTGGTTTATTGTAATATCATCGATATTTATAATAATAAATATTTTGCTTCAGTGTTTATTTCCTTCTCCAATTCTCATTGATTAGATTGTTAATCTCTAACAATCTGAAGACAATAATATCATGGATCAACAATCTATTTTCGGGCAAGAATCCTTATGCTAATGTCGATGTTGGAAATCGGTCGACCAGGTTTTTGAAACCCAATACCTAGAAATAACACAAAACAAAACCACAAAGCAAACAAGCAATGAAGGCAGAAGGGGAAGAACACAAAACACAAGTGTTTTTACGTGGTTTGGCCAAAATAATATCTACGTCCATGACCCTTTTCTCTCTATTTTGGTAGAGTGACGGTATCTTATTTCTCTTGTGTGTTACAATGGGTTCTTGCCCCCTATTTACAGAGATGAGTGATACAATTTGAATACAATTGAAATAGAAAATAGAATTTGAAATTAATTACATTTCCATAACAATTTCCACCAAATCTGGAATGGGCCCCATGATTCTCGCTATTAGATTTGCTTCAAAATAGACAAGTTGACTTCTTCTTGAATTGAGTTGTTTCAAGCTTCTAGAAGACACTTTAGACGAGCTCACTTGAGTTGAGCTTGCTCCAGGTCATAAGCTGAAGATGATAGGCGAGCTAGGAACCACATTGTGAGCTTTCTGCTAATGACATCTTAACTTCCTAGGCCTTCTGAGCTTTTACCCATGGATTGAATCATTAGGCCTTGCTAGCCCACTTTTTCAGGTCATCGAAAAATAACCATAACATTAGGCCCCCAGCTCTTAGTGCATTCTACGAACTGGAAGCTTGAACTCGCTAATAAAAGCTGATATATCGAAGCTTGCCATGTTGCCTTTTCAAATTCCTGTTTTGTCTCTTGACACGCGACAATTCTTTTAGGGACTGGACAATTTGCGCACCTCATGCTATGCGCATTTAATGCATACGTCTCTCAATTGGCTGCACATGATGATGAAATCCCATAACTTGCACTGAGCCGTGAGATCGAAGGCGATTATTTAATTTTTAGATCCAACGGTCAGGGCCAAGTACCTATATATTGGTGAAGCCTCTTCATATTCTTGCCTCACTTGTCATTTTCAGACTTTAAACACCATTTGGTCTCATTTTTTTCTCTCATTCATTCGCTGTCGCCGCTCTTAACGTTATCAAAAATCATCATCTTTGCCTCCGATCAATCAAGCTTCGCTGTATTAACAGTAAGTTTTTGCAACTCTATTTGATTTTTTGGTTCCATTTGTTCAAGCATTGTGCTTTTCTGCATTCCTGAATTTGGTTTGAATATTTTGTGTTCGTGCATGTTCTCGGTGTTGCGTGTTTGCCTGAGATTACGACTTTTCATTTTCTGTTGATTTGATCTTGTTGGCCCACTGTTTGCTGTTTGTGATGTCATGTGTCCGAGCTGTAGGAATCTGTAGGCCATTAGCTCATAAGTCATTAGCTCGTAAGTTATGCTTACATAGCTTTAGCAACCTGAAGGCTTGGCAATCTGTATGGCGTTTGTGACCTGTAGACTTAGGAAAAATTTCTTGAGATTAGGAAACTTAGCCTCATAGGGATAGTGACAAGACCCGAACCGAATTCTCTTGCTTAACTCTTATTTGGAGGATCTCGCCGGGCACTCCAATGAACCTCTTATAACCCTACTAGTTAGGTAGAAGAGATCCGTAGAGCGAACCCCTTAATCTTGCCAGTTTACTTTACTTTACTTAAACTAAAACTTGTTTTTCTAAAAATAATTGGGTTGGTGTAAATTTTTCGGATTCAAGTTAAAACAAAACAAAACAAATTAAAAAAAAAAAATGACAGCATAACGGCTATATTTTTAACATTCCAAAATTTTACTTGTAAAAGAAACACACTTCGAACTATATTAATTATCACCCAACTTCTTTTTAGCCACAAACATGCATTTTCTCATTCCATTTCACAACACATATTTTCACAAATATATAATTTCCATAACATGCACTATCATAAATATTTTAAATGCTACGTATATGTATTAAAATATATACATAGATATATTAGGTAATGGATGTGTATCATGTGCAAGTGTTCAGTTATATATATATACATATCAACATATAGACTACAAATTTCCACACATGCAATCCTCTAGTTATAATATTTATACATCCAAAAGTTTTGTTCGACATTTATCCAATAAGTCTAGTTGATGCCTACCTAAAATATCCAATGAGGTTTTCTGAATGCAAAATCACTTGTACAAACACCTATTTCAATATACAAGCTGCACAAAGGTGAAAAGGTTAGTTCAATGATTGATAATAAGACATCAAGATATAATTACATCACAATTTGTAATTTTATTCGGGTATCAAGTTTTTCAATTTTAAAATCTTTCTTTCTAAAACTCCATGTATAACCCTCATGTACTCAAACCATCATGTGACAGTTTTTAACTAACACCAAACGTGAAGCTACTGAAATATCTCAATCACTATGATGCGGAATTTACTACATCGCAAACGTAGTGTGAAACGATCTCAATTATGAGCAACCACAATGTAGAATTTTCTGTATCGTAATTGTAGTGCTATAACTCTAGACGACTATGAGCGGAATTTGCTGTATCGCAACGTAGTGCCATAACTATAAATCTAGATGATAACGTGCGAAATTTTCTGTATCGCACATATAGCGCTAGATACTCTGAAAAACTGAGTGACTATGGACGAAATATTTCGCATCGTCACGTGGCGCTAAATCCAATATAGACTGAGGGTATACACATGGTTTACAAATCTCTTTACTTCTTTCTTTTCGAAAACATTTTATTTTCAAATTCTTTTTTCTACTTCCGACATAAAGACCATTTTACAACACTTTAACTCATAGTTTTAAAAATGATTTTTGAAATCATCTAGCTACAACAATATATATATATATATATATATATATTTAAATGAAGAATTGAAATAACGCAAGTGATAGAACACTTACCTCATCAAGTGAGCTATATTCGTCATCGGTCCTCCCGTGCTTTGCTAGCCTGCTCGTCACCTACATAACACAATCTTACTTAAAAACTTTACGTAAATCAAGCTATTCGAAACTTTTAAATAACGGTTTCCTATTGAAAGTCCTTTTTCCTACAATTTTCTCATCTAAGTTCTAACTCGACCAAGGCTTAAAATTTCTGGTGTCTTTTCACGAACCCTATTTATTTTCGCCTAGGAACACCTCGGTACATTCGAATTGGTTACGTGAAGCTTGAAACGAAAAATCACAAATTTTGACCCCCCAAACCCGAATAGTATACCCAGCCCTATCCATGGGCTTTTTTGCTTCCGTTTTCACTTGGATCACCTCCCTATCTCTCATTTAGGTTGCCCATAAAACGGTTTCAAAAAATTCTAAGCATCGAGGGGTAAAACCTATGAAAAACACCTATTTTTCGATTTTTTTTTATGCACATTTTTGCATCACACGTGCAACTTTCGTATCTAGTGTTGTTTCACTCAATTATGATCAAATATATTCATTTAAAGAATGCATTTTCATTCTCAACTCATCTTTTCAACCATATATGTATACTATTTAGGCCATAATTTATTCAATTTTTATCCAAACCTTTCCCTTCAAATTTCTATGGTTTGCTATGACACTTATGCATGTTTTGAGGTCTAAAACAACCTCTATTAAGCCCAAATAGTGCAGGTCTCCATAACCCTTTCGAAGGCCTATTCTTTCATTCTATTATCATTTCACTCTTTACTAGATTGTATGTCATTCATGCACCCATGTATATCTATTTCAATTACCTTGATTCCTACTCACTCATGCATGTTTTTAGAAGCCTAAATATATCATAAACACTAATAATACACATGCATAAGCTAATGTCCTTCATCAAACTGAAATGTACAAACAATCCAATCTAGTTTCCTTTTTCAATTTTAACGCTCCTATATGCTTTTCTAACATTAATTTTGTGTGGTTTAGAGCTCAAAGGATTAAAACACAATAGTATTCACGCACACTCCCTTTGGCCGTGACACACACACATGCACCACTTGTTGTTCTTTTCAATTTCTGATGTTACACTCTTTCAAACATTTGACCAAACAATTTGTATGCAACTTTTTTTTTTTTTTAACATTTCACTAACTTAAAGCACAAGTTAGGGTTTTTCCTACATAAACCCTAACTTGCCACTCAAGCTTTCTAACATGACTCCTAAGCTTCCTTATCACCTATTCCTTACTAGAGTATGGATTTACACCAAAACCCTACCAATAATTCCATAAGAAAATAATACAATCATTCAACATATTGTCACATCCAACTATCATCAAGATTTAAGAAGTAGATGATAACTCACCTTTAGGTTGCTTAGGGTTTGCTATTCTAACTTGGGTTTGCTTGAAAATGGGGTTTGGAGCTTCATAAGTGACTTAGAAAGCCTTGGTCTCCCTTTCCTTTTTCTCTTCCCCTTTGCCATCCAACACCCCTTGCTCTCTAAATTTTTTGTTTTGTGAAAAATGGCTAAGTGTTGGGATTTTACTAACACTTATCTATATATATGGCTTTTAATGGTTTCAATTTACCACATTACCCTTAGTCATATTATCTTACTAATAACTTTTGTTTGGTTTTTAAGTAATTAGTGAAATTACTTATATAATTTAAACGTTTAATTCTCATAATAAGTTTTTACAACTTTGCCACCTATACATATATTTCTTAGTTATAAAAAGATTATTTCGTCCTTTATCGATTTTTCTTACTATTATGACATTTATTTGCATTTTGACATTATTCTGAAAAGTGGCATTGACTACTTTACCCTTTTTATTTGATAACTTAGTTCTAACACTATAAAACGTAAAATTGAACATAGGGGGTTATAGATGGTCTACATGAGGCGACCTAATCGCTCCCTTTTGTGTGTAGATGTCTTTCGGTTGCAGACCCCAGCAATACAAAGTAGAAGATGGTGACACTCCCAGCTCGAGGAGCATGTCTTGGGCTCTAATGAGCATGCGAAACAGGTGCGGATCACACAAGAAGTGACTTTATAGAGCAACGAGGTCACTAAAGTGTTTGTTGCTCATGCGGATCCCGCTTCTACCCACCAACCTATCAAAGCCAAAGGAGTTACTGCTACCAAATGAGCTACCGAAGAGAGGAGAGCTCGCTAGGTGTTCAAGCACCACCCCACAAACGTATCATATATAGAGCTTGAGGGATGGGCATTAGAATATTGTCTCCCAAGAGGTTGTCGTGTTATGACAACTTCTCCTTCTGACCATGCAGCTTACCCTCCAAAGGGCTACATTGTTGTCAACCCTTATCACTTAGATGTTGGACTTAGGTTTTCAGTTCTTTTTTACCTCATAGATCTACCTCAACGAGTTCAATCTCGCCCTTTTTCAGCTTACTCCAAATCACTTCCTTAGCTATTTTGTTTAGGAAAAATAACCTTCATTTTCCTTTCTCCAAAATTCTTAAGTACCTATTTTCCTTTAAAGGTACTAGTAAAGGAGAGCCACGTGATGGGTTGTACTATACATCAGCTCGTCCCTCTAATTACAAGAATATTCTACCTCAAGGAGAGGCTAAAGAGAAATTCAATGTGGGTGATTACAAGACACATTTGTTCCTTATCTTTTATCCCTCCCTCGTCTGCCTTAAAAACTTCAGCTTTGTATACTTGCTAAGTAAGGATCTTTAGGTCACCTTGTAGGTCTCTATACTTGTAAATACGATTTATATACTAACTCTTTTTTTTTTTTAGACATACAAGCAAGGAGGATCAAGCTCACTCAGGACGAAGCTAGAGAGCTTAAAAGCATTGCCAATCAAAGATTAGAGAATAACGATGTCAAATTAACAGATGAACTCCTTCGTAGCTTCTAGCTCACTCCTTTTCTTGAGACTAAGCTTCTTAGGAGCAAGGACGTCGGATTCCGTGGTAGTCGCGACATTGAATCTGTCTTCGCAGCAACCGACGTGAATGATAGCTCAAGTGAGCTTGGACTTTCCTCCAGTAACACAGACACCAACACCACTCCTACTCTAATTGAGGCTCCAAAAATGGTAAATTTAAGCCTGAAAGCTCCCCCATCGAGGAAACCTTGCCAGCCTACAAGTACGGCTGCTACTTCTTCTACTACGACATCAAAAGAATGACCTCAAGATATAGGTTCTATTCAGCCTTCTGCCTCTGCTCCTCATGAGGATTCTTCGACGGCTACACCATCGAGGACCTCCCAAGCCTTAGTGCTCATTTCTCAGTCACAAGCTCCTACAGGTCTAAACAAAGAAACGGCTATAGCTGCCAAGAGTAAAAAGGTCACTTCCAGTTAATGAGCTAAGAGACAGAGCTCTGATACTTCGAGAAAGCTTCCTCCAGTGAAACAACCTCAAATAGAGAAAGGCAAGCAGATCGTGACTAACTTCCAAAAGGTAATGTCTTAGGTTGCTATTGGTTCGCGACCATCCAAGGCTGCTGTTGAATCGCGATCATCTAAGGCTGCTATTGATTCACGACCTGAAGGGATTCCTAGAGGAGCATACTTCGACCTCATTGTGGACCAGCTACCTTCCCTTCTAGGCACCACTGCTAAGAATCTAGATGACGATAATCTCGCTGGTGCGAACCTGGTGACTTAGACAGCTGGCCAAGCAATCAAGGTAGAACTTGTCTTCTCCTTTTCATTCATGTTCACCATCTTTTGATTTTAACTTTTACTTTGGACCTTACAGTCCTCTATGGCAACTATGAAGATTTTGGATGAAATGCTTACCTTGAATGAGCAATGGGGGGAGCTAAAGGGCAAGAATAAGAAATTGAAGGAAGTGGCGAAGAAGCACGAAAATGAACTGTTCTTCCTTACAAGTGAAGCTGGTAAAGCAAAGGATGCAGCTCAGCTTCTTCAAACTCAGTGCGATGCTGTCGAGGTGGCCAAAAAGGAGACCGATGAGGCGTTGGTGAAAGAGGAGAGCTTCCGCGAGGCAGTCACCTCCAAACTTAACTCTCAGCTTAATAATGCCAAGACAACACTAGAGAAGTTGATAAAGGACCTAGAAGCAGCTTTAAAGGAGAAGGAACCGATGGTGGGACAAGCTGAAGTTGCTGAAAGGGAGATGTACAAATGAAGAAAGAGGCGACCTTAGCAAGGAACGATGAAGAAGCTCGGGTTGTGGATGCGAATTCAGAAACCAAAGCCGGGTTTCTATATACTTTGTGGACGGTGTACCTGAACCTGGACTTCTCCATTTTTGAGGAGAAGGGAGTTGAGGAGTTAAGGTATTTTGTTGAGGATGCTGAAAGGATGCGAGATGAGATACTGGACCAAGTCTGGGAAACCTTGCTAAAAGAAGATGCAAAAGAAAAAGCGTCCCAAGAATCAGCTTCTCAAGGCTCTGTTTCTCAGGCCCCAGCTTATGTTATTGAAATAGATTAGGCTCCTTTTGCTTCATTATGCCTTTTTATACTTGGACAATTTTTTCTTTTTATGAATTCATGTATCATCCACTTTACTTTGCGAGGACATTTGTAACAGATATGTTTACTTCATTTTGAGTTTTATATTAATTCACCTCATTATGAGGGTTATTTAAAACTTATCTGCCTTGCATCATATTGCATGATACTTCTATTTCACTTTACTTTTGTTTTGTTTCTAAGTATTTAAATCACGCGAACCGAGACATAATGGATATAGAATAATAAAATCGGTGAGACTTTCTGAGACCATTAATGAAGTGTTGTAGCTCGCAAGATATGACATTTTGAAACTTAAGTCTGTATCCATATAACTGGAATTCTTGGACAATATAAAATGATTTTTAATGGGCTATGTTGGAATATAGCGTGGCGAGCTGCTGGAGCATGACAAATTTCATCGCGAGCTTTGTTGGAATATATTTCGTGATGAGATATGTCTAGTAGATCATAACCTTAGCTGATATAGTGAATCTTTAATAAGCTATCCAGTAGGTCGTAACCTCAGCTAATATAACATACGTTTTGTCAAGCTGTCTAGTAGATCGTAACCTCAGTTAACAATAATATTTGGAGGTCGTAACCTCAGCTAATAGCGTTTCTTTGGCAAGTTGTCCAATAGGTTGTAACCTCAGCTAATAGCATTTCTTTGGCAAGCTGTCTAGTAAGTTGTAACCTCAACTAATAACATAATTTGAATAGGCTGTCCAGTAAGTCGTAACCTCAACCAACAGCATAATTTATCATAATATTTTATGCAAGGAAATGCTAAACATATAATAAGGTATACATAGGAAATTTGGAGCCTTTATTAAATTTCAATAAAATGGAATTTCACATCATAAGTATGTAACAAGAAAGAGTAATTACTGAAAATACGGGCAAAGGTGCTCAGTATTCCAAGCTCGAAAGCTCCGTTCATGTTTGTTAAATGATATACTTTATTTCCTAGATTTTCCTTGATGATGTAGAGGCCTTCCCAGTTTGCACCTAACAAGTCATCACTAGTCTTGCCAGCTTTAGGTAAGATAAGGCATAGTACTAGGTCTCCAATATTGCAGTGTTGAACTCGGACCTTCCTATTATAGTACCTCGTGACCCTCTGCTAATAGACAACTACCTTCAATTAGACTATTTCTCTTGTCTCTTCAAGGAGATCAAGGTAGGAGGTAAGAAGTTGATCATTCTCTTTTAGATTAAAGGTCACTCTGTACTGCAAGGTTACTTCTAACTCTACTAGGATCATGACCTCAGATCCATACACCATAGAAAAGGGGGTTTCCTGAGTAGTGTTGTGAGTTGTGGTTCTGTAAGCCTATAATACCTTGGGTAGCTCGTCCACCCATGCTCTTTTCTTGGCCTCCAACTTTGTCTTCAAGATCTGCTTTATTATTTTTTCATAGCTTCAACTTGATTATTGACCTGTGGATGGTCTATAGTGAAGAAGCTCTTGATAATCCTCAGGTCATTGCAGAACTTAATGAACTGGTCACTATTAAATTGAGTCCCGTTATCCTTTATAATCTGTTGCGGTATCCCAAACCTATAGATAATATTACTCCACATGAATTTTATTATTTTTGTAGTGGAGATTTCGACTAGCTCCTTAGTTTCTGCTCACTTGGTGAAGTAATCTATCATGACTACAACATGCTTACAATTCCTACGAGCTGTTGGTAGAGGTCTAATCAGATCCATCCACCAAATCGCAAAACGCCATGGGCTCACCATTTGTTAGAGATAAGTTGGTGGAGCTCGCGGAACCTTGACAAATCTTTAGTACTTATCACATCTCTTGACTAAGTTGATGGTGTCTTGCTTCCTTATAGGCCAGTAGAACCCTTACCTTAATGCCTTTTGAGCTAGCGAAAGCCCCCCAACATGGTTCCCACAATGACCTGCATGAATCTCATTCAAAACCTTCACACAATCTGGCTTATCTATACATCTCAAAAGTGGAGCTGAGAACCCTTTCTTGTACAGTATATCATCGTAGATACAATACCGTGTAGCTCAAGCTTGCAGGCAACGTGCCTCTAGCTTATCTTCTGGTAGCTTCCCATCTTGTAAATAGTCGATCAAAGGGCTCATCCACGAGTCCTCTACCACGAACCATTGCCATCATTGAGCCTCTCTTTTCGGTGCTCGGGATTGGTAAGAATTCTACCGGTATAGACTTTAAGTCTTCTGCAGCTCGGGTAGTCACTAGGCGAGCTAGTGCATCTGCATGAGCATTTTGAGCTCGTGGAATCTGGTTCACCTCAAACTTCTAAAAGGTGCTTAGCAGCTCCTGAACCTTCTAGAGATAAATGGCCATCTTTGACCCCCTGGTTTGATATTAGCCTCGAATCTAACAGACTATAACTTGGGAATCACTAAAGATCCTTAGCTGCTTAGCTCGCATTTCTCTGGCCAGTCGCAGTCCTGCTAGTAATGCCTTATATTCAGCCTCGTTGCTAGTTGCTTGAAACCCAAACTTCAAAGCATATAGAATCGTATGCCCTTCAAGACTGATTAACAGTACTCCAGCCCCAGCCTTTTACTTGCTAAACAATCCATCCACAAATAGCTCCCACATTATGCTTTCAAAAGACTCGACTCCCTCTTCTGTAGGCCCCGTGAATTCTGTAATAAAATTTGCTAGAACTTGGGCTTTGATTACTAATTTGGGTTTGAACTCAATGTCGAACTATGTCAACTCAACCGCCCATTTGAGAAATAGACCTGAGGTGTTGGACTTTTGGAGGACCTATTTCAATGGGTACCGGGTGAGGACCTTGATTCTATGAGCTTGGAAATATAGACGCATCTTTCTCGACACGATCACCAAGCAGTAAGCGAGTTTCTCCATTTGCGAGTACCTAGTTTCCGCATTGAGTAGCCTCTTGTTCACATAGTATACTAGGAGCTACGTCATTTCCTCCTCTCGCACCAAGGCTGCACTGAGGGCGTGCTGAGATACCCCCAAATACAAGATGAGTTTTTCACCTTCTACTGGTTTCAATAAGAGCGGAGTTTTGCCCATATTATTTTTCAATTACTGAAATGCCACCTCACATTGTTCAATCCATTCAACTTTTTTTGCCTTTTTCAGTACATCAACGAAGGGAATATATTTGTCAATGGCCTTCGAAATAAATCTACTGAGACCTAGAACCTAGCCATTGAGGCTTTGCATGTCTTTGATCTGATCAGGGGATCTCATGTCAATCAGAGCCTTGATCTTCTCAAGGTTAGCTTCAATCATTCAATCGTTTACCATAAAGCCAAGGAATTTCCCTAAGGCCACTCCAAATGCATACTTGAGCGGATTCAGCTTCATCTGGTAGTTCCTTAGTATCTAGAACATCTCCTCCAAGTCACGCACATGGTTAACTACATGTTTGGACTTCATCAGCATATCATCCACATACGCCTCCATCGTTTTGCTCGAACATCATATTGACCAATCGCTGATAGGTCGCCCCTATGTTCTTCAATCTAAAAGGCATGACTTTGTAACAATATAAGTCATGGTCTGTAATGAACGAGGTGTGCTCTTCCTCTTCTAGGCTCATAGGTATTTGATTATAGCCCGAATAGACATCCATGAAGCTTAAAAGCTGATGACCAGCTATTACATCAATGGGCTAATGAATTCTCGATAGGGGGAAGCAGTCTTTCGAACACGTCTTATTCAAATCTGTGAAATTAATACAGTTCTCCACTTTCCATTCTTCTTCTTCATGAGTACAGGATTGGCAACCTAAGTTGGGTTGTAGGCTTCTTAAATGAAGTTATTAGCCAATACCTTATCTATCTCTTCTTTCAAGGTTTCATAGCGTTTTGTTGTCATTGGTCTTCTTTTTGGTAAACTAGTTAATTGGTGTGGGGATCAATGTTCAGTCTGTGTGACATGACCTTGGGGTCTATTCCCACCATATTTTTGTGATTCCAAGTAAATACTTCTAGGTTCGCCTTAAGGAAGTTGACAAGTTGAGATCTTAGCTCTGAAGCTAAACCTCGCCCTAGCTTGAGGCATCTTTCAGCATCCAATTGGTTCACTTGGATGTGCTCAAGTTTCTCTATGGGCCTGATTGCTCTGTCTACATCCACCTCGCAAGGATTGAAGTCATGGCTTACCCCTTTTTCACTCATTACATAGGGCTTTCCTCTCGAGACCACATTGACATTCTTCCCTTTAACTCTCATCTTTACTGTATCCTCATAACAATGCGTGCTAGATGCTGCTCACCCCCCACCCAGCCTATCTCATTGAGAGTTAAAAATTTGACTATGAGAGTCCTGGTAAAGGTGACCACATCTAAATCATTCATCTCTCTCTGAAAAGTCTTCCCAATCCAATTTCTAGTTACTTGGTTGTTTTTAGTAACAGAGAGACAGGTATGGTGATCAATGATGGATTTCAATTGATAGGTGACCCTATCAAATATTGGAGACCCACGCACTCTCCGAGGATAGTCTATAACTTCACATCGACACACTATTCTACTTCTTTCATTTTTCATTCAATTCAATCTAAAACCCTTCTGAATTGCATAATTTACAATGACCTCTCGAAAATGTCTAAAATTCCTAAACAACTGCCCCTTCTACAACCTAATTTTTCCATGTTCTCCTACTACAAAAGCTACCACTGTAGTTCCTTTATAATTGTCATCCTTATCATTGCTATTGACTAGAATGGGGTAGTCTTCATTTACATCAGATAGGTAATCTTTATCACCTATGGGCTGGCCAACATTATCAACTTATACACTATCTTTATGGTCTTCTTCACCCAAACTCACATCTCTTTCCTTACCATCAAACTCCATATGATTATCACTATTCTCACTACTCTCCCTAGATGGTGTATAGACACTTTCCTCACTCTCAGAACCATATCCGCCCTTAAATGGAACACATTCTGAATTAGAAATCAGAATCTGTTCTTTGTCATTTGATGACGTTGGGTTGGGCTGACTATTTGCTGCAGTTGGGTGGCTTCAATGTTTGTGTTAGGCTGACTATTGATGTTGGGTTAATTGTTTAGGTAGGGCTGATGATATGAATCAAGGTATATTGTTTGTAATGGGAGGTAGTCTACATTAAAATGCATCTTATTAACTCTCCTAACCTCAAACTCAATCATGACATTTGTTAAATCCTTCTCATTTTCAATTACCTTAACGCTATTCGACCATGGCAACCTCACTTCTTGGTAAAATCTCTCCCCTAGTACCGTTTCAACACCTAAACATTCCAACATGATACTATCCCAAAGAAATTTTAAATTCATGTAATTGGCAATATAGCACCCTATTTTAAAACTTCTACCCATAAAAGTGGCACTCATATTAATTTGAAATTCTTGCAACAAAAAAACATGCCAACAAACAATAACAAAAAATGAAATACTCCAAACTGTTCCAACAAGCATGCCAACAAAGAGTACCAGCCACCTTCAACAGTAACAAAGAAATATACATATCTTTGCATTGTTCTGTTTTAAGACATATATACATCAGTTATGAAAACTTTTTCTTCAAACATACACAATAACAAACATACATATTCGAGTCACAACAACATAATCTTGACAAACAATAACAAGAAAAACTTCATCAAAAATTTAAAACAAAACAAAACTTTTTTTTTTTCTAAATCCATGTCAAAGTATAAGATCATCACAACAAATCAACACGTAAAAAGAAAAGTCCCCACTGAAAAATCAACAAGTATCAGAAAAAAATATTAGTACTAATAAAAAAATTTACGTTTTTTTCTTTCCAAATCTATGTCATCCTATGATGTTCGTAACTGAAAATCAACAAGCGGAGCAAAAGTGTAATTTGTTTAACAAAAATCATACAAAATTCATGATTATAAATCAACCCATTTATCAGACAACAAAAAGAACATGTTCAATGAAAAAATAAAATAAAATAAAATAAAACAACATGCATGTCAAACATTAATACTTTGAAATGCTAGTCCTCATCATGACAACAGATTAATAGCCAAAAACAATAGATTATCAACACTTTTTTTAGAAATCACCCTACAAATAACATATTGGAAGCACGAACGTCATTATAAAACAACATGCATGTCAAATGTTAACACTTTAAAACACTAGTCTTCATCACAACAATAGATTATCAACCATTTACAACATATTATCAACCAAATTTTCCAGAAATCACACCACAACTACAAGCACAACAACCATTATCCAAGGTTTTGAAGAAAAAAACCTACCTTTCCCCCATATTGCAAGCTTAGCAATTGTTTTCCTCCATGGTTGTCACCAGTACGATCGATGAATTCCAACAAAGGAGAAAGTCGATCTGGTTTTGATTTGATTTTCAGTTCAAAAGGGCTTGTTTTTTAGGTTACTCATAGAGAATGGTAAACACTCACTCACCAGATAGAGAATGGAAAATGAATTAAAATGGTACATAGTCATTCGCTTCTCTTCAGTTTCCTGTTTTTAATTTTTTATTATTTTTAAATCAAAAAAATCTTGTTAGCATTTAATATAAGTGATGTGTGACAGTCATGCCTTACATGACCGGTTTCACAAGTAATTTGACAAAAGTAACGTCTACTAACTCACTTTAACAGTTGAGGGCTAACGTATTATTAAACCCAAACATTTACTTCATCTGTTTAAGGGTTTACTTAAGGAAAGTTTTGCACATTTTGCTCTATATTTTTATTTGAATTAAAAAGGAATTTGTCTCTTATATTAAATTAACCGGGCAAAATGAGAAAGTAGTATGAGAAATGGCGGCTAGCATTTTTTAAAACTTGGTGGTATCCAAATTTTTTCTATCATTCGAAACCCTAACGAAGACGAAACACCCACCTTCCTCTCCTGACCTCAGCAGCACGATTTTGCAGTTCTTCACAAACGCATAAACCATTAACAGCAGAGCCTCTAATGCACTTGCACGCCTGAATCTTCTTCTTCCCCCTCTCAATCAAGCATGGCCCTCCATCTCCGCTCTTCGCTACTCGTATCTCTCTCTTTCTTCCTCTCTCTCTTTTTCTATACAACTCACGTCTTTCTATTTTTATACCTTCGCATAATTTCCAGTCACATAATTTATACATTTTTCGTTTTTGCAGAGGAGGAGCTTTCTTCATGGAGTCAGACCAGGTTTTATGCCTTTTTTTTTTTTTTTTTTTTATTTATTAAATTGTAAGTTTATTTGCATAGTTACAAATACAGTTGACTAGTGTTTTAATTGATTTTTTTTTTCGGTTCTAAATTGAAGTTTTAAAAAAATGTGCTTTCATATTCATATATATCACTGAAATGCTGTGAATTGTTGTTGTTGTTCTTCTTCTTTTTTGTTTTCGGTTTGCCAGTTTGTGTTTACTTTATAATTTTATTATTAGGTTTTAGTGAAGGCTTTCGTAGATACGATGTCAGTTCATCTCCTGTGGAAATGGTATTGAAGATTGAGAAGGAAGGTGTTGTTCGCTGTGAGGATGATAATTCGGTTATGCATGATAAAATAGCCAAGATTCGGAGTGAATTCGATGCAGCTAAACAGAGTTTTGCTAAGATTCCTGAGGCATTAAAGGAAACTCCGAAGATGCACCCTAAAGGTTTAATGTTGTTGTGATGTTGTGTTTGAGCTCAATGTAATAATTTTGTTACTGAGTGGTGATGTTGTGTGTCGTGATAGGTATATATGTTAATAAGAATCTGAGGCTGGATAATATACAAGTTTACGGGTTTGACTATGATTACACGCTGGCGCATTACTCTCCTAATTTACAGACTTTGATATATGATCTTGCGAAGGAACATATGGTTAATGAGGTCAGTTTGGTCCGATTATTACTGTAATGCTCTTATTCTTGTTTTGTTTTAAGGAACGTAGTTTATGAAGAAGTGTTTGTTTAATGGTGTTGTGTGGTTTGCAGTTTAGGTATCCTGACTTTTGCATGAGTTTCAAGTATGATCCAACTTTTCCCATTAGAGGCCTCTACTATGATAAGAAAAAAGGATGTCTCTTGAAGTTAGATTTTTTTGGGTCAATTGAGCCAGATGGGTGCTACTTTGGTCGTCGCAAGGTAATCCTCAGTTAATATTTTTTTTGTTTTTTTCCTGTAGATTTATGATAACTTTTAGTGCCTGGAATTGATATTTTAATATTGATGATTGTTTGTGGTATTTCACTCATGTTATTGTCTTATTGACGATTTTATGAAAGAGGTGTTGCTTGCCAAAATGCTTGAATTTGTGTTTGAATTTTTATTATGTCTTATTAGAATTATTTCCATTTGGGATGATCAAGTGCATAATGGTTGAGATACCTTTTATAATATAAATAAATGAAGGAATTTATTGCCATGTGTAATTAACAATAAGGAAATGTCTGAGTGAGATTTAGCCGAAGTTTCTTGTATTTCAACTTAAGAGAAGATACCATCATGAGAACTTGCATAGTACCTGTGATTCACTTTACTGGTTTGTTTGAAACACAGCATTCCAATTGTAAACCATAATTAATAATCCCACATGATACAATGTGTCAGGTCCTCAGAATTTGGGAATTTTTATGCGCACCTTTAGATTCGTGTAAGCTATCAGATTTATAATCAATCATACTTTCTAGAATCTCAAACTTTATGATGAGGATAAACCAATATGTTAAAAAAGGAAGGTTAAGGGTGAAGAGAATGTGCATAAGGGAAACAATTCATTAAAATTTGTATATCTTTAGTCATTCACAAGGAAACCAATGCAAAATGTTTTAACTGTGCTGTTCTTTGAAACATTTATTGCGATTTAAAGTGTACTGTGTTTTATCGTTTATTATTCATTACAGCTTAGTAGGAAGGAAATAGAAGAGATATATGGCACGAGACATATTGGCCGTGATCAAGCTCGTGGCCTTGTTGGTTTGATGGATTTCTTCTGCTTTAGTGAGGTTAGTTCCTTTATAATTGCTCCTACTTTTTTTTTTTTTTTGGCCTTTACTATGTGCTATCAAAAATGGGATCCGCCACCTAAACCTGTTGTGGCAGTGATTGACTCAGATATAGCTTTATCATATTCATGTCTCACATGTTTCACGAGAGCATGCAATCAAATGGGGAAGGGGAGGGGGTGTGTCAGCGACAGTGGTAGCTGTAGTTACACTCTGTGATTGCAATTATACATACATTTTGGCAGAAGGCTATCCTTTTTCAGATTGTATGCCCTGAAAATTTCGTTTAATTATTACTGTGTAGGCATGCCTAATTGCGGATATGGTGCAACACTTTGTAGATGCTAAGCTGGAATTTGACGCATCTTACATCTATCAAGATGTAAATCGTGCAATTCAGCATGTCCACCGAAGTGGCTTGGTCCATAGAGGAATTCTTTCTGACCCCCAAAGATATCTTGTTAAAAATGTAAGTTATAATTATTGCTTATTGTTGGCTAAGTAATCTTTCAAACTATGCCGAGGTTGGATGTTAATCATTTAAAGGAAACACTATTTTGAAAATTTTCACGCTGTAAAGATGACTATTGTATTTTCTACTTGGGACTTCATTTTGATATTTATGTGGTCCATGTTTCAGGGTCAGGTTCTGCGTTTTCTCAGGATGCTAAAAGAGAAGGGGAAGAAACTATTCTTGCTTACCAACTCTCCTTACTATTTTGTGGATGGAGGGATGCGTTTTATGTTGGAGGTACTTTACGTAGCAAGTAACCACATCATAACCTGAGGCATTTTAATTTATTTTGATGTGATTAATCCCTGTATGACTCATGTTCCAGTTGAATGACTGCTATTGATTGCTTATCCGTCTTAAGTTTGTAATCATGTCAATCTGGTCTTTTTATCTGTAATTTGTTTTATGAGGATGGAAAGGATTCAATTTAAAGTCATTACGGTCATTAGAACTATAGTTTATTCTTTCAAACTCTGAACTGTCTTGAGTAGTCATTTGTATTATATATTATGCCACTTAAAATTTCAGAACATTTGTTCCTTGATGTTTAAATAAATCTGATATAAAGGTCTGTTTATGTGTGTGATACATGATAATCTGCCCCTATAATTGTATGCATTAATTCAAGTTAGCTTTTAAATTACCTATATATCCTTTATTTTGATTGTTAAATGACGTGTAGACGTGTAGTTTAGCATTCTTCCTCTATAATTGAAATTTTTATATAATATGATTTGAAGGCAATTTGTGTGTTTCTTTGAGGATATCTTCCCATTCTTATTGATGAACCACTACATTAAAGTATATCTTTTGGATAAAGGATTTAGAATGCTAGACAAGTGCTCCTCACCTCTTTATATAACCAATCTTAGAAACTTTCCTTAGTATTATTAGAATCCTAAAATAATAATATTTGCACTTTCAATAATACTAAGGATTTTTTCCTTTGCTTAGACACTCTTTTGTTAGTATTATTATTGTCTTCATATTTGTGAAAATCTTTCAAAGTTTCCTCAGCTGATGTTGACCTGTTTATTAGGATTCTCTGGGTTACAGAGACTCATGGAGGGAGCTTTTTGATGTTGTGATTGCCAAAGCCAATAAGCCGGACTTCTACACATCTGAGCATCCATTCCGGTTTGTATTTCAACTGATTAATATCTTTATCTGTTTCTTACAATTTTTCTTGTAAGTTAGAAATCACAACTGGTGATTTGTATTATTTACAAATCCTTAGAACCTCTATGATTGTGTAATACCACTTTCTTGCATGTGTTATTATAATATATTCTGGATACATGGGAGGGTGAAAGATTGACATGAAAAATACCTGAATATCCTATCTAGGTATAAAACAAACATAATTAAGGTTGGAATCTTTTACTGAATCTTCATGGTTGTGGTTTTGCTTTCCAATGGAGGAGAGTAGTGCACATCAAAAGATTTCAACAAAGAATACCCTTCAGAAACATAATAGACTTTAGTACCTAATAAGTGATTGGTCTTGATTTTTTGTAGCTGTTGAAGAGGGTAAATTAGTTGCCTTCCAAAATTGATCCTGTGTTCAAAATTGTGAAAAATAAAACTTTATTACCTTATTATGTCAAAAAAGGGAAAAATAAAAACTTCTATTGCTTTTTTTTTTTTTTTTCAACCTCATGAAAAGTTTCTTATTCATACTTCTCATTTTCTTCAATTTTTTTCTGTTTCATCTCCGAGTGACTAACTACATGTTATACTAATTTATTGTCTGGTGATTTGTTTCTGGTCTTTGCATGTAGCTGTTATGACACAGAGAAGGACAATTTAGCTTTTACAAAGGTGGATGTATTTCTTCCGAATAAAATTTATTACCATGGATGCCTTAAATCATTTCTCCAAATTACTAAGTGGAATGGCCCGGAGGTACATTATGTTTTACTTTTTATGAACAATTCAAATGAGATTTGTTTTCACATGCTTGTTGAATAACTGAAAAATTGCACGGATTTCATCCCTCTGAAAACACTTTTTCACATGCTTGTTGAATAACTGAAAAATTGCATGGATTTCATCCCTCTGAGAACACTTTTGCTTGGCGATTGCTTTGCTTTTGTTTGAATGTTTGGAACAAGTTAGTCATTTTTATTTATTTATTATTTTTTGTTAGGTGATATACTTTGGTGATCACCTATTCAGTGACCTAAGGGGGCCTTCAAAGGCTGGTTGGCGCACTGCTGCCATCATCCATGAACTAGAAGTATGTCTCTTCCCATATTCTTTTGACTTGTTTCTTAAATGCTTGTAATTTTGATTATAGTCTTAGATTAAACAATTTGTCGAATGAATATTAATTCTGGTTAGCAAGATTGAGTACATATTTTTCTATGGTTATTGGACCTTCTTTAGTGCATGGAATGAACTTTTGGACTTTCTATGATCAGTGTCAGGCTATTCGGCTAATCCCAAGTTTATTGAGTTTCTTATCTGTTTTAATTATAGATTGCTACTTGCTTTTAATTGGTATTTTTGTCTGCAATAATTTTGAGATGTCTAATATGATGACCATCTGTAAGTCTTAAAAGTATTAGTTTGGGATAAAAGAGTAGAGAAAATCAGCTGGTATATGTTTTTGTAGGTGAGAGGTGGCTTTTATGTCGTGACCAATTTTTGACTCGCTGGTCCTGGTTAATATAGGATGCTTGTGTAATTGATTGTCATTTAAATGAAAGAGCTAATTAGCCATATTGTTAAGTTACTCTGTATGGTGACTGAAGATACTGATTTTTGTTAATAAAAAAAGTGTGATTTTGATCTTGTATTCCATCTGTGAGTTTTCACCTTTTTATATATATATGTATAAAAGTCATTTTTATATTAAGTCATATAGATTGTGATTGATTTAGGTTCTCTTTAATTGATGCAGACTGAAATAAATATACAAAACGAGGACAGTTATCGTTTTGAACAGGTGTGATTCAGCCTTTCACTCATCTCTCATGGATTTTTGTTGACAGCGGCTTATATTTAATTCTTTGTGATGTTTGCTACAAAAGCTTTATGTAGACTACCATAGGTAATTTGCATTAAAGCTTTATTAAATTCAAGTCAAGCTCCACTGGGAGTGCTAATATTGAAAGAATTTACCAACTTTTTTGTTTGTTTTTGTTTGGTTTTTCTGTTTTGGCCTATGGATAACACTTTTTTTTTTTTTTTTTTAAATCTCATTTTAAGGTTGCGAAAGCTTTGTTGATTGCATGATATGCATATATATTTATTAATTATTTATTATTATTTTTTTTAAATCTTCCTAAAATGTTTAGCTCATATTCGGATTGAACTTCTTTTGCATTGTCATTCATGTTCTCGCTTCTCTCTTTCTGAGAATTATTGTTTAAAAGTCTGCTAGCTCTCTTAGCTTTAGCTATGCAATCAGAAATAAAAATTGGTTTTACATGGCACTAAACTTTTGGAAGTTCCATCAAGTTCATTTGCTAGACGGCTTGCATCTTGAATTAAAATAGCTGTTTACAATTGTCTGATTACGATTGCTCTCTTGGTCGAAAATGATCTTTGACTCCTCACTCATTTTTTTTCTAGCATGGTTTTATTTTTTATTTTTATTTTTAAAGAAAAAAGAAAAAGACATTTTTTCATTTTTCTTCATGCAGGCAAAATTTCATATAATTCAAGAACTGCTAGGTAAATTGCATGCAACTGTAGCTAATAGTAGGATAAATAGAGCATGCCAGTCACTTTTGGAGGAACTCAACTATGAGAGGGAGAAGGCATGCAACAAGATGAAGAGAATGTTCAATACATCTTTTGGAGCCACTTTTCTCACTAACACAGGCCAAGAATCTGCTTTTGCCTATCATATTCATCAATATGCAGATGTGTACACCAGTAAACCTGAAAACTTTTTGTTCTATCCACCAGAAGCATGGCTTCATGTTCCATATGATATCAAGATCATGCCACATCATGTGAAGGTATTTCAGAATTTGTTCTTGAAAAAAGTAATATATTTTTTTCCCTCTTTTTAAATAATAAGGTATTTTAAATGTTTTTGTTCAATTTGCCAAATACATAACCAAAATAGTTGAATTCTGTGAATTGTTTAGGCACCGTTTGATCATTTTTTTCTACATATCATTCTATATCTGGGATCTTCCCTTAATTAGCTTTTTCTAATGAAACGTTCCTTCTTTCAGGTTCCATCAAGCTTGTTCAAAAACCAATAGATGTAGTATCCCAGTGCTTTTTAAAGATGGGAAAATTTTGTCAATGCTCAGCATTGTATTCATTATTAATTCAGTTCATTCATTGATGTTTCAACAATAAGGAGAGCTATAGTAGTTCCATGATATGGGTGGAAATGGGATGAACAGCTCCAGGAAAAACATCCTAGGAGACTACAGAGTGGGCAAATAACTTGCGTACACCTTCTAGGTAATAGTTAAAATGTATCTTTATTTATTCTATCAACTGCCATTTGAAACCACAGTCTGCTTTTGAGTTCAAATATGATTTGAGACAGCAGATTAGCACAATGAATTAATTATACAGTAAAACAATGCATCAATTCAATATTAGTTGTATATATATAATTTCATGCTATTTATGTTCATTCTTAACTGCTGGAATATGTTGATAGATTCTGTCATGATTCGTATCTTCACTAATCATAGAAAACACTCTGTAAACACATTTATTCATATAGCTGTCAATAGCTTTCTTGTTAGACAGACAAATTTTCTTGATTTCTACTTTGAAGATCATGTTACAGTGTTTAGTTCTGTTTATATTAACCTTGATTTTTTTTTGTTTTTTCAATAGATATCATTTGTGGTGGGAGTGACTTGAACTTGAGATATTATCAGACTAAATAAACATTCTTTACTATCAAGCTAGATTGGGTCCATATATTAACGCAATTGAGCTTGAATTTGGAAATTAGAGTATGATATTAGAGAGTTTTACTACTGCAAATTGATGTTAGGATTGGACGCTGATAGTTACATTAGAAAGTTAACCTCAATAGTAGTATTTTCCATAAATCTATCCGTATGCTTCAATAGGAGTCCAATAACATTATCTACGACTCCGATTAATTTCCAATGCTTTGTTATAATTGATAGGATAAAAGCATATAATTGATGGTGAATTTTTTATTATTTTTTCTAGACTCTACCAAGTTTTTTTTTTTTTTTCCAATTATTGGGATCGGCCCAGGAAACAACTGGGATCAAGTGGGATCGAACACAGGTGGCGCGAGCTGGGGAACGGCTCCGACTCACATATATGTAGAGAAGCGGTCCACACGCAAGTGGGGAGAGATAACCACAATTTTGTGGCTATGGGTGTCGAACCCAGGACCAAGAATGGTCTCTAGCTGTGTGGCTACCACTGCAGCAAAGCACAAACAACAATTTTACTAAGGTTTTTGTTTTTTAAAAATTTGTGATAGTCATTTCATAAGGCAATAAATGGAATGAGTGTGAATTTCAATAATCATTTATTTTTTTACAATATCTATGTTTTTAGACATAGGATTGAAAAAATTATAGATTAATTTGAGGACTGCTCTGGGTAGTTTGCTGTCTATTGTCACCTTGGTTAGTAGTATTCTAGAGCATTTCACTTCATTCTTGTGTGTTTATTCCGAAGAAGCAAATAGAGTAAGCATATGTGCGTGCGAAATATGCTATTACTTGTACAACTGATGAATATTGGGTTCTTTCTTGATCCTTTTTTGTCAAGACAATTGTACAAAATCTTAGTGATGTTCTACCTTTTTTATTTTGTTTTATTTTTTGATTAGAAAAAAAAGATAAAATCTTTGCTTATATTTTTGGGTGAGAGATAGATATGGTCTATGCATATTTTCTCCACCTAACCATCACTATCAATTTTAATACTTTAAGAATAGAGTAGCTTTTTTGCCATTTAAAAAATTATTCCTTACACTCATTTGTACATTGCATCCAATATTAAGATTTAAAATTTTATATTTTTTTAGGAAAAATCTTGAAAAATCCCAAAAACCCCTTGATATATACAAATATGTAGATTTTGCCACTTGTGATTTCATTTTTATCCGACATACTATTTGACATTAATATAAATAGTCAAAATACCTTTTAAAGGCGTATGAAAGGACGACAATGCTCCTAATAGTCATAGATTCCATTAGGTTGACATAGTTAACCGTTTGACTCTAGGGGCAACAACAGAAATACAATGGAAATTCATTTAGCTGCAGGGGCAATAAATCAAAATGACCAAGTGGGGTGCCTTTTCAACTAAACCGATCATCCACTTGCTTCGTCTTTCTTCTACGTTTCTCCATTTCACGCCATAACAAACCCTAGTTACTGTTCACCCACCATTTTCTTCACTCAAACTTGTAGCTTGCATGGCAATCGAAACTGTTCTACTATGTTGAAAGCTTGGTTTTCTAATGTGAAAGGATGGTTTGAAGAAGTGTTGGTAGAAAGAAGTGAAGTGTTGTGGTCAATGAAGGCAAGGTAAGTTTTTTAAGTACTTTTTACGTTTGAAATGTTTTACAAAGTTTAATTGTAAGGAATGAAGCCGATGATGTTTTGTTGTAATGTATGTACATTGTTAGGAATTTTTTTTTTTTTTCTTTTGCAAAAAATTTGGGAGTTTTTCGATTGGACGTCGAAAAAGTTTAATTGGTTGTATGATTATGTATATTATGTGTGGAAATATGTTTACATGTGATGAATGATTTGAAAACTCATTTTTGTTAATAGTTTATATGTTTTCAATGCTATAAATCATTTCAATTTGATGTTTTTAACATCAGAAACTGCTTTGGTTGATGTTTGACATTCTGTGCATAATTAATTATGACGTTGATAAAGTGTATCTAGTGTTTGATGTTGCATTTTGATATTTTATGTATTTGATGTTGCTTTTTATTTTTTTTATTATTACTGATGTTGCATGTTTGATATTATGTGTATTTTGATGTTGTTAAATTGATAAATTGATGGTGTATATTATTTGTAATATGTGCAAAATGTGTATTATGGGTAAATTATGTAGTATATTTGAGATATACTTTATATTATGTCTATGTATTGTAATATGTTGTTGATGCTAATACATGCGTGTATTCGAATAGTGTGTGTTTGTATTTTATTTGATGTGTTCTATTCAGTATATCATGTTTGTATTCTTTTTTATGTGTCTTGTTCAATATTATGTGTAAATTTACAGTATGTATTGTAATTGTGTATGTATTTTTACAGTTATAATGACATTGATAGAGGTTGTAGTGCGTCATCGTGATAGAGTGACTAAATCGTTTGAGTGTGACAGATGCTATCAGTCTTAATACTTTTGTTACATGCAATATTGTTATTGCTTACTAGGTTTCTATATTGTTATTTGTTTATTAAATTTTTTAAATCGTATAACTATATTAATATCGACTTTCTGGTAAACATTGTACAAGGCATATTTGTGCCAATTTCAGGCAATAGTACCCTGGGTGGCGTTTAAAAAACCTGTTTTAGGAGGCTAATAAAGTCTATTGTGTGGAGCATTTCAAGCTGGTTATGCTAGAAATTTCTCATCTTAATGAGGATGCCTTAATATGGTTGGTTGAAATAAATTCACGTCACAGGAGTAGGCATAGATTTTATGAGAGAATTAGTACTGATCATGTTACTAATAATATGACTGAAAGTTTTAATATAATGTTGGGTGATCATGTGTAAATCTTATTTGGAGTTGATAGAGTGTATTAGAAGGATGATGACGTAGTTATTACAAAAAAGGAAGAGTGAGTGCTCAAGTTGGAGGGATGATTTACCCCCTGTTGTGAGGGTTGATTTACTCCCTTTTCGCACTTTGCACATGTCATATCCCACTTTCTTGTTAACAAGTTAACATTTGTGGTATTTCAGATAAAAATGAAACAGCGAGTGGTAAAATGAGATATTTTAATTAGGGGTGGCAATATGAGTTCCAATACGACGGGTCAACACGAATTCGTAAAAAATAAATGGGTATGGGTCGGAGTTAAACGAATTCGTGTCATAATTGTGTCAATCTGCTTAATCCGTTTATTAAACGAATCGAATTGAATTTATTTAAACGAATCATGGGTTGACACGATTAAAATGAGAAAAAATTATATTAGAGGGGTTTATGTGTAATTATGCATTGATATATATATATATATATATACATATTCATCCAAAACCTAAACAGTCTAACCCATTTAAGCTCATTTCGGTAGCACACCTACACCCCACAACCCATTGTGCCGACTCACCCTCTTCTCCCTCACGGTCACCCTCAAGGTCGTCGATCGTTCTCCTTTCGTCCTTCACGCTCGTCGTCCGATCTTCCCTCTTGCCTCACGCTCGCCGTTCGATCTTCCCTCTTGTCTCACGGTTGCTAGCCATTCTTCCCTCCTCCCTCACGGTAGCTGGTCGTTCTCTCCTTCTCCCTCAAGGTAGTTGGTCGTTCTCTCCTCCTCCTTCACAGTTGTAGCCCATTCTCCTCTCCTTCCTCACGGTCGGCGCCCGTTCTCCATTTCTCCTTAAGATCGTCGCCTCTTCTCCACGGTCCACTACAGATCCACGGCTCCACCACAGCACAACCAGATCCACGATTCCACCACGACACCACCAGATCCACGGCTCCATCACCATAATGTTATGAAATTTTAATTGTCATGGATTTACATTAAGTTTGAGCATGATTTGATTTCATTTGGTTGATTTAATTTATTGGATTTTTTTTTTCTTTGAAAATCAATGTGTTGGTTTTTATGTGTTGATTTTGTTAAATTTGATGTTTGGTTTTTGTGTTGATTTCGTTGAATTTGATTTTTGATTTTTATCTGTTGAATTTGTTGTTTAATTTGGTGTTTGGTTTTTGTGTTAATTCTGTTGATTTGATTTTTGATTTTTATCTGTGAATTTGTTGGTTAAATATTTAATTGTGAATGATTTATTATATATATGTTTAAAATATTATTAAAATTAAACGAGTTAAATGAATTCAGCGGATTAAACGAATTTTGGTGGTTAAAAGAATTCAACGGGTTAAATGGGTTAAAGAGGTTAAACGAATTAAAATTCTTTATTGTCCAAACACTAAACGAATTAGTCGTGTCGTGTCGTGTCATGTCATTCGTTTGTAAACGAATTCGTATCGAATTCAAAAATGTCAACCCGTTTCTTAAACGAATTCGTGTCGAATTGGACGAATTTATAAATGAATCGAATCGAATTCAACTCAATTCGACATGTCAATCCTTTTTACCACCCCTAATTTTCATACGTTAGATGGATAAAGAAAAGGGAAATCCTAAAAACCACCTGAGCACTTAGATGGTTAATCAATAAGCCTCTACAACAAGGGTAAATCATCCCTCTAACTTGAGCATTCACTCGTCCTTTTTTGCAATAATTGCATCATCATCATTATTATGCATTCTAGTAACTCTAAATGAGATTTACACCTCTGATCAAACATACTATTAACTCTCATTCATATTATTAGTAGCATGATCAACACTAATTCTCTCATCAAATGTATACCTATTCTTGTGATATGAATCTATTTCAACTAGGAGTGGACATGGATTGAGTTGGATAAAACCGATCCAAAATCGACATTGATTGGTTATTTACTTTGAAAATCGACCCGACCCGAAATGGGTATAGAATTTGACATGAATTGAGTAATTTAGGTCGGTTCACGTCGGTTCGGACTTTTAAACGAGCCTTTAGAAAACACCCAAACACTCTAAAAAAAAGCCCTTTTAGAAAACACCCAAGCCCAAAGAAAAACGTCTCTAGAAAACATCCAAGTCCAAAACCTAGTCCATATTGGTCACCACCACCTCACTAGTCCAATCCTTTCCTCTCCACACCTAACGTCCCTTTTTCTCTTTCTGCATTTGTAAACACGTAAACCCAAAAACAAAGGACCTTTAGAAAGTGCTCAAGCTTAAAGAAACCCAGCAATCGTCGGTCACTACCACCTCTACCAATTTAATCCTCTCTTCTTTTTCCACCTTTAAATCTTTTTACATCTGTATCATCACCAACCTAAAAGGCCATAACTATCGATGGCATCATCTTATCAACCTATAATCATTTGTCGTATAATCACTAGTAAAAGAAGAGATCGACATCAATCTCTTTCCAACATAAGAGATCAATGTCGATCTCCTTCGATTGGCACATAACAAAGAAGAAATATTGAAGAAGAAACAGAGATTGATGTTGATAGTGAGGGAAATGGTCTATTTGAGATGAGAGAAATAGTAAGGGAGAGAGAAAGAGACAAAAGAATCAGTAAGGGTTGAGTTGAGAGGTTTGAGAGAGAGATTAAGAGAAATGGCGGCTAGCTAGGGTTAGTGAAATGAGATATGCCTATTATACTTTCTATTTTTTTTTTTTTTAATAAAAATCAAAGTCAGTTTTGGGTTCAAGTCGATTTTTTTTTTTTTTAATCTAAAACTAAATTGAAATCGAGAAAACTCTATTTTCCCCATTGAAAACTGACCCAACCTAAATAACAAACGAAACCTGACAATTTCGAATAGGTTCTGGTTGGGTAGGTCCCCGTTTTTTTACCACCCTTAATTTCAGCCAACCATATTTAAGCATCCTTATTAAGATTAGAATTTTTTTGCATAACTAACTTGAAATCTCCACTGTTGCTTGAAATTGGCACAATTATGTCTTGCACAATACTTGCAAAGAGGTTGACATTTATTGTGTGTATTTTTGGGCTACATTAAATGGGTTGGTAAAAGCCCAAAGGCCCAACAAAGATGATCCAATGAATCGGCCTAATAGGTAAAAGTGGGCTGGTTAGTGTGAGCTCCTCCAACAACTCACTAGCTCCTCCCGTGAGCTCTTTTAGCAGCTTTCAACTCCTAGGATGCTCAGCTCTCAGCTCTCAGCTCTCAGCTCTTAGGACGTTCAGCTTCTCTAGCAGCTCACCAGCTCCTCCCGTGAGCTTCTTCAGCAGCTCACCAACTCTTAGCTCTCAAAAGGCTCAGCTCCCAGATCGCAAGCGCAGGCATAAGCTTATCAACTCACCTAAAACGACCTCGTGAGCTCATTTTGGATGAGCTCCAAGTCACCCAGAGCAGCTCCAGCTCTCACGATAACGTGACGTGCGAGGCCAATCATTCCAGATCAGTGGCAGCGTGATTTACTCAACCACTACAGTGTAGGTAGTGTCAGAAGACTCAAACTTTTTGACAGAAGACTTTAAAAATTGTAACATGCATTTATTGCTTTCCTATTACTATAACACCTCTCCCTCTTTGTAAATATGAGCAAAATCATAGTAAATAGGGATGGTTTTTTCTACTCTCTCTCTTCTCTCTCTCTTTGTACCCAGAAAATACAGTAATAACAGTGACTGCCGTCTCTAACCGAAGCCGACGTCGACGCCGTGGACGTAGGCCTTCCCCTTGGCCGAACCACATAAAATCTGCGTCTAATCTCTTTCTTTTTGTCTCTGTTCTCTTGCTTTTGTTTTATTTTTCATTAATTTGCAATCTTGGGCTTCAAGAATCTCGTTGACTAATTTCTCATGTCAACAATATTGGTACAGTTATATAATTTAAAAATCTTAGTAAACAAATAATATATATAGAAACCTTATTTACCTTGTACTTGCATAGGGAAATACCTTCTCAATAGCATTAAGGGTCCCTTTTTGCTTATCATTCGTGAATCATAATGGATCACGGAAGGATATTATAAGTGTTATTTCAAATGGTTAAGGAACTATAACCAATTAGCCAATGTTTCTCCACATACACAAACTGTAAATGGAAGCACTTCACTATTTACATCTAAACTAATTGTAGAAAGGACACGTTCATATGAGCCCTTGAGGTGGCAACCATCAAGTTCTATTAATGGTTGGCAACCCTAAAAAAATGCTTGTTTTTGAGCATGAAAACCAAAAAAAAAATAAAAAAAAATAAACATAAGAAAAGTGGGATATGGTGGTTGCAAACGAATGAAAGCAACAAAACTTGGGTTATGTTTTTGCGCTGCGTATCCATATCTCCTAAGTAGCCTAAAATTGCTAGCATGATTTTCACCTAACCCAGTTAGTTTTGTATGTTTCGTTTTGTATAATTTTTTTCTATCCACTATCACCTTATACTTATCCTTAAATAAATCAGCAAAGACTGATATCTTAATATCAGGATTACTTTTAATAAGGTTATCAAAATTTGCTACATATCCACTTTACTCTTGCTTTTTGATTTTGAACCACACTCTAACACTCATGCACATCATAGTATGTCTTGATTTGCATGTTCTTCCCTTTTTATCATCTTTGATGCATGAATCCCCCATAAGCAACGCTAAGCTTTACACTTATATGTCAACCTGATCTAATTATTAATCTCTCTAAGTAAAGTTACTCCCTCCTAATTGCCCTTTGTGAAAGACAATTCTCTCTCAAGTATGTGGCTTGAAAGGATCACCTTTCATAAGTCTTGCCACTTTCTGTTCAAGTGTTTCTATTATGTCATCCTCACTACTGACCTCATCATATTCACATGACCTACAACCTTCCATTGAATTCCACTTGTCCTTAACCATTTGTTCCCAGCCTTATCTCTCTCACCCATAATTTCCCTTCCTTCATCTCCTACAGTTCCTTTCCCATATCTCCCTCACTGGCATGTTCCTCTTCCTTTTCTCCCTTACCCTCCTTGTCCTCACCTTCCTCTTCTCCCTTATCCCCATTGTCCTCACCTTCCTCATCTCTTTGAGCCCCACTTTTCTCAACAACAAAAAGGCCACACTTTAATCGACTAAAATCATAAGAGTAATTATCATCCACAGGATGTGGTTTTGGCTCCCTATTTATAGGTGCTATAGGGATGTAGTGTGTAGTTTCTATTTCAAAGTCAAATCTTACACAACTTCCTCTCTTTATATTTTTCAAACAAATCCATCAACTACGTATCATAATCTATCAATAGCTTTTGTTAACTCTTAGGTATTAAGGCATGGGGAATAAAGTCATCTTTAAGTACTGTATTGTTTAGACATATCGCACGTAATAATAGTATAAGACTGATAGAATCTGTGTCACACTTAAATGGTTCAATCAGTCTATCACGAGAACGCACTACAACCTCTATCAATGTCATTGTAGCTGTGTAAAAATACATATGTGCAATTAGAATACAAATAGTAAATTTGCATATAATATTGAACATCATGTTATATTAAACAGGATGATGATACACATCAAACAGAATACAAACACATACTATTAGAATATAATCATGTATTAGTATCAACAACATATTACAATATACAAAAAATATGAAGCATGTCTCAAATATACTACATAATTTACCCATAATACACATATTACATATGTTACACATAATATACATGTCATTGGTTTATCAGTTTAATAGTAACAAAATACACATAATATCAAACATGCAACATCAGTAATTGAAAAAAAAAAAATGCAACATCAAATACTTATAATATCAAACATGCAACATAAAACACTAGAAACATTTTATCAATGTTTAAATATGCACACATGTTATGCATAGAATGCTAAACATCAGCCAAAGAAGCTTATGATGTTAAGAACATCAAATAAAAATGATTTATAGTACTGAAAACATGTAAACCATTAACAAAAATGAGTTTTCAAACCATTCATCACATTCAAACATATTTCCACACATAACATGCATAATCATGCAACCTATTAGAATTTCTTAATGTTTAATAGAAAAACCGCCAATTTTTTTTTTCTTTTACAAAAAAAAAAAAAAAAAACTAACAACATGCAAACACTCCAACAAAACATCATTGGCTTCATTGCTTTGAATAAAACATTGTAAAACAACCTATCAAATATAAAAAGTACTTAAGAAACCTACCTTGCCACCATTGACCACGACGTTTCACTTCCTTCTACTAACGCATAGAAGAATGACAAAGCAAGTGGGTAGTTGGTTTAGTTGGAAAGGTACCCCACTTGGTCATTTTGATCGGTTTAACATGTGGCCCACGACTTTGTTTATGTGCCACCATCAAAACCGTTCATCATTTTATTTATTTATTTTTTCTTCTTTCTTAGTTTTCATGGTCGTTTATGTTATTGCCCTTCCAGCCAAATGGATGTCTATTGCATTTTCATTTTTACCTTTGGAATCAAATGGTCAATCATATCAACTTAACGGATTCTATAACTATCAGAAGTTTTGTTGTCCTTTTATATGCTTCTAAGGGTTATTTTGATTGGTTTTAACATGTGGTCAACCACTTTGTTTATGTGTCACCATCAAAATCGTTCATCATTTATTTATTTATTTATTTTCCCTTTCTTAGTTTTCATGGCCGGTTACATTATTGCCCTTGTAGCCAAATGGATATCCATTACATTTTTGTTTTTACCCTTGGAATCACACGATCAATCATGTTAATCTAACAGAATCTATGACCATCAGGGGTATTGTCGTCCTGTGATACGCCTCTAGAGAGTATTTTGACTATTTATATTAATGTCAAATGGTATTTCGAATACAAATGAAATCATGGGTAGCAAAATGTATATATTTTCATACGTCAAAAGGTTTTTTGGGATTCTTTTTGAAATATAAAAAATAATCCTAAATCAATTTGTATATGTAATTTATAAAATTTACATTTATAAATATTCTTTATTTTTTTTTTCCTTCATCTTCTCCAATCCATCTTCTATTGTTCTTTTCTTTCATTTTTCTTTTTGTTTTGGTCTCTATTCTTTTTCTATCTTTCTCATCAATAGCTTCAAAATACATTAGCCAAAAAGAAAAAATAGAAAAAATTACTTTTCTTGACACTTGACTGCACATATACATATAGAATATTTTGTATGGGAATGATTTGTCCAAAGATCTAGATTTTATTTATTTATTTATTTTTAATTGGATGGAAATATGTTTTTCTATGGATTACATTATGTCAAATACAAAATAAAGCAAGTAAAAATAAAGAAAATCACACACAATACCTTATCATTCAGATTTATTTAATTTACATATATTTTAGATTTATCTAATTTAATTTATCAAGAATTTATATTGATAGAGAAGAAAATTTTTCTATAAAGATAGTTGAACAATAAGATAAACTAAAAAACAAAAATCATGAAATTGAAAGTAATCTTGTTTTCATTTTCTTAAATTATCATGTCCCTATAAGTAATGTTAAGTATGGATATTTTTATAATTAAAAATTTATTTGAAAAATGAACGTGAGAAGCAATTTCTTGGGTGGCAATAGCCTCACCTCTAAGAATATAATGAATTTATGTTTTATAGTGTAATTGTTATACCCAATTATGTAAACGACCTTTTATTGTTTTCCTCACCCAAATATCTAAATGCTAGGTTCATAACTATGATCATCGTGGGAAACTTGGTTTAATGTATGAGTTTATGATTATTATTATTATTATTATTTAAACAAAAGTTTATTATTATTTTCAATATATATTTTTGTGAAGTTATAAAGATTGTTTAATGTGAAAAAAATGTTGAAATACTTTTAAGATTTGATCCTTTTTTTAAATATCATTCAAATGTAAAATCATGAATGTTACATTTTTCTCATATAATATAATAATTTAACATTTTTTTTTTTATTTGAGATGGTATTGACTGAGTGTGATATCCCTACCTTTGTTTTAAAGATTCCCTTCACCTATCCTGGATACTTAAATTTGAGGATGGTATTTAGATCTCAAACACACATGGGGGATAGGGAATCGATATAACAAGACTATCATAATCTTTAGTTATAAACATTATTTTTAATTAAGTGGTTATAAAATCTCCTTGTTATTTATTATAAAATACATAAATCAGCAGAATGGAAAGGGAATCCATATTTCAAGAAGAATATGATACTCTTGTCCCTTTGCAATTAGCTAGTGATGGGTGTCTCCAACCCAACTTGATAGATCTAACCCAACCTGACCATTTTTTATTGTGTTAGATTAAGTTAAATTTTTAAAAAATTGGAATGGGTTATGTTGGGTTGGGTTGGATTAAAAAACTTTCAGCCCAACCTAATGAACGTTTGTTCCTAGTTTTAAATTCAATATTTTTTCCTCCCTCTAGAATGAAGATCAAGGATAGTTTTTGTTGTGGATTGAATCTTTTATTTATAATCATTAAATTTTATATGTACTTGTGTTATTGGTAATCAAATTGCTAAAACTGAGAATTATCAATTCGACTTTTTATGCAATTGTGGTGAATTGAATCCAACCTAATCCAATCCAACATTGGTTGAAGAATTTATTGGATTGGATTGGGTTGGGAGATTTTCAACCTAACCTAATTCGAACGCGAAAACGCCCATCCCTAATTGACAAGGTGTAATGGTCAAAAAATGAGTATAACAAGCCCAACAACTATTATAGCCCAAGATGAAGAAAGTCCAAGAGAAAAACTATACAAAGCCCAAACACAAAAGAATAATACTAGACTTTTCAAATATTTTATTTAAATGCAAGCCTAAATGATGTGGCACGTGAGTTGTCAAAATCTTATAAATTATGAGATGATGTGATAATTAATAAGATTTTGACAACTCTTACGCCACATCATTTGCGTATAGTTTTGGGTAAAATATTTAGGAAACCCAGTATTACTCAACTAAAAAATAATGGATATCAAACGTCGACTCGACCATCCAACTCGACTTGTGTTAATTACCATTGCTACATGATTGCTTTACTTGGCATGAAAGTAACAAGACATGCAACCTTAATATGCAATTCTTAATGAGTCGAGAAATGGGGAATATGGCAAAGGAAAGGGGGGTTGTACGAAGTAACAGATGTGGTCGAACCATCTATACAAGCCAAACAATTTTATCATGCAAAGGTAAAGAGAATTCAAGTACCAAAACTCTATAGAGATTTCATCTTTCTTCTTGATTAATAATAAATCCTTTTTTCTCTAATTTTTTCAATATTTCCAATCTCAAGATTCTTTAAAAAGTTGTTAGTGTTCTTTTGTTAAAGCTAATAGTTGCATTAATAACTATAGATTTTACCCACTACAGTTTGGCATCCACCATGGGGCACTAATAGCTTTGATTTAGAAAGTATAGTGATAGAATCAGGCCTGTACAATGGCGAAACCATTTGCCCTGATGGCATAGATGAACAACTACACGGAAAGGATGCAAGAATTAGAAGTTGAAAATAGAGCAGTTAGAGTTAAGAACGTTGAGTTGCATAGTAGAGGGGAGCAATTGACTACTTCATTGACACCACCACTAGGTTTTGAAAGAGGAAATCATTACAAACCAACGACTAGAAACTATAAGACTCTATTAAGTTTTGGGTCAGTAAAAGGATGCCTCATATTTCAATTGGGCAATTCTAGTGGAACAAACATGACGGATCAACAATCAGCCCCAATGGAACCAACAGGGGTTAAGACAACTTTCGATAAGGAACCACTAAAGAGTGAATAGAGAAGGTTGTCGAGCGACCAAGCAATGGAAACACAATAGAATCCTTGGTAGAGAACCCTGATGCCGATGGATCACTCAAATGGGGTAAGACTTGACCCAAAGGTGGTAGAAGATGACCCCATCAATGGACAAAGTCTGAAGCCGATTCCCTTAATCACCAACAAATTCACCAAAAAATTCACTGAGATCGAAACTTTGATCAACCGTATCCTAAGGATGCCTAAACCCATCAAAGTTTGAAAGGAATAGAAGGCGATGTTTGATGGCCTAAGAAGATGATAGCTCCTTTAGAGACAAGGGACTAAAACAAGTGGTGCACGTTTCACCACAACCACGGTCACCAAACTAAAGATTGCATTTCGTTGAGGATGGTAGTAGTTGAACTCTTGAAGAAGGGAGACCTTCGACAGTATTTAAGTTGTATACTAACTGAGAGAGAGAGTCAGTTGAGTGACCCTCTGCACGTATAGGGTAGTATAGTTTTGACCGATTGTGCAGGGGTAACGCGTGCCCAGAGTTTGCACATCGATGACTAGAAAGGATAGATTCCTTAATTCCTAGTGGCTAGTTAGAGATTGAAGCTACCATGACAGGAGTCGTTTCTTTGGATTGCCATTAAGGCGAGACATAAAAAAGTTTTAGAAAGAAATTAAAAACAATTTTCAGAAACAGTTTTCAAATGAGTTTATACAAAGCATTTTCGAAAGATACTTTTATATTATGAATTATTTATCTCACTGAGTTATACTCACAGTTTGCTTCGATGTGTTTCTTAAAATTTACCTTTAGGTGCAGGAGTAAGTCATCTAGCAGATGAGGCTCAACAGACGCGCAGATAGACTAACGGACGACCATTTCCCATTTATAGCTCATATTTTGCCATGCATGTGTTGTATATAAATCATGATGTAAATGATGTGGATTTGTAAACATATATATCAGTTGTTGGATGTATGTTTTATGAAAATGTTTTGAAAAGAAGATTATAGATTTTTATCGATTTTATAAATGTGATTATTTATGTTGTGATTGATTTTGGATGAGGGTCAGAGGCCCCTGGTAGTGGAGATTGTGTGCCATAAAAGTGTATTTAATCTCATTTGAATTTGCAGGGTGGCATAGCCCAATAAACAATCGGCATGCTACCGAATTTTCATTTGAAAAATGAAAAATTTTTATCCCTGTCACCTTGTAAAAGCAATTAAAATGTATAGCTAAATGATTTTTCGATGCCTTGACTGGGTTCCTCCGAGCTGAGTATAGAGTTCATGGGAATTCTTTCAGGGTGCTAGAAATCTTTCTCTGGTCCAGGAAGCGATTTAGAGCTTTTGGTTTAAAGTTGTTTAGAAAATTTTTGAAAAACTATGCATCCAAAAGTTATTTATACATTTTATTGCATTGGGTTATAAAACATTGCATGACATTCATGGTTTTTGTTGTAATAGAGCTATGCATCCAATTAGTCATCCTCGTACGCGCAGAGCTGTCGCTGAGACTCCACTTGTTCGTTCTGCTCCACCAGAGGCTAAAAAGCTCATTCATGAGTCTGTAAATGAGCCTCAGCATGAGGTGCAGCCAGAGCCACCAATGGCAAGGCCAGAAATCAATCCTATTGAGAGACTGGCCCATATTATGTAGGTTATGAGACCTCACACACCTAGTGCCACCATAGAGAGAGCACGAAAGTCGGGTGCCGAGGATTTTGATGGGACAGAAGACCTAGATGTAGCTCTAGAGTGGCTGGAGAGTATAGAGCAGGTTCTAGAGCAAATGGAGTGTGAGGATCTACAGAGAGTATCTATTGCTTCATTTCTCATGCGAGCTTTCGCTAGGACTAGTGGGATTCTGTGAATAGAAGGGTGACTACTCCGCTCAACTAGGAGCAGTTTAAAGAGTATTTTAATAAGAGGTTCTATCCCAGGGCTTATAGAGATGCAAGGATTGAGGAGTTCTACCATCTAGTACAGGGTAATATGACGGTGGAAGAGTACAAAAAGAAGTTTACAGAGCTGTTCCGAGTGGCACCGTTCATTGTTGATGACAAAGCCAATAAGTACCACAAATTTCTGCAGGGTCATAGGACTGAGGTAGTGGCTAGAGTAGGTTACCCTGGTGTGCAACTTGCAGGAGATGGCATCGGGGAGAGTGTCACTTTGGCTGTATTGGGTGTTATTATTGTGGTCAGGAGAGACATATGAAAAGAGATTGCCCACAGAGGACTATCGTAAAAAGTAGTGAGTCGAGATTAGCAACTCCGGTTCAGCCTAGTGGAAGGCAGTCACTAGGCAGGAGAGGTCCACAAGGGAGAGGACTAGGGACCCCTAGTCAGCCAGACAGAGGTATGGGTTGAGGTACTATAAGCCCTCATTATTGTATTATAATATTTTCAGTATAAATCCATAGGGTGAGATTAAATACCCAGACGAACCATTAGAGTGCCTTGACAAGATAGAGATAATTCTAGAATTGATAAGATTCTATTAGAGTTCAAAATTTAATAAAGGGGCATAGTAGATATTTTTCATAGAAAACTTATCGGATTTAAACGAATCCAAATGAGTTAGAGATGACTAAAATTAACCAAAAATTAATTAGATCCTACAGATATGATTTAAATGAGGGATAGCAAAATTTGAAAATTCGAAGTGTATCGTATCGAAAAACGATAGAATAGAAAATCAACGAAGTTAGAAAATTAAAATTGGGCAATAGAATAATAATTGAAAGTATAAAGTAAGGGTGCAAGTGAACTAGAAACACATGAGATGTGGACAAGTTAGAATAACCAAGAAATGATGGATTTAAAAGCAAAGGGACTTAGAATAAAATAAAATAAAATGTAATATATATATATATATATATATATATATATAAAACAAGTCAAGACAAATTAGTGGTCTTGCATGAGATAAAAAGCAAAAGAAGAATCGGCCATTGATGGTGGACCGAAACCAAAGGCAAGTAAGGGGTGTCTCTCGACCAAGCATGATCAAGCAAGCATCAAGTCATTTTTTTCAAGTTTTAAGTTGCAAATCAAGGCTTTAAGTTATCCAAGGCTAGGCAAGCAAGTGAGAGAGAGAAACAAAGCAAGAAAACAAAGGTTAGTGATGGGTTTTAATGAATTTTGAGTTGATTTTTGGTGAGATTTTTTATGGTTCTTAGTTGGGAATTGGATGACTTTTAATTTGAGTTTGTATGTGGACTTTATTAGTGTTGTAAAAGGAACAAAATTATACTTGAATCTTGAGTAGAAATCATGGTTAGGGTTAAGTAGAAATGATGTTAAGTATTGAAAAAATAAATAAATGGAATGAATAATAATGCATGCCAAGTGTTTGAAACAAAGCTTGAGTGAGTTTAGAAAGCTAAATCAAAGGAATTGCGAACCGAGGTCAATTAGGAAATTTTAGCTCTATGTACGGATAAAATGGTTCAATAAAATTTTGGACGAAATAAGTTTCATTTCAAACCTATTTGAACCAAAGAAATCCAAGAAAAGTGGTAAAATTTTTAAAGGAAATTAAATAGATTTAATTGACTAGTTTAAGGGCATATGTGTAAATTGAGCTATACCCCTTCCGTTAAGCGTACGGATGACCTTTACGAGGTTAAGTGAGTGTATTTAGATTGTGAGAATTGAAAAATAAATTTTACAATCAAAAGTTGGAAAAGTACCCAAATTTTAGTAGTGAAAACTAAGAGGTTTTAACCTAAAACATCTACCCGATGACCGTTTCTTTTTGTGCCAACACTTGACCCGACCATAATGCGAATGGGGAAGGTGTTTAGAGTGATAATGGAACGAAGAAAAGCCCCGTATAGGGCTGCGAATAGTGCTCAGCCAAAAGAGGTTAAAATCGGACTTTTTAGTTTCGGACGTCCCTAGGTGATAGTAAATAGGTTCTGGGCGAAGAAAATGGAATCCGGAACCCTAGAATCAATAGAAAAAAACCAAAAAAGGGAGTTATTTAAGTTTTAAGTGATTTTTACTTTTATGCTAATGATTCAAGTGATTCTAAATAAGTATTCAATGTTTTAGGGTAAAGGCGGAGTGTATATGAGGATTTCGTAGGAGGTTCACTTTTGATCGGAAAGCGCTTCGTGAGTAGAAATACATTTTTTCTCCAAGCTTCATTTGTTTCAAGCTTATTTTAATGTTATATGCACTTATTTCATTATGTAATTAATTTATGGATTGTAATATATTTAAATCCTATTATATGAATTGTTAAAGTAAATATATATGTATTCATGTAAAGAATTTATGAAAATTTAAAGTTTTAGGCTTTTTCTTTAAAAACTAGATTATTTGAGAATACTAATAAAAAGTATTTTTTTACGTTGATGGTTTACCCTAACCCCAGTTGAGTACCCAGTAGAATGCTTTATGCGTGTGGTAGATGTGAGACAATTACTAACTAAGAGATGAAGTCAGTTAAGTGACCCTCTGAATGTATAGGGTAGTGTAGTTTAAACTGATTACGTAAGGGTAACGCGTGCCTAGAGTCGCGCATCGGTGACTATACAGGGTAGATTCCCTAATTTCTAGTAGTTAGTTAGAGATTTATATGGCTACGATAGGAGTAGTTTTCCTAGGTTACCATCAAGGCGAGAAAGGAGAAAGTTTTAGAAAGAAATTCAAAACGAATTTCAGAAACAGTTTTAATTGAAATAAATAAAAAGTACTTTAGAAAAATACTTTAGTTTATAAAGTTGTTTAATATTTATCTCACTAAGTTATACTCACCGTTTGCTTTGCTATGTGTTTCTTAAAATGTTCTCTCAGATACAGGAGCGAGTTGTCCAGCAGACGAGGCTCTGAAAGATGCGCGAATCGGGTGATGGACAACTATTTTTCATCGTATAGCTCACACTTTTGTCATATGCATGTGCTATATATAAATCATGATGTAAATTTGTAAATTTGTAAATATAAATTGCAGTAGTTGGATGCACATTTTATGAAAATGGTTTGATAAAAAAAAAAAAAAAGAAAAAGAAAGAAAAAATTGAGTTTTCCACAAAGTTTTGAAATTATAAATATTCATGTGGTGATTGATTATGGATGAGGGCCAGAGGCCCCTAGTAGTTGAGATTTGCGTGCTATAGAAATGTTTTTGAATTGCTTTTAAATTTGCAGGGTGGCATAGTTTAATAAACAGTCGAATACTACCAGATTTTCATCAGAAAAATTAAAAATTTTTATCTCTGCGACCTAGTAAATAATTTAATAAATAAGGTTTAAGTAAGTCACGGTGCTCCGACGTGACTTCTTCGGGCCAAAGTTAGGGTTCATTGGAGTTCTATCGGAGTGTTACGGGGTCTTTCTCGGGTTCAGAGGAGGGATTCGAGATGGGTCCCATCAAGTATCCTATTCAAAGGCCAACCAAAGAGACCTCTAGTTCTGGGCAGGGTGTTTGCTGTGATGTAGTAGGACGCAGAGGCGATGCTAGAGGTTGTTGCAAGTGCAGTTTCACTCTCTGGTTTTGATATTCATGTATTAATAGATGTGGGAGCTACTCACTCCTTCATTTTTTAGAGTTTTGTTAGCCAAGCCGGATTGCCATTAGAGTCCTTAGAGTGTGAGATTGTGGTGATTGCTCCTACTGGAGATCTATTAGTGGCAGAGAGAGTGTACAGAGGTGGTGAGGTTATAGTTGGAGGTAGAGCGTCCCGGTCAGGTTGGGAGTGATGGACATTCATGATTTTGATGTGATACTGAGGATGGACTAGTTTTCCACTCACCGCGCCATAGTTGATTTCTACCGCAAGTAAGTTAGTTTTAGTATTTTGGGAAGTCAGATGGGGTATCCAAGGTAAACGTTGGATGCTTTCTTATTGTATTGTATTAGGTTTGACAGCCAAAAAAATGTTAAGAAAGTAGTGTGAGGGTTATTTGGCTTAAGTGGTGGATACTTCAGATAGAGAGGTCCAGTTAGAGGATATCCCAGTGGTTGGGGAGTTTTCGAATGTATTCTCGGAAGATCTTCCTGAGTTCCCTCCAGATAAGGAGATGGAGTTTGAGATTAATTTGATTCCGGGAACAACGCCTATAGCCAGATCACCCTATAGGATGACACCTATCGAGTTAAAAGAGCTGAAGGTTCAATTAGATAAGTTAGTGGATAAGGGTTTTATCCAATCGAGTGTTTCTCCCTGGAGAGCGCCAGTGTTATTTAGGAAGAAAAAAATGGCAGTATGCGGTTATGCATTGACTTCAGGGAGTTTAATAAAGTCACCGTTCGAAATCAATATCCACTTCCTCATATTGATGATTTGTTTGATCAGTTTCAGGGGGCCTGTGTATTTTTCGAAGATTGATATGAGGTGTAGATAACATCGGTTGAAGATTAAGGAAGATAATGTTCCTAAAACTCTTTTCAGGATGCGTTATGGACATTATGAGTTTCTGGTGATGTCTTTCGAGCTAACCAATGCACCCACAGTATTTATAGACTTGATGAATAGGGTGTTCCATTTTTTTTTTTTGACAAGTTTGTAATAATGTTCATTGACGACATTCTATGTATTCAAGCAGTAGGGAGGCCCATGCCGAGCATTTGAGGTTGGTTTTACAAACCTTAAGAGATCGGCGACTGTATGCTAAGTTTAGTAAGTGTCAGCTTTGGTTGGACAGGGTCTAATTTCTAAGGCATGTAGTATCTGCATATGGGATCAATATTGACCCTCAGAAAGTTGAAGCTATTTTACAGTGGAAGCAGCCAGCTATAGTTACATAGATCAGGAGTTTCTTGGGATTGGCAAAGTATTATAGGAAATTCGTTGAGGGATTCTTCAGGATAGCCATTCTTTTAACAAAGTTAACACAAAAAAATGTTAAATTTGAGTGGTCAGAAGCCTGTCAAAAGAGCTTTGATGAGTTAAAAGGCTAGATTGACCACAGCTCCCATTCTTACAGTTCCTTCCAGATCAGAGCGCTTCGTGGTGTACAGTGATACTTCCAAACAGGGTTTAGGGTGTGTTTTGATGCAGCATAGGAAAGTAATAGCATACGCATGTAGACAATTAAAGAAGAATGAATAGAATTACTCGACTTATGATTTAGAGTTAGTTGCAGTGGTATTTGTATTGAGGATCTGGAGACATTACCTATATAGAGTTTTTTATCAGTTATTCACATACCACAAAAGCCTCCAGTATTTATTTTATCCGAAAGAATTAAACATGAAGCAGAGAAGGTGGTTAGAGTTGATCAAGGATTTTGATTACTCCATTTAGTGCCATCCAGTGAAAGTCGATGTGGTGGTTGATGTCTTGAGTAGACAACCCAACAGTTTGGTAGCTCATTTGAGGGTAGGGTACCTTCCATTGTTGAAGGATATGAGTTCCTTAGGAGTTCATTTGGAGATTTCGGATTTAGGTGCACTGCTAGCCTCTTTTAGGTTTGACTAGTACTCACAAATCAGGTGCAAGAGTTACAGGGTCAGAATCCTTAGCTGATCAAGGTCCATCAGGAGGTTGAGTTGGATAAAGGCTAGGACTTCTCGGTGAGAGAAGATGGTATATTGATGATACGTCAGAGATTATGTGTTCCAGACCTAACAGACCTTAAGAAAGAAATTTTAGATGAAGCTCATTCTTCTGCTTATGCGATCCATCCGGGGAATGCAAAGATGTACCATACGTTGAGAGAGCATTACTGGTGGAAAGGTATGAAGAGGGAGATAGCTGAGTATGTATCCAGATGTCTGAATGCCAGCATGTTTATCTCAGCCTCTCCCTATCCTAGAGTGGAAGTGGGAGCATATCACCTGGATTTTGTGGTTGGTTTCCCTCGCAGTCGGAGTGGACATGATAGTATTTGGGTGATCGTTGATCGGCTCACGAAGTCAGTTCATTTTCTACCGGTTCGCAGTACTTATTCCTTAGACCGATTAGCCAATCTATATGTTGATAAAATCATTAAATTGCATGGAGCTCCTATTTCGATTGTATCTGGCAGAAATCCTATATTTATATCCATGTTTTGGCCTAGTCTACTGAGAGCTTTAGGTACTCGGTTACACTTCAGTACAGCATTTCATCCTCAGACGGATGGACAGTCCGAGCATACTAATCAGACTTTAGAGGATATGCTGAGATCTTGTGCAATGGAGTTTGGAGATAGTTGGGATTCCTATTTGCCTCTGATCGAGTTTGCCTATAATAACAGCTAGTAGGCCAGTATCGGTATGATGCCTTATGAGGCTCTTTATAGGAGATGGTGTAGGATGCCGTTATGTTGGGATGAAGTGGGTGAAAGGAGACTTCTGGGACTCGAATTAGTACAGATGACTACAAATAAGATTAAATTATTCAAGACAAATTGAAGATCGCTCAGGATCATCAAAAAAGTTATGCAGGTAATAGAAGACGAGATCTGGAGTTTCAATTATGGGATAAAATATTTTTGAAGATATTACCATGGAAAGAGATAATCAGATTTGGTAGACGTGAAAAGTTTAGTCCACGATATATTGGTCCCTATGAGGTAATCGATAGAGTTAGAGACGTGGCCTATCGTCTGGAACATCTGTCAGAGTTGTCCAAGATTCATAATATATTCCATGTCTCGATGCTCCGCAAGCACATGTCAGATCCTTCACATGTATTGACCTAACAACCAATGGAATTGAGAGAGAACCTGAGTTATGAGGAGAGTCCAGTGCAGATCTTACACATAAGGGAACAGGTTCTTTGTAGCAAGATTATTTCATTGGTAAAAGTCCTGTGGAATAATCACTTAGGGAAAGAGGAGACATGGGAGCCTGAGGAGCAGATGCGAAGATAGTACCCTCATCTTTTTTATTCAGGTATGTTATTTAAATTTTGAGAACGAAATTTATTTTAAAGAGGGGAGGAATTGTAAGCCCTCACCAAGATTTATTATTTTATGGTATTAAAAATCTTCGAATTGAGTTACGATCGAATCGTAGACCTCTAGTAGTGTTATTTGAGGTTTATTATATTTTTGTATCGCAATTTGGATGTCGTTTGGTTGACCCCGATATGAATACAAAGTAATTAGAAGTGATTTATATGTTAATCAAGCGATGTGAGCTCACGAAATAAAGTAAAAGATATTTTATTTCAACTAATAAGAAATGAGATAAGTGACTTTGAAAAATTAGTGGCTATGGTTGTGTCATGTGTCATCTATCGAATGGTTGAAGAAATAAGTGGACTCAAGTGTACCAAGTGGACCAATAGAATTTATAATTATTTATTTTTAGGCACTAGTATAATTATTGAAAGTTTGAGATGATAAAGTGAGATTTCTTAAAGGACATTTTAGCAATTGAGCATTAGTATATAAATAAGTGGATTTTGTCTTATTTGACTCATTTTTGGTTGTGAAATGAAAATGAGAAAGAGAGAGTCCTGCGAGTGAGAGAGTGCACGCCGAGAGAGAGAGAGAGGAAGAGAAGGATCCAGTCCAAATTATACCGCGATTTTTTCACGAAAGTTGCTCCTTGTCATTTCCTGTAGCTAACCTAACCAATTTGAAGCAAAGAGATCACCTATGTAGTGAGTTATTTCAGTTTAAAGTTTGATGCTTTTTATCAAACCCATTTTTTTCTTTCATTTCTTTTCGAATTTGAGTTCAGTGATGATGAAAAGGAGGTGTGAGGATGATTTTGTTGTGATTTGTTAGTGGATTGCCGGAAGAAAAATAGATGAGAGAGAGAGAGTCATCACCAAAATGGGTTTTTGTGGGATCTGAATCCGTTTTCGATTCTAAGGCATTAGATGGATATTTTAGAAGTCAGAAAATAATTTTATGAAGTTAGATTTCGAAAACAGAAAGTTTAGGATTGATTTCGGAGCTAAATGGACTAGTTGAAGGGCATTTTTCGAAACCCTTCGAAACACGTTCGTTTAATGTTCGAAACAGTTTATTTAAACATAGTTGGGTGTTAGAATATTAGAGGATTGATTTTTGAAATTATCGGACGTTTGAAGCGAAAAGTGATTTTTATTAGTAATAAGTAGGATTTCATTCCGAGCGTCCATCGACGAAATTGAGTATACTGAGGTATTCCTAGGAAGAGAATAAATAGGATTCATGTAGAGAAAACGGATTTCGAAAACTTCAATTGAATAGGAATTGATATCTGAAAGTTTAATCGTTAAAGGGTATTAATATAGATAAATGATACTTTTATTGATTTTGAATGAGTTAAGTGACCCTAAGTAGATATTTGATGTTTTAAGGTGAAAGCAGAAAGCACCAAAGACTTCTGGAGGAGGTTTGCAGTTGCTCGGAGGGCGTTTCGTGAGTAGAAACTAATCATTTAAAGCGTTATTATAATTAAATCTTATTTATTGTTTATATGAATGAATGTATTATATTTATTCTTTATATGAATGTATTCATTATATAATCAAAGTGTTTATTGAAGTTATATCAAGACTCTAATATGAGAGTTTTGAGTTGAGTAAATATTTATATTAAGAACGTGCTAGAAGTAAAGATTTTAGGCTTCCCACATTGAGAATGAGTTTATTTTAAAATATTGAGAAAAAGTACTTTAGTACGTCGATGGTTTATCCTAACCACAGTTGAGTACCCAATGGAATGCTCTATACATGCATGGTAGATATGAGAGAATTACTAACTAAGAGAGAGAGTCAATTGAGTGACCATCTGCATGTATAGGGTAACGTAGTTTAGACCGATTGTGTAAAGGTAACGCGTACCCAGAGTTCGCACATCGGTGAATACACAGGGTAGATTCCTTAATTCCTAGTGGCTAGCTAAGGACTTAAGCTACTATGACAGGAGTAGTTTCTCTAGGTTACCATCAAGGCGAGAAATGAGAAAGTTTTAGAAAAAAATTCAAAACAAATTTCAAAAACAGTTTTAAAATGAGTTTATAAAAAGTATTTTAGAAAGATACTTTATATTACGAATTGCTTATCTTACTGAGTTATACTTACAGTTTGCTTTGATATGTTTCTTAAAATTTACCCTTAGACGTAGGAGTGAGTCGTCCAGTAGACAAGGCTTAGTAGACGCGCAGATAGACTAACGGACGACTATTTCCCATTGTATAGCTCATATTTTGCCATGCATGTGTTGTATATAAATCATGATGTAAATGATGTAGATTTGTAAATATATATATTAGTTGTTGGATGCAAGTTTTATGAAAATGGTTTGAAAAGAAGATTCTAGATTTTTATCGATTTTATAAATGTGATTATTTATGTTGTGATTGATATTGTATGAGAGCCAGAGGCTCCTAAGAGATTGTGTGCAATAAAAGTGTATTTAAATCTCTTTTGAATTTGTAAAGTGGCATAGTCCAATAAACAGTCGATATGTTGTAGGATTTTCGTCAGAAAAATGAAAATTTTTTATCCTTATCACCTTGTAAAAGTAGTTATAATGTATAGCTAAATGATTTTTCGATGCCCTAACGGGGTTCCTCTAAGCTAAGTATAGAGTTCGTGGGAATTCTTTTGGGGTGCTACGAGGTCTTTCTCGGGTTCAGATGAGGGATTCAGGAAGAGTCCCCTCACTTTGACTGTATCTGCAAGTTGTTGCACCATGTTTTGTAGCACTTCCTGCTGTTGGTTCCACTCCTATAGCCCTCCTACTGGAAGAACCATCGGTGCACTAGCGAGGGGTTGGTAGGGGCTTTCCTCTAGTAGCTCCGTCTGTGAGGACAATAATATCTCTTGTCAGCTGAGTGTCATGCTATTGCTAGTCTGTGTGCCTTTCTAGTTGATCAGTCGTCGCTGTATCTGAACTTCTGATGGTTCTTCCTTTTGCCATGACAATTGTAAAACTAAGAAAACTTGCAGTTTAGGCCCTCCTTCTTGTGCTAAAATGTCAACGTGAAAAAATGGTCAACCTAAGTTTTTCAACCAATACTGCAATGGAAGCAAAACAAAGCATAAAGCAAGTAAACAATGAAAGAGGCAGAAGAGGAAGAACAAAAACATCAGGTTTTTTACGTGGATCGGCCCAATGAATGCCTACATCCACAACTATTCTCTGGATATTTTAGTAGAGAAACAGTATATTATCACTTTGTGTGTTGTTTATAGTGAAGTTTCAGCCTTTGTTTATAGTTGGAGATGCTACAGTACTTTTATAATTAAAATAAGAAAAAAATTGATACATATTACATTCCCAAGCCTGAAGTCTATCAGAGTATGGTCATTCCATGCCAAAATATGGTCTTGACTTTATCTCTATACTTAATAGTTGAGATTTTCTTTAAATCAGACTGCTGCATTTTTGGAAAGATTTTCTCAACATGCACGTCACGTCACGCCACGAGTTGGATCTTGCTCTGGGTGACCTAGAGGTAGGTGTTAGGTAGCTTTGATCATAACCAAAGACCTGAGAGCTTGTCTATGTAAGTTGAGGTCATATTTGTGCGAGCTGAACATTTGGTACACTGAAGACTCGCATCTGCGAGTAGGATGTCTTATGATCTAAAGGCTTGCTTCTACGAGCTGGATGCTGACAAGCCTTTGCTTATTGGGTTGGTCTATTGGATCATTTCATTGGATCTTACCAGCCCATTTATGTAGTCCTAAAAATACCTATAATAATGTTCATTTGGATGATCTGATGAGCAGAGTCGGAGGATTAGAAGAGGCCATGAAGAATAGAGGGTTTGGATGAAAATACTTCCAGAGAGGTTGTGCCACTTCATACTCTAGCAGCTCCCATCCTAGGACTATATATGCCGTATAAAGAGGACATGAACACTAGTCTTCCACCCAGCAAATTCACTCCCTCTTAATTTTTATTTTGCTCTTGTTTAAGGATTGTTAATTTAGGTTTTCAATTTCAGCGTTGTTGAACTTTGTGAACTTAGTTTTTTTTTAAAGTATTTTGTTATTTCAATTCTGTTGGCATTGGATTCATGTTTTAATTTATAGAAGTGTGTTCTGTCTTTTTGATTGATTGAATATTTGTTAAAATTCATCTCTCTCATCTTAACCTTTAACTTTTAAGATTGAGGACAATGTTAGGTTTAGGTTTGGAGGTATGGGATTTTATATTTTTCATTTGCATGATTTCTAGGACTACAATAGTTTTTAGGATTGCTTGTATATATGGTTCATCTTATTTTTCATTTTAAATTCTTGTGTTTTTATGTTGTTATAACTATTGACGTGGTGTAGCTCCATTGGAACATTTAAGATGTTATCGGTGACATTCATGGGTAGTGAGCATGATATTGCATTAAGAAGTGTGGTATATTCATGCTTGATTGCTCAACTAAGTTCTAGATATGATGGTGACTTTGACATGCTAAAGGTGCCTTGAGCAATTGTGAAGACTTCCTATGTTCGATTTTGAGTCCTAAAGTTTCATTTTTAGGGATATTTTCATTCTACTCTTAAACACTTTCTATGTGCTTTAAATTGAGTAGATTTACCTTATTAGGTTTTGCTTTGGAATTTATGACATGCTTTGCATCTATCAAATCGTTTACTTTGCTAAATGAATTATGAGATTAGATACTAGACATTGCGTGTTTAAAGGCTACTAAAAGGCCAAACAATTCTCTACTCCTACATATGTGTTCCACAAACCAATTTGAAGCCTAAACATGTAATAAGCCTATTGTTTTGTCCATACCCTAAAAATTAACCAAGTCCAAGCCCGAAATGAATGTGACCTTACCCTTGAGAGCTTGGATTTGCATTAGAGACCAAAAATTAGGCAAAAAAGAGATATATATATATATACATATATATATGACTGGACCCTTCCTGTATCCCTCCTCTGAACCCGAGAAAGATCCCGTAGCATCCAGACAGAACTCCAACAAACCCTAACTTAGGCCCGAAGAAATCCGTCAGAGCACCGAGACTTAGTTTAAACTTATTTTCTAAATCATTTACTTGGTGGCAGCGGTAAAAATTTTTCGTTTTCTAATGAAAATCCGGCAGCATACCGGTTGTTTATTCAAAAGCAATTTAAAAACACTTCTATGGTACACAATCTCAACTACCAGGGACCTTCGGCCCTCATCCCAACTTAATTCTAGTAGGAAAACCACAAACATACAAAAGTTAATTTAAAACAAAGATTTTCTTATCAAAATTTTTTTGTAAAAACATGCATCTAACAACTTGTATATACATTTACAATTTTCACCATTTATATCATGTTTTTATACAAAACATGTACGTGACAAAAGTATGAGTTATATAATGTGATATAGTCATCCGTCAGTCAATCCGTGCATCTATCTGAACCTTATTTGTTGAATGACTCATCTTATACCTAAGGGAGAATTTGTAAGAAATACATGAAAACAAATTGTGAGTATAACTCAGTGAAAATAACAATGTAATAAAACTAAGGAAATACAGTTTTATACTTTTCAAAAATATTTTTATCGAAATTCGTTCTAAAATTATTTTCCAAGCTAGTTCTAAATCTTTTTCTGAAACTTTTTCATTTCTCGCCTAAATGGTAATCCAGGGAAACTACTCCTCTCGTGGTAGCGTAAATCTCTCGCTAGCCACTACGAATTAAGGAATTTACCCTGTGTAGTCGCTGATGCGTGAACTCTGGGCACACGTTAATCCTACGCAATCGAGCTAAACTACACTACCCTATACGTGCAGATGGTGAACTCAACTGACTCTCTCCCTCTCAGGAGTTGTCTGGACTCCACTTTCAGTTAGTGACTCTCTCACATCTACCATGCACGCATAGAGCATTTAGCTGGGTAATCAACTGGGACTAGAGTAAACTATTAGTGTACTAAAATGCTTTTACTTAATCCTTTAAAAGAAACTCATTCTCAAGACAGAATGCCTATCTTTAATTTTCATGCATTCTTAGTATAAACACGTACTTAATTCAAAACTCACAAGATATAATTTCAGTAAATTGCAATATACAAGTCAATTATATAATGAAATACATACAAATAATCATTAAATAAACTTTAAACTAAACTACACTTGGAATGGTTAGATTTCTACTCACGAAACGCCCTTCGATCAATGACGATTCCCCTCTGAAAGCCTTCGATACTTTCTGCTTTTACGCTAAAAAATCAAATACTCATTTAGAATCACAAAACTCACTAATATAAAGTTATAAATAACTTCAAGACCATTAACTCTATAAAAGTCTTTTTAAGCATAAACTTCGCAATCAAGTTTTAACTCATCCGAGGCTTTTGAACTTTGATTTCTTTTCATGAATCCTATTTATTATCACCTAAGAACACCCCGGTATATTCGAAATAATTTTCTGAAGCTCGAAACAAAAAATCATGATTTTAGATACCCCTTGGCCGAATATTACCTAGGGAAAAATCCCTAGGTTTTCTTCATTTCATTTTCACTCCAATCATTTTCTTAACTCGTATTTAGGTTAATTATGAACCAAATCTAGAAAGAAACGATCGACGGGGTGGGCGTTCTTAGCCAAAAACTACCTTTTTTCAACACTTTTTAATGCTCATTTTTACCTCAAGCATGCAATCAACTTATTTCTTTCACATCTAGCATTATTTCACTCAAATATGATCAAACATATTCAATTCAAGCATTAAAAGAACACTTTTATAAGAGATTTCTTCATGTCTTTCAACTAAACCAAAAACGCTAAATTTGTCTCTACACTTTAGCTTTCTCAATTTTATCACTTCTATAAGGTTTCTTAGTCTCAAATACACTTAGATTTAAGCTCAAATCATTGAATCGAAAAGAGGGTCACATAGCCCTAACTTAGGCGTGACACATCTCTCACTAAACTCCTCATTTTCCTTTCGATTTCTATCACAACAATCACACCAAAATTATCACCAACCATCCTAATTTCAATCCATAAACTCAAAACAACATTTGGAGCAAGATAAGAAATGGGTTTTTAAGTCATCCAATTTGAATCAACACAAATAAACTCACCTAGTTATGCTTCATTTTTGCTCCAAGCTTGTTCTAATGACTTTGATTGATGACAAGATGAGATTTGATGACGAATTGTTTGAAGAAATTGCATAGAATACCTTGGTTTCCTCTCTTGCTTTGGATGGAAACCACACCCCTCTCCCTCTCAGTTTTGAAGTGAAGAAGATGAATGAAAAAGTGACTTAGTTTCAACTATATATAGTGGTGCATAAATTGCTAGATGGTCCCTCTCAATAATTGTTAAAATGGCCCTTAAACTTTACTTAAACTTGTCTTAATCCCAAACTAAATAAGTTTGATTCTAGTTGGTCCATTTGTCCCTTAAAAATCACTAATTTCATTCCCTAATCAAATGGTTCCAAATGGCTCACTTGGACACCATGTTTTCTATAACCCTTGGCAAATTCTCATTGGAGGAAATTTTGACCTTTTTGACTTTGGATAATAAGCTTATCTCATCCAATACTCTTCCATCTTATTCCCTAATTCTCTTGGGTCCTATAATCGACATCCTACTCGCAATGTGAAAATAAATTCAACTTTAAAAACTATTACTGGAGTGATACTATTTAATCGTAATTAGAATCGAGGGTTTACAATATATATGTATGTACAAATGTCAATAAAAAAATATGAATGAAATGAAGGAAGGAAATGTGTGGTGAGTGTAATCTTATGTTTAAAGGAGCTTGTGAATATTTTAATGTAATCGGAAAACTTATAATATTTTAATGTGATCAGAAAACTTATACTTGTGAGCTCAAATATGCAAAAAGATAGAAAAAGAATGAGCAAATATAAATGTATATATAAATTAATTATTATCAATCAAAGAAAAGTAGTGAATGGAAATGAGAGAAAAAGGAGACTTAGGATGGTGAAAAGATGCCTAAGGAGATCCATGCCTAATGAAAATATTATTCGGTCTCTTATGTTATCCTAAGTTCATTTGTGACCTATTTTTCCATTCTTTTCTTAAATCATTCACCCTTTGGCCCTATTACAACCCTAAATCAAGACCTTATTGATCTCTTAAAAAGTTTGGCTTGCTAACAAAAGTAAACAATGCATGAGATGTTGTAAGGTTCCAATTCATTCATGAGGTCCTTTGCATTCATATGAGCATCTTTCTACCCTTATATTCACATGCGATTAATAATTTGATATTTTATTGTGTCCCTTTCACATGTGTTTGATGAGAATGTTTTTGCCTAGGTTCCGAGAGCCTAAAGAGAAAAATCCTTGTGAGGATTAGAGTCAAATCAAATGATCTCATTAGCATCACCTTGGCATGTTTGTTATTGTTCCATGATATCTCTTATTCTCATATAGGCATCTTGCATGAAGTGTTTTTTTCCTCGAGTAATGTTGGGTTTATTTTCCCATAGACTAGTCGACATTATTCTTTTGGTTCCAATTGAGCCACATCTTGTCACTTTTTCTCTTTTTACTTGCACATGTCTGTTTGTGGGTAGCGTAGAGTTTAAAACCCTCATAAGACTATAACAAATGCACTAGGGACACCTAGGGGTTTAAAAGCTTGTGTCACATACTATTTATGTGATACTATTGACCTACGGAAGTGGTTAAATAAGCTATACATATGTTTATTTTTATGTTTTTATTGTGTTCTGCCAACTGTTGCTCGAAGATGAGCAAAAATTAGGTTTGGGGATATTTGATCATGCCATTTCGATATTTAATTTTAGCCTCCAAATTTTAGTTTTTTGCTTGATTTTTAAGTAAATGTTGGTTCATTTAATGTGGTTGTGAGCATGTTTCAGGAATTAATATCGAAAATGGTGTGCTTTATGAAATTAAAATAATCAAACACAAAAAATTTAATGAAAGTGTCATCAAGCCTAGGTTTCAAGTTCGGCCGTGCTCTTAATGCCACGCTTCCAGTCATCCTAGCGTGCTACTAGGCACTAGTAACTACCTAAAGCTCGTTTACTCACACGCCCCCAACCAAGCCAGTGCATTGATAGGCGCTACCTCACTGCCCAAAGCATGCCTCTCGTCATGCCTCTCTGTGACATAACAAGTGTCTAAGTGTGCTCCCCTAGCACACAAACCAGTTAGCGCGTTTCTTGGCGTGCCTACCTTCTAGCCTACAGATAGAACAACGCGCGTAACATCAATAACTACAACAGGTCATGCTTAGCTGTAAGCAATGTTGAAAAAATCGATATCGACGGAAATATCAGTATTATGATTCGGCGGAAATGTCGACGGAAATATCGATATCGACAAAAATTTACGTAAAATTTACGGAAAGTACGAAAATTTGGTTTAAAACATAATATTTTTTAATGAAACTTTTGGTAATGTTAAAATAATCATTTCTATAATCAAAAATCATATTATATTTTAAAAAAAAAAAAATCATATTCTATCTAAAAAGTAACAACTAAAAGGTATAAATATGGATATAATATATAGAAGAGATATATGAAAATATAAAAAGCTTCCATTAAAACTTTTCAATTAATTTACATCACATAAATCATGCAAATTTTAATACCAAAATGAAGTCTTAGGTGGTTCATACATTATATAGCTAGCATCTAGATTTATACAATACTGATACCATGACATATAATTTGAATGGTTTTGAATATAATCATGAACATGCCATGAATAAGCTTCTTGATTTCTTCCTACCATTTGTTATAGATAGGAAATTATGTGTGAGGATCATTGGAAATCCCAAAACTTCTATGGCCATCATCACTAGACCTTAAACTCATAGATTCAAAAATAGTTGAAACGTTATCTTCATTGGATGATGACATCCCTAACTGCATTTAATAGATTCTCCTTGTATAATCCTTAACAATAGCCCTTATTCCTGGACCCGCAGCTCTACACCCATGGTCTTCATCTTGTGTGCAATGAGTGTATTGTTCTTCATAAGTAAATGGGCTCAATGACAAACCTGTATCAGTATCATTTTTTTGAGTAAAAGCATAATTATTTCCTCCATTGTCATCATCATCGTCATCATTGTCGTCGTCATCATCATCATCATCATCATCACTATTATCACCATTATCAGTACCATTGTCTTCATTATGAATTCCATCAATAGCAATGGCTTAGGAGCTTTTGCTTTTAAAATAGAATAACAATTATGAGATGTTTGAGCTTGACCACAAAATGAATTATAATAATGAGATTCCTGATAAAAATGAGATTCTTCACATGAGTTGAAAACTTATTTTATTTAGGGTTTTGTTGAAAACTAACCTATTTTTTATAATCCATTTGAAAAATAACATTTATTTTTTAAATCTTTGTACAATTTTCTTTTTTAGATGAAAATGTCCTTGACCCATCATTTTTTGTCAATTTTCTTTCTACCAAACGATCTGATTGAGAATCCCAACCTCGAGGTTGGGAATCGAGATTGGTAATCCCAACCTCGAGGTTGGGATTCCCAACCTCGAAGTTAAGATCCCAACCTACATCTCAATTTCGAAGTTGAAAATCTCAACCTCAAGATAGAAAATCTCAACCTTAATAAAATATTCAAGTTCACATTCTCAACCTTCAGGTTAGGAATCCCAACTTCTAGGTTGGGAATCTCAACTTTTAGATTGGGAGTCCTAATCTTGATTTAAATCCACATTCGAAATCTCAACCTTAGGGTTGGGATTCCCAACCTGGATGTTAAATCAAGATTGGGAATCCCAACCCTAAGGTTGGGGCTTCCAACATAGAGGTTGAGATTCCCAACTTTAAGGTTGGGAATTCTAACAGTGATTCAAATTACTATCATTTTATTAAGGGTATTTTTGTCCACCCAATGTCTTTTTTATAACAATAAAACAAGAAAATTTATTTTTGAGTTTATCATTACCAAATGGGTCTTTTTTGCAATTATTCTTTTTATTTATTTGATAAAAGCTTAACAAATTCTTATTTGAAAAGCTTAAATTCTACTTTTATTTTATGAAAATTTAACCGATATTTCCAGGATATTTCACGGATATTCTATGGATATTTCCGAAAATTTCCTCGATATTTTGTAAAATTTATACTACAAGCTCACGGAAAGGATATTTTACGGAAATATCGCAGATATTTCCGGATATTTTGATGGATAGGAGATTATACCTCCTATCGATATCGGTACCCTTGATTTACGAAAATATCGATGGAAATATCGCGAAAATCACGAATATTTTAAACTATGGCTGTAAGCCTCTTTGCCCACTAATGGACAAGGGAGCATCAAGGGCAAATTTAACTTTTCCTTTCACATTTCATGCCCTAGCTTTGGGAGAGTTATAAATGCCTCTAAATGTTAAAAGAAGCAATCTTGGACTAGAAAAGTGGCCTTTAGATATCTTACATCATATATTACACCATTTTCATGCAAAAGAACCAAGATTGACTCACATTGTGCATTATTTAACAAGGAAGAAGAGCTAGGGAGAGAGAGCTTCATCTTGGGAGGAAAGGAGAGGCACTTTTGGAATGAAAAAAGCTTCTCACCAACTCCATAAGACTTTATCACTTTCTCTTATTTATTTAGTTGTTCAAATGTTGTTAATGTATAGTGTAACTGAACCTTATAACTTAACCTTTTGTAATGATGAACTAAACTACTTATCTAGGGTTATAGTGTAACTAAACCTTATAACTTAACATTTTTGATATTATTGATGCATGTTCTTCATTCTTATCTTTCACTTTAATTATGTTTGATACTCCGAAATTATTGGAACATGCGTAAGTAACATGAGATGGGATATACTTATGATGCTTGTATAGTCATTATTGAGTAATCTAAACTTAATAAACTTGACTTAGTTAATTCATATAAGATTATAAAGGGTTAGGTAAGCTTGAGTGTATCCATTAGACTATCAGAAGAGGAATGTGGAGAATTTAAGGATTACTTGATTAAAGCCTAATTGAAGATAATGTGAAAATGGTAGATAATTAGAATGAGTAAATTGGTTAGGTAAAGTTGTGACCTTAGAGCTCTTACTCCATTGGTTTAGATCTTTAATTTCTAGTTTAAATTTTAGTTTTAGCTTTAGCAAATCAACTCTCAGTTTCATTAGTTTGGATAGGGTTAGCTTTGAACAATTTTAGTACTTAACAAGTTGGTTACAATCCTCGTGGAATGATATCTTTCTTTATCGTTATACTACTTGTGGATCATGTATACTTGCACGAGTTTCTAGAGCATGCCTAGAATGTAGCCATCAGAGAATAGTAAACGTGATCATAGGTAGGTCAGAGATCAATGGGGTCACTTATTCAGTTGCCAAAGACATGTTAGAAAAGCTATCCAATAGCACAGTAATGACAAGCGACCCTATTAGTATGTGGGATAAGATCATGTGATTAGTTTTTCAAGTGAAGCAATGACAGATTTGCTCAATCCTCACCACGACGCTTTGGTGATAATTTTATACATAACGAACTGCTTTACCAAAATAGTTTTACTTGATAATGGAAGCTCCTGCAATGTCTTGTTTCTAGATGCTTTAAAGAAAATGAGAATTAAAAGTGAAAATCTGAATAGGAGATCAACAGTGCTTGTGGGTTTCAGTAGAAAACATAAAAGTACCATAGGAGAGATAGTCCTGCTCATGTATGCTAAAAAAGTTAATTTATACACTAAATTCTTAGTGTTTGACAATCCATTAGCTTATAATGTCATCATGGGAAGACCATGGATCCACAAGATAAGGGTCGTCCCATCCACGTACCACCAATCAATCAGATTCCTAACCAAATGAGGAATGAAAGAGATCAAATGACACCAGAAAAATTTAAGGGAATGTTATCAAAGCTTGCTAAAAAGGAAGCCAGTAAAGGTATAACAATTATAGTAGTCAATAGCTCAGAAGCATCAAGATGAACCTCAAATTGAATAGTTAGATAAAGTGTCGATCCATCCTGATCAATCGAACCATAAAATATAGATAGGATCAACTTCTGAGCTGAAAGACAAGATAGTAGATTTCCTAAAAGGAAATCATTCGCGTGGTCGCATATCAACATCACTAGATAAACCCTTTCATTATTACTCACAAGTTAAATGTGAACTCGTCACATGCCCTAATGAAGTAAAAGAGAAGAAAGTTCACTCCAGAAAGAAACCAAGTCATAAATGAAGAAGTACAAAAGCTTATCGACATTGGTTCAGTCTAAAAGGTGAATTATCCAGATTGGCTTGCTAATACGATAGTTATTTGAAAAAAGAATGGGAAATAGCATATCTGTATTGATTTTATTGATTCAAATAAGGCTTGGCCAAAAGATCATTTTCCTTTGCCACACATTGATCAACTGGTTGATGTAACCTCCGAACATGAATTGCTGAGCTTCCTAGATGCTTTTTGAGGTATAACTAAATTTTGATGCATCCGAACAACTAAAAAAGAACAACCTTCATCACAGATTACAGGATTTATTGCTACAAGGTGATGCCTTTGGTCTAAAGAATCCAGGAGCGTTGTACCAGTGATTAGTCAACAAAATATTTACTGAAATGTTAGGCAACACCATGGAAATGTATATCGACGCTATGCTCATCAAATCCCTTAGAGTGACAGACCATCTTGAGCATTTGAAGTAGACATTTGCTGTTTTACAGCAATATAATATGAAGCTCAACCTGAAAGATATATGTTCGGAGTTTCGTATGGTAAGTTCCTAGGATACTTAGTAATGTGAAGAGGAATCAAAATAAACCTAGAATAGATACAATTGATCCAAAGGGTTCAACTACCTAAATGCAAGATGGATATCCAGAAATTAACAGGATGACTAGCAACTCTAAACTGATTTATTTCAAGGTCATCCGATAGATGCAAGCTTTTCTTTGAAGTGTTGAGGAAGAATAAGGGGTTTGAATGGTCGAAGGAATATAAAAATGCATTGCATAAGCTCAAGAAATACTTAGCCCTCTCTCCTATCAAAACCTAAAGAGGGGGAAATGTTATTCTTGTATCTAACCATTTCAAAGTGGCTGTAAGTGTGGTCTTTATCAAAGAAGAAGAGATCAATCGATGCCCTATATACTACATGAGTTGAACACTAGTAGGCATTAAAATGAGAGATATTTAATTAGAAAAACTAGCCTTGGCTTGATAACAATACCAAGAAAACTAAGACCACATTTCCAATCTTACCCTATCACTATTTATTCGACTTTGCTATTGAGGAATATACTTCATAAGCTAGAGTTATTAGGTCAACTAATGAAGTGGGTTGATGAATTAAGTGAATATGACATCACCTATCAGCCTTGAACTACTATCAAGTCCCAAGCATTGGTAGATTTCATAGTTGATTTCATGCCAGCAAAACATTAAAAAGTAGAAGAAAGAGTTGGTAGCAACAGTGGAGCGTTTAATTGAACAAAAATGGACTTTAGAAATTGACAGAGCCAATAGGCAAAAAGGAAGTGGTCTTGGTGTCATTTTGACCTCACCAGAAGGGGATGTGATTAAACAGACAGTCAAGTGTGATTTCAAAACCATGAATAATAAAGTAGAGTATGAAGCCCTCATTATAGGTCTACAATTGGCGATTGATATACGGATAACTCAACTCAGTGTAAAATGTGACTTGAAATTAGCTGTAAGTCAAATTGACGATTTCTTTCAAGCTATCAAAATGGGGCACACTTAGCGTTAACCAATGAATTGAGCAAGAAGTTCACATAGTTTGACATCCAACATATCTTTAGAATAGAGAATGCTTGAGCAGACGCCCTATTTAAGTTAGGAGCATCGACCAACTTAAACGAGAATAGATTTATACCTCTCGTCCATTTGCAATGGCTTATTGTGTGGAGAATGGATGAAGAGTTGAATCCTATAACTCAAGAGGAGTACTGGATTGACCCTATTGTTAAGTACCTAAAAGAAGGAGTCTTACCTGCTGATTGAATTGAGGCTAGAAAGGTAAACATCAAAGCTTCAAAGTTTTGTATAATCTAGGGAAAACTGTATAAGAGATCGATCTACAGACCATATCAGCGATACGTTGATCATAGTGAAGCCACACAGGTATTGAAAGAGTTACACGAAGGTTAAGTAAGAAATCACTCAGGAACTAGAAGTTTCGCTTTCCACGTATTTAGGGTAGGTACTTTTGGCCAACAATGCAAAGTGATGTAGTCAACTGGACGACAAAATAAGATCAATGTCAAAGATTTGACCAAGTCTCCCACTAACCCTTGAAATTATTAAATTCCATAGTTTCTCCAGGTACTTTTGGCCAACAATGTCGAGTGATACAGTCGATTTGGATGACGAAGTGCGATCAATGTTAAAGATTTGACCAAGTCTCACACTAACCCTCGGAATTATTGAATTCCATAATTTCTCCATGTCCAATTAAGAAATGACGAATGGATATTGTGGGCAAAGTTCTAACTTCACAAGATGGGAAGTACTACCTCGTAATCATGACCTACTATTTCACCAAATGGGTAGAAGCTAAAGCATGCAAAAGAGTAAGAGACTACAAGGTAAAAAGATTTTGTGTGGAAACAAATAATCTATAGGTTTAGAGTTCCAAAAGAATTGTCACAAATAATGGGTTACAATTCAAATTTTTTGATTTTCAAGACTTTTGCCATGAATTAGGAATAAAATTCAAATTTCAAACCCAAGGTATCCTCTGTCGAATGGCTAAGCTAAGTCGACCAACAAAACAATTATTAAAACTTTAAAAAGAAGGCTAACAAGGGCAAAAGGGTTTTAGGTTAACGAACTACCTTGAGTGTTATGGTCTTATCGAACGATAGATAGAACTTCGACAGGAGAGAGACCTTTTGCTCTAGCTTACGGGATGAAAGTTGTATTACTGATCAATATAACATTGAACTTAATTAGGACTACCATGAGTGAAGAAGAAAATTCGTAGGTGTTGGACTTTAAACTGGGAACAATCGACAAAAAAAGAGATAAAGCCCGTCTCAGAATAACAACATACCAATGGGCAAACCGCCAAAAGCTACAATAAGCATGTACAAGTCTGCATCTTCATGATAGGAGATTGAGTATTGATGAGAGATTTCTAGAACACAAAGGTTCCAGAGGAAGGGAAAGTCGACCCAACATGGGAAAGACCATATAAGGTGACAATAATCGTGGGACATGGAGTGTATAAACTTGAAGACCTCGAAGGTTTGCCTAACCAAAATAGTTGGAATGCAATACAACTAAAAAAGCACCACTTTTAGCCCCCTTTTCTTTTGAAAGTTATTTATTTCAATTCAATTAGTTGTCTTTGTGCAAAGTAATTTCTAGTTCAATGAAAAGCTCCACGCGAGCTACATTTCCTAGCAATCATTTGCTTATTAAATCTTAGAAGTAAAACGTTCCATATAAAAAGATGTAAATGTAATCAAAACTAAAAATGACCAAGCGTCAGATAACCCACTCGACACTAGCATCAAAACTAAAAATGACTAAGCATCAGATAATCGGCTCGACACAAGCATCAAAATTAAAAATGACCAAGCATCAAATAATCCATCCCATAATTTGCTTAATGAACATCATTCCTAAATCAAATTGATTATCAAACTAAAAGGGTTAGACATTAATATCTTGTAGTTAAAATAAAGAACATTCAAAACAATAGTTTCACCAAAAAAAGAAAAAGAAAAAAAGGCTCTAAATTTAATACAAGTTCAATTCACAGGTGAAACATTCTCCTTTAAAGAAACTTCAGGAGTATTTTCAATAACATTGGCTTGTTGAATGAGGTTCTCATCCTATCGAGTCTCCAAATCAACTCCAACATTGTTTGATGCATCATCAGCTTTTAGTTGTGCAACATCGTTCCCTTCACCATGATATTCTACCTCAGCTTGTTAAATTCCTCCAACTGAGTGATAACTAACTCAGGATTCCACTTGGAGGATTTCTCTTCCATGAATTGCTTCATCAATTCAGCCTTGGTCTACAAAATGAACCCTACATCGAGAACTTCTTCGGTCTTATAGTCAATAGCTTCCTTAGTAGACCTCAACTTCTTTTGGAGCACTTGAACCTTATTTTCTAATTTCTTCATCAAACTATCTAATTATTTCTTGTGTTGATCCAACTCAACTTTGGCCTTGGTAGCCTAATTAGCAGATGCAGAAGCACTCAATACTGCTTTTGAGTTTTCAGCCCTCAAACTTTAAACTTCCTTCTCTAGCTCACTCCTTTGGACATTCAAAATTTTCACTTCTTCTTGAATGGAACTTATGGTGACGGGATCCTTCTCGAATCCCTATTCTGGATTGGAGAAGAACCTCGTAGCACTCCTATAGAACTCCAACGAACCCTAACTTTGACTTAAAGAAATCCCGTCGGAGCATAGAGACTTAGTTAAATTTATTTTTTTTTTTTTTTTACTAGGTGGCAATGGTAAAAATTTTTCGTTTTTCTAATGAAAATCCGGTAGTATACTGACTGTTTATTAAACTATGCCACTATACAATTTTCAAATACGATTTGAAGACACTTCTATAACAATTGATCTCAACTACTAGGGGCCTCTAGCCCTCATTCCAAAATCAATTTCAGTATAGAAAACCACAAATGCAAATATTGATTTAAAAACTAGAACTTTTTTATCAAAACATTTTTATAAAAACATGCATTCAACAACTTGTATTTCTATTTATAGTTTACACCATTTACACCATGTTTTATGTACAAAATATGCACTTGACAAAAGTATAAGCTATACAAGGTGTTATAAGTCGTCCGTCAGTCACTCCGCGAGTCTGTCTGAGCCTTGCCTGTTGGACGACTCGCTCCTGCACTTGAGGGAGAATTTTTAAGAAACACATGGAAACAAACTGTAAGTATAACTCAGTGAGAATAATAATTTAATTAAACTAAATAAAACAGTTTTATGATTTTCTAAAATACACTTTCGAAACTCATTTGAAAACTGTTTTCCAAACTCTTTCTAAATCTTTTTCTAAAACTGTCTCATTTCTCGCCTGAATAGTAACTCAGGGAAACTACTCATGTCGTGGTAACATAAAATCTCTCATTAACCACTAAGAATTTGGGAATCTGTCCTGTGTAATCGCCGATGCATACACTCTGGGCACGCATCACCGATGCGTAAACTCTGGGCACGCGTTACCCTCTCGCAATCGGTCTAAACTACACTAGTCTTATACGTGTAGAGGTTAACTCAACTAACTCTCTCTCTCAAGAGTCATTCGGACTCCACTCTCAGTTAATGACTCTCTCATATCTATCGTACACATATAGGTACTTGGCCTGATACTCAACTGGAGTTAGGGAAAACCATCGACGTAATAAAATACTTTTTCTCGATATTCTTTAAAAATCTCATTTTTAAGGCAAAAAGCCTAAAAATTTTAATTCTCATAAGTTTTTGATATAAATACATACTCAACTCAAAATTCACATAATCAAATTTTGATATAACTACAATACACAACTCAATTACATAATGAAATAAATACATATAACCACAAAATAAAATTTAAACAAAACTATGCTTAGGAAGATTAGATTTCTACTTACGAAACGCCCTCCGATCAACGACTATTCTTCTCCAAAAGCCTCCGATATAGCTTCTAGCACAACTAACCCTATAAAATCCTCTTTACGCCTAAACTTTCGCAATTAGGTTTTAACTCATTCAATACTTTCGAATTCCGATTTCTTTTCGTGAATCCTCTTTATTATCACCTAGAGGTATGCTCAAAATAATTTTCTGAAGCTCGAAACGAAAAATCCCAAAATAAGACCTCCTTTGGTTGAATGCTACCTAAGGAGTAATCCCTAGGTTTTTTTCATTCTGTTTTTACTCCAATTATCTCTCTAACTCACGTTTAGGTCAACTATAAAGCGAATTTAGAAAGAAACGACCACCGAGTGGGCGTTTCTAGCCAAAAATCATTTTTTTAACACTTTTCCATGTAAATTTTTATCTTACTTAAGCAATAAGCTCCATTCTATCATATTTAACATTCTTTCACTAGAATATGACCAAACATATTCATTTCATGCATTAAAAAGTTGATTTTCTATGATATTTCTTAATGCCCTTCAACTAAATAATTATAATTAAACTTATCTCTAGACTTTTGATTTTCGAATTCTATCACTTCTAGTTGATTTCTTAGCCTTTAGGATGCATGAATTGAACCTCAAATTGATGAAATCAAATTAGGTTACACATACCCTAAGTTAGCCGTGAATCACCTTTCATTAGTCTCTTCATTTTCTTTCAATTTCTACACCAAATACATACAAAAGTGCAGAATTTTCACACATGGCAGCTCACACACAATTGTATCTTAAAAATCACATAAACCCTAACTTATTACATTAGTTTCTTGTTAAATCTTCCAATCTTTTTCTTGTCAACTCAATTTGATCAAGAAACCTACTCCAAAGCAAGCAAACTAACTCCATAAATTCATCATCCATACATGTGAATCTATATACATGAATTTCCCATATAAGATCATGAAAACTTACTTGAATTTATGCTTGATTTGCTTGAATTTATAGTAGATGACCTCCCTAACTTATTCTCATCTTAATTTGGCCTTGAAGATAGTTGAAAAACACTTGAAATGGAGGAACCCAAGCTGCCGTAAACTTCTTCTTGTTTGACCGAGCACTTCTCCTCTTTTGCTTCTTCTTTTGTCGTCCAAGTGATGGCTTTAAGTGGTCATCTCCCTTTATATATATATATATATATATATATAATATATTGCTAACTTAATTGAACTAATATACACTCCATTCCACCTCAACATAATCATTAAATCATCTCATTTCATTTACCTTAATGCCCTTTACTTGTATCTCATGGAAATTTATCCATAAAAGAGCAATTTGATAACTCATAATTTAAAATAATGATTATTAAGTAATGCGTGATGACTAATATATAAAAATCCATACTTAACTTTTGATTTACCACTCATTCATTGGTTAAAATCTCATGACATGGATTGTGTTTTTTATTCAATAAAATTCAAAGAAAAAGAGACCGACCGGTAGTTTTCCAAAATCTCAACAACTTAATATTATCAAATTTGCCGTTAATCAAATCCCCTCTAGCCAAAAAATATTTGTTTTTCCAATAACGATCTTTTAATGAGAAATTGACAATTAAACGTCGCTTGCTCAGATGGAGAATACAACCTTAATCTAAGTCGTTTTCTTTAAGGAAGTAGGAGTAAAAAATATCTGAAAGCTGAAACGTCAGGCTATAAAGTTCATATAAGGCATCGATTGATAGCAAAGTTCTCCAGGTGCTGGGCATCAATTGGCTTGGAGCAAGCTCATAATGATCTAATAGTTGCCTAGCCAACCTTAAAGCAAAAAAGCGAATAGTCCGCACGTTCATCTCCCTAAGGAAGTCGAAGCTTGATCGACTGAGGAATTTGATAAAGGCTTTTATAGTTAACCAGATTTGGGGATGTCTTTATGAAGAAAGTGAGTCACAAAACTTGGAAATTCCTCGACATCGACTCAACTATCATCAAAATGAGTTGTCGAATGGTCGTCCGACATTGTGTACTCTAATTGTCTATCGAGAGAAGATGTCGATGTTGACAAAGTCGAGCTTGATGCAACATAAATATTTGAATTTTCTTCTAGGTCAATAATCTCTAAAATGCTCGAAGTCATAAACAATTGTCGAGCACATGGAAAGGAAGTTAGTAGCCTAATTTCATTACCTAAGTAAGTTAAGGATATCAAAACCGGAAAAGAAATAGAGAAACAATTCTACCCTTAAACAAAATCCCTCTTGTCAATATTCTAGAAAAACGAATCAAAAGGCCCAAATTTGAGAAATCCAACAGTCATTTTGAGCAACACAAAATAGATAAAAATAGAATCAAATGAATTAAACCGCTCGGAGCAACTGAGTTTTAGACACAAATCAAGGAAAAAAAAAATCCAAAATAACCGGAAATAATAGACCAAATATGAAATACAAGATAAAAATAAGACTTATAGTTTTGAAACATACCTCAAGAAATCCGTGGAGGAGGAAGAACAATTAAGATTTGAAGTTGCAGGTAGAGAGAGAACGCTACCACGGGAAAAAAAATGAATGAATAAAGAAAAAATGGAAAAGGTGGCAAAGAAAGATATTTTGAATTTATAACCTCTATTTGACGAAGGCGAAACATGTTTCAGGCCATAACTTAAAATATCAGTAAGTGAAACGATACGATTTTAAAAGTAATGATAACTCCCGCTACTTGATATGACATCATAAGTACGACAACTCGAGCCTTATTTTGAAGAACCAAACAAAAGTTGACCTCCGAGAATAGAATAACCAAACAAGAGCATTTTGTCGATCAACAGTTGACGATCAAAAAAATGGGGGACAAACTGTAATGGTCAAAAAATGCATATGACAAGCCCAACAACTACTATGGCGCAAAATGAATAAAGTCCAAGAGAAAAACTGTACAAAGCCCAAACCCAAAAACAATGAATATCAGACACCGACCCGACCATCCGACCCGACCTGTTTCAGCTACCATCGCTGGATGATCGCTTTTCTTGGCGCAAAGGTAGCAGGACATGTAACGTCAATACACGATTCGTAATAAGCCGAGAAGTGGTCAAATCATTTATAAAAACCAAACAATTTTACTATGCAAATGTAGAGAGAGAATTCAAGTACCAAAACCCTGCAGAAATTTCTTCTTTCTTCTTGATTAACAACAAAACTATTTTTTTTTTTTTCAATTTTTTCAGTATCTAGATTCTTTAAAGAGTTGTTAGTATTACTTTGTTAAAGCTAATAGTTGTATTAGTAACGGTAGATTTTATCCACTACACAAGTCATGTTGATTTCATTTTCATGTTTTAAGAGGAAAAAAAGAAAAAAAAGTGTAGTTGGGGTTTGCAGTTCTCATATTCAATCAAAGAACAATGGAGTCAAATTTCACACATCAAACAATAGATTGCCTACTCGTAACAAATACTCAAAACATTAAAAAATAAAAAACGTAAACCTCAAGAGCCCACTGAACCGTTAGGCTATTGGTAAACAGAACACCCAAAATGGATATCATGTTCTACCAAAGTCTTGTACGTTTCCTCCAACCCGCATCTCGTCAATTTCTGCTTTGGGGTTTTAAGGTGAAAAAAACCAATCAAAACTCTTTCAATTGAAAATATTTCAAGGAATTGCCACTTGGCACAAGCTTTATGGCTCCTTGTTACTGCCCACTCAGTTACTCACACGTAACAGAAATTTCGGAAATGACAGAAACAGCCTTTCTCTTTGTATTTCGTGGTTGTAGCTTGTATTAAATACTCCCGCAAATTAGTTCCAAAAAACAATAATAATAAAATACTCCCTACAATTACGATAAGTCATCGAGGCATTCATGCTAATGACATTTTGTCAAGTTTTATGTAATTTTACATCAAACTTATTGAGAAATGACTAACGTCAAGATAAGATTATTTCATGATACGTCCCCCTCACTTTTATATAAAGTTATATTGATATAAATTGACAAATGATAAAATTTAATAATTATTGCTGTTATTTGGTCCAACACTATTTCAGATTGGAGTAATTATATTTAGGTGATATTTTTTAAAAAAAAAAATTGAATTGTTAATCATTTTGTAGAATTTTCAATTTTATTCTTATAAAAGGTAATCATATTTTGTTAAAGACTTAGGAGTTTAAATATTATTTTTTGGCTCGTGAGTATTATTTTTAAATTCTAAAAATAATATATATATATCAATAAAATGAAATTGATTTCAGGATGCAAATTTTATATCCATGACAATAATATTGTAAGTTCAAATCAAATTTTCTCAAATTATTTAAAGCCCCTTTGGCATAACTTTCGAAAGATGGCTTTTGATTTTTGGAAGGTAAAAAATAGCTTATGAGAGTGTTTATGTGTACTCTCAAAAATAGTTTATGATTTTTTAAAACTCTTTCATTAAAAATCAAGTTTATTAGCTTCTTCGAAAAGAGTTTCCTACAAAATAAAGGTAGTTGTTTTATCATTTTAATAAATTTTTTATATTAACAAATTTATCCTTTTTTTCCATCAATAATAAATTCAAAATTTTTAAAAGCTTTTTGAAAATACATGATCTAAACAGCAATACAATAACTTCGATTTTTAGTTCTTTTCTTCTATTGGCAAAATTTAAAGATAAAAGCTACCAAAGGAGGTCTTATCTAGTTCTCAAATTGACTAATCTAACACAGGTCTTATTCAGCTTTAAAATTGACTCATCCAACATCAATTGATGAAGACCATTAACAGTGTACAAATAATGAGTTACGGTTGAAGTGTAAACAATGTGAATTAATCATTGTATTAATTGGGGATGGCGGTGACTTGTTTTACGACTTCAGATCAAATCAAAAGAAGTTTTAAATTAAAGAGCATTAAATATTTGAACCTAACATAGTTAGCCAATGTTGAAACCAAACAGCTAATTAATGTCTCTTAAAAGAGACGAGAGTGGCATCATTTATCAGAACAGCAAAAGCCAACTGACAACCACTAGCGTATTATGCATGTTACTTAAATGCATGTGTAATGCTATGCAATATATCGCTATAAAAAAACCTAGAAAATTAGTCAACTATCATTGTCCAACTTGTGTGCAATTTACTACATCCGTCGAGTTTTGACTTTTTTTCTTACAAAGGAGCACGTTGAAAATTTATCGAAACTTGTTGGAAATAATTATTACTCATATGATTCGAGATATATTTTCATAATAGATGGTAACTATTCTCACGATATGAAGAGAAAAAGTTATTCACATAAATTAAGTTTGTAAAACCTATTTAATAGGACTTTAAATCCCTAATAGTAAGGTGAATGAGCAATCGACTCTATTAACATGGAATATGCAAGTCTTGGCATTCTCATTATTATTAGTGATGCCTTTACATCTATATATTTGTTTCATAAGTAAGACCATGATTTATTATGATCACATCTAGTGCACTTTTCTTATATACATATGATCGGGATTCGAATATCAGTATATGCATTTATTAATATAAATGGGGAGGATTTTTTTTCACCCTTTATAATAAGAATATATTTCTAATGGCATTATGAGAGCAAATTTTTGAGACAACATATTATTTAATTTTGATAAGACCCGACTGAACTTTGATCACTACCGTAGTAGGTTTCTGATTACATTGATATTTATATACAAAATAAAAATTTGATTTAAAATTATAATTTTCATATTCAGTTGCTTTTAAGTTAAGATTGAAAAATATTTCCTCCTAACTTAGGTGGTTATGCACAATTTCATTCACCTTACTAATAAGGGTTTAAGTCCCACCATACTCAATTTACACTACTCCTCTTATTGTGGGTGCAGAAATTTTTTGTTATGAGAGTTTTTTAACAATCGTTAATCACTACAGTGGCTATTTATCCACATGAGGCCTTGGCCTTACCTTTCGGAGGGTATGGTTAAGGCAGAGTGCTGTCTATATCCTCTTTGAATCACAGATCTGAGTGTGACCAAGGTAGGGTGCTGTTATATCCTCCTTAAATCACAAGTGAGTAAAGTAATATTCCTATGATTTAAACCAGTAAATTTATAAGTATTTTGGTTGCAAACTTAGTATCATGTTTATAACCAAAACATCTATGAGGTTGTTGATTCAAATTTTGAGAATACCACCTTGCCCATTTATGGTTTAAGAAGTATATGACAGTACCCCACCTCCACTACACTCAAACCTGTTGTTTAAGAAGGACACATCAGCTTTTTATTTCTACTAAGGGTGGAAAAAATATTTGATTCGATCCAAACTAAACTTGATCTATTCGAGGTAGGTTTGAAGCAAAAAGTAGCAACTCAATTAGGGCACAAGTGGGGTTTGGTGCACCCTTCAAAAATTTTAGATTGGGTTTAGGACGAGTTGACTCGGACCAGATCCAATCCATTGTCATCCCTAATGACTATGTATTAGTAATATTTTGGATTGTATAATGAAACTTTATCATGAATGTAGCAAGTCTTTTGATTTTATAATGAAACATTTATAACGTAATAAGTCTTTTGTATTCGTATTTAAAAAATTAATTTGTGTATTTTATGAATTTTATATTAATAATTATATAGATGTGACGTTATATTGTAATTAAATTAAACTATTAGAAGTTTAAATGTGCATTTCTTTTTTGTTTATATATTTGTTTTTTAATATTAATTATATTATTAATTAAAACTAAATCGAGATAACGGATTGAGTTTAAAACATGTCCCTCTAATCACTATAATGATTAACGGTCACTACAAATATTTAAATCATTTAAGTAATATTTAATCTCCATAGATCTTTGTAAATTTTTAACTTGTTCAGTGTCACAATTAAAAAAGAAGTTACTATTTAAAAAAGTAAATAAATTAAGAGGATATGATAAACTTATCATACAGATGGATGAGTTTAAAGTTGTAAATTTAAGTTAGAAATTTGAAGTTGATATAGTGTAACCTTTTTAAAGGTGGGTTATGTGGTTGCTTAGATAAATTATTACAAGTGCATATTAATTAACAACTCTTATAAAAGGAATAAAAGTTCCTCGCATTTGCCTTTTTGCATACACAGTGCCACTTGAAACTTGCTTCACAAAGAGAAAAGCCACAGCTAACTCAACTGGTTTGTGAGCTCTTGCATAATTAGAACGTGCCTAGGCTTTCCTTTTATAAGTTGACGCGTTTTAGATCTATAAGTGAAGGATAAAACAAAAGTGTAGAAGCTCCAAGTGAAGTAGTGTAGTGGTATTCTCCTTTCTAGTCAATACTCCGACACTCCTTTTGAATAGTCGGTCAAATTTAAGTTGTAAGTTTCGTATGAATTTATGGATAATTTTTTCACTTTATATGGGTTATCTTTTTCGATTCTAGAAATTTAGTTTTAAATTATATCTTAGAGTTTTAAATTAAGAGGGCCGTATTATTGTTTTTGTAATGTGTCAAAAAAAATGATAATATAAAACAAAAAACAAAGTGTAGAATCGTGAAGCAAGTTCTTGGAATAAAGATTAATGATTACCTCTCCACATCCAACAGAAATAGATGGTATATACTGTTACTAGGTTGGAGCCTGTTTTGTTAGGCATACAAAGAATCTGTTTATCATTTAGTCAAGGCTAAATAAATTTAATTAATTTGAATTCTTTTTAACAATTTCACTTCTTCAAAATTTCAGTCAAAACATTAAAGTGGAATCCGCACTTCTCTTCAATAATTTTCTAACAAAATAGTGATACAATTTGTGCACGTATAGCAAGGAAATTAATAATCGACAATTGGAACTAGGTGGGCCATTTGAATCACTGATGTGACACGTGTAGGGCAAAAGAATTGGCAAGTGTCTCAACTGTCCAGCACGCGTCGCAGCTAACATATTGTCCCCACCTAAACGCAGATTGCAGACTCAGAGGGGCGTTTGTTTACGTCTAACACTTGTTTTCACCACGTTCTAAACCTACCAAACACCCAATCATTCTCTTTTACTTGGTATCGATATACGTCTCTTCTTCTAATATCATATTCCAACCGTATATTCGTTTTTTATTTAGTTGATAGCAAAGTTCAATGGACAGGATTGAATTATAACTAATAATATGACTTATATTACTGCATATTGCTGTCTGATGTAGTGACATCCAATCTACGAAGTTAAATCCAATTTAACCAAGCATTCATAATTCGATATGTACTTGAAACGTTTGAATTGAGGGTTATTTTTTCACGTGATATGGATCTTTCCTTCTGTTTTTGAAAGTTTTAGTTTTGGACCACGTCTCAAAAATCATGATTAATAGTATCCGATAAATTATACGATAAATAAGATATTTGTGATTTGTATAATAAAAAATATTAATTTTACTATTTTTTTTTTTTACTTACTGACACTAGGTTAAATTACTATCAGTACTAGTTAAAATAAAATTTTAAAATATGATTTGGATTTTTGCTTTTAGAAGGTGAGAGATAACTACACATATAAAGATGAAAAAATTACCCAAATACTAGTAAAATTTTGATTAATCGAACCACCATTTAAAAATATTATGGTGAATGGTTTTGGCCTTCCTATCGGGCCAAATCGCTTTCCTTCAATAATATCAGTTATGAAAATCAAAACTTATCCAAATAAAATATTATTAATTTAATAGCCATAATATATATTATAAAAGAAGTCGCACTCATTCTCTTTTCTCTTAAAGCGGAGGTTAAACTCCAATAACTAGAGTAAGGGTTATGCAGATCTATTCAATTAAAAGTTTAGATGCATTTTAATTGTATAGGTTAAGAATTATAAATTTTCTAAAATTCTATTTAATATTTTTTTATTTATTAATACCTAATTTCATATAATTTTAAAATAGTATAAGATCTTTTTAAAAATTATATCTAATATATTTGATATATTAATGCATAATTTAATATAATTTTAAAATAGTACAAGATCTTTTTATCATTAAAATATACTATTAGATTAGTTAGATCTCTCTCCTCCTAATTTTCAAAGTATGTGATTGACTGGTGATAAAAAAAGTAATAACATCCTAATTACACAAAATAATATACAAACATTCATAAAAAATTAATGATTTTCATAAAAAAGGATAGATTTAAACAAATTTACAATTCAGCTTAAACTTTCACAAAATTATATATAGAGCTTAAAGTAGAATTTTAAATTGAAAAACTTCCATTGAAATACATAAAAACTCTCTTTACGTTTCCTCAAAAGAGCCGAAAAGTTTCTCTTAAAACAAAAACAAAAAAAAAAAAAAAAATTAAAAATTAAAAAAAAAAAAAAGGCCTAAAAATTTTGGCATTACTTTAGTGAGAAACAGGCTTTTACGTTTTAAAATTGGACAAAACACACGCACTCTTTACACTTAAAATGCAAACTGGATTCTTGGGACTTGAAAAAATCTATTATCCTTCTACAGCCCATGTCAAATAATTTTTTGTTATTATTAATCCCCATTCAGAATATTAAAAAAAAAAAATTGATTTATTCGGTAATGATGCATAAAAATGATTTTGAAATTTCAGTTTTTTAATGTTTGAAATTTTTATAATCATAAAAATAATTGTATCTCATATTATCATTTAAACGGGGTATATTTAGTTTAAAATTTATTAAAAAAAATTTTAATGATAAATTTTAATAGAATTCAAACATTTTATAGACTACATATTAATTTTATTAAAATTGTTTAAAAAGTTCAATAAAATATTGAGAAGAATATTGTAATATTTATTATAAACTTTTTTCTTTAAAAAAATTCATTTTAAAATCCATCTAAATCTATTCAAATTCATCACTTAAATGGAATTAATAAAATCAATAAATTTTTTAATATATTTAGATTTTAAATAAATATATATTTAATATATTTATATTTTAATTAAATATACTTAAATTTTTAAAATTTTTAAATATCAATGGAATCTTAAATTAAATACGAAAGAGACAACAAATTTCAAGCTGCTCTCAATAAAGAAATAATCCTAATATATAAATTATTACTATAATAAAGTGGGGAAGAGGGAAAAACCGAAAAAGGGCTTCCAAGCACAAGACTGTGAAGAGGGAGTTAGATGAGAACGTGTAAGGAAACGGTTCACCAAATCTTCTCCAATTTAATGCCCAGCTCACCTTCAATTCTCTGACTAGAACAATTCCTATATAAACCACCATCTCATCAAACACCCTTGTGAAAGAGAGAGAAGCAAGACAGCTAGAAACAGCACAAGCAATTAAATATGGACCATGAAAAACCTTCTGTTTGTGTTCTTGATGCCTCAACCTATGTGGGGTTTTGGATTCTCAAAAAACTCCTCAACAGAGGCTACATAGTTCATGCTGCAATCCAGAAGAATGGTAAGCTCTATTTTTTTTTTTTCCCTTGTTTTCCTTTTGGTTTGTAAAAGTTGAAATGATTTTATGTGTTTTGTGTTGGCAGGAGAGAAGGAGATTGAGAAGCAGATCAAGGACATGGAGAAAGTGGAGGAGAGATTGGTGGTGTTTCATGTGGATATCTTGGACTACCAAAGCATTCTTGTTGCTTTGAAACACTGTTCAGCTTTGTTCTGCAGTTTAGACAGCCCAGATACCTATGATGTGAGTGTTGATTTTTCCATGTTAACAGAACATACATGCATGCATGTATGTATGCATCTTTTTTAATTAAGTACTGATTTAGCTGTTGTGGGGGCAGGAGAAAATGGTGGATTTGGAGGTGAGAGGAGCCATCAATGTGGTGGAGGCATGTGCACAGACAGATACTATAGAAAAGATTGTGTTCAGTTCTTCTCTAACTGCTGCTATATGGAGAGAGGATATTTGTTCAGAGAAGGATGTTGATGAGAGGTCTTGGAGTGATCAAGGATTTTGCAGGAAATTGAAGGTTAGATTTTGAATCCCCAATTTTTGTTTTCATTTTCTTTTAATTTTGTGTTTCTATTTTTTTAATTTTTGAATTTTGAAAACAGTGAAAATCCACTTTAGTATTGATTGCAAGCATCTGGTCATAACGTGCAATTTGCTTGATTTGACAGATGCTTAGTAAGTAGTGAATTGAATGTGGACTCAATATCTCATCATTCATAATGTGCTCCTGTTGATTGAATTCTTTTGAATAGTATAATATGTATAAAAAAACAAAGCAATGATTTTGATTCCAAGATGAAGTATAAATAGTCTCCAAAAAGCAGCACATACAAGAAAATTTCATCATGTTATAGACTAGCCATGTATAATGATTATTTCTTTTGATTTTTGCTTGTCACTTTGGTTTAAAATCTGCAACTGATAAATATTATATTCATGGAATTTGAGTTCAACCAAAGTCAATAGAGCAAGTGGTTACGTATTCATCAATGTTTTTTTTTTTTTTTGTTAGGGTCATGTTATGTTCATTTGAGTAACACCAATTTAATTGATGAATTCTTGCACTCTTAATCACAATCTTACAGTTATGGTATGCCCTGGCAAAGACACTTTCCGAACAGGCTGCGTGGGCTCTAGCGATGGATCGGATGCTATGCATGGTCTCCATCAACGCTGGACTGGTTCTGGGACCTGGTGTCACTCAACAGAACCCTGGATCGACAATGTTCTATCTCAAAGGTAATGGATACATGCAGCATCCGTTATTGACAGCACAAAATTTGCCACAAGCTCTTTTGAATTTGTATGCGGATTGATTACAATTTTTAACAGGAGCTGCTCAAATGTATGAAAATGGGGTCCTAGCATTTGTCGATGTGAACTTCTTAGCAGATGTCCATATTCGAGCTTTCGAGGATCGATCAACATGTGGGCGATACTTTTGCTTCAATCAGATTGTGAACACTGAAGAAGAAGCTGTTAAGCTTGCGCAAAGCTTGAGCCCTTTGATACCTCTACCTCCTAGGTAACAAAAAGCTTCATATGTAAACAGTCGATAAATATGTACATGAAAAATTGCAAATTATGCTAAGTGTCCAATCGTCTTCGGCTTAGTTTCAATGATTGACTGAATGTGCAGGTATGAGTGCCAAGGGAGTGAAGTGTATGCTGAGAGATTGAAGACCAAGAAATTGGACAAGCTGGTTGAGGGAACTGCTTGCTAGTTAAATTAATTAGGGTCATTTCAATTTTTAATTTCTCTTCTTGATGATCGATATCAGTGATTGTACATGTGCATATATTGCTGTTATCTGATTTCAATTGGAGAATCAAATGCTATGAGTTTTACCTTCATTTTTCCTTGATTTAGATTGATGGGAATGGCCAGTCCATCAGAGTTTATGAAGAAACAGAGAGCAAGGAAAATTATTGCACTTCTTTCTGGCAAGAAGCAGCCCAACTGGAATCATTTTTCCCATCTAGAAAAGCACCTTTCTTTTTTGGAGAAAACTACATGAAGAATAATGACAAAAGGAAAAAGAAACGGGAAACAATAAATGTCGATGACTTTTTTTTATGAAATTTGTTTTTTTAATGAAATTTTGTTTTAAAACGAGGAATTTTATTTCTGTTTGGGTAAAATTGAAGTGTTGTTTAATTGTAAAATGATAAATACAACATGAAAATGAAATTTTCATGAAGGTGGTTCAGTGTGATGTTCCTTGTCCATTGAATATATATATATATATATCTAAATGAAATCATTTTGATTGAAATCAAAAGCGAAAAAGAGAAATTGAAGGCTTTTAAATTGTAGAATGATTGAAGCCGGGCAGGGAGTTCAATCGCTATAAGCGTGAATTCAAGCAATTTTTTCGATTCTTAGTCATGAAGGAGAGCTTAAAATCAAAAGGGGACAAAGAAAAAAAACACTAAGGCATTTTTTTTTTTTAAACAGTTAAATTTTAATTAAAAAAACATGGGTAAGAATAATACTTATAATAATAGAACAAAACAAAAAAATTGGTAATTAATTTATAATATCATAGTTTCCTTTTTATAATAATGAAATGAGAATAAGATGTGGTTGATTCATTAGTATGTCCCTCATCAGTTACACCTGTATGATATCATGGTTTGGAATCATGTCTCATTCCTTAATTTATAAATAATTATAATATTTAAAAAATTAATAATAATGCAATGAATTAAGTATTATACTGCTATTGGGTTGATGAAGTCATATAGAGAAAGTTGAGATCTTAAAAATAAAATATCGAATTTTAGGGGACAAAAAAATTTTCAGCTCTTTTATAATGGAACAAGAATTATATGTATAGAGTTCTTTATTTTTAGTGTCCACAGATATAATAAATTTAGCTTCTCAATTATGAGCAACCAAATTCATTTCTATACATAGTCAATACCCATTCATCTTTAATCAATGGCCTACAACCGTTGTACTAACTTTATTAAATTCAATGCATGATGAGAAGATAACTGTATGCGTGTGTCCACGTACATTGATATATTAAATTGTGAAAATTATCAGAAAGATCCATTTAAAAAGAGTCAACTTTATTTTTACCCACTATTTAAAAAATTTATTTTTAATCCCTCAAATAAGTTAATTTCATCATATATCCAAATTATCCATAACACCCCTACATTTTTTTATTGTTATAATTTTATAAAAAATCGAAAAGTGAAATTATGAAATAGCCTCTGTCTATATATTGTGAAGAACTTGATGGAAATCACTTTTCATCACCGAGCAAAAGCAAAAACGGACCCGTTTTATAAGACCCGAATCGGATCGCAACCCGGGAGGCACATCCACTTTTTTAGGCCATTCTCTCGACATTTTCGACCTTCGCAGACGACCTCCGACCACTGACGAACCTCCACATCTTGCGAAGGTATGATTTCCATTTGAAAGGTTATATTTTTTTGAATTTGATTTGCGATTTTGAGATGTTTCTTGTGTTATAGATGTTGGGTTATGATTATTAGGTTTAGAATATGTTGGATTTGATTATATTTTATAGGATTTGGGTTGAAAATGACCAATTTTGACGATAGTAACGTCGTTGGCATCAGTTCGGTTATTCACTTGTTCGGTTTTTTACTTCGGTTTTTAGTTCAGTTTTTTAAATCAGTTTCTTAGTTCGATTTTTCACAATTATTTTCCTAAGAAGTGAATAACTGAAGTGAAAAATTGAAGTGAATAACCGAAGTGAATAGTCAATCTATTACATTGATTGGCCTTTAAGATATAGTAAAAAATCGATTCGGTTTTCAAAATTCATAGTACTGATCTTTTTTCTTATTTTTTTTCCTACAGATAAATTTCAAGTATAAATATAGTTCACAAACATTTGACAAGGAAACGAGTGGGAATACACACATTGGTCAGAGATTGATTAACAAAATAATTGTCGTTCTTACTAGAAGAAAATTGTACGATCGATTCATAAAAAAGTGTTCGTTTGGACATATTTTGAAAATTACCAACAACATAATTGTTGCCTCCGTGATATTATGAGTTTTTGCTAGAAAGGTGGAAGTCACTGGTGCATGCCGTGATGAAATGTGGTTTGAAATAGGGAGGAGAACATGTAGGTTTCGGAAATATGAGTGTTTATTGGTTACAAGACTTCCTTTTGGGGGTGTCGACCATGAAATCTTCAATACATTGCAAAATGACTAAAACAGTCTCATATAGCGATTGTTTAATGGAGTGTTGTCGAATATAACCAAGTTAACCATATTTCTTGAGGTAAGAAGCCATATAAGTTGTTAAGACCGTACAGGCGACGATATAATAAATGATGAAGATCTTTTGAAGTTAGCGAATATGGGTATCATTTTCTATCTCTTCATGGGATAGAATGATAGAGCGAAGATTGCTCAATTTATGTGGGTCGTAATTGAGAATACAGATATATGAAAATCGTTCCCTTGGGATATATTATATTATAGTGTCCTGTTCTACTGCTTCCGTATGTCAATTAATGAATAACGGATCACAAACCCATCAAATTGCATTAATATTTATGGCTATGTCCTGATGTTTCAAGTATAACAAATACTTTTAATATTTATTGCTTCCTTCTATCACGGTTAATTATAGGGTTATATATTAACTACATGTTTGTTTTTTATTTAATTATTTTTGCATTATAGTGGTGGTTAGTAGTTTCCTGGTGTTGAGAGAGAATATATCGAAAAGTAACCAGTATTTGCAAAATGATTTGCCAAGATGTAAGAGACGGTCACTTAAGAGAACACTGAAAAACATGAAAGACCTTGATGATTTTCCCCTCGTAAGTGACAAACGTAACCTAAATTGATCTTAATTATTTGATTATTTTAACTATCCTTATTTATATTAAGTATATCACTATAATATAACTATATATATGTATATAATGTAGATAGTTAATATTGTGTAAACCCTTAAGCCTACTAATATTAAAAGAGACACGGATTATTGAAAGTCTTTCAATTCAAATCATTTGGTTAAGGAAAATGTATATAAAATTGGCAGCGAAGGGAGTGAGGTTGATGATGACGACGACGATGATGACGATGATGGTGTGCGAGGTCATGATGATTATCAGGTGGAGAGTGGAAGGGATGATGTCATAATTGATGGTGATAATGAGGTAGAGAGTGACGATAAGCCGAATAAAGATGTTTGAAGCGTGCAATCCGAATAAGATAATATCTTTTTAGAGTTTTAGACAAAAAGTCACACGATACAGGACACTTACATCCTGAATTACATATCTTCTATTTATATGATTATTCAGTGAATATTCATTGTAATAAATGCAAAAAATGTGGACATATTGTTTAGTAGTAAGGAGTGGGATAGAGAGATGGAGTCTCTAAACATGATAGTTGAAATGTAATTTAAATATTCATGTTATATTTCCCTGAATACTAAAAAAATATGAGAGATTTTGTCAAAATTTTTTACAATTGTGTGTACTTTGTAAAATGATATATATATTATTCTATTCTACAGGTGAAACGGTTGTTTGAGTATATTGTAGATTTACAGAAGGCAACCCATAAGAAGTTAAGTAGGATGGATAAGAGGCAAAAGGCTACCTTGAAGATCATAAGGAAGATGGATAAGAGACTGAGACAAGTGGAAAAGTATTTAAAAATTCCTAGGTCTCTGGCTAGTGAGCATGATCTAGATAACGATGACGACAACGACGACGACGATGATGATGATGGTGGGAGCTTTGTCTGAGATGAGCACATCTATTGCTCGTCACCAACATCAGCACCACCATCACTATATCAGGACAAAGGGGTCCTTCAGTTACGTCTCTATGAGGATGAGGTGGTCCATCAGTCACCTATCGATGCAAGCCAGTCAGCCATCCATCATGAGAATTAGGAGGTCCTTCAGTTAGAAAGTGTTCACCAATCACCCCATCTTGGAGGAGCAGGAGATCCAGCTTGACTCTCATAATGACTTTGGAGGTCTATCAGATATAGAGGCTTAGTGTGGTCATAATCAAATAAACATAGTATATCTAGTGTGTTGCAGTATGACATATAATTGTAGATGTGTAATTCATGTTTTTTATTTGCTTACAATTGCAGGATGAGGGCATCTAGGACTAGGCAAACGAAATGACTAAGCCAGCAGCACCTTTATGGTCGCCATATACAAATCTTAGACCAGCGAAAAAGAAAAAGACAGTGGCCCAACAGCAGATCAAAGAGATGACAAAGTCTGTAGGTCCTATAGAGGTTGTTTATAATCAATATAAAGCTTCAACATCTTTAGATCTCAGGTATTGAAAAAAAAAAAAACATAATTATCCTTAAATCCTAGTTGTTAATGTAAAAAAATTTACAATAATGTTTAAAATTTTTTTGTTTTGAATTTTAGGCGTGTGGTTTATCGTTGTGGGTGGTGCATGATACCAACTATATCGGTTACCCTTGAGAATGAAAATCTATGATTGACTAATGAGCACATCGATTCTTATTTGATGTGCCTACGAAAAAAGTAATAAAATGAGATTGAGGATAGTAGATACGCCATTTATGATATTTTTTATTTGTAAGTGTTTACATTTCAACCAGTTATGCATTATATGTCTCCGAAGTTAAATAATATGTTTAATTTTTATCATACAGATTTTTATGATAATGCATTATAATCAGCAATACGTCAGCAAAGGTATAAAATTTGTACACTTAGAATGGCTTGCATTCGGTTGTGGGCAGATAGAAGTTTTAGTCCTGTGGTAGCATGTTAACAATGTAAGTATTGTTTGAAAATTAATATATATTATTTGATCATCCGTACTACTTTTATAGTACTGACATCTTTAAATTGCATATGCTACTACCGTATAGTCTGAATCAAAATCAATGGATCCTCTGTCAGGTATGCCTCAAAGAATAGAAAATATTAATATATGATTCCCTAGCAAATATTGACGTAGCCAAATGGCTCCAACCATTTAAGCTGTTGGTGTGTTTTATGCCCATATTATTACTGTTCATAGGATTTTATGAGAAGACCCAAATAGTTATGCCAACCGTGGATGAACGGTGGAAAGTTGAGTGTCTTGATAAATCAGTTGTGCCCCATTAACCCGATTGGTTAGTAATTTATAATTGAATTAATATATATATTTATAATCTTATATATTTATAATTTATATGTTATGATATTTAATTAATTTATTAATGATACAGGATGAGTTGTGGAGTATATGTGGCCTTTTGCAGTCCAAAAAGAGTATATGGAAATCAAGAAAACCCAAAAAAATTGCATATGCTATTGCATTGAGAGCAGAGATTGCACAGGATATATATATATTTTTTCGACGTCAATTTATAAAGTAAATGAATTTAGAAAATGGATAATAGGTTAGTGGGGATATTGTATATAAGTAAAATTATAGATTTATATTTTCATTATTTAAATAATTTGATTAGTTACAATTTTACGTATTGAAGGTCAATACAATAAGGTTCAAAATCAATGGGTCGATTTTTTATGGAAGTTTAAAAACCAAAATCAGTTTTTCATTATAGCGGAAAACGGATAAGGCGAAAAAATATTGAAGAAAAGTTAAGATCGATTTTTTACAATGCCTGAAAAATCGATCGGTGTTTTTCTTCCAATTCTACCTATCTTTCCACCTTATTTTATGGTTACGAGTTAATAAAAAGACACAAAAATAATAGAAATGATGTTGTATCTCATAACAAAGCATCATTACCCATAAACATAGCTGGATGGATCAATATGAATACGTTTGTGTGGAAATATTATCATGTGATTGTCCTATATTACTTCAATGTCATCATGTGGCATTATTAAGTTAGTTATTTATGTAATTTTATGTTAATTGGTTAACTTGATATAATGTTGGGGTAATTTATTAGTCATAGAAAGTCATCTGGGAAGAAAATATTGAAGAAAAGTAAGGATCGATTTTTTACAATGCTTAAAAAATCGAATCGATTTTTCAAGTATTATAAAAAATCGGTCGATGTTTTTCATCCAATTTTACCTCTCTTTTTATATATTTTATGGTTCCGAGCTACTAAAAAAATGCAAAAATACTAGAAATAATGTTGTATCTCATTACAAAGCATCATTACCCATAAATATAGTTGGATGGATCAACATGAATACATTTGTGTTGAAATATTGTCATGTGATTGTCCTATATTATTTCAATGTCACAATGTAACGTTATTAAGTTAGTTATTTGTGCAATTTTATATTAATTGGTAAACTTGAAGCAATTTTGGGGTCATATTTTGGTTATAGAAAGTCATCTGAAAAGAAAATATTGAAAAAAAGTGAGGATCTGTTTTTTACAATGCGCTTGAAGGCATTGTAAAAAATCGATCGATGTTTTTCATCCAATTTTACCCATTTTTCTACCTTATTTTATGGTTCCGAGCTACTAAAAATATGCAAAAACAATAAAATTGATATTGTATCTCATAACAAAGCATCATTATCCACAAACATAGTTGGATGGATCAACATGAATATGTTTGTGTTGAAATATTGTCATGTGATTGTCCTATATTACTTTAATGTGACGTTATTAAGTTAGTTATTTGTGCAATTTTATATTAATTAGTAAACTTGAAACAATTTTGGAGTCATATATTGGTTATAGAAAGCCATCTGAAAAGAAAATATTGAAGAAAAGTGAGGATCGATTTTTTACAATGCACTTGAAAGCATTGTAAAAAATCGATCGATGTTTTTCATCCAATTTTACCTCTTTTTCTACTCTATTTTATGGTTCCGAGCTACTAAAAAGATGTAAAAACAATAAAATTGATATTGTATCTCATAACAAAGCATCATTACGCACAAACATAGTTGGATGGATCAACATGAATACGTTTGTCTTGAAATATTGTCATGTAATTGTTCTATGTTACTTCAATGTCAACATGTTGCCTTAATAAATTAGTTATTTATATAATTTTATGTTAATTGATTAACTTGATGCAATTTTGAGGTCATTTATTGGTCATGTAAAACCATCTGGAAAGAAAATATTGAGGAAAAGTGAGGATCAATTTTTTACAATGTTTGAAAAATCGAAATCGGTTATTTAACGATACCTAAACATCGATCTTACTAGAAATCAAGAAAATCTGTGATCAATTTTTATAGATGATGAAAAACCGATATCAGTTTTTTAGTTGCGCTGAAAAACTGATACTATATCTCCTTCCTTTTTCACCCACTTTTCAACATATTGAAGGTTCCCAGTTACCGATTGGTGGTTAAAGACACAATTTTATGTTTAAGTACTAAACTTCATTAATTAAATTTGATGTCAACCGATCTTTACTTGTTTCATGTTTTTAATGATAGTGCATTATGAATAAATTTTCATTCATTTATTAGAAACTTAATAACCAATCCGATTATAATATCTATATAAATATATATTTAACAAAATAATATATACATAAAATAGAAGTTCAATGTCAATATCTAATCATTGTTTTCATCATTATCCACATATGGATTTGGAGTACGAAATCGTTGAGGACATCGACGTTGGTTGTGTCCAGTCTCATAACACAAGCGCATTTTCGGAATGGTAGGGCATTTTCACTAACATTTGTACCAGTGCTAGCTTCCACATCCACGGCTACGCTCGTCCCTCTGCTGGTAGAAATAGGGAGGTTAGGGCAACGAAGATGGTTATGTCTCCTCCGACCACATCTTCCACACTTTTTTCTATGATAATTTTCCCTAACTGAAGGAATCCAAACATCTTTCGGCCTACCTGATTGCCTTTTCCCTATAGGTGGTAGTACAACCATACTTCTAATTTCCATAGAAACATTCTAACTGGCTAATTTAGGGACGGGATTTATCAGACTTACATATACAGCTTTCAACCACTCTGTGCTATAATACTAACTACAAAGTGTATCACAACTAACGCCCTTGAACCTGACATGTATCATAAATTTAAGTGTCATGATATGACATAAAAACCTGAAAGCAACAACATACAATTACCATACTTAGCCACAGAACATGCATGAACACATGGCAATTGATCTAGGTTCCACTGCTTACATGTACATATATGCTTTTGAATATTAACCATCACATCTCTTTTGCTATGATGCATGACACTGTATGTGAACGGTTCTGATCACATCTCCTTTGCTAGGATACATGATACTGTACTTGAACGGCTTTGTAATGGGATGTACATTACTTTCCGTTAATAAATCTTTTGCCAACATGATACGATCGTATGCAACGGTAGTAACATAAGTTTTGAGCTTCTTAGCAGCAACGTATCTATTATTAAACCATCTCTACAATACATTTCTTACATATTCATTTGTAGTTATTATTGACAAATGGCGTGCTTGTATCATGCATTTGTTGAGCGACTCTACAATATTGGTGGTCATCATTTCATATATTCTTTTTAGATAATGTGCTCGTGATTACCTGATCATCTTAGCCTTAACCAAAGTTCCATGTGTCAGCGGATGTAACGTCTGCATTTCTTCCAATATTCTGTTGCATTCCTCAGATATATAATAATATGTTGTATTGTAAAATGCATTTTCTACATCCGAACACTTTTTACAATGTTTAAGGTTTTGCCACAAATGGAAAAAATATAACACGTGTGGGACTTTAGGAAAAGCTTATTTCATTCCATTCGATATGCTTTTATGATGATCAGATACAATAAGCAAATCGTCTAACACGCCGATCATCTCTTGCAAATTTTTTAAAAACCAAGTCTATGAATAGTCTAACTCTCTATCAGTAAATCCATAAGCAATGAGATAAATCATCTTCTATCCATCTTTGCATGTAGCAAAAAAAAATCACCCATTTATATTCACTTTTCAAATAAATGGCATCAACAGTAACAACCGATCTAGTGTAAGATTGAAAACCCTTAATAGATGCTCCAAGTACAATGAAGGAATAAAAGAACTAGTTGTTTTCATCTCTCTCAATTACCGTCATTATGTCGAGGTTTGATAGTTTTAATATCTTAAAGTAGGACGGAAGCTGTTGATATGACTCACCTGCTTATCTATATGCTAGTTTCTTTGCATATTATAAAGTCTTCCAAACTTTACTATGTAATATCTGAACTCCATACTCTCTAGCATTTCTCCAATCAAACGATTATGTGTATAAATATCTCTTCCCATTTTTCCCATATATAATTTTTCAATGACAATAGCCTTCAGACTCTTCATATGTGATTCCATAGTTGTTTGACGACACGTGTATTTTGCTTCATACTTCAACACAAACCACATCGAGCAACCCTTTCTGTATGTTGCATGAACTATAAAGCTACAAGTTTTATCATTGCAAATGGCCTCAAATCGCTCTGTGTTTAAACATTTAACCCGATATTCAAACTTTGCTTTCAGAGCATATTCTCCAATAGTTATACTCATTTCTTCTTTACTATTAAAGAATGTTCCCTTATACAATGTATCACGTTAGTAGACGGTTGACGTAGTACTTGAAGTAGCCTTAATGTTACCCAGTTTTACACTAGGAACAATCCAGTCTAGTTATGAAGGATTGCAATTGTAAACCTGAAAACCTTATTTCTGGAAACCCTTTTTCTTTAGAGACATCATCAAATCGAGTTTTCTTGTTATCAAAATCTCCAGTTTGCTCTTCGCCACTATCCTATATCCCATCACCATTATCATTTATGTCCCGATCTTTATCATCAGTATCATAATTCATATAGTCGTCATCAATATCGCAAATGGGGTTTTCTGTAAATGTAAATGGGGTGATAGAAGCATCAATTTGATTGCTCCCAATACCTGAAGTAAAATAAAAATTACTTTCAACCATATATGAATTTACAGGTCTATCTATATCTACTTTGTCATGTCTTCTGTCTGGTATTGAGTCGATGACAATTAGATGAACGATATGCCTACTAACCTCAACTCAAATATTTTGCAATCTTATTGATATAAATCTCTTTAATATCAATATTTTTTATCGCAATCAAACCAATAACACCAAGATCGAATATGATACATATCTTTTTAATTTGATCATTTGTCATACTATATAGTAAATAATACAAATGGATATCCTACCTTCTTCTACCTATACCAGCCTCTTTGTACACAATGTCTATCAATGATGAAAAACTACTATTTTTATGGACCCCACATATGATCGACTCCCTTCTAACGTAATTACATTCATTCCACTCTCTGTCAAAGTTTATTACGATAATCTTTTGAGTCATTCCTATAACGTTTAAATTAAATAATATTATTAATAAATTAGTCTCATTTCAATTAGGCAACATTACAAAATACAATAATAACTAATCAAATTTAACACTATAAATCAATACCCAATATTAATAACATAAGAAATATCAAAATTATGCTAACACTGCCTAACTCAGTTTTTAAGTGGACCAAAAAATTGGAACCAGTTTTTTACTCTACTAAAAACCGAGTTAGATGTATTAATTGTGTACTCACAACATTTTCCACCCAAATATAATCAAATAAAATAAAATACAATCATATCTAACCACATATGATACTAACATTCAATATACAACATTCAAAACACAAAAATATCAAAAGCATGAAAAAAATTGCTAATTTCAACTGAAAAACCATTATCGATTTTTTAGTCACTGAAAACCTGATACACCTCTTCAATTGATTTTTCATTGTATGAAAACCGATAATCAATTATGAAAAACCGATTTCGTCGCAGATATTGCAGATTCTATCACAGCTTTTTATAAATATCATATATAGTGTTTTAGCTTGCAATATAAACAAAACAACCTAAAAACTAACCAAAAAAACATAAATTATCTTTAACACTCAAATGAAAGAAGAAATTTATAAACTTTTAATAGATGAAACTTGAATGAATGAAAAACCTTCAATGGATAAAGAAGCTTGAATGAATAATCCCTTACTAGCTTGTTTTTCAACTGCAATGGTAAATCAAAACTCAGAAACTATGAATGGAGAAGAGGAAATATTGAGGTTATTGTTAAGAAGAAGAAAACTATTTTGGTAATTTCAAGTTTGAGAATTTGGGTGATAGAAACTTAAAAGTATTTTGGTATTCTTGGGTATATAATGGAAATAATTTTTTTGAGAGATCAAAAATAAATTTTATTTAAAATCTGGATAAAAACAAAAATTTTCTTTTCATTTAAAATCTGGATAAAAACTATAAATTTCCCAATTACTAATATATCATACTAATTATACTATGTATAATATATATCATAATTAGATTACATATTGAGTTTCAAGGCAAGTTTAAGATATATAGTTTCAAAGTTCAAAAAATATTTAAGTAATCTAACTTCATGAAAAACTAGTTAATAATTTTTCGGTATATAAGTATAAATGTTTAATCATTTAATTAATTTTATTTGAGGATAATAATGGTTTTTAGAATGTATTAATTTATTTATAATTTAGTTAGAGCTTGATGCAAATCCCGCATATAAAAATACGATACCCGTGATTAAATTGAAACACAATTTCAAGAAAGATAATTCAGATTAAAGAAAATCTTTAACTTGTTAATTAGAAGATATAGTGACACCAATCCCAAGAAAAAAATGAGAATGTGAAAGATAAGTCAAAGTTGATAAATCAAAAACAATTCTTGATGTAATCTCAAAGTTCTCAAAAGTTAAACTTTATTCAATAAACGTCTAATTGAAATTTTAGGTTTAATAAGTCTTTTATAGGTATACAATCCTAAATCTAATAGGAAACTAAAATAAACCCTAATTTTAATTAACCCTACACACTTATTCTTCTAAGCACGCTCACTTTGGACTTTTAATTTAATTAAATGTCTCAACCCAATAATTAAAAGCCTAGTATAACATTAAATATACTAAACTAATTTAAAACCCAATTCATAGTACAAATTAGACCTAAACTAATACAAAGACAAATAATAAACTAATTTGCATTAAAATTACTATCAAAGTCTTAAGAATGATGTTCTTGGATTGGGTGTTGGACTTTAATGATATTTTGAAGTCTCGATGTTCCCTCCAAGCTGTCAAAATCATATTGTGCAAGACTTTTTGCCCAAATCACTTGAATAAGCTCATTTAAAACTTCCTTCATTTTTTTAGCTCGAGCCGTTATCATAGTTCCTCCATTGATATTCAAGGGATCCATAGACTTACTTCCTTGGTTTTTATCAAAGTTTAAATTGGAATCAAGAGTTGGAGTTTTAACTTGATTAAATAATCCTATTCCTAACTCAATTGATAAAATAACTTAAGTTGATTTATAAAAATTTATTAATTATGAATATTTTGTTTTTAAATAAGATAATTGGCATTCAATTTAATAGATTAACATAAGATGGAATTATGATAAAAATAAGATTTTATTTTTTTTTTTCAGTAAAATGCTTGGCAAAGAAAAGTGGCAACCAATTCATTTGGCACTTAATCATTTGGGTTCTAGAGACTTGCACAAAGAGTTTTTAGTTTTAGTTTGCTACCTGATTAATTGTGCAATGTGAGGGATGCTTCCATAGAATTTTTTTCTTTTTTTTTTTAAAAAAAGAAATCTGGCATTATTAATTTTTATTTAATAATTAAGCCACGTTGGATAACATTAAATATATATATGCTCCCAGTTTTTTTTTTTTTTCATATATATATAAGAAAAAAAAACTAAGAGCTATCATTTTGAATATTTGATGTGATTTCACTATTTTACACTTTTATCTTTCAATATGTGGAATTTATTAAATGATAATATATTATAATTATTAAAATTTATAGACATTAAGGTGTAATCTTTGATGTGGTTTCACTATTTTACGCTTTTATCTTTCAATATGTGGAATTTATTAAATTATAATTTATTATAATTATTAAAATTTATAGACATTAAGGTGTGTGTATATAAATATATATATAATTTTTAAGTGCATTCCCTCCTATTTAAGAATTATATTCAAACTCTCCCTTATTTGATAATTTCATGATTTAAAAAAAGTTACGCAAATTATACATGCGTATATCCCTAATAAATATATATTAGAAAAGTTAAATAAAAAAAAAAATTGAATACATATATGTAATTTAATAAATAAATATGTTGTACATCATATACAACTGGTTATTCTTTGCTTGATTGACTATTTTCATGATAATCAAATTAAGTTTAGGGAAATACAAACAACTTGTGTTTAATTCACTGCAAACTCCTAAACATGCACGAGTGGTCATAAATATTACTGAGACAATTGTTATTATCATTTTAGTAACTAATTTTATTTGAGGATAATAATGGTTTTTTAAAATATATTAATTTATTTATAATTTAGTTAGAGTTTAATTAAATAGAAATTAAGAGTTAAAGTTTTAATTTAATTAAACTATTCTATTCCTAACTCAATTAATAAAATTTATTAATTCAATTTATAAGAATTTATAAATGAATGTAAGACTGCAATATGCTTTTCCTCCAACAATTGATCATTCAACTTGTGATTACAAGCAACAATTGATCATTCAACTTATGAGTACAAGCTACTTTAGGTAATTCATGAGAGTGGCTATTGGATTTCAATTACTTTAGTTTTGTTCTTAAAAACGAAAATCGATGACATTAGAAGTTGGATCGTATATGTTGAGCAATTAATATGTTTCTTTAGTAGCAATTAATCTTAAGGGTTGTTTTTCAATTGGTTTTAGTATTCAAACCCTTTTTATGCTGAGTTTATGTGATTTATACTTGACTCTATATTCAAATCGAATGTGATTTCATTGTTTGACCATGAAAATTAAAAACTATTTAAATTCACAAATGGTCATTTAACATTTTTTTCATATATTTTACTTTTTCAAATGTAAAAGAGAATTGCTTAATAATGTGATCTAAAATAGTGCTCCTATAAATTTTCAGCAAAAACTTTATCTTGAATTTTATGGTTTTTCTTCTCATAGAATTAGCTTATCACAATTTTATACTACTTGTAACTCTTATTTGAAAATTGAGTTAGTGGCAATGAAATAATTTCTTAAAGAAAATTTGGTTATATTACAGAATGTGGCTGAGGTATTCGCACCTACTGAAACAATCAGACAGGTAAATGGAATAATATTTTCTTAATTATACAACATGCTTTTGATTGCCTATTTTTGTCTCATTGTACGATACTTGAAAAAAAGTTGGTTAATTGGTATTTGATAATCTATAAAATTATTATGAATTATTTAACATTCTACAATTGCTTTTGTTCATACTTTTATATTCTTAATTTTATGTCTTGATTTCATTTTTTAATATATATGTTATGTAACTTTATTATAGTTTCACTTTAAATATTATTAGAGATATATCTCTATATATTATGAATTAGTTAATTGTTTTTTTTTTTATATTTTGCAGTTAGGTGGTTATTGACTTATGTCAACAAGATGCATCTTTCTATCATAGTTTGTATTTACTTATTTATGTTGAATATTTTATAGCTTCGTATTAGTATTTTGGGATGTTATGTTATTTTATTGGTCTTTATTGACTTATGTTAATGACTTGATCTTTTCGTTATACTTATATTAAATATATTATGCATTTCAAATAGATTTTATGAATATGAATATTAATTAATGTTATTTATTTTATATATTTTATTTACTATTTTATCCTTTCAAGAAATAAGATTTAGAATTTTAAAATTTATGTTCTTTATACAATTATTTCTTATCATTATTAATTAAGTAAATATAATTTAGTTATTTATTAGCAATTGTAAATTCAATATATTATGTATAATGTATATGAAACTTGTTAGTTTTTGCCATTAGTGACCAAAACACAAGTTTTATAATTAATGTATTAACCAATTAATATATACATATATATATATATATAATTAGCGACAAAATTTTAACAATAAAGAAATATTAGTGACGAAACGCATTGTTTTTGTTACATAATATTTTATAGCTAAAGGAATTCACATACACTGTTGATATTCACTTTTAGGAATTCACATACACTGTTGATATTTTATAGCTAATTATAAAATTATTTTAGTGATCAAATCTTCATTACTAATTAGAGAACTCTATAATAAGAAAAAATAGATAATTTGTGACTAACTTTTACATCACTAATTATATACACATTAGTGATCATTAATTGTATATCTGTGACTGGATTTTTATAGTTAATGTGTATTATTAGTGACCATTTTCTCACTAATATTGCATAAATATATTGTTTTTATGGAAAATGAATAGATTTAGTAACAAAACTTTTTTATTATGAGTAATAAAAATGGTGGTCACTAATGTTCTCAACAATTAATAATCAATTTTTTTGTTTGTCACTAATTGTCTTTAATATTGAACTTTAAGTAACGAATGAGAATATGAACCTTTTTTGTCACTAAAACCGACTAGTGACAAAATTTAATATTTTTAGTGATCATATTTTTTGTTACTAATTATGCAATTTTTTGTTGTGTGACACTGAAATAGCCATTTTTCATGGTAGATTATCCTCTCCATATTTGTGATATAGAGGTCTAAATTACTCATGACTAACTTTCACATATCATTGAAGGTAGCTCTTTCCTAACATGGGACCTAAAGAGTATTTGATATTTTTCATACAAAGAATCATTTCAATTATTCATAATAAAAGTCCCATTAACAAAGTTCAACTAGGCTCAACTTTAAGGAAAACTTGTAAAATAGACATCAACTAATACATCTTTCAACCTAACAACAAGTATTATGTAAGAATATGAAATCAAATGTATGAGTTCACCTTCAATTTTTTCTTGGAGAAAATATATTAAATTTTAAAGAGAAATCATCTAAGGAACTCATATCTTTCACAAGAAAACACATCAAATTATATTGAGCAAATCCCTAAGGACTTTCTCAATAAATCAAATTTACAAGTACTCAAGGGTTTTGTAAAAATATTTGCAAGTTGTTTGTCAGTTTCAACATATTCCAAGACTTTGCTTTTACTCAACCAATCTCTAATAAAGTGATGTCTTATATCTATATGTTTAATCCTATAATGTTAAATAGGGTTCTTTGAGATGTTAATGGCATTTGTATTATCAGAAAACACAGTCAAAGTCTTAGATACGATACCATAGTCCTCTAATATTTATTTCATCTATGTCAATTGGGTACAACAACTACCTATGACAATGTATTCAGCGTCTGCAATAGACAAAAAAATAGAATTTTGTTTCTTGTTGTGCTATGCCACCAAATTGTTTCCAAGGTAGAAACACCCACCACTGGTGCTCTTCCTATCATCTATATTACCTACCCATTCAGCATCAATAAAACTTACAAGATTTACATTGGAGTCATTAATATATCATAATCCAAAGTTAGTTGTTCTATTCACATATTTCAATATCTTCCTTGCTGACATGTGACTCATTTGGCATAGCTTGATAGCGTGCACATATACCAACACTTTAACTAATATTATAGCTGCTTGCTATCAAATACAGCAAACCTTCAATCATGCTTTTATAGTGTGTAGGATCAACATCAACTCCATCTTCATCCTTGAACAACTTCACAGTTGTTCTTATTGGAGTTCTAACAGACTTGGTGTTTTCCAATCCTAGCATACTTGCTTTGGGAGATAAAAATCCCATTGTCAAGTTGTTTGACCTGCAAACCTAAGAAAAGTTCAGCTCTCCCACCATGCTCATCTCAAATTCCTCTTGTATCTGTTTAACAAATTCCTGCACATTAGATTGAAAGACCCAAATACAATATCATCAATATAAATTTGTGCAATGATGAGACCAAAGTCAAAGTGTTTAATGAACAAAGTTCTATCAACACTGGCTCTCTTATATCTTTTCTCAATCAAAAAGTTTGGTAACCTTTCATACCAAGCTCTAGGAGTCTGTAACCCATAAAGTGCCTTTTTAATTTAAAAACATGATTAGGAAAGCGAGAATCTTCAAAACCCTTAGGTTGCTCAGCAAAAATTTTCTCATGTAAAATTTCATTCAAAAATGTAGTTTTAACATCCATTTGGAACAATTTGAAACCAATAACATATGCAACAACAAGCAACGGTCTTATTGACTCTAACCTAGTAACAAGAGCAAATATTTCATCAAAATCAATGCCCTCAACCTGAGTATAGCTCTGAGCAATTAGTCTAGCTTTGTTTCCCACAACATTACCAAACTTATCAATTTTATTCTTAAATATTCATTTGGTACTAATTATATTAACATGCTGAGGTTCAAGCACAAGGGTCTAGACATCATTCCTAATAAATTGCTCTAATTCATCATGCATGACTTTCATCTAGAATTCATCATAAATAGTTTCAGTCACATTTTTAGGTTCAAATAATGAATAAAGCAAACATGTTAAACTATCTTAACATGCTTTTTCCTGGTGATTACACGTTTATCTAATTTGTCAATAATAAACTTAGTTGGATGATCTTTCTTAATCCTAAAAGAAGGTTCCTTACAATCTTGAGTCACATTAGTTGAGAGTTTTTCTTCTGTTCTCACTTTCTATTGCTGCAATGTTATATCACTAGAATCATTTGTTGTAACCTTATTCATCTCTGTTGCTACTTGGTCAGTTCCAATCACGATATTTGACCTACCAATAGAATCATCATCCATTAGACTAACCATAATTTCCTCTTTTGAGTTTCCTGCATAACCAACATTATCATCAACCATATTCATGGGCTCTATAATAGTATGAGTTTTCATGTTGTAAACACGATAAGCTCTACTGTTTATTGAATAACCCAAGAACATACAATTGTTACTTGTGGAGTTAAACTTACTAAGTTGTTCCCTGTCATTCAAAATATAATACACACTCCTAAATACATGAAAATAGCTCAAGTTAGGTTTCTTACCTTTCAAGATCTCATAAGAAGTTTGCTTAGCACCTAGTCTAAGATAAACTCTATTGATTATGTAACATGCTATGTTCAAAGCCTCTGCCCAAAATCTTTTGGCAATCTTTTTGTTATGACTCTAATCATCTCCTATAAAGTTCTATTCTTCCATTCCATAATACCATTCTATTCTGATGTCTTAGGAGCAGAAAACTCATGAGAAATCCCATGACTATCACAAAGCTCAATACAGCTAGAATTCTTAAATTCTTTACCATTATCACTCCTAATTCTTTCAATTTTATGTTTCATTTGAATGATTAATTTAACACAACTTTTTAAACACAGAAAAAGTGTCTGAATTTTCTATTATGAAATATGATTTTTCTCTTATGTAATCAACTCATGTAAATCTAAAAAAATTATCAACACAAACAAACACATATTTTTTTACCTCTTAAGTTTTCCACTTCTATAGGACTTATAATGACAAGACCCAAACCAGATTATCTCTAGGCTTTTATCTGGAGGGTCTTGCCGGGCACTCTAACGAAGCTCTCTTAACCTTACTAGTTGGGGAAAAGAGATCCGTAAATCGAACCCCTTAAAATTGCCCATTTACTTTGCTTAAATTAATCTAATATTCGTTTTCATTGAAAATAGTTGGGCTGGTATAAATTTTTTGAATTCAATCTAAAATCATTTTAACAAATATTGGACATCATAACGACTGTGTTTTTAAGTCTTCTAAAATTTTTCCTGCAAGAGAATACACTTCGAACTAACGTCAATCACCACCTAACTTCCTTTTGTCCACAAACATACATTTCCACACTCGTTTCACAATAATCACAACATATGAAGTATATATGCCATATGAAAACTTACAACTATATATATTTCAAAAACATCATCATACAAGTTCTCGAAGATTGGTTTTGCAAAATATATAATCATTTGATTTTAATTACACAATCAAAGTGCATTTATTTCTCATGAATGCGTCCGTTGTGATGCCCACCTATAATTTTTTATGATGATTTCCTTAACACACGATCACCTGTAATAGTACCTACTAAAATGTACACACTACAAAAATAAATTTGTTAGTTCAACAAGTGAGACAATATAAATATAATTACATAGCTGATCATAAACTTATTTAGATATCAATAATTTTTTATTTTGAAAGCTTTTCTTTCTAAAAGTACCATATATACCCTTAAAGTACTTTAACTACTCTCAAGGTAGTATGTCACATGGCAATTTTTAACTAACACCAACCGTGATGCTACTGAGATATCTTGACCGCTACGTGCAGAATTTGCTACGTCGCAAGCGTATGGTGAAACAATCTCAAATTAGAGCAACTACAAATTGAAATTTTCTTCGTCGCAAATGTAGCGCTAGAAATCTCTATATCTTAGTGACTATATATGGAATTTTCTGCATCATACATGTAACGTTAGATACTCTGAAAGGCTTAGCAACTACGAGCAAAATTTTCTGTATTGTCACGTAGTGCTAGATGATATAATAACTGAGAGTATGCACATAGTCTTTGAAAATCTTTTCACTAAGTACTATACGCACAAAATAAATTATATCTCAAAACTTTTGAACAACAACTTTTAAACTCGATTTTCATAAAAACAATTTGGTTTCACATTTTATCTCGGAATCCCATATAAGGATTCTTTTTCATAAACATGGCCTTTTATTTTGAAAGTTAATTAACAAACTTTTTAACATTTATAATATACAAGTTATGATACAATTTAGAAATGTAAGTGAATATAACACTTACCTTGATCCAAAGCCATCTAAGGGTGTCAACAGGCCTCTCATGCTCCACTTGCTTGCTCCTCACCTATACAACATAATTTTACTCAAAATACGCTACAAATGACTATTCAAAGCTATAAAGAGAGCTTTCAATGCAAGTTACCCATTTGAAAACTCTTTTGACTACAACCTCTTCGATTGGATTCTAACTTGATTGAAACTCTAAAATTTTGATTTCTTCTTACGAATCCTATTTATTATCACCTAGGTGATATGCCCGAAATAATTTTTAGAAGTTTGGAATGAGAAATCCCAATTTAAGACCTCCTTTGGCCGAATGGTGAGTGGGGACCAACCTCGCACTTTTCTTCGCTCCGTTTTCACTTCAATCATCTCTCTAACTCTCATTTAGGTCACCCGTAAAACGGTTTGAAAAATTCTAACTATAAAGTGGTAAAACCTATGAAATACCCCTATTTTTTACTAATTTTTCATGCACACTTTTACCTCAAACATGCAATGAACTCATTTCCTTTACATCTAATGTTATTTCCCCCAATTATGACCAATTACATTCATTCCATACATCAATGAATGCAATTTATATGAAAATCCGCAATGCCCTTCAACTAGGTTCTTCATTCTCAACTTATCTCTACACTTTTTCTTTTTCGATTCTAATATTTCTATATGCTTTTCTAACTTCTAATATGCATGAATTAAGGCTCAAAGCAATCAAATACAATGGGGTCACATACCCCCGTCCTTGGTCGAATCACCCTAACACACACAACATAGTACTCTTTTCAATTTCTCATGTTATTTTCTCTCAAACATTTCATCAAATACTTAATCTCCCATTAAATTCACTTTAAACATACTTCCTTCACAAGTTAGGGTTTTCTCCATAAATCCTATCTTCTTTATGCATGACTACTTGTAAACCAAGCTTCTTCTTAGTCTATTAGTATTCTATACTTGTTTTAAATCAACATCCTATCACTTATACATCAAACAAACCACCAAATCATTTCAACATGTTAACAAATCCAACTAACATAAAAAATGAGGAAAACGATGAGATCTCATTTTGATTTTTTATTAGGGTTTGCTGTTCTAGCTTGCTTTGCCTTAGAAACTTGATTTGGAGGTTCAAAATGACTTAAAACTTAAAAAATCTTCCTTTCTCCTTGTTGTCGTCCACTTCTCCTCTTACTCTCTCAATTTGTGCTCTAAATTTGCTAAGTGTTTATGACTAAGTCACTTATATATATATATACATATATATATAAGTACTTCAATTAGGAAATTGCCCTTGAAGTTTGATAGTTAATTACATGTCATATCATTGCTTGAAATTTAACTAAAAAGTCCTCAACTTTGCTTAAATCCCTATGGCAAACTTACTAACTTTTATCTATTTACACAATTCATATAATTAACTTATTCTATTTATTTTTACAGATGTACATAAAACTCTTTATTTAGCAAAATGACCATTTTGTCCTTCTTTACATTTATCTCACTCTTAGTGTTAATTAGTTTCTAAAAGTTTTACTAACATTCTAATATCACCCATAAGAATGATATTAATGAATATTTAACATTTTCATTCTTTAGTCTTGTTTTTAAAACTAGGGAACCTAGAATTTAGAGTAAGCGCTTACATATGAGGTCCATATATAGTAATTCCAGCACATATGATATTCCAATGTTCTAAACATTCTTGTGTGAACTCCTAACCTGCTTTCTCTGTTAACAAGGAACACATATCTTTGCTGATTTTTTGCTCAGCTTGGGAATTCCTTGAATAGCACCTACATTCAAAAGCTAAGTCAAAGATTTGATATTCAAGTGACCTAATCTTTCATGCTACAAATTAATATCAAAATTTGATGCACTATAACATGATAAGGAATGAGACAAATATAACAATTATCAACAAATCTTTTTCCTTCCTATATACGTTGGTTGGATTGATTCATAACCAAACATTTATCATAAATGAAGCTAACAAAATAATTCTGATCACTAATTTGACTTATGCTAATCAATTAGCTTTAAGTCCTTCCACATGAAGCACATTTTCAAGCTTTGGTAATCTTTCAACATTGAGAGTCCTTTGACCAAAAACTCTTCCTTTGGCTCTATCACCAAAAGTCACTTCTCCACTTGACACAATTATGTAATTCACTAAGCATTTTCTATGACATGTCATATGTCTAAAATAACCATTGTCAAAATACCAAAAATTAATAGAAACTTGTTTGAACATGTTAAGGTATCGTTATAACTCAAATCAGACTTTCTAACCCAAATTTTCCTAGTCTTATTGTTCAAATCAATTTTAATTCTTGGAGTTTGTCTAGGAACGCCTCTTTTAAGCCAATACAATATGGTAAAACATCAAGGTCTAATATGACTTTTTACTCCACAAAATTAACATGTTGGTATGAACTTACTTGTCTTGTCTTTATTACCTGACACTTCTTGTCTGTTACCTGGTGTTATAACCAGATAAGATCATGTTGCACCCTGCTTACTGGACATTACAACGTTCTATCTTAGTGCTGTCATAACCTCACTTGGTGAAAATTTCATAAAAACTATTTTGGATTCAAACTTCTCATCATTATAGCCTAAATAAAAAAGATTACCAGCAAATTTTCCTACTATCAAAATTTCATTTTGTCTTTCAGTTCGAGAATTCATCATTTTCGTGCCTTTTTAAGTCCTCTCAAGTTCACTTGAAAACTCTCTAATGTTGCACTCATTTTCTTTAAGCAATGTTTTAAGTTCCTATAATTTCAACTCAAGAATCTCTTTATATTTAACAAGGACATCATTCTTCTTTATGATAGATGGGTTTTCGCTGCAAACTCTCAACCATTGGTCATAAAGCTTTTGATAAGCTTTTTGGAATGATTCTTGATCCATTTTTGAGTTTGAATAGTTAGCATCGATTTCGACATCTTTATTAAATGTTACAACATTGGAACTTGATGTTATAATTCCTTACATAATCCTGCACAATAAAATCATTAACCATAAAAAAAGTTAATGCAATTTGTCTTACCAAATCATCATCACTGCCATTGTTAGAATTTTCATCACTTTAAGTGATATTCATGACCTTGGACTTCTTCTTAAAAGTGTCAACATTCAAATTATATGTGATTAAAACCTTCACATTCCTTACGCTTAGATTTAACAAAGACATCATTTTTGTTAGTATCATTAAGTTTAGAATGATTATTACCATTGAAAGACCCTGAAGTAGCCTTAGGATTTCTTCTTATCTTTTTTAGATACTTTTGAAAATTCTTTGCTCGCAATGCTAACTCAGAATTCTTATTAGTTTCTAAATCCTTCTATTTCTTAGTCTCTTATTGAACTGATTGAAGGGCAATAAACTTCTCCTGTTTCTTTTGCTTTAAGTTCAATTCAAATGCCTATAGAGAACCAATCAACTCATCCATCCTCATGTTGTTCAAATTCTTGCACTCTTCAGTCGCGACTACTTTGGCTTGAAACTTATCAAGAAGTGACCTCAACACCTTCTTCACCAACTTGTTCTCTGATATCCTTTCACCTAAAGCAAAACACCCATTAGTTTTATCACTTAATTTTGCAAAGAAATTAGAAAGTAAACCATTATCATTCATTCTCAAATTTTCAAATCTTGAAATGAGCATTTGAAATTTGGAACGCTTCACATCATCTATTCCCTCATGAGTACTCTAAAGAATAATTATGTTCAATAACCTGCTCTGATATCAATTGAAATTGTCTATTTGCTATAAACTATCTAATTTTTTGCTGATGTTGGGTTAATTTAATATTATGACCTTATATGTTATGTTGTCCCTTCAGTTATATGTTATAATATGTAAACTATGTATTGTAATGCAGAAATAATAAACAATAGTAAAGTAAATCAATGCAAAAATATTTTTAATGTGGTTCGATGTTACCTTACATCCATAAGACCTTACTCAGAGAGAACAATAATTAATGAACATGCAGGTATAACCTACTTGACTTACTTAACTTAAGACTCACTCTAAGAATCAATGCAATATGAATTACATGTTCATTGGTGTTGTTTTAGCAAGCTCTTATTGTTTTCATAGGTGACAATAGCTTGAAATCCCTTTAATCTATGAACTTATCTCCTCTCTCTATGGCCAAATGACTTGTTATTCTAAGAAGTAGTTACTTTAGACTCAACAGTCTCACCAACCTAAGTCTAGCACACAAACTTAGAGCACAAACCTCTCTAAGTGTTACAAACAGTATCTCTCAATAAATATGTATTGTTTCCTATATCTCTCACCAACACAAACAACTACCTAGAGTCGAAAAACTCTAAGTCACCAATACATGTCGTTCATAAGATGAACTCTCTCATGTTCTATACTTTAAACTATATGCAAACATACTACAAGCACTCTCATAGTTATGCACTTTTATCTACCAGCTTGCACACTTAAAAAATCCACATAGTAGCCTTTATTCTCTGCCTTTTATACACTTAAATGCACCACATATTTTCTATCAAGGAAATGACCTAAAAGTTAATTCTAGAAAACAAATGATAGAGAATAAAATCTACATTAATGAGAATCAAACTAAAGAATGAAACTTCTCTATTTTGTCTCAATTGATCGAACGCATAAGGAAATGATATCCTACTCTTCCAAACCTGTAAACTAGGGAAAGAATGAAATTTCTTGCAATCTAAAAGATTGGTTGACAGATAAAGTACTTTCCATAACCATGGAAAGATATTTTCCAAGAATAACAAGTCAACAATAAGAAAATTTCCTTTTACAAAAAATATTTCATCTAAAACAAAGCTATAAGAAAATTAAGCACTTTATTCATGGTAATAACATTAATGAAAAATCATAAAATCATTCACTAAGTCAAACAAACATCATACAAATGAGAATAAAGCACTTATAAAATTATTCAGAATAATTGCACTAGAACTTGTACTATGAACTGACAGGAAAAATTAGTTATAATATTTAAACTGATGTTGTAATATTAATCTGCATGTTATAACTTAGACAATAATCACATAGAATATAAACATATTACAGTCTACATAAATATATGCTTTTTATAAGTTTTGCTGTACAAACAAAGTCAATCATCAAAGTCATACAATGAAGCTTAATGTCATAAGATGCCAATAACATTAGACAATGATGCCATAAAACAACTTCAATGTCGTGAGATGTCAACTACCGTGCAGCACACACATGTGCACTAACAATAATTATTTTTTCCTTTTCAATTCCCTCCCTCTCTTCCCCTTTCTCTCTCTGGTCTCTCCCTAATAGTGCTATTGTTTTGGTTTGGTGAAGGTCGGAGTTAGGGTTGCGACAAAAAAGGTTTAGGATTGCAATGGTTTAAGGTTATGATCCATCTCTATCTTACAATTTTGGTAGGATAGACACCCACTGTTGCAATTGATATGAAGATGGAGACCCAGTGTTTCCATCTCTATCTTGTGGTGTCACTAGTATTATGTGCTGATGAGGAATCATAAAGCGTTTGTGGTGGTTGTAGCAACTATCTTCATCTAAGTTAACCCAAATGTTGAAAATTTGTATTGGATACTAGATCTTCAACATCTAGGTGAGATGAGATTGTCAAAAAAATGATACGGTTGAACCCAAATCTTAAACATCTAGACGATTTGGTCTAACCTAGATATTAAAGATTTGGGTTCAAACCTAGATTTGCATCTGAGTTACCTAGATCTTCAACCCAGAAACTGAAAATTTGGGTTCCAAAACCACATGGACGAAAATGAAATTTTCTCTTTCAGATTAAATATTTTTAAAATAGAAAAATATTAGGGAAAAAAATAGTTTAGGAATCACATAAATTTTTAAAGTGTTTTCCAAATATGCATTTCAATTTCCTTCTTATGTATACAAAAAATGAAATTAAAATATATATGATAAGTTTCATCTTAATTCCTAAAGTTTTACAAAAGTTTATTTTTATAGTTATGAATCCATATATGACGTGCGTGATCCATTTAGTTTAGAAAATACATCATTTTAATTCCTATGACCAAAACTCTAGTTGTCAAAGCTAACAAAAAATATATAAAGACCAGTTTACCCCTAGAGAATAAAATTACTATTTCACTCTTTAAAAAATAATTGAAAAATAATAATAATAAGATCACCACCATACATGAAATTGTAGTGGATGATAGAGATCTAATTATAAAAAAATTGAAAATAAAAAAGAAGATCTTCATCGTCAATCACAGGGATGAATGGTAATGATCTAATGTATTTTTCATGAAAGGTGCTCCATATATTATGAGAAGGGGCTGCTCATGGAAAACTTACTACATATATATACTGGAATTCTGCATATATTGTTCGCTCAAAACACTTAATTTTCATGAATTCTCGCTACTGTATGGAGGAAAGAAAAAAAAAAACCACCGAGATTTCCACACAACCAATGTATATGTGTTATTGTTGTTGTAGAAAAGAAGAGCACTGATGATCAAGTGGTAGCAAGTAACAAGATGGTAGCAGAAGAGAAGGGTACTGGAGTACCAAATTGGCACTTAAGTAGGGGAATTAAATCTGAGGTAGACACGCCCCTTCCCTGGCGCCAGCCCTGTCATTGGTAATTAGTATTTTCTTCGTCTGGTTATGCCTCCACCTCCATGTCATAAGTTTCTTAATCAGGTATATGCTTTATAGGCAACTCTGACCACTTTCCTATGTGTTGAAATTCTACTTTTAATAAAGCATTGCTTTGCACGTGTAGCATCTCAAATTACTTGCAACCAGAATAACAATTTTATTCAAGATTTCAAGAAAACAGAGACCCATGAACGTGTGGTGGATTTGCCGTATTTGGATGGGTTTTATGCAGATGTTATCTATGCATAATCAGATGACTTTGATTTAAATGAGCACTCCGAACACTAATGCCTAGTCACAAGTTACGATAACCCTGTACTCGTGTCAAAATAGCGCTCCCTGAATGGGAGGATTTCATTTTGATCCTTAAATTTTTGCAAAACTTCTCATTTTTAAAAAACGAATTTATTTATTCTCTGCATGGTTCCTCACATTTTAAATATCCATCATTTTAGTCCCAAGAAATGCTTTTATAATTTTTGCAAAAAATTATAAAATAATAAAAACTATGATCTTCATTATCTATCCCGATATAATGGACTATCAGAAAGATAAAAAATATCAAATATCAAATATCAAATTTAAGAAATAAAAATAAAATGTTGAAAAAAAAAAACTAAGTTGAATTACCTAGATCTTTAAGTTGAATAACCTAAATCTTTATTTGGGTGAATTGCCCAGATCTTCATGAATACTTTCTTCAAAGAATCATAAACTAGATAACATAAAATCAAGATCTCAAACTTTTCCAATGGTAACACCTGCAAAATTGAAGTCAATCGCTAACAAAACCAAATTAGATTCCTTCGTATCTAAAACAAAAGTGACTCTCAAAACAAAGTCAAGTACACGAACACACCACATAACTATAAACAATTACAATTCAACCAAGCACAGAGCAGAAACAAAGATTTGACAAACAAACAATAAAAAAATTCTTTTTTTATTAGATATAGATTGATTACAATAGAAGGTTGATAGCTCAGACACAACAACAAAAAATGAAAAAGAAAATACCGAAAATGACTCATAAAAACTTAAGAGAAATTTAGGATTTTGAGCATCGGTGAGAGGAAGAGAGAGAGAGAGAGTAAAAATCGAGAGCAATAAAAGAGAGAGAGAGGAATCATCCATCTCATAAGGCGACAACGGGATTTGAACTGACTGCCTGCCGACGCTAAACTCCGTTAGAGAACGACGATGCTTTAATTTGTGTAGTGAGCAAGAGCGTGTCGCGGCCAAGTCCGGGTAAATCGAAGGGAAATGATGTTCAAAGAAGAGATGGTGGTCAACAACAATAATGAAGGTTAGGTGAAGCCATCTCCATGGAAGAAAACGATGCTGGGAGTGAAGAGGCGAAACCAGAGGCTGTCGAAAGGCTCGCCGACAGCGTCAGACGTGATGACAGAGCGGATGGGTTTGGAGTTAGGTGTCTGGAGATCGAGGAAGCCAGGAAGACGATTTCTAATTAAATTTGTTAATTTATTTTTATTTTAAATCTTTAATTTTTAATATTTTTAATTAAATCTTTGCCATCCATCACGTTTCAGTGGACGGTGGAGATTTATAATTTTATTTCATTTTATTAATTTTTATAAAAAGATAATTTAATAATTTTAAATTAAGGTTAAAAGAGTTCATATAAATTTTTCGGTAGCTTCGACCATTAAAATTTGGTAAGTAGACTAAAATGATATATATTTAAAATGTAAAAGGTTATGAACGTTATAAATAGAATTACAGTTCAAAATAAACCAAAAATATAGGACCAAAGTGAAGTTACTTAATTCACATGTCATGTAATAAGTAAGATAAGTCATCAACAACCTAAGTTAATATATATATATTATTATTAATACAAAAGAATTATACAAAACCTTCTATGCATACCTAAAATTAGACGGAAATATATTACTCTTTATTACACAACACCTTTATTGTGTTAATCAAATTCTATTAAAAGTAGTCAAACTCATTTGATTTAAGGACTTAATTTTTTTTTAATTTTCTTTTATAATTTAAAAAATAAAAAATAATTAAAAACAATGAAAATTAAAAAAAAAAAAATCTCTAAGTCAATCGCATTGTGGATGATAAGGATTAATTTAAAATTAAAAAATCTTGCAAAAAAGAAAAACTTTCAAGAAAATGAAATTGAATAATTTTTTAAAAAAAAGAGAGAGAGAAAGAGAGATCAATTGAAGATTTGGGTTCAAAATCCATATTTTCAACTTGAAAACTTGGGTTTCAAACCCAAATCGTCCAATAAATAAATAAAACAAAGAAAAAGGTATTCATTGAAGATATGTGTTCGAAACCTAGATTCTTCCAAAATTGGGAAAAATAAAGAAAAAAAATATTGATTGAAGATATAAGTTTCTAAAAATAATAATACTAATAAAAAAAACAATGAAAATAAAATAAAAATAATATTAATTGAAGAGTTTGGTTCAAAACCTTTAAAAATCTAAATTTCAAACTCAAATCTTCAATAAAAAAGAAATTAAAAAAATAATTATTGATTGAAGATCTTCAACTTCAAGTGAATATTATCCAAATCTTCCAAAGAAGAAAAAAAAATAAAAAATTTCATTAGTCATCATTATGTGCCTACCGGCATCATCAACATAAATCCATTATCATAAAAAAAAATGAAGGAAAAAACGAAAAACCCATTTTGATGGAAACCCAAACCTAGGTAGGGTCTCCATCATTGAAGACTCAATGACGCGACCCAATCCAGATTTCCTCTAGGCTAGTATTTGGGAGGCCTCGCCTGGCACCCCAATGGACCTCTATTAAACCCTATTGATTGGCTTAAAGCGAACCACTTAAACTTGCGCGTTTTAAACTTTTGCTTAGAAGTATATTAATCTCATTTCTTTTTATTTAGTTCGGTTGGTTTTGATTTGAACTCAAATCTTGTAAATTTAGAAAATTCAATTAATTTTATGTGTGACCCTTTTTATTTTCGAAATCAAAAATCAGTTTGATAGAAAACCAGCAGTATAACGGCAGCGTTTATTAAGTTTCCAAAATTTTCCTGTAAAGAAAATACATTCCAATATCTTTAATCACAACCCAACTTCGTTTTAACCACAAACATGCATCTCAGTAATCATTTCATCATTTTCACAAAATTCTTTGCTTTTTAAAAGCACCATTCTACCTCAATCTGCTATGTCATGTGGTGATTTTCAATTGACATCATCCGTGATGCTACTGATACTCATAAGCAACCACGTGCAGAATTCTCTACATCGCCAACTGTGGTGCTAGCTACTATATAGGCTTGGCAATTACGTACGAAATTTGCTGCATCGTAATCATAGGGTAATGCACTATATAGAAATCTGAGTAACTATATTGCAGAATTTTCTGCATCATAATTTGTAGCACTATGCTAAACTGTAAGTCTGAGTGACTACGGGCAGAATTTTCTGCATCGTTAACTGTAGCGCTAGATAATACACAACTTTGATAGGGTATGAAAGACCTTTGAAAACTCTTTTCTACTAAGTGTATTAAGTACCAATTAATTTTCCTTTCAAAACCTTATGCTAGAGCTCGTAAGCTCAAATCTCATGAAAACTGTTTTATTTCGAAATCTCTTTAAAATGCATGTAAAAACCTTTTCAACCAAATAAGAACTTGTATAAAATCATTTATTCATAAACTTTTTAACCAACAATGAAATTACAATATACTACAGAAACATACATAGTGTGAGATAATGATACTCACCTTGATTCAAAGCTTTCCGAAGTGCTTTAATGGCCCTCTCTCGCTCCACTTACTTGTGCCTCACCCACACATCACATTCTTACTCAAAACATGCTACAAATGACTACTCAAAACTATAATTAAAACTTTTAATGCAAGTCACCTATTTGAAAACCCTTTAACTATAACCTTCCCATCTAGGTTCTAACTTAACTGAGGCTTTAATTTTTCGATTTCTTTCTATGAACCTCATTTATTATCACCTAGCAACACCCCCACACACTTGAAATAATTTTCTGAAACTAGAAACGAAAAACTCGATTTTAGACCCTCCTTGGCCGAATGCATGCTAAGGGTCAGCCCTTAGTTTTTCTTCGTTCCGTTTTCGTTCCAATCATCTCCCTAACTCTCATTTAGATCAGCCCTAAAGCGAATTCGAAAAGAAACGGCTATCGAGTGGAGGTTTCTAGCCAAAAACTCCTATTTTCCATCACTTTTTCATGTCAAATTTGACTATATTTACCTTCTAAACTTAATTCTCTTTTCATTGAGGTTCTAAGACTCTTACAAGCTTGATTAAGATCATACATAACATAAAAATTCAAAGAGGAAGTGGCATTACATGGTGATCATCAATGCCTTTCATCTAGTTTAATTAACACTTTGCACTAACTCTATTCATTTTTTAATTCTAACATTTCCATAGGATTTTCTAACATCTAACATGCATTAATTCAAACCCATATACATAAAAACTCAATGAGATCACATATCCCTTCATGAGGTCGTGACCTATACATGTACACCCCTTCATCTATTGCTTTCATTTTCTAGGATTTTTATTTGACAACTCTCTTGGACATTTCATCATACAACTTAACTACAAGTTAAATCACTTCCAACAAGTTTCAATCAATCTCTAAGGTTTTCTCCATAAACTCTAACTCCAATTCTATACTTGGTTTCTATCCATTCAAGCTCCCTTTTTAGTTTGTTAGGGTTCTAGGGATGATTTAAATCAAACCCCTATCAATTTAACAACAAACAAACCACTTAATCATCAACATCTATACAAACCCAACTAACTTCAGTCTTAAGAAAAATCATGATAACTTACCTTAATCTTTCTTAGGTTGTGATATTCTAGCTTGAATCTACTTCAAATCTTGTTTTGAAGCTTGAAATTTGGTTGGAAAAGCTTGGTTCTTCTTCTTCGTTGTTGTCGTCCCTCACTCTCCTCTCACAATCTATTTTGCTTCAATTTTTTGGCTAAGTGTTGAAAGCCAACACATATATATAGAGTTCTCATATCGCTAAATGATCGATTTGCCCTTCTTTTAAATTTTGCTTTAATATTAAGTTACATTTGCTTCCAAACTTCGACTAACATTTTATTCTCACTTATCATGAGGTTATTTATGGAATTTATCATTTTCATCCTATAAGTTGTCTACTATTACTAAGGAGTGCGAAATTAAGAAAAATGAGTTTACAATTTCTCTCATTCTTATAAAAATTTCATTCTCGAAATTTTAAATTTCATACTTGACTCAAATAAGCATGGATACTGGGCGCGTATTTGCTCTTCAGGTTCCTATGTAGTTTCCTCTGATCCATGATTTCTCCATAATATTTTCACTAGCAGAATCATCTTATGGCACAACATTTGATCTCTACGATCCAGAATCTCTACTAGTTGTTCTTCGTAAGTCAAGTTCTCCTTTAATTGCACTGGTTGTTCTTTTAAGATGTGTGATGGATTGGCTACATATTGGCGAAGCATGGAAACATGAAAGACATCGTGGATGTTGGCCAACTCTGGTAGTAATTTCAAGCGATAGGTTACTTTACCCACTCTTTCCGCTATCTCATAAGGCCCAATATATCATGGACTCAAATTTCCATGCTTTTCGAACCTCAAAATGTCTTTCCAATGTGAGATCCATATGAACACTCTATCATCCACTTCAAATTCTAAGTCTTGTCTTCGATTGTCTGTAACATTTTTGCTTGTCACTAGTTATCTTCAACTTTTCTTTTATCACATTTACCTTCTCAGTTGTGACTTGGACAATATCTGGACCAATTAGCTTCCTCTCACCCACCTCGTCCTAACAAATTGGGGTTCTACACTCCTGCCATACAACGTTTCATATAGTGTCATACCAATACTTGATTGATAACTATCGTTGTAGGCAAACTTTATCAGAGGTAGGTGAGTATCCTAACTCCCTTTAAACTTCATCACACATGCTCTCAATATATATCTTCCAGAGTCTGGATGATTCTCTCCAATTAGCCATCTGTTTAAGAGTGAAAGGTCGTACTGAAATGTAATTTGGTGCCTATGGTTTCCTGTAGCTTCGGTCAGAATCTCGAAGTAAACCACAGGCCTCTATCGGATATAATAGATACCGGTGCACCATGCAATCTCACTATCTAATCTATATATAACTGTGCTAATCTCTCCAAGGAATAAGTATTCTTGACAGTACGAAAATGAGCGTACTTCATCAATCTATCAACTATCACCCAAATGGCATCATGACTACTCGAAGTCCATGGGAGTCCTATTACAAAATCCATCGTGATCATCTCCCATTTCCATTCCGGACTCGATAGGGGCTATAATAAACCTACTAGCTTTTGATGCTCTACTTTAATCTGCTGGCAGATTAGGCACTTAGATACAAACTCTGCTATTTCTCTTTTCATGTCTTTCCACCAAGAATGATCTTTTAGAGTTTGATACATCTTGGTGCTCTTTGAATGCATGGCGTAGGCTGATAAATGGGCCTATCTCATTATCTCTTTCCTTATATCTTCCACATCTGGCATATATAATCGCTGCCCTAAAACCAGTGTTCCATCATTTCTCAAAGTGAAGTCACTTTGCTGCCCAGCCGCTATCTCACTTCTTAACTTCATTAGATAGGGATCTGGGGTCTGCAATTCTCTAACTTGATCTACTAACACAAAACGGATATGAAATGCTACTAAAAAAATGCTTGATCTGACACCCATATATCTCAACTCTACTAGCATGGGTAAGTACTTTGCTTTCAGTTGGGTTAAAGAACTGGTAGGCTTGCTACTTAGTATGTCTGCTACCACATTTTCCATGCCAGAATGGTACTCAATAGTGCAGTCATAATCTTTGATAAGTTCAACCCATCGTCTCTACCTTATATTCAGCTCTTTCTGACCAAATAAGTACTATAAACTTTTATAATCTGTGAAGATTCTACAAGGTACTTCATAAAGATAGTGTCTCCATATTCGTAAGGCAAACCCCACCACTGCTAGTTCCAGGTCAAGCGTTGGATAGTTTATTTCATGATTCTTCAACTGTCTCGAAGCATATGCTATTACTCTATCATGCTACATTAACACACAACTCAAACCTTACCTGGAGGCATCACAATACATTATAAATCCATCGCTTCCTAATGAAAGTGTAAGCACTGATGCCGAGGTCAATCTCTTCTTTAGCTCATCAAAACTGTGCTAACATGCCTCTAACCATTTAAAATTTTCTTCTTTCCTTATCAGTATTGTCAAAGGAGTTGTAATCTTTGAAAAGCCTTCCACGATATTTTTTTGTAATAGCCAACTAAGCCCAAGAAACTTCTAACTTTTGTCACGTTTGTAGGTGGCTTCCAACTAACTACAGCTTCTATCTTCTGGGGATCTACGAATATTCCTTCTGCGGAAACTATATATCCTAGAAAAGCTACTATGTTTAGCCAAAACTAGTATTTACTGAATTTAGCATAGAGTTGATGTTCCCTTAAGGTTTGTAATATAACTCTCAGGAGCTTAACATGCTCCTCTCGGCTATCTAAATATACCAAGATATCGTCTATAAACACAATTACAAACTTGTCCAATTAGAGCCTGAAGACTTTGTTCATCAGATCCATGAAAGCTGTTATGGCATTAGTTAATCTAAATGGCATCATTAGGAATTCATAATACCCATAGCGAGTCTTGAAGGTCATTTTAGGAACATATTCCCTACATACCTTCAATTGATGATACCCTGATCTTAAATCAATCTTCGAAAATACTCTAGCTTTTTGAAGCTAATCGAATAGATCATCTATCTTTGGCAGCGGGTACTGATTCCTGATAGTGACCCTATTGAGCTGCCTGTAGTCGATGCACAACCGAAGGCTTCTATCTTTCTTCTTTATAAATAATACTGGAGCTCCCCACGGCGATGTACTCAACCTAACGAATCTCTTACTCAACAATTCTTCCATCTAGACCTTTAATTCTTTTAACTTTGCAGGTGTCATCTGATATAACGCTACGGAAATGGGCTCTGGATCCGGTGCTAGCTCAATTTCGAACTCTATCTTTCTGTCTGGTGGTAGCCCAAGAAAGTCCTCTGGGAACTCACTGACTACTGGAACCTCATTTAGTTGCAATTGACCATCATTTGGTTCCACTACATAAGCTAAGTATCCCTAGTTAGCTTTTCGAAGCATCTTATTAGCTTTCATCACACTAATCAAACTTGTAGGAAGTATCTTCCTTACTTTGCAAAAGATTACATCTGTCTCCCCAGATTTACTGAACTTAACTTCTTTTCTCTAATAATCTATCGTAACAGGATGCTTCGATAGGAAGTCTATGCCTAAAATGACATCAAAGTCGTGAATATTCAACACTATCAAATCTGCCTCGAATTTCTGACCTTCTATAATGACCTTACTTCCCACATATATCTTGTCTGCCATAAGTGAATTACCTGTGGGAAGTAACATTATCACACTACAATCTATCGGGCTCATCACTACACTAGCTTTACCAATAAAATCCCCGGAAACAAAAATGTGGGTGGCTCCTAGGTTCACCAACATATAAGCATCTAAGTCAAACAAGGTAAGAGTACCTATGACCACCTTAGAAGCTGCATCGGCTTCCTGCTACCAGACTATCCTCTGGGTGGCATACCCCTATTAGGTCCACTACTAGCTGGCTCTAGTCCTGTAGCTCCTCTACCCTGGGGCCTCCCCTCTCAAGTTTATGACCCCCACTCGATTGCCCTTAAATGGTAGATCTGGCCTTTACCGGACTCAATGCGACTACACTAGGACAATCCCTCATGAAGTGACCCTCTTGACAACATCTGAAGCATCTTGTTCTACCTTGGAGGCACTCGCCTGGGTGTGATCTCCCACACTTGCTGCACACAGGCAATGACTTCCAATGTTGTTTGCTTCTAGACCCACCAGATGACTGAACTGAACTCTGACTAGTCTGGGGCCTCTGACTCTGCGTACGACTTTCGAACCATGAAGGCTTCTGTTCATTTTTGGCTACTTTGCTCGAGCCACCTTGTTGACTGCCGGTCCAGCTACGCTTTTGACTAAATTGTAGCTTCGGCTTAGGGATGGTCTTTGCACTCCTCTCGACTCTATTGGCTGCCTCCACTAACTCCCCATACCAAGTATGCACAGTTAAGGTCACATAAGTCCTAACCCTTAGATGTAAACCTACTATAAACCTGTTCATCTTTTATTCTTCATTCTCTGCTATGAAAAGAACAAGATGAACTAATTCTGAGAACATTTTCTCATACTCTGTCACCATAAGAGTCCCCTGCTCAAATTTAAAAAACTTTTCTATCTTGACATCTTTGTAACTCTTAGGGAAGAACTTGTTTGTAAATTATTTCTTGAAATCCGCCCAAGTCACCTCATCTGGATGCGTTCTCTGATGCGCCTTCCACCAAGCTTTTACACGATCTTTGAGGAGGAAAGTTGAAAAAGTAACCATCTGCTCCTCTAGGCAACCCATGACTTGAAATATCTCTTCGTTTGTCTCCAGCCATGACAATGTCCACTTGGTTGCTTTATCAATATTTCAGTCTCATGTGGTTAATGGAGTGCCGCTGCTAACAATTGTGTCATCTGCTCTATATTCTCTAAAGTAGGCTTTGATCTTGCAGGCTGTAATGGCTCTGGATGGGAAGAACTGGTAGGCACATTGACAAACTCGTCAATATGCTCATCCTTTGGTGTAAGTGCCTTTGTGGCTACCCTCTTCGTCCTAGGACGATTTCGATGCTGCATAACTATGTACTTTTGCCAAATAAGCATGAAAATCATAAGATCTCTAAGTTAGAATACTAACAATGAATGAGATAACTCTAGAAATCATGTAATGCTCAACTTAAATCTTTATACTCATAAAATCTAAAAATGATTCATGTATAAAATAACTTCAAAACACTTTCGAAACTTTATTTCAAAACTTTACAAAACCGGGCTTTGATACTAACTTGACACAACCCAATCCAAATTCTCTTTAGGCTAGTATCTGGCAGGCCTCGTCTGGCACCTCAATCTCTATTAAACCCTACTAATTGGCTTAAAAATATCCACAAAGCGAACCACTTAAACTTGCTCGTTTTAAACTTTTGTTTCGAAGTATATTAATCTCATTTCTTTTTTATAGTTGGCTTGGTTTTGATTTGAACTCAAATCTTGTAAATTTGAAAATCAGTTTGACAGAAAATCAGTAGCATAACGGCTGTGTTTATAAGGTTTCCAAAATTTTCCTACAAAGAAAATACACTCCAATATCTTTAATCACAACCCAACATCATTTTAACCACAAACATGCATCTCAGTAATCATTTCATCATTTTCACAAAATTCTTTTCTTTCTAAAAGCATCCTTCGTACTCCCATCTCCTATGTCATGTGGTGATTTTCAATTGACACCATCTGTGACACTACTGATACTCATCAGTAACCACTTGTGAAATTCTCTGCATCGCCAATTATGATACGAACTACTATATAGGCTTGGTGACTACGTACGAAATTTGCTGCATCGTAATCGTAGCATAAGGCACTATATAGAAATCTAAGCAACTACATTGCGAAATTTTCTACATCGCAATTTGTAGCGCTATGCTAAACTATAAGTCTGAGCGACAATGGACGGAATTTTTTTCATCGCTAACCGTAGCGCTAGATAATGCACAACTTTGAAAGGGTACGAAAGACCTTTGAAAACTCTTTTTCACTAAGTGCATTAAGCACCAATTAGTTTTCCTTTCAAAACCTTACGTTAGAGCTCGTAAGCTCAAATCTCATGAAAACTATTTTATTTCAAAATCTCTTTGAAATACATGTAATAACCTTCTCGACCAAATAAGAACTTGTATGAAATCATTTATTCATAAACTTTTTAACCATCAATGAAATTACAATATACTACACAAACATACATAGTATGAGATGATTGAAAGCTTTCTGAAGTGCTTTAATGGCCCTCTCTCACTCTACTTGCTTGCACCTCACCTATACATCACATACTTACTCAAAATACACTACAAATGTCTCAAAGCTATAATTAAAGCTTTCAATGCAAGTCACCTATTTGAAAACCTTTTTGACTACAACCTTTCCATCTAAGTTCAAACTTAACCGAGACTTTAATTTTCAATTTCCTTCTATGAAACTCATTTATTATCACCTAGAAACAGCCCCACACACTCGAAATAATTTTCTGAAACTCAAAACAAAAAATCTCGATTTTAGACCCTTCTTGGCCGAATGCATGCTAGGGGCTCCTAGCTTTTCTTCATTTCATTTTCACTCCAATCATCTCCCTAACTCTCATTTAAATCAATCTCGAAGCGAATTCAAAAAGAAACGACTATCAGGTGGAGGTTCCTAATCAAAAACCCCTATTTTTATCACTTTTTCATGTCAAATTTCACTATATTCACCTTCTAAAATTCATTCTTTTTTCATTGAGGTTCTTAAACTCTTACAAGCTTGATTAAGATCATACATGACATAAAAATTCAAAGAGGAAGTGGCATTGCTTGGTGATCATCAATGCCCTTCATCTAGTTTAACTACACTTTGTACTAGCTCTATTCATTTTTCAAATCTAACATTTCTATAGGATTTTCTAACATCTAACATATATGAATTTAAACCCATATACATCAAAACTCAATGAGATCATATACCCATTTATGAGGTTGTGACCCATACATGTACACACCTTCATCTATTGCTTTCATTTTCTAGGATTTTTACTTGACAACTCTCTTGGACATTTCATCATACAACTTAACTACAAGTTAAATCACTTTCAACAAATTTCAATCGATCTCTAGGGTTTCCTCCATAAACCCTAACTCCAATTCTATACATGGTTTCTATCCATTCAAGCTCCCTTTTAGTTTGTTAGGGTTCTAGGGTTGATTTAAATCAAACCCCTATCAATTTCACAACAAACAAACCACTTAATCATCAACATCTATACAAACCCAACTAACTTCAATCTTAAGAAAATTCATGATAACTTACCTTAATCTTTCTTAGGTTGTGATATTCTAGCTTAAATCTACTTCAAATCTTGTTTTGGAGCTTGAAATTTGGTTGGAAAAGCTTGGTTCTTCTTCTTCCTTGTTACCGTCCCTCACTCTCCCTTTCACAATATATTTTGCTTCAATTTTTTGGCTAAGTGTTGAAAACCAACACATATATATATAGAGTTCTCATATCGCAAATGATCGATTTGCCCTTCTTTAAAATTTTGCTTTAATCTTAAGTTAAATTTGCTTCCAAACTTCGACTAACATTTTATTCTCACTTATCATGAGATTATTTATGGAATTTATCATTTTCATCCTATAAGTTGTCTACTAGTACTAAGGAGTGCGGAATTACGAAAAAAAAGGGCTTACACCCAAACCCACCTAGGCTTTGGTCTCCAACAATGGAGACCTAGACCAAGTCTCCATGTCATAATGATTCAGTCTGGTGAGAACAAATACACCACAAAAGTGATGTCGCAATGGAACATAGGAAAGGAAAGTGTCGAGAAGGGGGAGAGAGAGAAGACAGTGATGTCGACAATGAAGAGAGATGGAAGAGAGTGATGTCAGTGAGAGAAAGAGAAAATAAAAAAGAAAAACGGAGGAAGATGAGAAAGAATGGAAAAAGATTAACATGCTTACATGGATTAGCCGATTTTTTTTTTCACTTTTTTTCATGGTTTTAGTTTTTCAATTATTTTGATCTCCATCATCCATCTTAAAGATAGACCATGAAAATCAATTTGTTTTTTCTTTTATTTTTAAAAGTTTTAATTTTTTTTTAATAAGTAAAAACATATTTTAATATTTTACTATTATATTTTTGTCTTATTCCCCCGACAATTTGGTCACTTTACAATATTAAGGGTAGTTTAGACATTTACTCAAAAATTCTAGTCAACTGTTAAAGTTGATGAAAGTAAAATAATAGTATAGGAGTTTGGTATAATAAAATGATAAATGTATATTGACATTTTTTCCAACCATACTTTTGGAGGGTTTATAATTCGTTCAATTAATACATGCTCACTTATTAATTAAGACATCACCATGCGGAAATATAATGTGATCCTTACATTATTGTATTCAATACTCCTTAAAATTCGCAATTTCATCTAGTGAAAAACCTCATGCAATGGTGTCATCATCGGCTACACTTTCTAATCAATGATATAGAGTATTTTACCTAGCTTTGAAAGATAGCACATAGGGTCATATGTTTTTGTTTCTGTTTTTTTTTTTTTCACTTATAATTTAATGGTACTAAATTGTATCTATTAAATTGTTTTCTTTTGTTCTTTTTTAATTGATTAAACTACTTAAAATTACTCTAAAACAACTTTAAAATAAAAAATAAAATTTTTTACTTTTAACTTAATTGCAAATCATTTAAAAATATTTGAAATATTTTATTATAAGTCTATCCTCTCAAAAATAACATGTTCTTAAATTTATCCAAAATTATATTATACAATTTTTTTTTTTCCATTGATATTTATAAAAATATATTTGAAAAAAAAATTCTTTATACATCTTCTCTCAAATTGTCTTAAAATTAAATTATACATTCATTTTTCTATTTGCTTTCTTAAATTTATTAATTTACTTAAACATCTAAATATCATTAATTCTATTTAATTTACTTAAACATCTAAATATCATTAATTCTATTATATTTTTCAATCATATTTTAATTATGAATAAATATTATTAATATGTACATAAAATTTTTTTAGAATTTATTAAATAATTCATTTTCAATTGTTTGTATCAAATTTATTAAAATTAAATAACAACAAATAATAAAAAAGGTATAAATATTAAATTACTAATTTTCAAACAATTTTAACTTTAAAAACAAATAAGTTTATAATATATTCAGAGATAAAAATATATATATGCTATTCAAATTTTTAGTTTTAATCATTATTCAGTTTTTTATAAGTTTCAATACAGTCTAGTCTTCAAACGACAAAACAAATAACCCTTAAGTAATTAATGCACTTTCTCTTTACATCCATGATAGGATTCGAGGCTTATCATGTGTATTTACAAGCTTACGAAGACAACTTTCTATCCTTATTATGAGAATAAATATCTCTCATCGTGAGAGTAGATTTTTGAATCATGCATGTGTTTAATTTTGATATGCTTTGACAGATCTTTTCTTTCGATATGGAAGTTTATTTCTAAATCATATATAATGTTTAATCCCGATAAATTCTACCAAATCTTATTTAATCTAGATGGGTCCATATTAGGGATGACAAAAATTCCCGATCTGATCCAAATCAGTAGGGACACAATCTATTTTGGGTGGTTTTGAGGCATTGAAATTGGGTTTCAAATTGGTTTTGGGTGAAAAGTATTTAACCCAATTTTATATCAGATCAGGTTTTTGTCAAATACTTTTGACCTGATCCAACCCTGATTAACTCGTTTTTTTACATTTTTATAGATATTAATATTATTATTATTATTATAGTTTATTTTTTAATTGTTGTGCATTATAATTTTTTTTATGGAATTTTGTTATGTGCTTATTATTATTTTGATACATGTAATAAAACTTTGTTATGTGATAATTATTATTTTGGTGTTAGTATTTAATGAATTTATATTTTCTATGAGTGTTATATTGATATTATTTAGATACGGTGTTAAATTGAAGTAAAGATTGGTTTATTTTAAGTTTTAATGTTAATTTATTATTTGTATATTTGTTTTGAATATAAATTTTGTAATTTGTAAAAAATTGAATTAGGTTAAAGTAAGTCGGGTTTGGGACAGACTTCCTCGAATGGGTTCGGATTTGGGACAGAAAGTGGTAACCTGTTCGGATCACGAATTGGGTTTGGATCACCCATCAAAAAATCAAGTTAAGCACAAACCAATCTAGTCTTGATCCAATCATTGCCGTTCCTACTCCTTACAAACTTTTAACTATTTATAATATATCAATCAATAAATAAATACACATTTTTTTTCATGGTGGGGGGGATAGAGGGAACAGGTTCATGAAAAAAAAATTTTACTCATACTTTATGTTTTAGGATAAGAGTGAGACTTAAACTTTTAACCTCATAAGATTAAGAATAGTACTCAATCATTCATGTTAATGGGTAGTGTGCCTTGTACGACATATAACAAACAAATATACATTAATAATAATATATACTAACAGTTCTCTAACCACTATGTGTGGGTTAATCTCTCACCCTCGTGTGGACTTCCTCATACCTCCACGTGAGCAAATCCCTCCCAATTGGGAGTAGTATCTTAGGCCGCGTTATCAGTGTCCTATCTCGATTGATCTCGACAGTGTTCTGGGTTCATTCAAGTCTCAAAAAAAAATTTATATATATATATATACACACGTTAATAATTATTTAACTACTAATAGTATATCACATGAATTAAATTATCATATTACTGGTTCGAACACAAACGTAGTAAAGGGAGCTGGCAATGGGAAATCGTAAATTTTCTCAAACTGGCTCTCTTCACCTGCATAATGGACCATTTGATTCCCAATACAACTGGTGTTCTCGGCCCGGCCCGGCCCGGCCCGATCAGTCCCTATACAGTTATAAAAAAGAATGAGGATGGCTTCATTTTTATGGAAACGAAGGCAACGTGGAAGAGGTTTCTGGAAGATTGAAAGGGAAAAAAAGGAAAGAAATTCTAAGGACTTAGCTTGTTCGAGCTATTGAGTTTGTCTCTTCTTCTTTCTTCTTCTTTTAGTTTTCTATTTGAAAGAAAATGGTATTGATTGACCAGCAAGAGACTGTCTCTGACCCTCCCAACCCTCCGAAGCCACCACCGCCATCATCCGATTCAACCGACGCCAATCACAACGACGACGCCTCCGACGGCTTCGAAACCGCCAGCGAACGCGACGTCACCGACGACGAGAAAGACCCCGACCAGCCTCATAACCTGCAGGATCACGAAAACGACGCCGAATCTATACAGGTTTTTTTTCTAGTTTTGAAAAGGTTTCTTTTTTTTTAAAAAAAAAAAAAAATGTTTAAAATAAAACAAAACCGGTGTTTGTTTGGATGGTGCAGAGAGCGTTGTCGGAAGCTAACAATGCTAAAGTGGAAGGGAACAGACTGTTCGGAGAAGGCAAGTACGAGGAGGCCTTGGCCAAGTATGAGCTGGCTTTGGGTGTCGGGACGGCGGCCGAAACCAATGAGTTGCGGTCCGTTTGTCATTCGAATCGCGGCGTTTGTTTTTTCAAACTGGTGAGTTGTGTAAGACTTGAAGAATTCATTTTAGTTTTTTTTTTAACATTCTGGCTTGAACATCAGAGATTGCGTATATATAGGGAAAATATGAGGATACTATTAGAGAATGCACGAAAGCCTTGGAGTTGAATCCTTCGTATGTAAAAGCTCTGGTTAAAAGAGGAGAGGCGTATGAGAAATGTGAGAAATATGAAGAGGCTATTGCTGGTAAGATCTGATTATTATTATTCTTGCAAGTTAAGATGATAGATGAAGAGTATTTTTGTTTTTGTAATATTGTTTGTTCGATTGCAGATATGAAAAAGCTGTTGGAATTGGATCCATCAAATGAACAAGCAAGGAGAGGCATTATCCGGTTGGAGCCGTTGGCTGCCGAAAAACGTGAAAAGATGAAGGAAGAGATGATTGGTAAGCAAATTCAGAGCTTTTTCAATCTCATTGTATCTTAGACAAGGATTTGACTAGGTAGAGTTACCTATTAATAACAACTACGATTAGAATCATTAGATTGGTTGTAAGGGTGTTTGTCATAACAATCCAATGATTATTATTGATGGGCAATGATACCCAACCCGTAAGACTAGTAGATGAGGCAAATTTTGTGAAACTTGGGGAGTTTTGGTCAAAAGTGCTTTATGCATTGAGCTTGAATATGTAGGAAATCCTTTAATCATGACTTACTGGCTAGAACAATAACATTGGTAAGTTTAAATAGTGTAAACCCCCAATCTATGGTTGAAAAAGATTCTGTGTTATTATTTTAAAAAGAAAGTAAAGAGGACTATAGTTACCTTGCTGGTTGCTACAACTACTTAATGTATTAGAAAGTTAATGATAAAAAGAAAACTCTAGAAATTGTCTGGATGTAAGGATGCCTCAAAGTTTGTTTCCTATTAGCTAGCCTCACACTTGGTGCTACTAGGAATTTAGCCTAAAAAATCAAAAGAAATCTAGAAAATATGCGAGCACAATACTATCCAGTAGTGGGTTTTACTCCATTATGGGAAACTTCCCTTTTGAGGTGTAAAAGTCTTGAATTTGAATGTTTTAATTCTGACTTACACAAGTGTGCTAATTTATATTCTATGGGTTATGCATGCTTTTGACTAGTGATGGATTTTATCTCCTCACTTGTGCTGCTCCGGTATGTGCAGAATTTATATGTCCTTGTCATGTAAATTGTCATTTTTTGTAAAGGGGTCTTTATATTAACAAAAGTACACTGGAGGGTGGGAGCTGTGGCATATATGGATTTACGTCTTCAATAGAAAGACTTTGTTACATGTTACTGATGACCATTTGATTACTTCTGTACACCTATTGACACATGTTCAGGATGAGTTTAGGATTACAATTTACATGTATTGTCATGCTTTCTTGTGTAGTTATAAATACTCTGATAACCATAAACGAAATTGTTTCTTTGTGTGCAGGAAAGCTGAAAGAAATGGGAAACTCCCTCTTGGGTCGTTTTGGAATGAGCGTGGACAACTTCAAAGCTGTTAAAGATCCGAACACTGGCTCCTATTCTATATCATTCCAACGTTAGCATGAATCAATATTTCTTTATTTGAACATACAATGCTAGAAGATTGCAGTCTGTCTTATAGAACGATACGAGATACAAGCATGGAACTTTATTTTGTATGCAAGATTAAATGATGGGATACAAACAGTTTGTGTTCATGTCATGCTAGAGTATTAAGTGATGCAATTTCCTAATTTTTATTGAATATTGTAAATTGACGGCCTTTACTCATTCCATACTTGTTTGAAGATTTTCACCAGTGACCTCCGCACCACTGTTTTATATGTACAGCCTTACTTCCATCAAATTGGTTGCTTATATTAGTGCAGTGCCACACTATCAAAAACATATCAGTAAATGACTTAAGATCACGTCCTAAAGGAGATATTATCACATGATGCATTTTATATTATGATGTGAATTTGAGAAATAGGGAGATTTCTGATAGACAAAAACTCAAGAATCAGATGTTGAAGAGGTTTATAATGAATAATAACTCGAAAAGAATTTAATTAATAATACTAAAACATCAATATACAGTTCTAAGGGTGTTAAGTTATCATTATTAACCATTCAAAGATAGTTCTACAAATTTTTACGCAGATTAAAAGCTAATTACATTTTGTTGAGGACTTAATTATTGATTCAATAGTAAATGGGTCGTTTGTTTTTTTATCTGAAGACTGAACAGTACTGTTGAAGACTGAAAGCTAAATAGTGACTGAAATCTGAAATCTGATTGACATGTTTGTTTTTTTTTTTCTTATCTCTGAATGTATAATAATCTTATTTGTTTTTTAAAGTTAAAATTATCTGATTAATAGTAATTTGACATTTATATCATCTTACTATTAGTTGTTGTATAATTTTATTTAATATGATACAAATAATTGTAATAAATTATTTAACAAATATTAAAAAACTTATATATATAATATTTTATTCATAATTAAAATAAGATTAATTATTATAGTAGAATCAATTAAATTTATATGTTCAAATAAAAATAAACAAAATAATCTTAAATTGAATTACTATTATAACAAAAGTTGAAATTGTAACTTATATATATAGTATTTTTATTCATAATTAAAATAAAATTAATTAAAATAGTAGAGTCAATTAAATTTATATATTCAAATAAAAATAAATAAAATGGTTTTAAATTAAATTACTATAACAACAAAAATTGAAATTGTAAAGTAATATATATTTTCTTATATAATTAAACAAGAGTAATTAAATACTTAAACAAATTGATTTGTAATTTGGTCTCTGAATTATTGCATAAATATTTTATCAATAAAGATTATTATCAGAATTTAATTAGAGAAATATAGTAATCCAGTTATAAAAAAAAAAAAATTTGATGTTGAGATGTTTAGAGTTTTTATTTTTCAATGTTGTTTATTAAAGTATTAAAAAAAATTTTTATAATATAAAACTAAAACAAACTTGGAAACATATTATTTTAGGAATGATAAACTTGGAATAATATATTTATAAATCATTAAGTGATTTTGTATTAAGTGAAAAGTCAAAAAATGTTACATATTAATAATGTTTTATTAATAATTAAAATATGATTAAAAATATAGTAGTAGTATTAGCCATATTTATATTTAAATATATTAATATATTTAAGAAAACAACTAAAAAAACAAATGTTTAAATTGTAAATTAAAATATATTTGTTCAATGCTAAGATAATTTAGGATGAGATGTATTTAGGTTTTGCTTGTCAAATATATTTTTTATAAGTATCAAGGAAAAAAAAATGAAAATTTGAGTAATATAAAGTTAGGATAAATTTGAAATTATGTTATTTTGAGGAAGATAGATTTGGATTAAAAACTTTAAATGTCATTAAGTGATTTGCAATTAAGTGAAAAGTTAAAATTTCTTACTTAATTTTTTCAGTTGTTTTTTTGTAGTTTTAAGTGGTTTGACCACTTAAAAAAACAAACAAAAACATCTTAATAAGTGCAATTCAGCACTATTAAGTGTTAAGTGAAAAAAACAAACGACCCCTCCACTCTAGTTTGTGTCACACTATAAAATAAATAACAAATCAACTAGCTTATATAATGGGTAGATTGATCATCTAGAATCAAATTACAAGATGGACTTAATCCTAGCCAAGCAAGAAAACTCATAGGAGTAAAAAAAAAAAACACATAGTTACAAAACTTTATTAATATTCCAAAAGCCAAAAAACATAATCACAACTCTAAATTTGAAGTTCTATTTATAGTAGGACAATTCTAATTTTCCTAAAAAATAAGTCTTCCTTAGGAAGTATAATTCTAAAAGAAAATAACACTATTTAATAAAAGGAAATAACTCCTAGTAAACTAAGAAATAACATTAAAATTTGAATTGAATTAAAATCCTTAAATCTTGAAGTTGGCCAGCCCACACCAGACGCTTTACCCACGACTGGCATCATGGGTTGCAACTCGCGGTGTAAGTCGTGGTTTCTTTTTGGAATAATTCCACAAGATACTCTACTGAGTGTATCTCGCGACATAAGTCACAGGAGCTCACCAGAATAATCCTGCTAGATGTACTGCCGGTTAATGTCATAGTGTAAGTCACGGGTGCTTTCTGGATTAATCCCATAGGTTGCACTGCTGGTTACATCTAGCATTATAGGTCGCACTCGTCTTTAATGTTTTGATCATCACAATTGTTTTGAAAAAAATTCTAATTGTATTTATTGTTTTAATTTATGTTATGAGGAAGGCTAGAGAAATATAATTTGGAAGGATATTTCTAGTTAGATCTTACGGCTCTAAATTCTATCAAACAATCTTTAGTCAATGTCATATTCACAGAAGCGTACACCCGAAATGATTGTATTGATTGAATGTACATATATTCAGATGTGGGAAATAATTTTCTTTCGAAGATCCTGTGCTCCAGAAGAAAATCAAAAACGACCTAAGAAACTTAGTACTGAAATTTTACAATGTGTTCCGGCCAATTTGGGAGTATACAAAGTATAACATTTAGACACAGAAGAGAGACTGTACACATAAAACTGTGGGCAACTCTATGCACTTTAAACTTCATTGCATCAATGCTTCAAAGTTGACACCCTCTGGAACAGAAATGTTAATTCACTTTATCCCTAAATCAAACCAGAGTAGGAATTCTAAGATGGACAAAAGTTCCCGAAAGGGCTGGACAAATTTTGATTCTGGCTAATCTTCTGTAGTTGTCTGCAGTGGTGTTGTACCCAGTTATTTTGTTGTTGAGCCATGGCTGCCATCTGCACATTAGGGGTGTTATGCTTCTGGAGCCATAAAATGGAACCTGCCTGCAACTAGCAGGCGCAAATATGTTACAAGTCACCTCTTCTGGTGCTATTCAAGTTCGCTCTTCTCACTACTGCATCATTGTATGGATTAATCCAAAATCAATTTATCCAGCCCTCCAGCCTGCATTTGTAGATACCTTGCTTCAGTTTGCATTTATGAGCATATAGCTCACCATGTAGTATTGATTTCTATGTACACTTGTTGCACTAAGCATTGTAAAAATGGAACATTGAATGGGAGGGCAGCTCAAACACGAAGCTAACAAATAATAAAGTAAGACGTCGTACATTGGGAAATGTACTGCAAAGTGACACCCGTGATGAAAATATTATCAGACCAGGAAAAGATTACATGAATGAAATTCCCATGCTTGTTTTATACCTGTATCAGTATGTTGTCTCTCAGAAAACAAGCAAGCCTAAGGTTTTGTCACAGAGATATCAGTTTGTTGTTTCTCAGTTAACAAATCAGCTTCAGCGGCTGCAACTACTTTTGGAGATCCTACAGGAGGTGTACATGTATCAGCTTCTACCTGATTACAATTTCAGACAATAAAAGTCAGATTGGGAGTAACATATGCATGGCATAAACAAAGTGTGGACATTAATTCTTCAAGAGAGCTAGCATATACAAACATTTCTGCAGTTGCTTGCAAATTGAGGAATTACACTATTTTCCTGTTTAACATAACCGAAGAAGTTATTGGATCGTTTCAATTGGACTTTTAGTTAACTTCTTTGCAAAAGATGTTTCTATAGCAAAATTTACCGTAACCTTATTGCAAACTCGATCAATTAGTCTTAACCAAAAAATGATCATTTAGACCTTTGAGTGTCTATTCATTTTAGACTATCTCTCTATGGTTGTCTCTTGTTGTATTGATTTAACAGAAAGTGTCAAGACATCATACTGCTGTACTTTGAAACAAGGTTGGAGCATCCTTCACATAATCTTCCATAGCAGCCAAAAATGTTGCACGGGGCTGCAGCATAAAGAAACGAAAAAATAAATCAATCAAGTCAAGATGTTACAAAGAAGTCAGTTGACAGACAAATAAGAACGAGTTATCTGATCAAGTTCCATTTACCTGTTCAATTTTGATGTACTTCTGCCCTCGACCAAATTCGAGTGTCCTGCAGATCTCAAACAACTCAGATAAGCTCTCCGCCTGCAGCAACATATAAATGTTGAATATGCTGGATAGATGAACTAATAATTGAGTTTAAAAGTTATGACCTCACAGACAGACATGCATACAGAACACAATGTGTATACCTGATTCCCCGCCTTCTTATAAATTTCAAGTGTTCTGATGGCATAATGGCCCTGCATCTCAAAATACTGTGACAAAAGGATAGTCATTTCCCCTAAAATTTTCCATTTTGGCAGATGAAAAGAGCACCAACTCTTGTTGGAGCACAATCAAAGCTCACCTTCTCAACCAAAATAAGAATTGCATCAGTGATTGTGACGTAGAGATTTACACTCTCACCTACAACCTAAAAACACGTATATCATAATTAAACTGTTGCTCAATTGAAACTCAAATCACAACTATTAACATTAGTGAGCTATTGGCAATCCTTACTATTGAAAGGGCATGATTAATCAAATTGTTAGAGGAAGCTGCTCCTTCTGGCTGCATATGTACGGTAACAATCTTAATGTAATAGCTGAAAAAACTAACATATCAACAAGAATGAAATTTCAAATAGATATTAAAAATGGACTTGTGTATGTATCACCTTGCAACCAAGAAGCCGAAACAAAAGCTGTTGTAAAGGAGGTAACTGTTCAAGCAAGTCCGCGATGTCAAGGTCCTTGTCCTTCTGTTGACAAAAGCATCACAATTCACAAAGAAACTATGATCAACTTCATTTTTATAGTCTACCATAAAAGGGCTACCATATTATTATCAAGTGTGCGTGCGTGTGTGTGTGTGTGTGTGTGTGTGTGTGTGTATATATCTCACTTTTAAGCACAATTCAAGGATCTCAAACAAATCAACAAATTAAATTTGGGACTGCATACCCAGGAGACTTTCTCAGTGATGTCGTATTTCAATATTCGATAACATTCTACTTGCTCCTCCAGGTATAGAGCGTATGCACGAACCCAAGCTGAATAGTCCCATGCTTCATGCCATTAAAGTTTATATATATGTCAGTGCATCATACCACAAAAAGCCTAAAACAAAATTAGACAAGCTAAGAGAATGCAAGTACCAACTGGGCTTGAATCATCTCTGAAATTAGATTGATTCAACATAAGTGCTCTGCCCCTGCTGTAATTTATCAACTCCTGGCAAAATGTAGGACCAACTTCCCTCAATGCTCGGTGTATAACTATCAAGGTTTTCAATGCAACCTGTGGAGAAAACCAGATGTGATATTGATTCAAAACTAATCAAGTGTACAAGCACAACATCAATTCAAAATTTAAACAATAATGAAGGCCAACGTTAGATTTAAACATACACAATCTCAGACATGATTTTTTAGTCAATATTGAAATCTATCAAATTTGCAAAAGAGGGATGATCATATTGAAGTCACTGAATGTGATGATCATAGCCTAGAAAAGTGGATCTCCACTATAAAATATTGAATATAGCGTACAAAATTCCACAAAATTATAAGAATATGAAGAATATGAACTTTGCCAGACAATGCAGTGAAGAGTGAGTGAATGATGAAAAAGCCAGCAAGGTGATCGGGCACATACTGTCCAGTTACGCGTTTTAGTAAGACGCTTGGCTAGACCTTGTATGCAGTAAGCAACATCGGCATGGGGTTTCGAAGCTGAAACTGCATCAAGGATAGCTGAAAACACCACAATAGTTAGCATATTCATGTGTTAAAAGCACAAAGACAATTTGCACAAATTTATAGAACTCAAACACAAACAATGATGAGATTGTTCACAATTTCAATTTGAATCACCTAATCTATGCATCGATATAAATAAATAAATGTAACTCACTCTTGATATGTTTCTCCTTTGGTAGTACTTCATCATGGCTTGTGGCCTTGACAATTGCAATATCCAGGCCCTTAAGTATACATGCATGAGTACTATCAATCATAATTAGCCAAAATATTAAAGATAACAAACCAATTAATTTTTAGCGACAAAAATCACCTTCTTATCACTGTTCAAGTTTACCAATCCAACCTTTGTGGAGTCCTTCAAAACCCCAATAGCTTTCCTTATGCTTTGCTGGGGGTTACCAGCTGCCATTCTGTTTCAAGAACAAACATTTTTCTTAAAACTCTGTGAAGGTCACGCTGATTAAAGAACATCAAAATAAGTCATATATAGATAGTGTAACAACAAAATGATTCAAATAAAATTCAAGACATAAAAAAAAAAAAAAAAAAAAAAAAATCTTCTCTCCAAAAATCATATACCAGCAACGTAAATAGATTTTTTGTTTTATTTAAAAATTCTAAAACAACATCAAAAACATTTTCCTTAGTTCTTTGGAAATTGAGATTACATGGATAAAATATGAATATATATTGCAAAACAAATCATTGTAGTCTAGATTTTCTAACATAATTATTTATTAATTTGCATGGAAAAAAATGGCGTAATTGGGAAATAAGTAAAATTAAAAAATTAAAAAAAAAAAAAATTCAGAGCCAAACATTTCTATATCATTCGCCTTTGCAAACTCAGAATAAATAATAAGTTTAAAATTGAAAACATAGAATAATTACAAAAAATGAAACATTTAATCAGAAATTTAAATTCAATTTAAACTATTCAAGCTTTAAGAATATGAATACCGTTTCATATAGTTAATTAGATAACCAAATTATAACAATTCAATGCCTTATAATTAAATAAAAATGAATCCAGATTTGATGCAACCACAAAGATCACATGGAACATAAAATATGCACATATATCTACATACATGCATGAATTCATTTCTGAAAATTTTGAGTGTGCCTATTTTGAAAAATAAACAAGAAAAAAAAAAAAGAAAAAGAAAAAACACCATGCATGCATGCATGCGTAAATAGAAATTGGCTGTGTGAATACCTGAAGAGTGGATCGGCGGCCGGAGCTCTGAAGAGAGCCAAAAATGGCCGGAGATTTTTTGGAATCTGTTAGAGGAGCTTATTTGGATACGTTTTTGTAGGGATGTTTGTATTGATATTAAATTATCAATTTACGTGTGTCTTTGGAGGGACCATGCATGCCAGCATCACCCCTTTGTGTTTTTAGCAATTTACATCTGTAAATTGTAAATCTTTAAAAGTTTTCTTGTTGAGGTAAGAAAATTGGAAAACACACACCAAAAGTGGATATGTTTCAATTGTGTACATATAATTTAAATTTAGGTGGTACTATTAATTGCCACCCTAGCTAATATGTACCGTCTACACTCATTTGTTAGTATAGGCAATGGTCGAGTCAAATTTTGAGTTGCTATATGTAGTTTAGAATCTCAAATATAATCTTTAGTTATTCTTTTTAATGTATCATTTGTGGACTATGTATCATTTTTTATAGGTTTTTTTCTTTTTTTTTTTTTTTCAAAGGTGTGGAGGGAGGATTAAATTTAAAAAAAAAAAATTACTTACACTTTATATTTTAAAATAAGGGTGAAACTTAAATCCTTGATATCTTTTATTTAATAAAAGTGTTTAATCACTCCTAATAAGAGATGATTTTTTTTTTCTTTTTTATATATATAGTATTAAAAACACACTCATTAATCATTGTTCACCTTTTCTGTTTCTTTATTTTTATCATATAATTTTTTTCATTATTTTTACTTTTATTTTAGCACATAAAATCAGCAAAAATCGAAATATTGAATTCATAGCATTAAATATTTACTTTAATTTTCGAACATTTGAGCGATATAGGATCTTGAGAGTCTTATAATTTATGGATGAATTAATAAAGTATGATGGATGCTTTTTACCTTCGGACGTTCCTTGCAATTTTGGTGAAAGATCAAATACGAAGCATTTGATTATTATTTTTTTTAATTAAACTTGAAGCATTAGATTGGTTGCGCATGAAGCTTTGAATCGTTTTAGTAGTTAAAAAAAATTCAAAACTAAACATAAAAAGGGGGAATAGTTGGGGTTTACTGCTATAAATAAAATAGAAGTAATTACACAAAACCTCCCTTAGATCCGTTTAAAAATTAGCGGAAACACATTTACTCTTTTATTACTTAAAACTCTTTTAGTTGATTTCCATCAATTTTAACGGTTGATTAAAATTTTTAGTCAAATGATAATTTTCCCATAATAAAACAAAAAAATTAAAATTATTAAATATAAAATAGAAATAAAAATAACTTAAATAAATCAAAAATTAAAAATTAAAAATGTATCTCCACCGTCCATTTGAGAGATGGATGGTGGAGATTTTTTCTAAATTTCTTTTAAATTTTAAAATTATTAAATATTAAATTAAATTAAATTAAAACACTCCTTCATCCAACATCAATCATTCACCTACCCAAAAACAAATCCATTCCTTTTCAATAGTTTAGTTTCTCAACACATCAAAAGAAATCAAATCAGCATAACACAAAAACAGTTCATTAAAGTCAGCTATAACTTCAAGTAGTATAATGCCTTCAGGTAGCAAGCGAAGGTGATCTGGGTTTGAAAAAGAATAAAGTCAGCTCATCATCAAATCGAAGCAATCTTTTTTCAATAAAATCAAAGCTAGCGAAGGATTTTTTTTTTTTTTTTTTTTTTTTGTGATGGATTATGGTTTTTTGTGTGATTTTTTTGTGGTTTGTTAATGAGAATGAAGAAAAAGCACCAGCGAAGGAATTTTTTTTGTGATGGATTGTGGTTTTTTGTGTAGTTTGTTGATGAGAATGAAGAAGAAAGTGAGACCCAAATTTTTTTGCGATGGATTGTGATTTTTCTGTGTGGTTGGATTGTGATTTTTTTTTGTGGTTTGTTGATGAAAATAGAGAAGAAGATGAAGAATAAAGAAGAGTACAGTGTACTATTCTTCAAATTGTTTTTTCATTTTTCTTTTTTTTTTTAATTTTTTTTTGAAAATTCAGGTTTGAAACCTAGATCATCAACTTACCTTCTGTTACGGATGAAATATAGCGATCAGAATAGTCCAGCCCAATTGGATCTACAGTGCAAGTCCTGAGGCCCAAGTGCCCAACTGTTCACCCTCATCCCGGCCCATTCTCCTAGAAGCGGAAGCCCACTATCGCTCAGTCTGATCGCTCGATCTCAACATATATCACCTATTTTGCAAGACCTTTTATGACCGTTATGTTCCCCGTCATTCAGATCGCCATGTTCCCCCAGAATTCTGCTTGTTAAAGCGAACCGCCGGTCCTCGTCGCTGATCGCTGACTTCCATCCTTCAGATTTGTCCGCGAGAATATCCGCCATCCGTGACAGTTATATTAGATCGCCATATTTCCGCCACTATCGATAGCCTTTTTTGTCCGCTATTTCCAGTCCGATTGAGGTATCCGTCAAAGAGGAGCCGCCCATCAGAGGTATCCAACAAGCCATTCTCACCCAAAGTTATCCGTCTGAACTGACCGTTGTTTTCTGAGCGTGGACGCATTCCGACTCCTTCACTCATGATGTTATCCGCCTCAATGCCGTGACCGGCTGCGGGCTTGTAGGTCCAGAATCCATTCCATCAACTGTTCAACCTGTTGGAGAAGTCCGTCTCCTTCTCGAGTTTATAAGTCTCAGGTCAGCTGGAGTTAACAGCGCCATGCAAGATACAGTTCCAAGGCTTGCCATGCACGCTACCTCTACCAGAAGCTAGGATCTCAACCTCAACAACCCATCATTGCGTATCCAACCCAGTCAGCAGAAATCCTCTGTGGGCAGACCTCAGATGCTACGGATTCGGCCGCATTTAATGTGTTTTCGGCCGCATTCAATGCATTGTCAGTCATTTTAATTGGGTTTCCGGCGCATTAAATACCGTCTGTCAGTGTAACTGTAGCTAACTATTTACCTTTGTCTTATTCTGTTTACTGTAGCATGTCCCCTTCCTCTATAAAAGGGGACGATTTTCATTGTAAAAATTATGAAACTTTTAAGTGTCGTTATTCTACCCAAATAGTGAGAAAGTAAACAGTTGACGTAGGCATCTTTTGGGCCGAACTACTCTAAAAATCTTCGGTGTCTCTTTTTTCTCGCCTCTTAACTTCTTCATTTGATTTCCATTACTTTTTATGCGACCCATTGACCGTACAAAACTGTGAGCTTGGGCCCAAAAACAACCTCGTTGGCTAAGGGAACCTTTTCCTGACGTTAATATTTTTGGCGCTAGAAGGAGGGGCTCATCTTCGGTTTCACTATCTTCCATTCCATTAGCTTTCGCAGCTCTTTCTTTGTTCGTCATGGTTAGAGGGAGGATTCCTAGAGACTCCAATGTAGCAGAAAGCCGCTAGGAAACTTCAGACCATCGACCAGCCATGCCTGCGGGAGGAGTGTCCAATAATGGTGCGGGGCCATCTAACGTGCCTGTGACGGGAAATGCTCAAGGTGAGGACGCAATGCAGGTGATGCAACGACGACAGGAAAGACTGGAGAATACCGTCGCGGAGTTTATGGGTGAAGTTAGAGCTCTGTTCCGGAACCAAGCTCAACCTCCTCAAGCTCCCCCCCAAACCGTTCCGGAGAGAAATGTTTCCCCTAGGAGGCGCGTGGGGATTCCTGGGATGAGCAGGAGAGATGCCAGGGAGTTTGAACGAGAAGGGTCTGTCTATTCCTACAGCATGCATTCCAGCGCTCATCCCCCACGAGCCCACGATGGGCATAGACCGGAGCAGACCGGCCGCAATCATGATCAGATCCCGGCCCATGTAGATGGAGCAGGACTAAGACCTGGTGCAGGAGGGCGAGCTGGTGGAGACAACCGATCCCCAGGCAGGAGAGACGGACACTCCGTTGTGGGAAGAACTGAAACGCGGGGTACGATGGTGGCTGAACTCCTTCAAAGGGTCCGGCAGCTGGAAGCGCGACCTATGGTGCAGGAACAGAGGGGCCAAGCCGGGGAGAGGACCCCATTCGCTGTGGAGGTTGAGCTGGAGCCACTCCCCCCAAGATTCAAAGTTCCCAACATTCCCCAGTATAGAGGAAACTCCGACCCCTACGATCATCTGGACGCCTTCAACATACAAATGGACCTCCAGACAACAAATCCGCTTATGAAATGTAGGGTGTTCCCAGCTACCCTTGGGGATATTCCGCGGAATGGTTCAGAAGCCTCTCACCCCGTAGCATCAATAACTGGGAGGAATGCCAGTAGAAGTTCCTGAACCAGTATAAGGCGTTGAAGAGGCGGCTGGCGCCGCCCTGTCACCTGTCTACCATCTGCCAACGCCCAGGTGAGCCTCTAAAAGAATATATCAACAGGTTCAGGCGTGAGGTGACAAACGTGGAGAATCCTACAGACGAGGGGGTTTTATTAGCTATCTCGTCCGGTCTAAGGAAGGATGGCAAACTGTACGAAAGCATATACAGGTCCCCTGTCAAAGACCTGGGGGAATTTTATGACAGAGCTGAAAAGGAAATCCGGTGGGAGGGAGTGACCAATCTTAGGAAAACCGGTGCTCAGAAGGACGAAGCTGGTACTTCCGGCCATGGGAGAAAAAGAAGCAATGGAGGAAACAATTCTGGAGGAAGGAGAGAAAACCAGCAGGTTGCAAAGAAAGCCAGGGGCTGTTGGAGACCGGATAGCAGTCGAGGACCGGAGCGACCGTGGTATCGAAGTTGTTACAATACCTACAACGCCCTGTCTGATACCCAAGACCGGATATATGCGACCGAGAAGAACAGAGAAAATTTCGGGCGGCCGGCTCCCCTCCAAAGTCCGGAAGGGCGAAGAGACAGAAACAAATTCTGCGCCTACCACAACGACATTGGACACAATACTTCCGACTGCTGGGCACTCAAAGATGCCATTGAGGAATTAATCAGAAATGGCCGTCTGAAGGATTATGTCGTGAGACCCCCGAGGCGACCATCTCAGCAACAACGTCCCCGACAACGCTCAGAAGACCCTCCAGCTCAAAACCAGCCAGAGCCAAATTCCACCCAAGGGCCCTCCGTCAAAACCATCCATACAATCCATGGGGGACCCTCACGAGCAGGAGAATCTAACCGCTCTCAGGAAAGGTTTGTACGGGAAGCGAGGCGTGTTCAGCCTGGGAAGCAGGGAGAATCAGTGAGGCCCGCCAAGAAAGCAGAAAAGGTGGCGGAGGACATTGTGTTTACTGATGAAGACTCGCGGGATTTTCGCCTCCCCCATAATGACGCTTTGGTGATCAGGGCGCGCATCGGCAACTCGGTGGTGAAGAGGATCATGATAGACACCGACAACTCTGTGAATGTCATGTACAAGGGCTGCTATGATCATATGGGAATCGGCGATGATCAGCTGAAACCATCCCCTGAGCCTCTTTACGGATTCACTGGAGACTCGGTGATTCCTGCTGGACAAATCAGACTGCTTTTGACCCTCGGCGATGAAACCAAGCAGTCCACGGTGCTGGCGGACTTCCTCATCATCAACTCTCCATCGGCGTACAATGTAGTAATGGGGAGGCCCGCTATAAATGATCTCGATATGGTTGTCTCCACCAAGGCTCTCATGGTGAAGTTCCCGACCCCCAGTAGCGTAGGGTGTGTACAGGGTGAACAATCCATGGCTCGTCGCTGTTATGTGGATGCGATTAGAAAAGGTGTCCAGGGGAGGAAGGCAGAGATAATCCCGGAGCGGGAGTTACAGGCGATCACTTCATCGGGGATCAGTTATGACTTAGACCCCAGGGATTTTGAAGCATACCCAAGTTCCGGTCCAGTAGAAGAGCTCGAAGATGTTTCACTCGTTGAAAATGATATGTCAAGATGTCTGAAGCTGGGTAAAAGTCTTGTCTCTGAGGTAAGGTCCCAATTGATTGACTGTCTCAAGAAGAGTGCAGATGTTTTCGCCTGGAGTCATGGAGATATGGTAGGAATCGACCCGGATGTGATGACGCACAAGTTGAACGTCAACCCCCGCCATCGGCCAGTATGCCAGAAGAGGAGACAGATGAACCAGGAGCGCAGCGAAGCTCTGAAAGAGGAAGTGGACAAGCTCCTGGGCAATAATTTTATCCGCGAGATCCAATATCCAGAATGGGTGGCCAACCCCGTGCGGATGAAGAAGAAAAGGGAAATGTCTATGAATTTTGAAAAATGCCGGAAGAAGAATGCGGAGGGGTGTTTTTTTTCTCTTTTTCAGCCCCAACCGTTAGATAAGGATAGCTGTGCAACCGCCCCCAATCTGACGACATGGCGCAATTCCCGGGATTTTGTCATTATGCAGCACGTCAGTTGAATGACATAGCGATCAGAATAGTCCAGCCCAATTGGATCTACAGTGCAAGTCCTGAGGCCCAAGTGCCTAACTGTTCACCCTCATCCTGGCCCATTCTCCTAGAAGCAGAAGCCCACTATCGCTCAGTCTGATCGCTCGATCTCAACATATATCACCTATTCTGCAAGACCTTTTATGACCGTTATGTTCCCCGTCATTCAGATCGCCATGTTCCCCCAGAATTCTGCTTGTTAAAGAGAACCGCCGGTCCTCGTCGCTGATCGCTGACTTTCATCCTTCAGATTTGTCCGCGAGAATATCCGCCATCCGTGACAGTTATATCAGATCGCCATATTTCCGCCACCATCGATAGCCTTTTTTGTCCGCTACTTCCAGTCCGATTGAGGTATCCGTCAAAGAGGAGCCGCCCATCAGAGGTATCCAACAAGCCATCCTCACCCACAGTTATCCGTCTGAACTGACCGCTGTTTTCTGAGCGTGGACGCATTCCGACTCCTTCACTCATGATGTTATCCGCCTCAATACCGTGACCGGCTGCGGGCGTGCCGGTCCAGAATCCATTCCATCAACTTTCCAGCCTGCTGGAGAAGTCCGTCTCCTTCTCGAGTTTATAAGTCTCAGGTCAGCAGGAGTCAACAGCGCCATGCAAGATACAGTTCCAAGGCTTGCCATGCACGCTACCTCTACCAGAAGCTAGGATCTCAACCTCAACAACTCATCATTGCGTATCCAACCCAATCAGCAGAAATCCTCTCTGGGCAGACCTCAGATGCGACGGATTCGACCGCATTTAATGTGTTTTCGGCCGCATTCAATGCATTGTCAGTCATTTTAATTGGGTTTCCGGCGCATTAAATGCCGTCTGTCAGTGTAACTGTAGCTAACTATTTACCTTTGTCTTATTCTGTTTACTGTAGTATGTCCCCTTCCTCTATAAAAGGGGACGATTTTCATTGTAAAAAGGATGGAACTTTTAAGTGTCGTTACTCTGTCCAAATAGTGAGAGAGTGAACAGTGGACGTAGGCATCTTTTGGGCCGAACCACTCTAAAAATCTTTGGTGTCTCTTTTTCCTCGCCTCTTAACTTCTTCATTTGATTTTCATTACTTTTTATGCTACCCATTGATCGTACGAAACTGTGAGCTTGGGCCCAAAAACAACATCGTTGGCTAAGGGAACATTTTCCTGACGTTAACACCTTCAACTTAAAGAAACCCAAATATAAAAACTTTTTATTTTTAAAAGCTTTGACCTTGTTATAAAATTAATAAAATAAATAGAAGAAAAGTAGAAATAGAAGAGCATGTGAACATAATAACCCAAGCAATATAACAAGAAGTAAACAAATAAAAATAACAAGAGGAACTAAAAGTGAATAAGGCAAAATTACTTTGTGCTTTTTCTGAGTTTAGAGAGAAAAGTTGTATTGAAAAGATACATTGATATTGAATGAAACAAGCCTATTTATAAGCATTGAGCAGCTACATCCATCGCTTATATAATATATATATATATATATATATATATTATTTAAATTAATGTTTATCCACCTTTCATAATACTCCCCTTTGGATATACACCAATTTATTATTTGTCAGCAAAAATCTAATAAGACAAAAACCTAAGCAAAAGATATTTCATGATCTACTGGATTGAACACAAAATATACAATCATCTTCTGGATGCAATAATATGTGGATGTGCTTTAAGGTATTGTCTTGTTAAAACCTTGTCAGGAAAACTCACTGTGACAAAATCTAATTAAAGGAAAAAAAAAGTACAATGCACATATGTTCATTTTAATTTAATATATTGCCCCTAAAAAGATGTTTCATAATTAATCATGTAGTTTACATAGTCAACATATTCCAATGCCATAAGTCAATTTTTTGAGCATTGATATTGGTAATATTGATAGACCCCGATCCTAGTTTCCGTAGAGAATTCATTTTCGACGATCAGATAAAGAATAAAGAGTCTAGAACTAATACAAGAGGTCTAATTAGAATTCAATTATATTTATAAGGCCCTGAGTATCGTGTTAGGAAGAAATGATACTTTTCAGTGAATAGTATTGGGATCTAGATAAATAGTGATTTTTTAAAAAAGATCCGAAAGTTTGTGTTTAAGATCGAATTTGGACCCAGTTATATTGTTCAGGGTCATGAATTTAGATTCGATGGGAAATAAAAGTTTTCGATGAATAGTATTTTTCGGACGAAAATTTTCGAATGAATAGTAAAATTTTTAGAAATTGACCTTAAGGGTCGCAAAGGTCTGAAAATAGTAGGGGAGTATAGAGAAACAGAAACGGATCAAAAAGAAAACCATTTGAATCAATTTTAAGCGATCCGAAGAAAATTACGATATTACCCTTTTGAGAGATTAATAGGTTTTAATGAGTTTAAATCCAATTGAATTTTTTTTCGAAGTATTAGACTGATAGATAAAGCACCCAATTAGAGTTTTTCATGGTCAATTTGAAGATTAGATGACCATGGAATATTTTCAGAATATTTTTTGATCAAAGTGAAATTATATCATAAAAAGGGCAAAATGAACATTTTAAGTTAAGTATTCATGGATCAAGCATGAGAATGATATGCAGAAGTTTCAAGGAGTGTAACCCAAGTGAATGAGAATGAGTTAACGAGAATGAGTGTAAAAATCGAGTTTTTAAGCTATGGATACGTATAAAAAGATATCGGTTGATTCGATCAGATTTCGGTTAGGAACATCTCCTTTATTAAGTATATATGAGAGGTATCAGACCTAAATTGAAGTTTATGAAGTCGAATTGGCCATAAGATGTGTGTAGAATATTTGTGGAATATTTTTCAGAAGGATTAGATATTGATATTGAAATGAGAATTCATCAAGTGTAAGCTCTCATCCAGATTTATTATTTTATGGTACTAGAAATATTCGAATTGAGCTACGGTCGAATCATATGCCTCCAGTAGTGTTATTTGAGGCTTATTAGATTTTCATATCGCAATTCGGATATCGTTTGGCTAACCCCGGTACAATTACAAAGTGATTAGGTGAGCTTTACGTGTTAATCAAGCGATGTGAGCTCACATAATTCAACCAATAAGAAAATAGATAAGTGTTTTTGAAAAGTAGTGGTTAGGGTTGTGCCACGTGTCATCCATGGATTGGTTGAAAAAATAAGTGGATGAAAATAAGACAAGTGGACCAATAGAATATAAAATGATTTGTTTTTGGGCACTAGTATAATTAGTGAAAGTTTAAGGTGATAAAGTGAGATTTTCTTGAGGGACTTTATAGTAAATGAGCATTAAAATATTGATAACTTAATTTTGTCTTATATGAACAATTTTTGACCGTGAAAACAGAGAGAAAAGAGAGAGAATCGGGTGAGAGGAGAGAGAAGCCGAGAGTTGCCGAGCGAGAAGCCGCGAATGCCGCGCGCGCGAGAGAGAGAGAGAGGGAGAAAGAGAAGGAGATCTGATCCAATTTTCGACGCGGTTTCTTCACGAAAGTTGTTCCTCGTCATCTCCTCTAGCTAACCCAATAAATTTGAAGCAAAACGGTTGCCTATTTAGTGAGTTATTTCAGTTTAAATATTGATGTTTATATGAAACCCATTTTTTTTCTTTGGTTTATTTTCGAATCAGAGATTAGGGATAATAAGAGGGATATGTGAGGATGATTTTGGTATGATTTTGGAGTGATTTGGTGGAAGAAAAACAGATAAAACGAGAGAGGGAAGTCGTAGAGAAAAATGGGTTTTTTTTATGGAATTTGATCCCGTTTTCGATTCTAAAGGATTAGATTGATGCTTTAGAGGTTAGGGAACAATCTTTTGAAGTTAGATTTCGAAAACGAAAAGTTTAGGATCAATTTCGGAGCTAAACGGACGAGTTGAAGAGTGGTTTCTAAAAACCTTCGAAATGCGTTCGTTTAACATTCGAAACGGTTTATTTAATCATAGATGGGTGTTAGAACACTAGAGGATTGATTTTTGAAGTTGTCGGAAGACTGGAGTGAAAAGTGATTTTCGTTAGTAAGCGAATCCGGTCGAATTCGTTTCGAGTTTCCGACGATAAGATTAAGTATTCTAAGGTATTCATAGAAAAGAATAAGTAGAATTCATGTAGAGAAAACAGATTTCGAAAACTCCGGTTGAATAGAAATTGATATTCAAAAGTTTAGGCTCTAAAGGATATAAATAGAGATAATAGGATTTTTATTGATTTTGAATATTATTTGAATGAGTTAAGTGACCCTAAATGGATATTTGATGTTTTAGGGTAAAAGCGGAGACTTCCGGAGGCATACAGAGGAGAATCGGATTTTATCCGAGGATATGTAGTGAGTGGAACTACAAGTTTCTATTTATATCGTTTTAGAGTTTATTTATTTTAAAGTTAAAAGAATTTATTATAAATAGTTATTTATTTATTAATTGAATTTCTATTTTAATTCTAGCATAAAGATTTTAGTTTAATATTTATTTATTTATTTATTTATATGAGAATTTATTGATATGAGAATGTGCTAGAATTAAAGATTTTAAGCTTATTGCCTTAAGATTTAGAATATTTTAGTGTATTAAGAAAAAGAAATTTTAATAGCCTATGGTTTACCCTAGCCCCAGTTTAGTACCCGGCCGAATGCCTTATGCGTGATACGGTAGATGAGAGGAAGTCAGTCAGTGAGATTTGAGTCTAGTCGACTCATGTGTGAGCGAGATATGAGTGATCCGTATGCACGTATAGGGTAGTGTAGTCGGTCCGCAGCGTGAACCCGTTTTCGGCGACTACACATGGTAGATCCCCCACTCCTAGTGGTTAGCTAGAGTTTATATGCTACCACGCCAGGAGTAGATATTCCCTGGGTTACCATTCAGGCGAGCACCAGAAAAGATTTTAAGAAAAGATTTCAGAAAGTTTTAGAAAGAAATTTAAAACGAGATTTAAAAGCAGTTTTTCCCACTCCTAGTGGTTAGCTAGAGTTTATATGCTACCACGTCAGGAGTAGATATTCTCTGGGTTACCATTCAGGTGAGCACCAGAAAAGATTTTAAGAAAATACTTTTAAGAAAAGATTTCATAAAGTTTTAGAAAGAAATTTAGAACGAGATTCAAAAACAGTTTTAAATGAGTTTTAGAAAGTATTTTAGAAAAATACTTTAGTTTTATTAAACTGTTTTTGGGAGAAATTTAAGTGTAGAAATGAGTTTTAGTTTAAAAGTTACTACCACTCACTGAGTTATACTCACGTTTTTCTTTAAATGTTTTTCTTAAAAATTCTCCCGCAGATGCAGGAGATAGTCATCCAGCCGACAAGGTTCAGTCAGACGTGCAGGTGGACGTATAGGACGATACCTAATACATGTATATATGGGGTTATTTTGATCATGTATATGTTTATATAGATAGTTGTAAGTATTTTAAAGAAATCGTGGATGTATTAGTTTAAAATGTTTTATTAAAGTTTTATATGAATCAGTTTTCTGATTTTAATTATTTGGTTGTGGTTGTGTTGTGAAAAATGAGTCGGAGGCTCTGGAAGTTGAGAAATGAATTTCATAGAAGTGTTTTTATAAACTGTATTTGAAACTTGCAGAGTGGCATAGTTTAGAAAACAGACGGCATGCTGCTGGATTTTCAATAGAAAAGCGAAAAATTTGTACCCCTGCCACCTAGTAAACGAGTTTAAAAAGAAGTTTAAAGAAAGTTTCGGTACTCTGACGGGATTTCTTCGGACCAAAGTTAGGGTTCGTTGGAGTTCTGACAGGGTGCTACGGGGTCTTTCTCGGGTCCAAATGAGGGATTCGGAAAGGGTTCCGTCAAATATTTTGGTAAATAAATCTACAAGGTTATTCGGGGAGCGGATTTATTTAACATCAATGTGTTGGCTTTATTGGAGCTCATAAATATCAAAGAATTTTAGTGAGATATATTTAGTTCTATCTCATTTGATGCATTCTCATATGATTTGATAAATACATGTAGCATTATCCTCATATATGATGGTTGGAGAATTTGAAGTAATAGATAGTTCGCATGTACTTTGGATATGAGGAATGGCAAATCCCAACTATATACATTCTTGACTTGTTTCATGAAATACAAGAATTTCAAAATGATTAGAGGATGTGGCAATAAAAGTTTGTTTTATGGAGCGCTATGAAATTATTGTATCATTATAAGTAAAAATATACCTAATTTATAAACGAGTCTTGTGGAGATCTTAAGATATCCAACATCAACATAACTAATCAAATCTGCATTATTATTAGATTTTGAACAGAATAACCTCAAATCTGCTGTTCGATGAAGACAATAAAAAATATTTTTGATCTCATTTCAATGGTGCTGTGCTGGTTCAAAATTAAACCTAACTAACAGATTTACTGATAAAATAATATTAGGTCTAATACATTGTTTTAAATATAATAAAGCACCAATTATACTCAAATATGATATTTCTGAACCAAATATATGTTCATTATCTTCCTTATCTCAAAATAGATCGTTTTTAGGATCACGAGATCGAACAACCATAAGGATACTCAAGAGATGAACTTTATCCATATTGAACCATTTTAAGATTTTTTTTTAAATATATGTCTGATTGATGGATAAGTATTCCATGTGATTTGTGCTCAGTTTTAAGGTCGAGACAATATTTTATTTGTCCTGAGTCTTTCATCTCAAATTCTTTCTTTAAATATTCAGTAGTTTTTTAAAGCTCTCCAGGTGTTCCAATTAAATTCATATCATCAACATAAACTGCAACAATGACAAATCCAGATTCTGTTTTCTTTATGAATACACATGGATAGCTATGATTATTAATATATCATTTGTTTGTCAGTTATTTGTTAAGATAATCATACCACATTGGCCCAGATTATTTCAATATATGCAAAGATATACAACAGGTTTGACATTTTCATACGTTTAGACTATATATCCAAATACTTTACGTTTGGCTACAGAACATAATTCTACTTAAATTGTATCTTTCCATTCAGGCCAATCGTGTCTTTGTCTACATTCATTCATTAACCGTATATAGTTCATAATCATCATTCATAATTTTAAAAGCTACTGCATATGAAAATATATCATTGAAGACTTTTTTATTACAATTCCACATATCTTCTACACAATTCATTGAAATTTCTTGATTTTTAGAATTTTATAACGCTTCAAGTGTTTGTGCCTTTTTGGGGGTTTCAACTTCCTCAGGGACTGATAACTCTTCTAGAGTTGATTTTTGGGTGAACGTGATAGCTTGAATATGATTTTTAACAAAATCAGGATTTTTCATTCTCCACATCCAGGGAATACTATCTTTCAAGTCAACTTGACTACCACACTTCTAACATGCAATAAATGATTTATTTGTGGCATTTTGGTTACATTGTTCTATATGAGCAATTATTCTAGTTAGTGCATTGGCAACTAGTATGTATGATTTTGTTACTTTAGTAGTATCTGTAAATGCATCTGACAATTGATTCGTAATTATTTAAAGATTATCTATCCTTCATACTTCATTTTCATATTAGATGGTACTAGGATCTAGATAAGATATTGTTATCATATTCCATGAAAATTCATTTTTCTTTCTAATAGTGAAAATTTTCTCATATTTCTCTTTAGAAAAATATTTTTCCTTCTCTTAATGATGGAAAAATTATCTTATCAAAATTACAATCCGTAAAATGACAATAAATAGATCACTTATTAATGGTTTAAGATATCTGATAATTAAAGGTGAATTAAAGTCAACATATATTCTCAAACAACGTTAGGATCCCATTTTGGTCGTTAAAAGGAAGCAATAGGGACTTGTACAGTATAACCAAAAATGCGTAAATGAAAAATATCAGGTTGGTGCCCAATTAATTGTTCTAATATGGAGTACTGGTGATAGGCTGTAGGCCTAAAATGAATCGATGTTGCTACATGTAAAATAGCATATCCTAGGGCAGAAATTGGTAATTTAGTTTGTAACAATAAAATTCTTGCAATTACCTAGATCTGTTTGATTAATAATTCTACTAGACTATTATGGGTATATACGTATGGGACTGGATGTTCAACATCAATTCTAATCAACGTGCAACAATCATTAAATATTTTCGATGTAAATTCAACAATATTATCTAATCTTATGCTCTTAATTGGACAATCTATAAATTGTACTTAAAATCTAATAATCTGAGCAAGCAATCTAATAAAAGTAATGTTACGACTAAATAACAAACATATATATGATCACTTTATAGACACATCAATCAATACCATAAAATAACAAAAGGGTCCGTTGGGTGGATGAATAGATCCACATATATCTACTTGAATTCTTTATATAAAAGATAGAGACTCAAAACTAACCTTAGAAATTGATGGTTTAATCACCAATTTTTCTTGTTAACAAATAGTGTATATATTCTCATTGGATTATAGAATCTTCAAGTTCTCTAATAAGTGTCCATGAGAATTTTCAATGATCCTACACATCATTGTAGATCCTAGATGACCAAGACGGTCATGCTAAAGTTGGAAAGTTATTGGTTTTGAGAGCTTCTAACTCGAAACTATATGAGTTTCAATTAATCTTATAATTGTATAATACAACCCACACAAGAAAGCTTTGAGCTTTTCTAAAATAAGCTTCTGGCTTGAGGTGTTTTTAGTGATACATAAATATTCAACATTCTTCTCATTGATAGTTTCAATATAATATTTATTATTGCGTATGTCTTTGATACTAAGTAGATTTAATCTGGATCTACTTGAACATAATTCACCATTTATACATAATTTAGTATAATTTCTTAACAAGATTACAGCTCTTCTAGAACCTTCTGTTAAGTCTGCAAGGTTTGATATAATATTCACCTTAGCTTTAGTCATTGACATATTTGGATAAATATTTCTTATTCTGAAGAATAGTATGTGTTGTTGTACTGTCGGCAATACATATATCTGCATCTTCCTTTTTTAAAATAGATAATTCATATGTTAGTATATCATTGATAATAAAATGCAAAGCAAAATATATATATCTTCCTTCTAATAGGGTACAAAAGTGTGTACTAACATAATTTCTAAACAAAAACACACAAAAGTAAACATGGCAATATTATGTAGGCAACTTTCTAATTGGTATGGATATTTCCATCACTAATTGAGCAACCCATTTTTCCATCCACATTATCAAGAAAATCTGACATGTCCAAACTTATGATGTCTATAGGATCATCATCTTGATTTACAAAATTTGTATCAATTTTCTTTTCTTCCCCCTTTACAGAGGTCTGATACAGATCAACTAAGTGTTTAACTTTATGATAGGTACACAACCAGTGCCCATACATGACACATTAAAACAAACATCTTCATAATTTTTGGGAGCTTTTTTCTCTATATTTTTATCCTTATTATGTTTGGCATTATAAATATTCTATTTTTGAGAAATGTTTTTCCAGTTTCAATGACTCGAAAATTTATGACCATCACGACCATGATGAGCACATCCACGTCCACGGCCTTTGCTTGGGCTAGCATTTGCTTCTGAAAGTTCTACTACACCAGTTGAATAGAGTTCATAATTTTTCATCAAAAACTCATTATTCTATTCTACCACTAAAAGATACGAAATTAGTTCAGAATATTTTGCTACTGTAGGAGCATAATTGAGGCATGGAAAGTAGTATCTGTCTTTTCCAATAGATCTGCATCACTTAGTGTTTTACCATACAAGTTCAGGTATAAGATTATCTTAAATAGATCAGAATTATAATCAGCAACTAATTTGAAATCTTGGAGTCCTAAATTACTTCACTCATGTTGGGCTTTGGGAATGATGATAGTTTTCTTATGATCATACCTGTCTTTTAGATTTTTCCACAGAGTGAATGGATCTTTAACTATAAGGTATTGAGTCTTCAGACTCTCATATAAATAACGATGAAAAAAATTATTGCACTTACTTTATCTTTTAGAAATGTTTTATTGTTCTCTGTAATAGTATCAGCTAAATCCTTGGATTGCAAGTACAACTCTATATCAAAGATCCATGAAAAATACTTCTTTCCAGAAATATCAAGTAGAGTAAATTCTGATTTTATAATATTTGACATAGCTATATGCATAAAACACCACAATTAGTGACACAATCAAAATGGTAAATAATATTAACATTATATTCGAAGGAAATCTGCATATGATGAATTTCTTTATGAATATATCTGGAATTTCAGGTTGCCAAGAATTTCATATATACTTTTAGGTCAAAAAATGATAATTTCAAGTTTTAACGATATAGATTTAGAACTTCAGATTCCATTAATTGAAATTCAGAACTTTAGGTTCTGGTACATTATAAATTAAAGAGAATAAAGTACAAAATATAAAATAAAGCAATCAATTATAAGTTGTTAATATAAATGATATATTAAGTCAGCATAACCGTGCATGTAATGCATAATAAAAATAGTAAATAATAGTAGTAGGGTCGCACATATAATGTATAACATTAAATAAATAAAGTCGAGTAGTTAGATATGCAATGCATGATAATAATAATAAATAAAGTTAGTATAATAATCGCGTCGGTAAAGTCGTATATTAATTAAGTCAGTAGAGTCATACATAGATTTAGTCGGCACAGCTATACATTGATTGGATTGGTATAGCCAAACTTCTCAGTTACAGTTAGAGTTAGAGTATCAAAAACTTCAGGTTTTTATAAATTGGAATCCGAAACTTCAAGTTTTAATTGAATTTATTCAGAACTTTAAATTTTGGATCATGTTGCTAATGTGTTATAAAATTTAAAAAATATCAACGTCTGAATTCGGTAGACCCAAGTTCTTGACCTAATTACCACAAATGAAGCAAAATAGAGGCAAAAGCAAAGAAACAAGAAAAGGAAGAACAATGAATGCAAAGAGTTTTACGTGGTTTGACCCAAAAAGATGCTTACGTCCACGACTGCTTATTTTACTACATTGACAGTGTAACACCCCTCCACCTGATTTCCGTACATTTCAAAAATCCAGACGAAGGATGTCACATTTCTTTACTTTAATATTATGTAAACTGTTATGAAAATTATTTTTCCTTATTACAAATCAGAAAACAAAAACTCATTTATTAGTAAATGAAAACACGTAATGATTCCTAACCAAAATTTATTTGATAGATTATTTTAATTATTTCTACTAAAAGAAATGGAATCACCACTAAAATTTTCATTTTAAATTTCAACAATATTGAAAATACTTTAATTCATTTTCTCATTTATAATTTTTCGAAAATCCGACAGAGTTTCCTCTGTTTTTCTGAAAATCCAAAATATTCAAAACATGTAAATTTCAAAAGAAACACTTATACAATACATCCACTTTATCAACTTCTGTTTTCAGACTTTCCATCCATCCCCTCTTGCACTTCCCCACACAATCATTTATAATCACACATTTAATAAAATCATATTGATAAATGTAATTGTTACTTAAAATAAAAATAAATAATTTTGCTTACAGAATCACTTTACGACGTCGGAATCTTTTATACCATTTATACACATTATCAATTACACAACTTCATGAATACATATTTGTATCTAGCTATATATATATATATATATATATATCAACACATATATGGTGACTCACGACAAGCATGACAAACCTATTCTCTTTAATTCTTATCTATAATGTCAAAATCTCAACCTATGCGTGGTAACTCCAACGCTCTAAGTATGATTACTTAGTAAATGTATACTTTATTTAAAAGTTATAAAACTCTATTATACAACAACATAAACTGACACTAGATGCACCATATGTTAACATTTTCCAATTATAAATCATAAAGCAATTTTGCATAATTTCCAAACTTTTTACAAATAAATTACGACGAACTCAAATTTACCAATTAATCTACCCATAAACACCATCAGTGTTATTTCTAACTATATCAACTCGGATTCTTTTATATTTTTCAGTGCCTTTCATAAACTCTGACATGGTACCATGGATTGGCAGATGGACCTTCTGACATCGACCACTCGGTGGCTACCCGTCAGAATAAACGGCATCTCCAGCATCGGTCACTCAGTGACTACCCGCTGGGTCCCATATCACAATCACATATCACAATCGAATCTCCTGGCATCGACCACTCGGTGGCTACCCGCCAGAATCAACGGCGTCCTCGGCATCGACCACTCGATGGCTACCCGTCGGGTCGCATATCATGATCACATATCACAATCGGTTTCGACTTCAGGACCGGACACCTGGTGTCTCTCATAATCCATCCGTCGAATATTGTATTTCGTATCGTATGTCCATTACCAATCCCCACCTACCAATGTTCAGGTTTACTTAGGCTCTTCTCAATTTTTTTTTTTTTTTATTATTAGTTATCTTATTCGTAAAGCGACAAACACGATTTCAGTCACACTTCTTCCCATAAATTCAAATTGTTAACATAAGCATCACAAATCTCTATTTTGCATTCAATTAATTCATCAAATCTTTTCTTTAACATCCATGCTCTTGTTTCGATATAAACTCGGTCAGGACACTGAACTTGTCCGTTTCCTTTCGTTTTATTCTGTGTCTTTCTTATTTTCATTCAAAATAATACAAATATCATTTAATCGACGTATGAAGAAGCATAAAATGACACAATTTCCCTTGGATTTCAAAAAATAACATACATTCAACCTAAGAAGAATTTTAAACTCTTTCTTTTTTCCGCCTTACTTTATTACATAAAACATTCAGAATTATTGATTTAACCTATAATTAAGATCGAAAGGACAATAATACCTATAAGTTATTCCCTAGTGTGCATGCGGTCTAGGGAATTAAATGATTATTATTATATTTTAATTGGGCTTGAGTTTGAAATATCATCTCAAACGCTTACGTACCCATTTCATCATTGGGATCAAAGCCCTCGTAGTTCGACAAGCTTTTATTACAAATATGATTAAAATAATCCACTATAACATAAAATCATTACTACTAAATTTTATTTTATTTTATTTAATCATATATATATATATCTTTTTAATCAAATATATCCCCAATTTTCATAAAAAAATAAAAAAAATAAAGCTACCAAACATGTGATATAGATTAATTGTCGAAGCATAAAAGCCATTTTAGTATCAATGCAATTATAAAGTCACAAATAAACCAACATATTGCAAACTTTTATGTTGTTAAATACAAGTTTACAAAACGTATATAGTATAGTTTACTTTGTCCCATCATAAAAAAAATCAAATTTTAGAATCAATACAACCATAGATTTTATAAGCTAATCAACATGACTGGAAATCACCAAAATAACATACTTTCTAGTTTAATAACATAATCAAAATAACATGGTTTCTAATTTCGCCCACCATCTAAAAATCACAACATCATCTCAATTTCATAATTTATACTTCATAGTTTCCCCTTTTTTTTTATAAAACTCACACATCATATGCCATAACTCATGCTTTAATTCTAGGAAATGAAATTTAGGATTCATGATTTCTAAACATACTTTAAAAGTTTCAAAACAATGCCTTGGAAATTTGTTTTCCATACAATACCCATAATAAGCATAATCATCTTTCTTAACTCATAAATCATGCATCGACCTCAAAATACACTTATACTACTAACATATACTTCAAATCTCTTATTAGATCATAACACTAAACTAAATCTCAAAATTGTTGAAACTTGAAACAAAAACTGAAACTAGTTTCCATAATATAAGTTGAAGGAAAACTTCCACTTACTAGCTTCTTTCTAGTTTTGTGGAATCCCACTAGAGTTTGATTTCTCCTTGAGTCTTTTATCACCCGATCTCCTTAATCTCCTTCCTTCTCCTTCTTTTTGATTTTTGCTCTTTTCCTTGGACAAAAACAGCTCCGACAACAGAAAAAGATGGATAACAGGGGATGTTGACAGAATGAAGAAATAGAGGACAGAGATGGCATTCGGTCATCAACAACATAAAGATACAAGGGAACGGGTTCGACAGCGAACACAACAGGGGACAGATGCAGTTCGGTCAACAAACAAAGATGGAGAAGCAGCGGTAATCAACTAAGAAGAAAAACATATGAGGTAACAGGGCAAAGAGAAAAAAAATCAATAATAATGAGTACTGTTTCGGTCAAACAAATAAAGAAGAGGTGATGATGACCGGTCAACAAAACAAAATGTCCAAAAAAAATCACACACACGTGTATATATATATTATTCCCACACACCCCCACACTAGACATGACCACGGTTCGGTTCGAACCGTGCGGTTCGAATCGAACCGTAACTGTAGAACCGGAATCAGAACATCGGAACCGTCACTGTAGCGGTTCCGGTTCCGATTCCGGTTCCAGTTCTTTAAAAATTAGAATCGGAACCGCCGGTTCAAGAACCGACAGAACCGGAACCGACTTGAACCGGTGATTCCGGTTCGGTTTCGGTTCTTAAATAAATAATAAATAAAAAAAAAAAAGAAAAAAAAAACCATTGGGGCCTATAAATTATAATTTTTAGTTTATTGTTAGCACTTAGCAGTTTTAAATTCTTATTTTATTATTTTTAAATTTCAAATTATCAACCTATAATATTTATAAATTTCAAAATTTTAATTTATAATATTTTTTAACTTAAATTTTGATTTCAATTTATATTTTTAAATCTAAAATTTTAATTTATTAGTTATTATTTTTAAATATTAAATTTTAAATTTATTATTATTAAATTATTTCAATGGCTAAAGAGTGACTGAGTGAGTGACGTACTGACGTGAGTCAGTGAGGGACTGAGGGTAAATCAGTAAATGGATAATTCATAATGAATTTTATAAATTAAAGCTAATTGTGATTTGTGATTGTGAGTATTGGTCTTCAAATAATTAAATTTTTTATTTCATTTGTGTATCAGTGTATCCGTCTATCCGGTATCGATTTATTTTTTAATTTTAAAATATATTTTAATATTACTTTTTAAATTTCAAATTGTCATTTTAAAAAAAGGTTCCAGAACCGGAACCGAAACCGTTATAGAACCGAAACCGAAACCGGAATCGGAACCTGAACCGTTATAGAACCGTCGGTTCCAGAACCGAACCGGAACCGTATTATTTCGATTAACGTTCCGGTTCTAGCTTTTTTAGAACCGGAACCGTCGGTTCGGAACCGGAACCGGAACCGAACCGAACCGTGGTCATGTCTACCCCACACACATGTATTTATATATATATATATAATATTATACACACATCCATTTTTTTCTCCACCACACGCTTCATAAATATCCTACCATTATTTTTTTATTTTTATTTTTTTTTCTGCATTTCCAACTTTACCCTTCTAACTTTTATCTTTTTCCATATCTATTTGAGGTATATACTTAGAAGTCAATTAGATACGATTGAGGAATTGGACCTTACTAATCTAATTAGACTCTTAATAATATTTTAGGTTTTTTTTTCTTAATAAGAGTTCCTAATTACTTCCCTTGGGCTTTTATTTACATTCCACCAAATTTCAAAAAGAAATATATATATATATATTTAGAAATACTAATCCTAGTAGACCGATTTGGTTTCGAATTCGGAGTGTTACAATTCTTCCCCTCTTAAGAAATTTCGTCCGCGAAATTTACCTTATTAATAGCTGGGATGGATAGGTATTGTTATTGCATTGCATACTCATCCTTCCTACCATAAGATCCGCATGTCGGAGTCACATCCTCTTATTTTAGTTGTATATGCAATGCAGGTACACTCAAATACTACAATGCTTTCTCAAAAATCGTTAGGTCTAGGAACGCCTAAACCATAGCTCTGATACCACTAAATGTAACACCCCTCCACCTGATTTCCGTACATTTCAAAAATCCAGACGAAGGATGTCACATTTCTTTACTTTAATATTATGTAAATTGTTATGAAAATTATTTTTCCTTATTACAAATCAGAAAACGAAAACTCATTTATTAGTAAATGAAAACACGTAATGATTCCTAACCAAAATTTATTTGATAGATTATTTTAATTATTTCTACTATAAGAAATGGAATCACCACTAAAATTTTCATTTTAAATTTCAACAATATTGAAAATACTTTAATTCATTTTCTCATTTATAATTTTTCGAAAATCCGACAGAGTTTCCTCTGTTTTTCTAAAAATCCAAAATATTCAAAACATGTAAATTTTAAAAGAAACACTTCTACAATACATCCACTTTATCAACTTCTGTTTTCAGACTTTCCATCCATCCCCTCTTGCACTTCCCCACACAATCATTTATAATCACACATTTAATAAAATCATATTGATAAATGTAATTGTTACTTAAAATAAAAATAAATAATTTTGAAATCACAGTATATTATTTATTATTTTTCTTCTGATAATTGTGTCATTACAATGAATTTTCAACCTCTATTTACAAAATGGAATGTTACAATTTGAGTACATTTAAAACAGAAAAGAATTTTACATTAATTATGCTACCAAAATTGTGTCCATCAATTTAGGGATAAATCTCACCGAAGTAAGAGTTTGATTTTATTTCCAATTCTGATAGTAGATTCTCCCTGAAATTAAACTGTTTCCTTTCTGAAAAATTTCTTTTTAACGAACACTTCGAGCTACGAGCTATACCTTACTCTGAGAGACTTAAAGCTGAGCATAAGGCAGCCTTAACCATAGTTGACTAACGACCTGAGAGCTGTAATAGTGAACTGAGAGCTCATTTTTGTGAGCTGGATGGATGTTGGTGGACTAGGTTTTCTTAAATTAGGTCAATTTATTGGATTAATTTATTAGGTTTTTACTAGTCCACTTATGTAACCCCAAATATACCCACAAAAAAAAATTAATTAGAAGAGGGATAGAGATAGAAGAACGCATGAACATAATAACTCAAGCAATATAACAAGAAGTAAACAAATAAAAATAAGAAGAGAAACTAAAAGTGAATAAAGCAAAATTACTTTGTGCCTTTTCTTAATTTAGAGATGAGAGAAGTTGTATTGAAAAGTTATATTGATATTTAATTATATTATTAATAGGCATTGAGCAGCTAAGTTCACTACTTACAATATATATATATATATATATATAATTTTTTTATAATAGATATATTTTTTTTAATCCAAAAGATTTGTTTTTGTTTTTCTTTTTAATCTTCACCAGTGCAATGATCTTTTTTTTTTTAATTATTTATTATTTTGAATTTTGGTTTATTTTTATAATTTTAAATTAAAAAAATTAAAAGTTATAAAAAACGAAATTACACTTAAGTTAACTAACCTTAACAGAATTTGACTGATAGAATGAAGGTTTGGTAAAGGAGTAAGTATTTCTCCGCTTATTTTAAAGCAAACCTCAGAGAGGTGTAGAATTATTCATTCACTATAAATAATTCTTTTGATGGTTATTTTTTAAATCAATATTTTAATGGGTTAAAAACAAAGATGACCTAAAAATGAATGATTGCATCATTCGTGCCCCAAAAAACAACTTAAAAGATCATTTGTGTCCTGATCAATGTTCTAAAAATCGTTACTCGGGACTCGACCGGCGATCCAACGAGCGGCGAGTAATCAGTAACTCGACGAGTACTCGATAATTACTCGAAAAGTACTGTTTATGGGTAAAATTGTAAGTTTTAAAGTTTCATAAACTGACATTTTTATAAACATCAAGGGCCATGGTCAAATTATTCTCACCCTATTTAAAACTCACCTACCGGTCAAACCTTCATTTTCTCTTCTCTCTCTAATCCCTCTTCTCTCTCTAACACAGCCACGCCGTCGCCATAGTCATCGCCATCGTCGTCACCATCGAGTCAGTTGTCGTCGTCGTCGTTTTGAGATCACAAAGTCCCTCCATCGCCGTCGCCGTCTGCATCTCCAAATCCAGTCCCTCTTTATCGTCGTTGGAATCTCCTTCTCTCTCGTCTGCGTAGCCGACCGTTCAAGGCTTCTTCTTTGTCGGTTTAAGTTTTTTTTCTCTCTTCCTCTATGTCATCGACGTCTTCCTTCAAGCCGTCATCGTTGTCTCTTCCCTTCAAATGGTCGCCGGTCGAACTAAGTGTGAGTGAAACTTTAAGTTACACTTATTTCTTTAATTTTTTTTTTTTTTGTTTTTTGTTTATTTCTTTATAGATGTTGGTTATTTGGCGGAAGAATTGGATTTTGACTGATTTTTTGGTGGTGTATGGGATGAATTCAAACCAGTTTATATTGAGTAAACTAGCCAAGTCGGTCGAGTTCGGACGAGTTGGACCGAGTTGGGCCGAGTGTCCACCTCCGACAAGTAGGTCTTCTAATCTGGGGATTCTCGGATCGGTGAAGTGCCGATCGACGAGAACCCGGCGAGTTCTCGATGAAACTCGCAGAGTTTTTAAACAATGGTCCTAATGTTATAATTTTATATCAAAATACCTTATAAAAAAAAAAATAACTGCAGTTTTCTTCTTCAACATCTGATGCCTTCTCTAGTGGAATCTCACTCTTCTCCATCCTGTATCTCTCATCTGTCACCTTTTCTTCCTTCTTTTTTCTCCTCCTTTTTTTCTCCTTCTTCTTTCTTTTTTCTTCTTCTTCTTCTTATTCATTCTTCTTTCTTTTCATTTCTTTTTATTCTTCCTTCTTCGACAAGAAGCATGAAGCTCTTCACCAAAAAAGTTGGCCTACAAATTTGCAAGTTTATGTTTGTAACTCTCGACAGTGAAAGTTGTCATGAGTCACACGTGGCATAGTATATTGTCGTGACTCATGGCATATTGTCATATGTCATGACACACTGCTGTTAGTCGCATTATATCTTTGTAATGTCATGATTCATGACATATTGATGTTAATCATGACATAATTCCACGAGTCACGATGTATTTATGTTGTCACGACTAATGACATATCATCATTAATCACAGCATAATGATATGACAATCGTAGATCTACAAATCTATGTCTACTTTTCCAACTCTACTTTTCACTAAAGAAGGATGAAAAATAAAAAATAAAAAATAAAGAAAATAAAAGAAAAAGAATGAGGAGGAGAAAGATGAGGAAGAAGAAAAATAAGAACAAGAAAAATAAAAGAGGGAGGAAAGGTATCAGATGGAGAAAACAGAAACTTTATAGGAGAAGATACTGGACATCAGAGAAGATGATCAAAGGTGAAAGAGAATGAAAAGTTGGTGGAAGGGTAATTTTGTCCAATTTTATGTGGCTTGAGACACAAACGATGTTATAAGTTTTTGAAGACACAAATGATATATATCTCTTTTTTATGCCCTTTCTTGTTATTTTTAGTAATTTTTTTTTTAATTAACTGATTAGTGTAATGAGTTCTTTTTACAGGTGGAAATTGAGACACCAATCAATTCTTTATAATGGTACGTTTATTTGTATATAATCAAATGGTAGAAATCAAATTGATGTATCGAAATCAAAATAAGTTATTTCCTTTAATTACAAGAATTGAAATCGGAATTAGCAGTATTTTCATTGAGATGTCTACTTGTTTTGGAATCAAAATGAATAATTACAAGTTATAAAAATACATTTGATTAAATTTATGTATTTCATAACCATTTTATAAGTAAATAAATAATATAACTATTGAGATTTTGCCAATTGTAAAAGAAGTATTGTATATCTTTTACAAATTGTATTTAAGATATAGTGTCATCTTTTTATCATATAATTCATCATAATAAACTTATAAAAAATAAATAAATAAATTTTCTTAACAGTATTATTATAAGCATATCTTGCATCTATATTGTCTATCAAGTCGTGATTTTTTTTTATATATAAAATATTACCTAAATTTGCATTGTATTTATAAGTGTAGGAGCGTACTATAAGAACCCTAGCAACAATGGCAGTAGTAGTAACAACTATCAACACTATCTCCATCTTAGGCCTAACAACAAAATAGGTTTTTTTAAATAAGGGGTATAAGACACTTTTTAGCTTATAAAAATGAATGAGAATGAGATTCCCAAGTGAGACGGGGGAATAAGATTCTCATTTCATAACATCCAATTCATATGATACATACAATTTCATTCTTATTATAGATTGATTTTAAAATAAATAAACATCAATAATTATTCTCATTCCCTAATATATTAAGTAAACACATCATAAAATTATTTTCTTCTTAAAAAATGTTCATTTATCCCTTTTATTGTTGAAATATATAAATTGGTTATTGTCAACCTTGCTTGGAGGTTAAGAGTTAAAAACCTTAAGTTTCGATTGAAAAGTCAAGGTTTTGAATTTTGACTCAAATAATTGGTTATTCTAAAATAATAATAATAAATTATATAGTTTGGAAATATAGTCCAAAGCAACTTTTTTTTAATTTCACATTCTCAAACCTATCAAGATCAATCATTAAAACTAGCTTATATAACCCAAAATTTTACTATGATAATTAGAGACACTTAGAGGAGAAAACTTCTCTGCACGGGGTTGGAAAATGCACATAATAGAACTAAAGGCCCTATCATTAGGATGAATGTGACGGTGCTCAATCACTCATGCTAGGATGGTTGTGCAAATATGCTCTTTTTAATTATATATATTATATATATATATATATATATATATGTTTTGTGGCTATAAAAAATATCAATTTTAGAGCAACAAAGAAAATATAGAATCCAAATATAAATTTTCATCTAACACATTTTAAAGACATTTAGAACAAATTATAAAATTAGCTTCCTAATGTATGCCTTTTGATAATTGAAACCAACTTTTGGTTTTATTAAGGGTATTTATACATCTTAATACCATTAGTCAACTTTAACAATTTTAAGGTATTTTAGTCCTTTAATCCTATTTTTCTATTTCATTTTAAAATTAAGTTCAAAAACTAAAAACTAAAAGAGTTATATCTTCACCGTTAAATCTATAGAGTTTTTATGAAATAAAAACAAAAAGTTCAAAAAAATAAAAAGAGAAGAAAAAGGGTTTGTAAGATCTCCGACGGAGGAGATTATTTAAAAAAAGAAATAAGAGAAACACTAAAAAAAATTAGTGAAAATCCAATATGAATCTCCAACCATCTCTATCTTTTTGGTGATGGAGATAAAAGGCATCCATCATCACGATGGAGATCTCAACAATAGACACCTTCTAATCTCCTTCTCCATGGAAATATCCGCTATTTTTTGTTTGGTTTTCATTTAAAAAAAAAAGAATATATACTTTTTTTCCTTTTTATTAAACCTTTTTGACATAATTTTTTTTAAAACATTTCCATCTTCCATTAAACTGACAATAGAGATTTAATTTCATTTAATATTAACTTAATTTTAAGGGTAAATTGCACAAACTCTCCTAAAATTTGACAAAATTGCACAAAAATAACGATATTTGAGAACTCTTACTCTCACTGCTTGAGATTTCAAAAACTCGACACAAATCTCTCATGTCGTCAGATAATCGTTAATATAAAGTAACGATAAAGGTCATTTCTTGTATAAGGATGAAATAACCCCTAGACCTTGACAAATAATATAATATATATTTTTAATTTAATTTTAAAAAAATAATAAAAAAAAAAACAATCTCCATGTGAGACCAAATCTTAGGAGACCAAAAACAGGTCTCTGATGATGGAGACCATCTCCATAGCTAGAGACCTCGTCTCTATCTTCATCACTGGAGACACACTAATTTCCATGATTTTGATGAAAACAAAAGATGGATGACAAAGATGATGAAATGGAGATGAGGAAGATGATGGAGCTAGAAGATGAAAATTGTTTTTTTTTTTTTCTAGGGTTTAAATATCATATTATTATTTTATTAATTAAAAATATTATTTTTTAATTAAAATATTTATTAACTATGATTGACCATTTTACCCTTCATATTTTTTATTTAACAGTCACCAACTATGGTTGATTGATGGTAGACGAGATTCGTGCCGACTTTTTGCAACATTGGGCAATTAGAGTACAAGTTCCCCAAACATCATCATTTTTGTACCATTTCACTAAACCTCAAGTCGATTTGTGTCATTTGCCCATAATTTAATGATATTTTTCTATTTTTTTTGGATTTAATAAAGATAAACAAACTTTTTCTTTCTTTTTTTGTTTGAAAGAAAACAAACTTTTTCTTGATAATTGTAATCAAATATTAAAACTAACAGATTTCACTAGTGGTTCAGCTTGTCAAAATGCACATACCTGAAGTTGTTGATATATAATTTGCCCTAAATATTTAATTAAAATTTTCAGATTGTATTAAAATTTAGATTCAGATATCAGTTTTTAAAACAATCTAAAAACTCATACAAAAATAAAACTAAAACTGGTGTTTCTTAAATTTTAAAATTACTTTTAAACACTATGTCAAATTCCAACACTAACAATATAATTCAAATTTTAGATTGTATCTTCGCATTGTAAAACAATTTTTAAGTCAATAATTGTCTGCGTTCATGTTGAGAAAATTATAGACTTGTATTCAATAATAGTACAATAAAGTTAGCAACTTTACAACAGTTACATTACATTTTATTAACTATCAAATTCAATGATGCTTATTTTATTTTATATTTTTATTTCCCACTAACTCAGCTGAAACTCATGACATTTAAACATACAAACAACATAAACTGTGTTTAGCTTTATGTTGGGATCTCTCTTAGTATCAACTGCTTATAATGCATCTGCATTGCAAACCTGCTGCAACCATGGCTTCTCCGCTAAAGCAGTCGCGTGCTGCTCTAAGTATTCTTTGCTGTTAATCTCTGTTAATCTGCATCAATCAGCGGTACAACAGTTAGACTAATGACCAAAAAACATAACGGCACCAACATTGATTGTTAAAAAAATAAAAAAAAAAATACAAAATCACAGAATTTGTCTGATTCCCATTTGATGATCAAAAAAATTGATCATCAAATTAACCGTAATAGGGTTATCATGAAGTGTCATGTTAATCACCTTCAGGGAAGTCATTTACCAAAAGGAAGATGAAAAATTTAATAACTAAGAGATGGGGAAATCTACGCAACATGACATGATGTGTTCGTTGAAGACACAGTCCTTGCATTTGTAAGTTGTATTAATGAGGCTAACTAATAAGAACCATGAAGACCTTCACACAAGTTTCGTATAGACCTATCTAAGATGGGATATTACTTCCAATCAACTTTTAAAATGGCCCAAAGGCACAATCAACACCATAACATTATCCAATCCAACTAAAAAATCAGAGGTAAGAACTCATTTGTTTTAAGAATAGCACAGCAACCAGAATTTGTGGGTGTGGTTAACTCGACTGAAAAAGGGGGAAAAATACCAATTTAGAAGCGTTTTACATTATTAGTAGAATACCTGCTAATGGTACGGTCTTTTGCAAATCCCAATTCATTATCCACACAAAGGTCTAAATCATCACTTCTCCTAGACCTTGAGGAGGTTCTAGGTGCTTCATGCTGAGCCTCGGAGATTGTCACTATACTCTTAAAAAGTTCTAGAGGACTACCCTCAGCTGTACATAACAGTCGAGCTCTGTTCTCATACATTACCTGTATCCACCAGAGTAAGCTGTTAAAATGTTGTACTTATATATTTTTCATGAAGAAGAAAAAAGAGAGCATTCTTGGCAGATATAGTGGTTAATTGCACTAATTATTGTATCTTCAATTTAGGCAATGCCTCTTCAGGAGGTAGAAAATTGTGGGGAATGGGGATAACATGATAATGACATGCAACTATAACGTTATATTTAGACATCATAATTAGCATTTTCTGGTTCCAGCAACCTGTATCCTCGGAAATATCATCATAAAAAGTTATGCATTTGCAAAGACTCGTAAATATATAATGCAAACAGAACCAGGAACTATGACACTAACATTAATAAGATGATAGAAGCATGGCTTTAATACGATAAGATCTAAAAACAACTGTATAGGTAAGAAAAGGAACATACATCAACTAAAGTGACAAATCGGTAAGCTGCTGTCCTATTGTGGAGTCCAAATATCGGGACACCTTCTAGTGCCAGTGTATGAAAACTCTCTGTAAAAAGTGGAAAGGAATCAATCTCTATAAGAACATACATAAAGGGAACAAAGAAAAAAAAAAAAACAAAGACAGCACACAATATTGTATACGAAAGAATGTCAGAACAGAAGCCCACCATTAGAACAGCTCCCACTAGGAGACATTCTGAGCCAAATTTGGTAGCTTTTAAATGAATGAAGAACAGCTTATAATAAAAGTAAGAAGAAAATTCCAATTTCATTGCAATTGTACAGAGGAAAATCTCTGTAAAATGTTCAGCGAGAAAACAATAAGCTGAATTATACTTACATTGTGTATATTGTCTCGTTCCTATTAGCCCAAACATACTATCAATTATATAGACCTCAGGCTAATAGGCAATCAAGTAATATTATACTAATCTGCTATGAACAGATAAACATAGCCATATCCCAACTAATAATATCTGTACAGCAATTTTTACACAAACATCAAGATCAATTACGATATATATGACTTACTGAACAATCCAAAGTAGTCTGCAGCACCAAGGGGTCTCTCACATAGTTCCTCAAATTGAAAATATGCACATCCATTAGCACCCAAAGGAACCTGACCGCAACAAAATTAAAATAACAGCTTAAAAAACAATACAACTTATTTCTGTGCAAATTTTGTGGAAAAGTTGACGGCTAGATGCCAGCATGTACCTGCAATTTCCTTCCCATTACTACTTCCACCTCTTGTGGCTCAGCTTTATGATCACCAATCAGTTCCTCAAATTTTTGCTTCAGAATGCCTGACAAATCTATGCCGATGAAGTAGAAACCTTGCTGAGCCTACAATCCAAAAATCAAACACGGCAATGCAAAATTATTAGATAACAAAAGGAATCATCAGTTTGAAAAAGTACAAATGAAATTGTTCCAAATCTTGAGAAAGATTTGATATCATACCGAAGTCATTTTCCTATAGTCTAATGCCGAGCCAATTTCATGGGCAATACATCTTTCCTACAAGAAGTTTCACAAATTTAATAAGCACACACAGTATCATTATACTATTGTGACACTCATTGTGTTCAACCACATTTACAGCAAATTAAATTTACACAATTTAATGTCCAATACAGACCTTCAATGTGGAAATGAAGGGTAAAAATAGATCTCTCTGCAATCCACCTTCATATAGGTTATCTGGAGCACGGTTCGAAGTAGCAACAAGTATCTACACTTGCCTCCCAAGATGTGCAAATACAAAGTCATGTCAGTTTCCAGCTGAGATGAATAGAATCATACTGCTATTCAGAGAGAACACACGATTACACCAAAGGTTATCACTTACGACGCCATTGCTGAATAGATGCCCAAAAAGTCGGTTCAGTATCAAAGCATCAGCAACATCAGTCACCTATGAAAGAACATAAAGAAAAAGATTAATACAAATACTAGTACTACCGCATATGATGCCATAACTTAATTTCTTGATAGAATAATAATTTATTATAAAAAAAAAAAAAAGAAATAAAGTGTGTGTACCATAAACTCATCTAGACATAATAAAATCGCCTCATCAGCTATCTCTCGTGCAACAACTTCAAGTGGATCGGCCAAACCCTTGTGCTTCTGCAGAAATTCAACAATCCACATTAAAAAACTTCAGTATCTGCTATGATCAAGCCCCATGTAAACACAGCAAGACAGTCAAAAACCTATTCAATCAAAGATAAATAATAATTCGTATTTGAAATCCTCGATTGATGTTCCATGTAAACCAATTAGTGTCCACCAAGCAGCTTAAATTAAAAAACAGAATCGAGCTAAGACTAAAGAAAACGATTTTCTTCTTGAAGATAGACTTCCAAACTTTAAATATAAATATCTTGATACAATGATGTATGTCCAGACTCTTACTTGCAAGCGGCTATGTACATTCAACATGAAGTCATGAAAATGGATCCTCTTCTTCCTCCAATTGCTGGGCCTGAATAAGTTAACATGGACTATAAGGTAAGCCAAAGATAACAGTGATCAGAATAACAATACGACAATATATTAAATTCTCTACAATCTTTCCACAAGACAAATACATTTGAAATTTATACAGATTATTTCTCAATTTATTCTGAATTAAAACGCATCAAAAATAAATCCACATGTCACTTACAACTGACCAAAGAACAGGTCCATCAACATTGTTTTCCCAGTACCTACTCCTCCATAAAGATATAATCCTTTAACTGGTGCATATGAAGATTGTGGTACGAAACGAGACCAGAACCACCTACTCCTGAAGATCAACAGTAATACGTGAAAAGCTGTGTGATACTTTAGAATTCAAAGACAAGCTTGATATGATACACAAGAACAGAGTTATCTTTCCATATTCGAAATTAACTTGGCAATAAAAATCTAAAAAATGAAGAAGATAACTGGAATATTCACCTCGTAGTTTTCTCAGAAGATGTATAGCGATCTAACTGGCAAGCATCAGCTTTTTCAACGATTTCATCATATAATCTCTGAAGCTCCCTCAAGGTTCCTAGCTGCAAAAATCACATTCAGAACACCTTTCAACTACTGCACCCTAGTAATCTCATTAAACAACCAAGTACACAATCCACTCAGCTACTTTGTATGCAACTGCCCACACCCCACCCCCCCTACTCTTTTGACTGCAAATCATCTAATACTCAATAAACTTTCCAAAACACATACCAATTACCGAAACACAAACCAATCTAGTAATCTCATTAAACATCCAAGTATGCAATACACTCAGCTATCTATATCTAATCACACACCCCCCCTTCACAGCAAATCATCTAATATTTAATAAATATTCCAAGACAAATACCTACCAGTTTTCAAAAAACAAACCAATCTAGTAAATGAGAGCCAAATTCCCAAACACTTGCCTCAATTCAACAAATTGTACTCACACAGACTCAATGACATGCATCAACTCCCCCCATCAATGATTTGTTCACATTCTCTCAATCATCATTCACTTCCTCAACCAAAGAAAATGTTCCATAAGACCGTCTCACAACTGATGTGATGAGATAGGTCAATAAAACAATACCATTTCCTTTTGTCTTCCCATTCTCATTAATCCGTCTCACCATATCAGCTATGAAATAGTCAAATGAAAGATTTTTTTTCCACGACTATCATCCATCAAATTAGACCTTACCTGGCACACATCACCATCCATAAGCTCACCAGCAGCAATTCTCCTTTCGTACTCGACCAGAGGCCCTCCTGCTCCATTCCCATCTGTAAACAACCAAAATTCTATTACTTTTTTGCTCCTCGACAAAACAACACTCATTTTCAACCAATAAACAAACCTCCCACGGAGACTTTCGCAGCAGCATCGGTGGACAGAGCTCTAGAACTAGAACCCCAAAGAAATCTATCGATCCGGTCTCCATTATAATGATCAAAACCACGGTCACTACTTTGGACCAAATACTTGGGTGGTCTTCTCACGAACCCAGTCCACTGCTTACAATTTTGATGTCGAAAACGCCAAACAGATCCCACAACCACCCTTCTCATCTTCAATTCAACAGGGCACCCTGAAACCAATAACAAAACAAACAAAAAGCGGTAATCAAACAAATTTAAAATTTATGAAAACCGAATATTTCCAGAACAAATCGCATACATAGAATGAGAGTGTAAAAATTAAAACTTTAGACAGAATCAGAATCATTAGCGTCGTCAATTATTAACCGCGAAATCAATTTAAAAAGTTACACTATTAACTTTTTTAAAAATATTATAAAAAAGAACAAAGAATTACAAAGTACCTGATTGAATGGATTACAATTCGGATTGGAGGCGAGAAACTGTTGTGGAGTTTGACAGGAGAAAAAAAAAGCAGAGAGCTTCTCCTACTTCTTCTTGCTGTGTTGATCAATGGAAGCAGTGGTGTTTGTTTGACTCGTCATCCGTAAATGTAATTAATTTAATCAATCTGTCACGAGTTTCCCCTATCCGACTCACCTCTACGTCATCACTTGGTTTTTTAATTATTATTTTTTTTGCGATTGCAGTTTTATAATGAAGTAATTTAGTACTGCTTTATAATTTATTACATTGTTTAGTATATATTTAAAAGGTAATTATAATGATTGAAAATAAAGTATGTCCCCATCTCACCTTCTACTCCATGCTTTTAGGGGAGTTTTAGGTTACTGTTAGCATATAGAATTAAAATAAAATAAATTAGATTTGATTAAATAGTATTATCTTACATTTGATAAAATTTAAAATTTGATTAAAATTATATCATATTATATTTGGTATAGGTTAAAATTAAATTAAAATAAAATTAATTTAAATTTTTCATTATATACTTAAAATATATTTTAAAATTAATTTTTTTTTAAAATTTTAGAAAAAATGAATATCTAATATGATGGATCTCCATCGTCTTTAAGATCATCAACCTCCACTGCCAGTTCATCAACATCATCAACAACTCCGTTCATCAACATTATCTACCATTGAGCTTAGGCTTCTCTTCCGAGCTCCCCTTTTGGGCTTGTCCTACAAGCCGATCTTGGGCTTATAACTCGAAGAGTGGCAATATTTTCACCCTTGCAAAATTGTACATGCACCTCTTTTCCTATTTACACTCCATTAAGACTTTTAAAATTTTATATTCTATAAGTACACAATATATATTGCCAATTATGTCCATTTATTTTTTTGTCTTTTAAATATTATAGATAAATAATCATAAAGATAATTAAATTAATTAAATTAAAACGTTAGAGAAAGGCAAATTTTTCCTTTTTCAAAACAAGTCAAATTAAATCATAAAGATAATTAAATTATGTCCATTTATTTATTTATCTTTTAAATATTATGTTCATGACTTCCACATTTTTTGTTCTCTTTTATTTTCACTCAAAATTTTTGTATTTCACTAAAATTCTGTATGTAAAACTATTAAACAAAACTAAAAACTCTCATTTTTACTCAAGTTAAGCTTTAGCCAAAAAAATAATAATATTATTAATAAAATAAAATATAAAGCAAACAAACAAATACACACACACAAAACCCTTCAAATCTAGACTTGCAATTTCACTATTTATAAAACCTCTAAAAATACAACCCAAAGCTCTTATCTTTGACTACTCTTTATTAAAACAAACCAAGTTTATTATTAGAATTTTAAAGTTGGATTATTCAAATTTAATAATAATAATATCATTTCTTAATTAAAATATTAATAATTTAATTTAAAAGTAATATTAGAATATTAAAAATGTATAAATTGAGGGGTGTACATATGATTTTAGAGAGGTGGAAATATCACCATTCTATCTCAAACTCCCCTTTGGGCTTCTCCTACAGGCAAACTTTAGGCATGTCCTTCGGGCTTGTCATTCTTTTGGGTCTTTTCCTGTGCCAACTTTGTAAATTGATGGGTATTATAGTCTGAGTCCATTTTAATTTTGTGTAGTGATATTTCTACTTTTTATAAATTGCTTGTACACCTCTTTCATAGCTACACCTCATCAAAACTATAAAAAGTCGGTAATTTGTAAATAAAACCCAATTAATAATAATATTGTCCTCCTTTTATTGCTTTTATACTATATTTTTATAAGTACAACTCTCAATACTTATTTTGTTATCTAATTAATTTTGTTAAAATTTTAAAATTTTTTTCCCAATAGCCAAGATAAGCAAATTATGATTTTCTTCTAATGATAATTAATTTAAAACTTATCATTTTACAATCAATTTCTCAAATACAATTAATTTATATTCTTTATAAAAAAAAAATTGATACTTGAAAAAAAAAAACAGTTAATTTAAAGAAGTTAGAATTTGAAAAGTTAAAGAGAGTTTTATCTTGATTTGATTTTTTATTAGGTTTAGTTTTTACAGTTATATGATAACATTCAAACAAGTTTCTTATCATTTGATTAAAGTCTTGGTTCAATGGATGTATTATATTATAAAGAAAAGAAGTTTGAATTGATTGGTGATTCTTTATGAAATATTTAGAATAAAACAAACTTTTTTATATATGTTCTTATTTTTTTCCTTTCAAACATTTTTTCCTTTTTTATTTTTTTATTTTTAACTAAGTACAATAATTTCATCATGATTTTTATTCAGTCTCAGTATTCTATAATTAATTTATTTCCTTAAATATTGTTTAATATTGACATTAGTATTTCAAAATCATTCTCAATATTCTGAAATAATTTGTTTCCTTAAAAATTGTTTGACATTTGAAATTAATATTTAAAAGAAAAGTTAAGGATTTGAGAAAAAAAAAAAAAAAAAAGGTTTTATCATATACATGAAGAACCGATTAATATTTGTGGGTATAGATACAAATTATTTATCCTTTTTAATAATTTTTTTAAGAATAATATTGGATTTTTAAAAATAGATCATGTCATGGGGTGTATACAATTTTTAAGGGTGTAAATATGGTTACTCTTTAATTTTTTTAGAGTTGTTTTCCTCCCCCAAACATATGTCATTTCTTATAATTATTATAAAAAAAAAATCGAAATTAAATGATCAACAATTTTTTTTGTAAAAAATCATACTCCTAAAAACTATACTTCCAGAAGATCCTGTACTAGAGGCTTTACTTTAAAAAGGCTCTCATACATACTCATTCGGGCATCGTACCAAGGCTCTCATGTAAAACATACTCATAAAAAACGATACTTTACAATATTTTTAAATAAAACTATATGTTTATTTATTCATAAATGTATTTTTTAAAAACGAAAGTGCACATAGAAACCGGAACAAGCTGTCTTTTCAAAGACCAAGGATATGTTTTGTCTTTGTTAATACCTAACGATTCCAATAGAATTGGCGTTGTTGGGATAAAGAGCAGAAAAGCAATTATAATGATATGAGAAATTTTAGGCCTGGGGAAGTGGGGAGTGGGGACAGATCCGATGTGAGCCTCAATGGAAAAGCACTTTTCCTATACACAATAAAAATAAGCCCGTCGCCACGAAAAGCGCTTTTTTCTGTTGCTTTAGATGGTGTTAATTGGGCTCCACTTCTGGCTGCTTTAACTTTCTCAAGTGGTTTGGTTGACGTGTGACTCTGTGAGAGGATGGGATCTACGTCAGCACATTGTCTAATAAGATCCAACGGTGGAGAATGAGTCTGCCAGGAACAAATCATCCCAGCGTTAAAATAAAGTCATGATACTTGTAGCTTTTTTATTACCCTGTTGTCCTCTTCAACCTCAATAGAGTAGGGGTGGGCACTACCATGTTCGGATCGGTTCCTATTGGAACCGACCCGAACATGATAAATTCGCGGATCGCCATTTTTGGATCCGAACATGGTCCGATGAGGGAGAGGAACCGATCCGATCCGAACACCCAGTGTTCGGATCGATTCGGATCGGTTTCCATGTTTGGGCCCAAATTTGGGCTTCATTTTTTGGGCCAAAATTTTTATTAATTTTTAATTGTTTTTGAGTCCATTACTGTTGAACCTTTAAATTTAAGTGTTTTTGGATTCTTTAAATTTACTTTATGTTGTGGATGATACCAAAAAAATTAAATGGATAAAGAAAAATATTAGATGGATACAACATACTAAGAAAAAAAATATAGCAACATAGTAGACATAAAAATACAACATAAAGTAAACAATTCCAAACTCCAAAGATTAGCTCTAAGTCCAACTCCAACCAATCGAAAATTAGCTCCAAAGTTCACACACCTTTGAACCTAGTCATTCAAAACAAATTTATTAGCACATAAACACTAAACAATATATATAATAAATGAACAATGATATTCAAAATAACATAAACTATAAAATCTTACCATCAAATTTTAAAGTAAATCCAAATTATCCAATGAAGTTGAAACTTCATTTGCTGCTGCAATGAAGGACACTGCATTGAAGGACACTTCATTTGCTGCTGCAACGGCAACAGAGACGAGATCGGGCCACGGCCACGGCAACGGCAACAGAGACGAGATCGGGCCAAGGCAACGGCAACAGAGACGAGATCGGGCCACGGCAACGGCAACAGAAACGAGATCGGGCCACCGCAACGGCAACAGAGAAGAGATCGGGCCACCGCAACGGCAACAGAGACGAGACAGGGCCACGGCAACGGCAACAGAGACGAGATAGGGCCACGGCAACGGCAACAGAGACAAGATGTGACGGCCGACGAGCGATAGGAGGAAGAAGGGGAAACGGCGCGGCGCGGCGACAAGAACCAGCAGCAACAGATCGGGCTGCCGGGTTGGAGTCTTTTTCAACTAGGGTTTGAGATTTGTGTGTGATATTATAAAGGGACATGCGAAATTACGCTTATACCCCTGTTCACGGATCGGTTCGGTTTTGACCCTATGAAACCGAACCGATCCGTCAAACACCATGTTTTTTATTTTGTTGACCCGAACACCTTAATATTTAACATGGAATCCGACCCGAACACCCACGGATCGGATCGGATCGGGTCGTTCGGATCGGTTCCATGTTTTGGTGCCCACCCCTACAATAGAGGTAGGTTGTGGTTCCCACATTGAACTGGATCGCCCGGCAGATGCCGTACCTGTTAAAACAACGAGCTGGTGGGACATTGGTTTATTTGTTGATTATATGATTAAATTGGTTGATTTAATTGAGTAAAAATTCACAATTGTGTTAACTCTTTTAATCTGTTTAAAATACAGGTCATGTCAAATTCGCTTAATAGATATGAAGTTCACATGTTATAAGAGTAAATTTATAATTTTTAAAATAAATAACGGTATATTGTGCATCAAAATAAATAAATAAATAAATAAGAGTATATTGATAATTTGAATACTAATTATAAGAATATATTGATATATACAGTAAATCTTTAGTAAATTTCTTTAATGGGTGAATTTAACTAATTCAGATTAAATAGGTCAGGCATGACTATTTAAATAAATGGATCCCCTTTAAACAACTGTGACTTGATATTTGTTTAATAAATGTATCATGATATTTAGAAAGAATAAGACGATGTTTGGGTCCATTTTCAAAACTAATTTTTAACTTTAATAAACAAGGAGTAAATGTGTTTAGATGTCTTGCAAACTATGTTTTTTTTAAAATGAAAAACAATCTTTTACAATATAACTATTGATGCAAAAATTGATTCCTATATCAACGAGTAAACATAATATATATATATATATAGACACACACATATATGAAAAGGAGCTAGAAAATCGGTAAAACAATCCCCTTTAATGTGGGAATTCCCTCTAGAAAGGGGAGGCTTGACTCCTGAATGATTCATGCCCCTTTGTTACCTGTTAACAAAAAAGAAGAGGTCAAAGGTCATCGATAGTTCACCAATAAAAACCCTTTAATACTGAAGTCAGTAGATAATTCAACAAAAAAACACTTTATAAATGAGGTTATAGAGTATAAAAGGGGAAGACTCTGGGTAGACCTTCCTTAAGACCTTAAAACAGCACCTAATATTTTTGCAAGACTCTTTAGGAAGAGTTTCTTCACACATTAGAAAGTTACTAGGTTGGAGAGAATTATTTATCTTCCATATTGAACCGTGCATATAAATATACTCATTCTCTAGTTCCTAGACTTTTTTTTGCTTCCTTTAGCAACTCCCTTTTATGTCCTTTCGCTTTCTTGCCTACACCTTGTCTCCTAAATCTAGTTTATCTATACCTGAGATGGGGACACGTGGCACTTTCCTATTCCCTTAATATTGTCGTGCAAACACTTCACATCTCTCCATTCATCCTTCCTAACATAGGGCTACATGGCTTACACTCAACCTTTCCTTTTCTTTTTTTTTCCTTACAACCTAGAGTCTGTCATCCCTCGACACCTACCATCATAGGTCTGGCCCTAGCATCAAATCTTATCCCCCTACTGTTCTAGCATTACAGGTAAATATCAGATGACGTGGGGCCCATATTTGAATTTCAAAATGCGCTGTCACTCTGGTTTGTTTTCTCTCCTCTTGTCAGAGGTTTTTCGGTCTTTTTCATGTCCTCTTTCTACATGACTAGGTTAGGACCGTTGCTTCCTTTTGGAGCCTTTTTTTAGGCTTGTTTCTTGAGCCTCCTCATTTGGGCTAATTTTTAGTTACTGGACCTTAACGCTCTTGATCTGATTTCATTTCGGAGAGCTAATTTTCCACCCAAACAATAATTAAAAAGTAAAAAAATAAATTTTTGTGTTTTTTATCATTTCTTGAATAGATTTTCAAAACAAACTATCATTTCTCCTTTCAAACAATTATTTTACTCATTTTCAAAATAAATATCAAACACATTATATCATTTTCAGTTTTTAAAAATAACTTTTAAAAAAAGTTCAATCAATTACAGTGCATTTTCAAAAATATTATTTTGAAAACATGTTTTTCATTTTTAAAAATAGTTTTCTGAAATATCATTTTAAAAATGATACCAAAAACACATAAAGATTGTGTTCAGGATTGTTTCTATCATTTATTTCACAAGTTTTGAGTATGAAGGTATTATGGATAAATTAACGACCAGAATAATCAGGCCCAGAAAGATCCACAGTGCAGGCCCAGTGGTTCAGAGGCCCAATGATCCGCCATCTCTTCCAATCCGCCTTCCTGACAAGGGGCCCGTTTGTGAACGCTCGTCATGACCGCTAATTGCTGTCGCTCAGCCTGTCCGTCATTTCTGACCGCAGGTGCCAATTTTGAGCACTGTTTGTAACCGCTGACTCCATCCGCCACTCTGGCCGTTTGTTTTATCCACCAGTCTACCCGCCAGTTCTGTTCGCTGGTCCTGATCGCTGACCTTTAGCTCTCATCGCTCAAACTGACCGCTTGCCGCTGGCCGTGTTCGCTAAGCCTGATCGCCAGATTATCCGCTACGACTGACCACCTGTTTATTCGTCGATTCTATCCGTTTGAGATATCCGCCAAAAGGAGCCATCCGCCAGCCATGTTCACAGGTCCTCCTCGTCCAAGATGATCCACCTAGACTAATCGCTAATCTCTGAGCGTGGCCATATACCGGCTCCTTCACTCGCGATACTGCCCGCTTCACTGTCATGACCAGCGGCGGACGTGTTGACTCGTAATCCGCCTCCTCGACTCTCCAGGTAGCCATACTTATCAGAGATTTATTTATTCTCCTAACTGACTTGGCATTTCGTCTGCTGGAAGATCCATCCCTGCCTCGCTCCCAAGAGTTTCGAGTCAACAGAAGTCAAAAGTGCCATGCAGAGTACAGTTCCAAGACGTGTCATGCACGCTATATCCACCAGAAGCTGTGATCAAGATCTCGACAGCCCATCATGACATATCCGAGCCAGTCTCCAGAAATCTCCCTTGGGTAGACCTCGGATGCGACGGATTCGACCGCATTTAATGTGTATTCGACCGCATTTAATGCACTGTCAGCCGCATTAATTGGGATTCCGTCGCATTAAAAGCTGTCCATCATTGTAACTGTAGTTAACTGTATACTTTTGTCTTATTCTATTTTACTGTAGCATGTCCCCTTTCTCTATAAATAGGGGACGAATTTCATTGTAAAAGGATCCGAATTCTGAGTGTCGTTACTCTGCCAAAATAGTGAGAGAGTGAACAGTGGACGTAGGCATCTTTTTGGGCCGAACCACTCTAAAAATCCTTTGTGTCTTCTTTCCTCGCCTCTAACCTCTTCTCTTCGTCCTTTTGGCTTTGCATGCATTCCGTTGACCGTACAAAACTGCAGTTTGGGCCCGAATACAACCTCGTTGACTAAGGAAATCATTTTTCGACGTTAACATTTTTGGCGCTAGAAGGAGTGGCTCATCTTCAGTTTCGTCACCTTTCTGTCCGTTAGCTTTCATAGCTCTTTCTTCATTCGTCATGGTTAGAGGGAGGATTCCTAGAGATCTCAACGCAACAGAAAATCGCCAAAAAGCTTCAGACCAACAGCAGGCTATATCTATTGGAGGAGTATCCAATGCTGGTGCAAGAACATCTAACGCTCCTATGACGAGGGACGTTCAAGGTATACCTCCCCTTCTAGCCCGTCAACCTGTGCCTAACACTGTAGGGGAAGATGCAATGCAGGCGTTGCAGCGACGACAAGAGAGGCTAGAGAATACCATCGCAGAGTTTATTGGTAAGGTCAGGACTCTATTCCGAAATCAAGCCCAGCCTCCTCAAATTCCTCCCCAGGCCGTTCCAAGAAGAGATATTCCCCGTAGGAGGCACGCGGAAGACCCTGATGTGAACGGAAGGGGTGTCAGAGAGTTTGAACGAGAAGGGTCTGTCCATTCCTCCAACGTGCATTTTAGTACTCGACTTCCACGGGTCCGCAACGAACACCGGTCAGAGCAAACTGGCCCAACCAAGATCAAATCCTGGCCCGCGTAGACAGAACGGGGCCAAGACCTAATGCTAGAGGGCAGGGGGCTAGAGACGACCAATCCCCGAGCAGGAGGGACAGGCATTTCGCCATTGGAGGAGCCGAGACGCGGGGCACATTGGTTGCAGAACTCCTCCAGAGGGTCCGGCAGCTTGAAGCACAGCCCGCGACGCAGGAGCAAAGGGGCCAGACTGGAGAGAGGACCCCTTTCGCTTCAGAGATTGAACTGGAGCCGCTCCCGCCAAGATTCAAAGTTCCCAACATTCCCCAATACAAAGGGAACTCTGACCCTTACAACCACCTGGACGCCTTCAACATCCAAATGGACCTCCAAACGACGAGTCCACTCGTGAAGTGTCGTGTGTTCCCGGCTACTCTTGGGGACATTCCACGGACGTGGTTCAGGAACCTCCCTTCCCGCAGTATCAACAACTAGGAGGAATGTCAGCAGAAGTATCAAGAGAGGAGTTCAGGGAAAGAAGATAGAGGTGATCCCGGAGCGGGAGTTGCAGGCAATCACTTCGTCGGGGATCAGCCATGACTTGGACCCTAGGGAGTTCGATGCATATCAGAATACTGGTCCAGTGGAAGAATTTGAGGACATCCCGGTCACTGAAGCAGATACGACAAGATGTCTCAAGCTGGCTAGAGGTTTGGTCCCGGAGGTAAAGTCCCAATTAATTAACTGCCTCAAGAAAAATACAGATGTATTCGCCTGGAACCATGGGGATATAGTGGGGATTGATCCGAGTGTGATGACCTATAAGCTGAATGTCAACCCCCATCATCGGCCAGTCTGCTAGAACGCAGCGAAGCTCTGAAAGATGAGGTGGACAAGCTCCTGGCTAATGAGTTCATCCAAGAAGTCCAATACCCAGCTTGGGTGGCCAACCCCGTACTGGTGAAAAAGAAAAACGGGAAGTGAAGGACATGCATAGACTTCACGGATCTGAACAAGGCTTGCCCGAAAGGCAGTTTCCCCCTACCCAGAATTGATTAGTTAGTGGAGGCGACAGCAGGGCATGAACTCCTTAGGTTCATGGATGCTTACTCGGGCTACAACCAAATCCCCATGGACCCTAAAGACGAGGAGTGTACATCATTCACAACTGATCGAGGACTGTACTGCTACAAGGTAATGTCCTTCAGTCTAAAAAATGCAGGGGCTACCTATCAGAGACTGGTGAACAGAATGTTCGAAGAGTTGATTGGGAAAACCATGGAAGTGTACGTGGACGACATGCTCGTCAAATCATAACAGGCTGTCGACCATGTCCGTGATCTTGAGAGAATGTTTCAGATCCTGAGGAGGTATCAGATGAAGTTAAATCCCCTCAAATGTGCTTTCGGGGTTTCCTCAGGTAAATTTCTGGGTTTCATTGTGAACAACAAGGGAATAGAAGCTAACCCAGAGAAAATCCAAGCTCTGTTGGACATGAGATCGCCGACCAGCGTGAAGGAGATTGAGAGTCTGAACGGCCAGATAGCGGCCTTAAGCAGATTCGTGTCTAAAGCCTCCGACAAGTGTGCTCCATTCTTTGAAGTGCTGAAGAGAGCTAAGAACTTCAAGTGGATAGAAGAGTGTGAGGTTGCATTCTTACAACTGAAGGAGTATATGGGGCGTGCCCCGCTGCTGACCAAACCAAAAGAATGAGAGACTCTGACTGTCTACCTGGGGGTATCCCGACACGCCCTGAGCGCAGCCCTGATAAAGCAAGAAGGAAATAGAGCACAGGTCCCGATATATTATGTGAGTAAGAAGCTGGTCGAGGCGGAAACCAGATACACCCCAATGGAGATGCTTGCCTATTGCCTGGTGATGGCGTCCAGAAAAGGCGCACAAGATTGAAGTTCTGACGAAGTATCCGCTCAAGCAAATCTTTCAGAAGCCAGACACTTCCGGCCGACTCATAAAATGGGCCATTGAGATTGCTCAGTATGATATTGAATTCAGACCGAGACCAGCAATCAAAGGGCAGGCGCTGACAGATTTTATTGCTGAATTTACCGGACCTGTGGACGATCAGGCTGAAACTTCTGAAGGACCATATTGGGAACTCTTTGTGGACGGTTCCTCCTGTGAAAGGAGCGCAGGGGCCGAAATTCTGTTAATCAACCCTGATGGGGGTAAGTTTCTCTGTGCCCTTAAATTTGGCTTCAGAGCGACTAACAATGAGGCGGAGTATAAGGCACTGCTGACAGGGCTCCGCCTAGCCAGAAAGATGCAGGTTGAGCGGCTTAGAATATTCAGCGATTCGCAGTTGGTGGTCTGCTAAATAAAATGTGTATATCAAGCCAAGGGATCGAAAATGGTAGCTTATCTACGGAGGGTCCAGGAGTTACTGAGGGCTTTCGAGGCATTCAAATTGAACCAGATTCCGCGCTCCCAGAATTTCCATGCAGACGCACTAACTCGCCTGGCGACCGCTCAAGATGCAGATCATGCTGAAAGTATACCTGTGGAGTTTTTGCCTAAGCCTAGTACTGAATCCGGCGTACAAGTGATGACTTTGACAGTGGCGGCTGGATCATGGATGAGCCAGCTGGTCGATTACCTGCAAGAAGGGAGACTGCTAGAAGATAAAATGGAGGCTCGTCGTCTGCGCATAAGAGCAGCCAGGTACTGCATTTATGGTGACGTTCTCTACAAAAGGGGCCTCTCCGCCCCCCTACTCAGGTGTATTGATGAACCGGAGTGCACCGCGCTAATGAGGGACATACATGAAGGGCATTGCGGCAATCATGCTGGAGGACTCTCCTTAGCCCAAAAAGCGCTCAGACAAGGATTCTACTGGTCAACCATAAAGCAGGATGCCATCAATCTGGTAAAGAAATGTGATAAGTGCCAGAGATTTTCCAATATTCCCCGGGCACCTCCCGCCTACCTATGACAGATGATCAGTCCATGGCCCTTCGCCATCTGGGGAATGGACCTAATTGGACCTCTCCCAGTGGGTCGCGCAAGGTGCAAATACGCCGTCGTGGCCGTCGATTACTTCACCAAATGGGCAAAAGCGAAAGAACTGGCCAAGATCTCCACGACGAAGATTGAAAAGTTCGTGTGGGATAACATCATCTGCAGGTTTGGCATTCCCCAGCAGCTGGTGACAGACAATGGGACCTAGTTCACGAGTGAACAATTTCAGGAGTTCTGCAGCAGCCTTGGTATCGTCAAAAGCTTCTCAGCCGTCGACCACCCGCAAGCTAACGGTTAGGTGGAGGCGATCAACAAAATCATCAAGCAAATCCTGAAGACTAAGCTTGAAGTTAGAAAGGGAGCATGGGTCGATGAGTTACAGAAGGTGCTATGGGCCTATCGCACTACTGCCCGCAGTACCACTGGAGAGACTCCCTTCTCAATGGTCTACGGGTCTGAAGCCATGATTCCAGCAGAATTTGAAGTCTTCAGCCATCGAAGGGCCAGCTTCAACCCCAACGACAACGACCAACTCTTGGCCGCCAACTCAGACTTACTTGAAGAATCCAAGGAAGCTGCTCGCCTCAGGGCAGCCGTCTACCAACAAAGGATGGCCAAGCACTACAACAAGAGGGTCCGGGTACGTTAATTCAAACCTGATGATCTTGTGCTACGAGAGGTCCTACCTGGCGCCCGCCAAACCAATGAAGGAGTACTGAGACCTAACTGGATAGGGCCTTATGCAATCCACGAAAGTTTGAAGAATGGAGCCTACCATCTGGCGGACATGAACGGGGCAATGCTACCGAGAGCTTGGAACGCCATTCACCTGAGACCTTATTATACATGACTACTGTACTTTTATTGCTATTTTGTTGCTCATGTAAAACAAATCATGTACAAATATAATGAGAATTACCCATCAATTATTATGGATTATTGTTGACATGAAATGCTCGTGTGTGTTCATATATGTAAGGTACACCACCACAAACGACAAAGCATCAGCTTAAAGCTTCAACATTCAAATTGCCCTATAAGGCAAGAAGGGCTAAAACGGTCACAAGCCTGCGCACCTAATTGCCGCTCGATAACTGGCCTCCCCCTCCACACCTTCGCTTGCGAACAAGAATAAAGGGCTCGATCGAAGTGACACTCGACCTACCTCTCGCTGTAAATGCTCAGGTTTAACCTTGTGAGCGCAGCTGGAGAGGTTCACTTCATTATGCTGTAAATGCTCAGGCTCCGGCCTTGTGAGCGCAGCCGAGGTTTCAACCTCAACAACTCTCGTTGTAAATGCTCAAGTTTAACCTTGTGAGCGCAGCTGGAGAGGTTCCCTTCATTATGCTGTAAATGCTCAGGCTCCGGCCTTGTGAGCACAGCCGAGGTTTCAACCTCCACAACTCTCGCTGTAAATGCTCAGGTTTAACCTTGTAAGCGCAGCTGGAGAGGTTCCCTTCATTATGTTGTAAATGCTTAGGCTCCGGCCTTGTGAGCGCAGCCGAGGTTTCAACCTCCACAACACTCGCTGTAAATGCTCAGGTTTAACCTTGTGAGCGCAACTGAAGAGGATCATTGTACCGTATAACTTAGGTATCGATCTTGTGAGCGCAGCCTACTGTAAATGCTCAGGTCTAACCTTGTGAGCGCAGTCGGTTGTATATGCTCAGACCCCTACCTTCTGAGCGTAACCCTTCATCAACTCCGACAACGGTCAGAAAAGCACGTTAACAGCCCGCTTATTCTCCGTCTGGTTTTTTCTCTTCCTCAGCACATTTCTCATTATCTATATTGCCTCATATTGTGTATATGTATATATTGGACGCATCACGACCACCTGATGGCGTAAGACGGATCTGCTTATTCATTGGTTGGGTTAATTTCTGCAAGAAAGCCAATCGACCTATTACTCCCAATCTGGTGGTATTTATTCAACAGTAGAGGTCAAGTTACCTATCCATCTCCGGGGATTCTTTTCTGCCCCTCAAGTTATTATTCGTATTGAGGGTCATCTGCTGGAAAGCATCCGCAACCCGAAGGGTCACCTTCCTTATTATACCTCCCCAAAGGTACATATAGGGGCGGTCAGCCCCCTTTATTATTCTTATTTGTTGTTTATCTTGCAGGGTATACCTGTTCGTAATCTACTCCGAATACACATCGTATGGAGATAAGAAAGCAACAGAGTAAATTGAAAGAAATCTCACTAAGATAATGATCAATTAATAACTAAAAAGTGTTCCAAAAACAAGACAGAAACAGTAACTACAACGATATCGATGTTCAAAGATAAATCCTATCGACAGCAAAGGAAAATATTAAAGCTATTTATCCGGAGAGGCCTTTGAGGCGCTGGCAGGAGTATCCGTAGGGTCCTTTGAAGAGCTGGCGGGAATATCCTTCGGATCTTTCTAGCTGGGGGCTCCTTGTGAAGACGAGCCTTGCCCCCCATCCTTTGCCAATCCTTGAGGAGCTGAGAAGGAGCCGCCTTGGGTTGATGGGGCACCGTTCTGAGCAAGTGGTGGGTCAGAATCCTTCTTCGAAGCTGGAGGAATTGTCCCCTTCTGGGCAACTGCTGGTACGGCTTTCATCTGGGCACGGGCCGCATACTTTTTCACCTCCCCCACTACTTCCTTCTCGAAGAATGAGAAATCTAGCTCAGGGTGATGTAGCCATAAAGTGTACAAGAATTTGCTACTCGTCTTATCGGTTGCCTCTTTCCAAGCTTGTCTGGCCCGAATTTTCGACTTGTGATACGCCTCCCGTATCTGAGCAAGCTTATCCCTTACCATGGTCAAGTCCTCAGCGTTGTCTCATTAGTTTTCTCGACATCGTCAACCTGTTTCTTCTGAAGGATAGCCTCACGGGTGATCTTGTCTACGTCCTCGGTGGCTTTCGCAAGCGAGGAGGAAGCAGCAAGCCGAAGCTTCTTCTCACTCTCCGCGGTTTTCTCCGCATCTTTAAGCTTTTGCTCCAGCTCAGAGATAGTCTTCTTGGCAGCCGCGGACTCCTCTTTGAGTCTCCGATTCTCCACCTCCAGCCCCCTGTTCGCTTCCTCAAGAGCAGCCTTTTCTCCTGCCAGGTCGAGGAAATCCCGACGTATCTTCATCATAGCCAGTGAAGCCTGAAAATGGAGCATATTAGCAGTATGTATGGGCGCGAAGTATAAATACAAGGCAGGAAATATGACTTACAAGCACGTTGCAGCGGGCGGCATAATCAACCAGCTGGTCGCCGCGGATATGCCTCTGATAGACATCAGGCTTGTCAGGTCCTAGTAATGCTGGCAGCCAGTCCAGCAAGTCGTCAAAGTATTCCACTGCATTGGCCTCAGGGGTTGGTCCTCCATCAGCTCCTCCTGTCATGGCCACTTTCTCTTTACCCTTGCCTTTGGATCTCAAACGCTTAGCAGGGGGCTCCATGGTCTCCGCATTCTCACCTTCGGCCTCTGAGGGCCTGGTGGACTCATCCCCAGAAGTTGAAATTCCCTTCCCAACAGCATCCTTCGATGAGGGAATGATCTTTGCGTTCTTCCTCCCCACAGTCTTGAACTTCATTGCAGGCTATTTGGCAGAGGGGGCGACCGTTGTATTTGATGGATCTACAGCCTACGTTGGAGGTTCCTTCGAACCCATTATCTCCACTTCAGACCCTCCTATCTCAGCTGCTGGCGAGAAAGGGGGAGAGACCATCTCAAGTTCCAACATCGTTCTAGGTTTCTTTGGGGCTAGGGCAGAAGTTCCTTCTCCGGGTCCTATAAAAACATATTTAACTTCCCGACCCTTTCGTACTCTAACGTCTAGGGCCAATTTTAGAGGTATGGTTTCAACTCCAGGGGCGAGCCCGTATTTCCCTAGAAAGAAGTTGGATGGAAGGTAATCGTCCTCGGGGTCCTTCACTTCGACGAACCTTTTTAGCGCCTTTGTTTCCTCGTCTGAAAGATTGACCGATCCCTTGATGAAGGCTGCATACAGGAAGAGAAAATGTCAGTAATAATGGGGCATAAGGATGTGTGTATACGCGCTCCAGCAGCGAGCAGAAATGTGCTCACCAGGATTGTCATTAAAATCGAAATGTACAAGTTTTAGCAGGGATAGACAGGAAGCATGAAACCACCGGGACTTATAATCCCCTACATTTGACTTGCCAACTTTCTGTGACAGAAGAGCCTTGTAGGGAGAGTTACGAGCGGTTATGTAGTAAATGTCGTCTCGTTTTGTGGCGTGAGGACTGGTAGTGGACTTAAAGAAGAAAAGACTCTGGATTGTCATTAAAACCGAAATGTACAAGTTTTAGCAGGGACAGACAGGAAGCATGAAACCACCGGGACTTATAATCCCCTACATTTGACTTGCTAACTTTTTGTGATAGAAGAGCCTTGTAGGGAGAGTTACGAGCGGTTATATAGTAAATGTCGTCTCGTTTTGTGGCGTGAGGACTGGTAGTAGACTTAAAGAAGAAAAGACTCTGGATTATATTCGAAATTGGTGGTGGAAGGCGGTTTTTAAGAAAGATGTAGGCCAGGGTGGTTATCTGAGCGTAAGAGTTTGGTGTCAGCTGGAAGGGGGCTAGTTCCAAGTCATTCAGCAGGTTGACCAAATAGGAGGGAACCGGGAACCTAAACCCAGATTTCACATGTTGGCGGTTGATCGCTATGAACCCGTCAGGAGGATCAGCCGCATGGTCGCGATGAGCAGGAACCATGACGCGACACCCAGAAGGGAAATGGTATGCCTCGGCCACGGTCTTAAGCTCATCAAGGGTCATCTGAGAGTTGTGTTGATAGAAGGTCTGATAAGCAAAAGTTTCCCCTCGCCCAGAGAAGCTCAGCGCATCCCCACTGCCCTGAGCGGTTGCGCTCGAAGAATCCCCGTCATGTTGAGGAGACCTCCCCTCAGAGCTTTCTTCACTAGACATGACTCGACGGTATCAGAGTCCACGACTTGACATCTATAAAAGAAACAACCAGTTAGGCCGCTGACAGCCAACCAGACTTAAAGAACAAAAGAAACCTAAGTCTACTAAGCCTAAGCGTCAAGCCGTGCGCCTAGGAAGCCATGAAGGGGGAGATATGGGCCTCATTCAGTGAAGTTTTCCCCCCAGAATTGAGGAAAGAAGCGAGCAAATTATCTCATACTATTACCAGACTCTACCGGACCAGAGGCAATATGGAGACTATCCACCTTAATTGGTCCAGACTCTCAGGAAAACAGGTACTACGCAGAGAATAAAAAAGCAGCAATAACGAGAACAATGTGAATAGAAAGAAGAAGTCTTACCTTGAATATGGTGGTAACCGGTAGTTGTGGACGAAGACTGTTGAGCGGAGATGAAAAATCGAAGCAAAGAAAGAAAAATGATGAAGGTGTCCGTGGTTCTTGAAAATGCCGGAAGAAGAAGAAAATGGGGCGTCGCTTCTCTTTTTAAAAATAATTGAGCCCCAGCCGTCAGATCAAGACAGCTGTGTAACCGTCCCCAATCTGACGACGTGGCATGATTTCTGGGATTTTGTCATCATGCAGCATGTCAGTTGAAAGACGTGCATTAAATGCGCACGGCGCGTGGTGTGACCTGTAACTGCTGTCTGAGGAAGCTCCATGTGGCCTGACAATAAAGCATAATTCAAAAGGTATCGTAATCGCCTCCATTTTGTAACTGTTCCTGCCTATTCTGTTCGCCCTGGAATCTATGGCTCCGGTCCTCCTTAAAGCACCAAGAGCCAGGGGGCTTAATGTTATGGATAAATTAGCAACTAGAATAATCATGCCCATAAAGATCCACAGTGCAGGCCCAGTGGTCCAAAGGTCCAATGATCTGTCATCTCTTTCAATCCGCCTTCCTGACAAGGGGCCCGTTTGTGAACGCTCGTCATGACCATTAATTGTTGTCGCTCAGCCTGTCTGTCATTTCTGATCGCATGCGCCAATTTTGAGTGCTGTTTGTAACCGCTGACTCCATCCGCCACTCTGGCCGTTTGTTTTATCCGTCAGTCTACCTGCCAGTTCTGTTCGTTGGTCATGATCGCTGACCTTTAGCTCTCATCGCTCAAACTGACCGCTTGTCGCTGGCCGTGTTCGCTAAACCTGATCGCCAGATTATCCGCTACGACTGACCTCCTGTTTATTGGTCGATTCTGTCTATTTGAGATATCCGTCAAGATGAGCCATCCGCAAGCCATGTTCACAAGTCCTCCTTGTCCAAGATGATCCACCTAGACTAATCGCTAATCTCTGAGCGTGGCCATAACTTCACTCGCGATACTGTCCGCTTCACTGTCATGACCAGCGACGGACGTGTTGACTCGTAATCCGCCTCCTCGACTCTCCAGGTAGCCACACTTATTAGAGATTTATTTATTCTTCTAACTGACTTGGCATTTCGTCTGCTGGAAGATCCATCTCTGCCTCGCTCCCAAGAGTTCCGAGTCAATAGAAGTCAATAGTGACATGCAGAGTACAGTTCCAAGACGTGTCATGCACGTTATATCCACCAGAAGCTGTGATCAAGATCTCGACAGCCCATCATGACATATCCGAGCCAGTCTCCAGAAATCTCCCTTGGGCAGACCTCGGATGCGACGGATTCGACCGCATTTAATATGTATTCGACCGCATTTAATGCACTGTCAGCCGCATTAATTGGGATTCCGTAGCATTAAAAGCTGTCCATCATTGTAACTGTAGTTAACTATATACTTTTGTCTTATTCTGTTTTACTGTAGCATGTCCCCTTTCTCTATAAATAGGGGACGAATTTCATTGTAAAAGGATCCGAATTCTGAGTGTCGTTACTCTGCCAAAATAGTGAGAGAGTGAACAGTGGACGTAGGCATCTTTTTGGGCCGAACCACTCTAAAAATTCTTTGTGTCTTCTTTCCTCGCCTCTAACCTCTTCTCCTTGTCCTTTTTGCTTTGCATGCATTCCGTTGACCGTACGAAACTGCAGCTTGGGCCCGAATACAACCTCGTTGACTAAAGAAACCATTTTTCGACGTTAACAGAATATGTTTTGTAAACCTGCCATAATCAACTTCTTTTACAATCAATTTTTGAGAAGTTGATTAGGAGTAGTTTTTGAAAGTTGATTATTGGAGAAGCTATTCTTTACCAAATCTTTGTTCTACCTTACCTATTTTAATGTTGATTGGGGAAAAATTAGCCCAAATAATTTTAGGCCCCTTAGGCGTGAGGCCCAGTGGAAAATGGGCTGGGCTTGGTGGGGTTAAACCTTGGAGGATAGAAACCCCAGAAAAGATGCCAAGAAAATTGGGGAAGTACTCAGTAAAAGGCCCAAAGCAAAAGGTGTATGTCAAGCCTAGGAAAATCGATGCTAATTCAAAATTAAAATAGAGATGATTGGCCCCATATATCATCTTTGTAGTCGACTGCCAGTTTTGGCAATTGAGCAAACTTGGAACCTAGAAGTTCTAGGTATTAGGTTATAGAGGAAAAAGGTAAGGGCTCAAACCCACCACCTCAATTGGTAACAGAGCCATCACACAAAGAAAAAAATGAAGAACAAAGAAGAAAGGGATGCGTCAAGTCAAATACGCAGAATGAAACGGAAGAAAATGGTGTGACACTAAAAGGATTAGCTTAGCAACAGAAGGATGTTAAGAAATCTAGGTCAAACTGAAGGGACATATATAAGTAAGTACTACACCATTTAAGAATGTAAGTTACTTGATAAGTGAAGGGATCCTTAAAAGAACCGTTCAAAAATTTTAAAAGCTGTTCTAAAGTTCCAAGAGGCATCTCATCCTTAGGATACCTCACTTATTGCTTTTTTCACTCTCTCTGACTTCCAACCTTCAATACTAAGGTTCTCCATTGAATTATTCACTAGCTTGAGCGTCGAAGGGTTTTCACCAATGAAACCGGTGGTGACCCCTAACCTTTTTTTCTTTGTTTGCAAATGGAGAGGAGAACCCAGTTACTCATGAGACAATATTCCACTCCAGAGGAGATTCTATAAGTTAGATCTTAGTCTCTTACCAATAACGAAACTAAGTATGAGGCGTTGCTAGCAGGTCTGCATCTGGCTAAAGAGATGCGAGTTAAGCAACTAAGGATTTTTAGTTACTCTCAGCCCGTGGTCTGCCACATCCGAGGGAAATATCAAACCAAGGAGTCTAAGATGGCTGTTTACCTCTAGAAGGTTCAGAAGCTGCTAGGCACTTTCCAAAAGTTTGAAGTGAACCAGATCCCGCGAGCTCAAAATTCGCATAAAGATGCATTAGCTCACCCAGCAACTATCCGAGATATAGACAACTTGGGAGTTATCCCAATAGAGTTCTTGTCTGCTTCATGCACAGAAGAGAGAGATTCAATGATGATCATAATTGTCCAACCAAACTCATGGATGAGCCTAATCCTGGAGTACTTGTAGAACAGAAAGTTATCGAGTGACAAACTGGAGGCACGTCGCCTGCAAGTTAGAACAGCTCGATATTGCATTTATAATGGTATGTTATACAAGAGAAGATTCTAATCTCTACTATTGAGTTGCATCAATGGCCAGGACTGTGAGACTGGTGTAAAGTTTATTTCTTGCACCAACAAATAAAAAATCAATAATACTTTCAACAATAATCTTAAAACCTGAAAAATTCAATATTCAAAATAAATTATTATTTTTTTAATTTAAATAATTTTATTTTAATTAATTAAAATAAAAAATAAAAACATTGGTAGCTAGTAAGATGGCCATCACTATGACCTATGATTATGGAAGTTACCATAAGGGATCAATCCTCCTCTAACAATGAAGAAGGCGAGATTGCCTCATCTATTGCATGGAGGAAACGAATGTTCCTTCAGTTGTTGGAGTTGATCGTCTCCACCATAACCAGTTTTGACTTTAATTAAAATTAAAATTTTTTTTTTTCTCTTTATTTTTTATTTATTTTATCTTGGGGCTTTTTCCCTTTGAAAAATAAACTATTGGTGATTAACGCTCGGTTTTTTTTTTTTTATTAGGTAAACTACCCCCTTTCCATTAACTTCTATCCAAAATATTAACACTTTCGGTTCAAAACAATAAAATAACTAAAATACCCTTACTAAGATTCCATACAACCTCTATCATACCATGCAAACTTATGTAATAACTAAAATACCTTTTAAATTATTACTTAATTAATTAATTAATTAATAATAATAAATAATTCAAAATTAAAAAAATAAAAAATAAAAACTAATTAGGTTTCCAACAGCCTACAAACCCAGTAAAAAACACAATATATATATAGATGAAAAAAAAAAAAAAAAAACTCAACTTCTTCATTAGATTTATCACCATCATTACCATCATTGATCTTCTCTTCCTTTTCCATTCTCTCTTCTTTTTTTGATTCTCAAACAAAAGTAACCCAAATCTGTAATTTTCAAACAAAACACAACTCTAAAATCAACCAAAACACGATCTAAACGGGGTTCAAATCGAACCTAGAAATCTGAGTTCGACTTTTGGGTTTGGATAAACCCAGTTTCTAGGTTTGATTTCTGGGTTCTTTTATTCGTACGTTTGAATTGAATGCAGAAATCTGGGTTCGATTCAAAATTGGGGATCAAACCTAGACTTTTAGGTTCAATTTGAACCCTGATATTTGAATCTAACCCACCGTGATGTTCTAATTGAACCAAAGAAGAAAAGAAGATAAAAAGAAGAAGATGGATGGCAGAGAGAAAAGGATGGCAAATGATGAAGAGATGAGAGGTTTGAGGGATAAAAGATAAAGGGAGAGAGTGAGAGAGGGGGATGAGAGAGAAGATTTAATTTTTATTTAATCTTTTTTTTTTTTCAAATTAATCTTCACAATCTAATTAAAATTTTCTATTTAATTATTTAAGTTTTATTCATTTTTTTATTTTTTTTTCCAAATTAACCTCCACCGTTCATGAGATCTGATTAAAAAGTTTTTTATTTAATTTTAAATTTTTTTTAAATTAATCACCATCGTTCATCTTAAGATGAACAGTAGATATCTGATGAATTAAATTTTTATTTAATTTTTAACTTTTTAGTTTCTTTTTTTCAAATTTTTTATTTAATTTTATTAAAACAAATAAAATCATTCATCTAATTATCATTATACCCTTTAAATTTAATACCAACAGATTTTTTTAATCAGTAGGGGGTGGTTTGCCTAATAAAAGAAAATCAGGTGCTAATCACCAATAATTTACTTTTCAGGGATTTTTTCAAAATACTCCTTTTATTTTATGAAAAAAATTGAAAAATTAAAAAGATAAATTAAAAACAGGATAAAATAATATTAAATAAATGTCTCAAAGTTTCGAAATTGCACATTCATTTTTGCGTATTAATATTAAATGAAAAAATACAAGAAATATCATGTACAGATTCTTTCAGAGAGTAGATATAAAGCTATGTAATTATGAACGGTAACAATTATTTTCTTTGCATCGTATCCTCCTTATTAGTAACCTAAATCATTTTATTGAATTAGTTGTAAGGTTGGTTATGAAAACCAATTCAATAATTATAAATGTTGAGTAAAGTTACAAACCAGTAAAGTAGTTAAATCCTAAATAAATTTTTAAGTTCATTCACTGCTGATAAAATTGATTCTAATATAAGAAAAAGTAATAACAATAATTAGTCATCAAGAAGTTCACAATCAATCCTCTGGAAAGACACTTTCTTCCCAGAAACATCAAAAGCGACATTATAATTCTGCTGAGCCATCATGCCAACAAGGGACAAACTGGTCTCATGATCACCATTAACGGCAAAGCTTGGAAACACAGCCATGCAAAACACATTTGGCAATGCTTGAAGAAACAAGCTCTCTTTATCCAAAACCAAATCAGCCCCATCTGCAAAATGAAAAGTCACTGCAGGAAACCCCACAACATCTCTACTTATCACCCCCTCATAACACACACCCCATGAATCAAACCAATATGACCTTTTCAACCACACATCAAGAAGCGCTTCTACTTCGTCTCGAAGTGCTTCAAAACCGGCTTTGACAAGCCAAGTAGCTGGTGAGCCTGTGTCAATGACAACCCCATCTTTTCCATGTGTTTTTCTCTTGAATATTCCAGGGTCTATATCAAGCTTTCTTTCTCCTACACTTATGCCTTCTAGAGTGATGTAGTAGCGGCCATTGATGACTTCTAATGGCGTGGAGTCGCCTTCTATCTTTGCTCCGTGGCCTAGAACAAGCTTGTTGTGAATGTAATTGGGGTCATGTAAGTTGCCAACGCAGTAGGAGAAGCTAGAAGTTAATTGAGAGACTAATGATAATTTCCCGAAACCGAGTCCAAAAACACCCGTCAATTGGCGATCATGGAACTTTCCGTTCTTGTGACCACACCCGAAAATTGTACCAGGTAAACTGATTCTACCGTCATCTGATGTCTCGAAAGTAAGTGTTTCTCTTGCAAGAATTCCTGATGATGAAACACCATCAATGTAAGTTATGTTGTAGGAGCATTTACTGTACAAGTTGCATGCACCGCCTGGGGAATACCTGTAAGAGTTGTGTTATTAAATACTAGTTCAGGAGTTACACAGTTATAAATCTTTCCATGTTTGTTTTTCCTTTTTGGGTAATATGACACATGCACATTAAGAGCAACTCCTGTTTAAGTTCTAGTTTTTATTAAATTATAAAATAATATATCATTTCAAGATTTTTTTTTTTTATTTTCTGACACATTTTATAGGTCAGGTTTCTATTAAGGTCCGACTAGGTGGAACTCTAATCATACATCTCAATCACTAGTCCTAGGTATTTGGAGAGGGCTACCCACACAAGTGATGGAATTGCTGAGAATCGAATTTGCCACTTGAGGGGCAGGTTAGAGGTGGCTTACCACACAAGTCACCGCGCCTTTCTCCATATCATTTTAAGAAAACAGGGTATAAGAAATATTATTTTTATATAATATTTTAAATATAATAAGAATTGCTTGTAATTAATACGTATTCTTAGGACACGTATTTATATAATTCAAATCATGATCGGGATACTGGCGATTGTTGCCAGCAAATCTGATACCTGCAATACTGAGAGCTGCATGACAACTCACAATAAGTTGATGATTTTGAAGGATTAAACATCGGACCGAATTGTTTGTGACATTTGTTGCAGGGAAGGCATTGAACCCATAATAGGGTACTGCCAGTGTCCATGACTGTGAACTGTGGGATTGGTGGCTGGCCAATGGAGAAATTCATGAAGAACAAAGAAGCATCAATGCTGGGAAGAATGTCAGCTTCATAATTTTCAGTCCAGGAAGATGATTGAATCTTTGCCTGCAAGTAAGCGAACCAAGAAATTGAAGTCTTCATGGAACGCTGAACTCGGCCTGAAATGTTCTCATTCTGATTGTGATATGGAGAGCGGAGGGAATCACGATGAATGAGTTCAATGATCAAACGTTTAGGTCGAGTGGGAACAGATGCAGCCAAGACCATGGAGGTCGAGATTGAAGTGATGAACCTGATTGTGAAGGTGTAGAAGATGAGATGATGGATGAATGCCATGATCAGAATTGCTGGAGATCTTGGTGACTATCATGGTCTTAAAATGGAAGAGATCCGTCACACAAAGATAATGTGCTGCTCTAGTAATCAAGTTGCTATATTGCTTTTGATGAGCTCTTTAAGATTCATATATGAGAGGTTTTTTATTTGATTTGCAAGTAGTTGGACGAGATAAAATGAGAAGAGGAGAATTAAAAGAATATGGAGATCTTGGCGACTATCATGGTCTTCAAAAAATGGAAGAGATCACATCACAAAAAGATCATGTATTGTCTAGTAATTAAGTTACTATATTGCTTTTGAAGAGCTCTTTGAGATTCATATATGAGAGGTTTTGATTTGATTTGCAAGTAGTTGGAGGAGATAAAATGACAGGGTTGAAGGAGAATTAAAAGAATATGGAGAGAGCTAAAGAGTATGAAGAGACCATTGAAAAAATACAAGGAGAAATGGGAAAACAATGGCCATTTAAAAGGAAAGGGTTAAGGTGAGTATAGGCTGTATAACTAAATACATGGATACGATTCTTATTTTTTTTTATATCGTTAATCATAGGGGTGGGCCAAAAAAAATGACCCAAACTGAACAATCCAATCCAATCCGAATGTTTGGTTCGAGTCATATGATCTAGAAGAATTATATTTATTTCTACATGTATAAAACCGAATATTTTTCGAATCAGTTTGATTTTAACCAACCCTATAAGTGCACGAGTAAATTCACATGTGCCCTACATAAGGTTAACCCTAAATCGAAAGCTCTTGCATCCATTTTATTCCTGCTTACTTCCTCGTAGCCGCCACATCAATTTTGTTCCTTGTTTCTTTTTTCTTCTTCTTCTTGCATCCATTTTGTTCCTTCTTTCTTCTTTACATCCGATGGCTGCTGTCGGTGGTTTGAAGTGATGAATATACTACCACCACTGCTGTAGCCAACTGCCACCACATCCATTTTGTTCCTTCTTTCTTCCTCTTCTTCACTGTCGTTGGTCTTGCTAGTTTGAAGTGATGGATCTAATTTTCTCTTCTTCTTTGTTGGTTTCACTGCTGTTGGTTTTGGGCTACAAAATCGAAATTGGAAGTGAATTCCAATCTGAGATACCCAATGACTTAAATCAATGCTATCTAGAACAAAATGGGCATCTTAAAGCCCAGAACCAATGAACCTAACCAACTGTGTTCGATTCCGATTGGTTCTAACTCCTAATTTCTCCATGTCCGAACACCTAATCATCCACCACTAATCTAACACTTGACTCAACTGAGAATCTTTATCTAAATTTAAATGATCATCTTCTTTTCAACCATTGACCACGTGTTTCAACCATTCAACATGCAAATATTGTCTTCAACATCAATGGTTTTACATAGACCGATCCTCAATTACCAACATAATGTTGTCAATTGATCGGGGATCAATGTGCATGCACCGTTCAGGATCTAGCTTTCATCCCTTACTGCTAAATCAGTTCTTACAGAAAAAGTGAATCAATTCACAGAAGAAAGTCAAAGACATCAACAGATTGGAATAAATATATAAATTCATTAGAACAGCCCAAGTATCATATGATACACATTATATTTAGTTGTTCATGTCACATTTATGAATTATGTACAAAGAGGGTCATAAGCACTAACTTAAATACATTTATACCAGGAAACCATCTTCTTTACGCCCTCACCATCTGTCTTGGTTGATCACTTACAAACAAATTCACCATTAAGATTTGTCAAGTATTTTAGTTGGGTCAGCATTTGAGATGTATGTTTTAAGATCATCATGTTCATGCACTTCAATAAGCTTTGGAGGAGAAACTGTACAACCCATCACGAGCTTGGTTTATTATTGGCAATCGCTGTCAAAGATTAAATTCACGCTCCAAGCTCCACAATGATTCGGATTGGTTGTTGATACTAAAGGTATATTCTTGGAAGTAACCATTGTAGGTTATTATTGATATAGACGCCCTGTAATGTTCAAAATAGATATTACTTGAAAAATTAACGACAAGCTACAACATTTAACTGTGTACATCCATATGAATAATACATACAAATGTTAGTGACACCAATATTAGAAATTAGGAAACCTCTCTATACAAGAGATGCTATGGAGTAGGTTCATACATAAGTTTAGCGAGGTTGAGAATTCAAACCTCAAGCTTAATGAGTTGGGTGTTTTTATGATTTAAATATGGAAAAACCGTATCTTAATGAAATTTCAGAAAGGGTTTTTTGAAAGGAAAGAGAGAGCATAAAGGAGAATTGGAGCTGCCACTTTTATGCGTTTTTCACTCATTTTTCAGCTCAATATAATTTAACTTTTATGCGTATTTCTCAACTGATAAGAGACTTACAAATAGATACAAAAAATTCACCTGATCAACACCAAATATATGACAAAAACAATACATGATATAGCTAGAAAGTAGAAGAACCAAAACAGGAGCACATTAAGTCTCAACATTCCCCAAAAAAACAGACAGAACCTAAAGCCCTAACATTCTTCCCTATAATGCAAGGTTCTTTGTTTTAATTAATTTACATTATAGTCAAATAATAATTTGCTTGTCATGTATTTGGTTTATGTCTAAACATAAATGATAAATCTCTTATTGGCTATTGCTTGAGAAAAACACATAAAGATAAGTTGTATTATGCCAAAAATTAAGTGAAAAGCACACAAAAGTAGCAGCCTGTGCTTTCCTTAATGCTTCGTCCCTATTAAGAAAACCCACACTGAAACTCTGTCTAAATCTGAGATTTCTACACCAAAATCATAAAAACACCCAACAAAATGGTATGGCTGAGCATATCTAAATGCTTGGATTAAAGTTTTGCAGATAAAGAGACAGAGAAAAACTATCTTCCATGGACTTAAAGAATAGATGATCTATAAAATGCAATGACTAGACATAACAAACCAGTTAACACTAAATCTTCAAAATTCATGGTGGATATCTCTAACAAGCAGATTATATGATCTCCACGAAACTGTTAGTTTTCTAGCATTCTGAAGGACTTCTAGTAGTATTACTTTCACCTATTAAAATTTGTCAAGTTTTTTATATAATTAAATCTAAAACTCTTTTGTGATACTTTATAATTGACTTACAATACTAAGTAGACAAAAGCTATCCAAGAAGCTGAAAACAAAAGAAGGAAATAAAAGAGGCACATAAATCAAGTTACCTGAAAGCTAGAAATTCTGCTGAGGATGTGTCAGGGACTCTGTCTACCTTGCGAACCACAGCATAACTGCATTAAAACAATTAATTTCATAATTTAGTGTTCTCAAGAAAATAACAAAGCAACTTAGCATTACTTTTAAGTTTACAGCTAAGCATCTAAACAAAATAACAAAGTGTAAATATGCATCTATTTCCATTAAAAGTCGTAGTAAACATATGTCTATTCCTAAAAATGTCTACTTCAAACATCACATATCTAAGGGGCCATCAAGAAAAGCATATAGATTCCAAGTATCTCTGTTTAAATCAAAATCCCATTGAATCTTACACTGTTTGATAATGCTTGTATAGATAATGTTCATTTTCCATCATATCCTACTTTTTCAAGAACTACTAGTTCACCACATTTTACACGGGCTTCGAACAAAAATGAGATGACACAATTCACAAGTCAAAAGGGTCAATACTTGAATTTCATCTTTCTACACATTTGAAAAGGAACAATATTGTACCAGAAGGAAGATTTTAAAGTGCGTCAGATTATTCTATATGATAATGTAAAATTTGAGGTTAAATAAAAAAAATAATAAAAAAAAATTTATAAAAAAAAAAAAAAAAAAAAACTGAGACATAACAGTCAACAAAAAATAGAGGTGTTACAAAGATATGTGGCAATGCTGCTGCAAACCAGCCTTAAACAGCTGCTAATTACTCAAATAATTACTCAAAAGAATTCAAACCACTTAAAATGCTTCACCTTTTAACTCCTGCTGGAAAAGCATTGTGAAGCACATGATGATGACCTGGATCTAGTACATCATTTACAGATTCAGGCAATATTGATCCAAGAATACTACTTGATCTTCTGCTTCTGCTAGGAGAAAACAGTTTCAAAGAAAAAATCAAACGAGTCTCCAGTGCTTCAAATGGTTTACAATCAGCATAAATTAACAATAAAAGGTCAAAGAGAAGTGTTCCTAGGGGCTTGTAATTCACAATAAAGCAAAAAATGTGCAGCCTACACTTTCTAAAACAGCATAGTTACATCTGTTCTATATAATACTTGCCTTCCTGAATTTCAAACAGTTACATGGAGCTTCCCACCTCTGTAATACACCCTATCTCCATTCCAGTTCACTTACAATCTTAGACCTCCCTTCCAATAGCTAACTGTCAACCAGATGACAAAATCAACTCTTATGCCCTTCCTATCAGAGTCAGCTATGAGTTCAGGCCAACGTGACTTCCGCACAAGACATCTAATAAAGTTAGAAAGTCAAATAGGGACAAAAGCATCCTTTTGGGGGGAAAGCAAAATTAGAAAAGTAGATAGTGAACCACTTGAGGGAGAAATGTAATAGTCTTAGTAAAGTTCAGGGGATGTCTCTATAATAGGACATATTGGTTCATTTCATGCTTTTCCCACAGAATATAACAAAGTTTCATTGACCTCCAGTATGATATGAAGAACATAACAAAGTTTCATTGACCTCCAGTGTGATATGAACTATCAGCAAACCGCATCAACTGATTAATTTTTTCGTCAACAACCTCTCCTACAGGGAGGGTTTTAAAATTTTAAGAAGTTGCTAACAAATTTCTAAGGAGGAGTCTAACAAACTTCCAGACAAGTTTTACCAAATTTTAGAGATTGTATCCACTTGTATCTAGTGAGCAACCAGAAACAATAATCCATAATGGCAGGAACTGTGTAGAAATCAATAAGCTAATAGTATTACAGGCATTTCAGAACAGGAATAGGGGAACATAAAATAAAAAATAGCAGACGTCAAATTATACAAAATACATTAGATCATTAAGAGGAAAATGGAGTAGCATAATACCAGAGAGCAATGCATAAAAAATATTTCTACAACACTAGGTAAACACAGTGCATGCTAATAAAATGTGAAAGAAGTCCAGAATGTACAATGATATTACATATTATAGTGCCAGTATATATATTCTCATTCTATTGTAATTCTTTGTAATATATTATCATTCTAAAACTAGGAAGGTCTTTGTCATTATATCTCACCTATTATTTATGGCAAACCCCAGAGAAAACACATGAACAGAACCTGATGAACTTGTGACTACAAGAATATCTTGGAGTTGTGTTGATGGTCCAAATGACAAGGAATATATCGTTGAGGGGTATGTCCCCCTTCGGAAGCTATATGACTGCTAGCAAAAGAATGATTAGACAAAAAATGAAAAGCAAAAATAAGAAAACAAAAAAAAAAAAAAAGCTGATCAAATATCAAAAGACTAATCTGCTTATAGCGATCTAGTTTATCATGACTCGAGCAATACAAGATATAAAAAACGGATGTTCAACATAATTAAGGTCAAATGATTGCATGGACCTACAAAAAGATTTGAATTGTCGTTGTAATTGCTCCAAATCATTGAGATGAGGGGTAACAAACTTTAGTCCACTAGAATTATTATGCGCATGTACTCAGCAAAGAGGCATTCCAAGTTTCGGCTTGGCTCTCTCTTGTAATTTGTAACATATCAATATAGCATGTATTCATCTAAGAGTGATCGCAAAATTTAGTTTGGCCCTCTCTTCCATTTACATTTCCCTCCTAGTCCTTTAAAAGTGTAACCAATACTAATAAAACATTACTGGAGTGACACATTTTGATTCTATTATACAGGGCATCATTGTTTACTCCCTCACATAAAGATTATAGATAACCAGATATATTGATTCCATTAAAGGCATGGGATTGCACTCTTTACCTTGGTGGCCTCTGAGACCAGAAAAACTCTAATTATGGTTCCCTGCTCAGATGCTGTTGCAATGTACATCCCATTGGAAGAAAGGACAATCGCAGCTAATGGTGCACGATGAGCTTCAATCTGTAATTTAAAAGAACAAAAATATAAATGCAGAGACTAGAGGATGTAAAAATAATACAACTTTGTAATAAACATAGTGCCCAAAACATAATTGAGAATATCCACGCATGCTGGCGACTGCTGGACAAGTGAAAAGACCATAGCGACTGATAAGAGTAACTTCTTTCACACACACGCATAAAAATGATAAAAAGTGATTGTTGCTCCTCACATTAAAAATCCAATATATATAGAGACATAAAATAATGTTCAAAACCCCCAACTTGTACTTTAAGGGACCCTAAGTTTCCAAAGAAGGCTAGACAGATTATTAAAAAGGGATTGAAAGAAAATTCTGAACAATGACGATTGGGAAATATTTTATATTACGTTATTAATTAAAGGTTTATATCATGAGAAATTACTGGAAAATAAAAATATTTTACATGTAGGTTTTCTTGTGCAATAAACCTAGTGCACATATCGAATGTAATGATGAGTGCAGAAATTGTTTCTAGTGTATAATGGTATTCATCATAAAATGCAATAAGAAAAATATGCAGCAACAATGGTAGATACAAAGGATTCATAAACAGATCAACAGTATCAAAGAAATGAAAATCTTAATAAGCATGTTTACTATTCTACTGGATAACAGGTTGCATTGAGGTAACAGAATGAAACTTTAGCGCTGTCATCAATGTATTCAATTGAAGACCAAACATACTAGATTATCATCATCGCTACCAAGAGGGCAAAAAACTAGACAGCTTTCTGCTTTGTAATTGAAAAAATTCTTGCAAAAAAAGAAGGTTACATTTTAGAATAACAAAACACGGTGAAGTTGCATTCCATTACAATAAGAAGACTTTACGCCACAACCTCACAATGTGAAAGAAGCTCCATGACATTGTACACCAAAACAGTTCCTTTTGTTGTACTCGCAGGGAGAGCCAAGTAGCAAGCATCCAAACTAGGGGAGAATGCACAAAGTCCTGAGGTAAAAGACATACAATAACAAAAAGCTTAGGAACATAATATCTAACAACTAATATAGCAGATTCCCAAAGCTTATCACTACCAAAAGCATGTAACACCACTAGTGTTCTCTTCTTCTGGTTCAAAATTGTTCTAATTTTTCATTTTATCAAATTGTTCTAATTTTTCATTTTATCAGAACAATAATCTATCAAATGAAGAAAAAATATCCACAAAGAAGGTGAACAAACTATTCACTAATACAGCCACAAGAGATGACAACAGAAAACAAAATCATAAGATGACAAAAAGTAAGAATAAAATCATAAAATTATTACAAAAATTAAAAATTAAAAACAGAAAATATGTTCTACCGAAAGCATACTATCACATATGTTGTGTTTTGATATTTCTAATCCACCATGGAATTCTACGACTTCTGCATCATTTTTTTTCCTTCCTCAAAGAAAAGGATTCATGCAGCAAATCAGCATGACAGACAATTCAATGGCACTTTGATTTTCCTAATTTAAGAAAACGAAGGGTGAAAGAATCTCACATTCACAAGCAAAACAGCCATTAATTTTAAACTAGCCTATAGGAAATAGGATATATGTAATTAATTCACTAATAAAAGACAAATTTATTGGAAATTTCAAATTCCATCAAGCTGTATATGCTTTTATAAGTGCAAAAGAAGGATTTTCAGACTTCACCTTTCAAATTTGGCACTGTATCAATAGTATTCAAACTTGCCAGAGTGTTTGCATCATATATGTATGTTTTCTCTCGCAGAACAACAAGAAGCCTGCAACAATCAAGGACAACATATCCAGTCAACAACATACTTGGAAAAAAGAACTAGCCACACTTGATTCATGTGATTGGACTAAGCTGAAATTATAGCAACAACAGTTTAAAAATATATGCTACAATGCTAGACATCATAGAATAAGTCTAATAGCAAGAATTTCCTTCTGCTCTCCAAAACCTTGTAGTGGAAATCTCCAATTTCATGTTTCTCATTCCATCCAAACACAACCTAGCATCACATGACCCATTAAATGCGTTGCCCTGCACCTCACCCCATCCCCTTCTTCCCTACTCAAAGTTAAATTTTAATTTGAAACCTTGTACCATAGAGAAAAGATATTAAATTCTCCAGCAAGGATTATAAACTCTTCTTTACAGCAATGTAGGCACCATGCCAATAAATTGCCAAGCAATAACTCAAGGAACAACCAGACAACAAAAGCATTCAAACCGCAGTCTAACTCATTGCAAAATAATAATAAATAAATGATAAAAATTTCCAAACTAGTATTTTAAGTCATTCCAAAGTTTAAAATTACGACTCCATAGAAAATTGTAAATACTAAATACATTCAAGAAGGAAACATGTTCCTTCCAAACACGGAAACAAATATTTTCCTCTCATTAAGTATCAGACATGTTTCCACCCAACATTTTCCAAACCAAACACAATTCTCCTTAAACCATCAAAAACAAACCGAAAAACAAAAAAAAAAAAATCTCTCACCTTTTCTTATTTAAACGAACAGCAAGGATTGAAGTTAAAAAATTCAGTTCGCGTAGAGCTTTTCCAGTCGTAGTATTGAACAAACACAGTCTGCGTGGAGACAACGATGGCTGTTTCAATTCAATAACACCATCATGATTAGCATAACCAACACAACTCAGAAAACACAAAATTCCCAAAACAAAAATAATAATTCTTCTCAAGCACCTGTTCACCAGCCCCAACAATAGCGAGAAGACTAGAGCTATACAGCATTTCAACGATATTAAAAGCTCCAACAGCTACCAACACAAAAACAAATACACTAATTTACACTCAAATTTTAACAATTATTCAAACTATACTCAATTAAATCAAAAAACAAAAAAAAAAAAAAAAAAAAGAACAGTTGCCTCGTTCATAGCAGAGCCTGCCTGTACTCGAATCAATAATCTTGAAACCATCCTTCGTACTTATCGCGAAGCCACTGCAAAAAGTCATCAAAAATTCAACGCAAAAAATTTTGTTTGTTTCGCGGGAAAATATAAACTATAAGAATATAAGATGCAGTTCAAAGTAGTAATTAAACGAAACCCTAAAAATTCATGGAGGACTAAAAGAAAAAAACACGAAAACAAGTACATAAAGAAAGTGATCGGCTACTTCGGCGAATTATATATAGTCTATGAATTTGCGTGTACGTATATTGTGTGTCATACGTGTATATATATACGATAGGAGCGTACCTGTTGTCTTGATTGAAGGAAGCGAAGAGGATCGGATACGAAGAGGAGGACTGATTGGACATTACGAGAATTGTTGGCGTGTCGAGATCGAAAAGGAAGATGTGTTGGTCGTGGTGGTGGTCTGCGAAGGCTCGACTTTCCAAGGAAGCAAAAGCATTTTTTGAGAGAATTTTTCAACGGTACGCAGTTGGCGGTTCGTGCTTTTATCTCAGTGGATTGTGTACGTGGACGCCGTCTAGGCCGTCCATTCGTGGGGCTATCATATGATGTGATTGCGTAGAATAATTTTATTTTGGATCCTTACTTACAAAGCTCAGTAGGGACCATTCTAAAATCCGAACAATATTAGTTTATCCATATTTCACCTTTAATATACAAAATTTTTCAAACATAAATATGGAAAAAAATAAGTTATCAACAGGTATCCATTATAGGAAAATCAAGCATCAATTTTTAACAGTGCATGGTATATCATAAATCAGCAATGATTCCATCAAAATCATCAATAATGTTTCACACGTCTTTTCTATTCTTCTTTTGATATTAAAAAGAAAAAATGGGTTGAATTTAGCAAATCAAAGGGGTGTAAAAAGCAGCACAACACTAGGTAATTGGACCACTTAAAATCATTTAATCTATTAACTATAATTGGGCTCAAATAATCATTTTTTCGATAACACATAAGTGGCTCTCTCATGGTTATTGCCTAACACTTAAATAATAAAATTTAGTCCAATTCATAACATTTTCAAATATAAAAATTTGGATCGTCAATTTTTATGTCTCATTGATACTAATTCTTCTTTAAACAAGTGTAACCCGTTTTGAGGTTATTACCTATAAGGTGAACACCCCATCATCTGCGTTTTTTCTTTTGAATTTATAATATCAAATCAACTTACTATAATAATTTGGAATATCAAATTAACTAACTATAATATCTCATTTCATAAATGCGAATTTTCTTACTCTATACTGGAATTCAATCTGTTTGACCTCAAAACGGAAGAATAATTAGCTTTTGAAAACTACATTTCAGATTTTTTTGTATTATTTAACCAAAACATGGATGTGTTTGGCAAAAGTTGAACAAATAATTAAGCGTCATTGTCTCCCTTGGTGTTCTTGGCAACTACAAAAATTATAATGCACTGATTGTTAGCCGATCAATTCTGATTGTTTAATAAGACTTCAACATTTTATTCAAAAAGAAAATCCTTACAATGTTATATTTATTATTTTACATGCCTTTCAATTCAAATTTTTTTCCTTCCCAAACAATGCAATTAGGGGTGGGCATTTGCAACCCAACCCGACAAACCTAACTCAACCCAACCATTTTTGGTTGGGTTGAATTGCGTTAAATAATTAAAAATTTGCGATAGGTTGGGTTAAAAATTTTTCATCCCAATCTCACTTAATAAACGTTCAACCCTAGTTTTACATTCAAGATTTTCTCTTATCTTTAGAAGAACACTTGCTGAAAATGAAGATCAATGATAGCAATATGTGTTCTTAGTTTTTTTTTCCCCCCTTTATGGTTTATGAATTGACATTTTGTTTTCAATATTTAATGGATTAAACCTTTGTTTACATCATCTTATGAATTATTTTTATTTATAACCATTTTATGAATTGAACTTTGATTTGTAATTGTTATTTATAACATTCGAAATTATATGTGATAATGAACTATTAAGAATGTTATAATCATTAGGAATTTTTCAATATTTCAACTAATGTTCAACTTGATCAATCCAACCCAACCCGACTATTATTAAATTGGGTTGAAAAATTTTCAATTCAATTTATATCGAGTTAAGAGATTTTCAATCCAATCTAACAAATGCCCACCTTTAAATGCTGTTCAAACAAATTCTTCAATCTTAAAGACACTTTTTTTTCTTTTTGTTCTAATTGGATGAAGTAGCTAGTGAAAAGAATAAAGATTTAAATACAAATTACCAACATGAGGTATGGCCTAAAACGAGCCAAGCTAACTTTTTAATTTATTAACAATCAACCCCCACACCGTAACACTAAACCATTAAAATTAATGGTAATTATTATCAAATATGTATAAAGACCAAAAGGTCCTTAAAGTTTAAAGAAAGAGTTGAATTGAGAAATTAGATCTTGTAAAATGACAACAAAATTATCAATGGCAAGAATATACGTGGGAGAAGAAAATTTATCAAATTCGAATTTATGTTAGACATCATAACAAACATAACTAGCCCATATCACCAAATATATATATATATATATATATATATTTTAATGAGGAAATATTTTTTAAAATATAATATATTGATAATATAAATTACATTTCTAAATTAGAAAAAATAAAATTAAAATGAATGATTGTGAAATCAAATTTGATGTATCTCTACCTTTTATTTTAGAGCAATTACTGATAGTCACTATACTTTTTAATTTTGGATCAAATTCCTTTTAGAATTTACGAACAGTTTTTTGAACATAAACAAATTCATTCTTTTTCATTTATATAATCATAAACAATTTTTTTTTGTTATTTTCATAGTTGGGATTTTTCGCAATCTAACAAAATCAACACTCAACAATTACAAGTAAGATGTAATTTTACTAAACTTGATGATTCTATAAATAAATACGAGATTTAGAATCCTAAATCTATAAAATTTCATCTACATTTTATCGTATTTATAAGATTTCTTAAAACAATTATAACTTTTTCTTTATATAACATGTGGCCTTAAATCTTCGAGGTGACATGAGCTTAATTTTCAAAATTAACATTATAACTAGCATCCCAAAATTATCATTATAATTAATATTATTATTTATTAACAATTGACGGATTTTAGCATAGGACCCTAAAAGTTTTTACAACTCCCACATCATTCTCTCATATATTCTCACTATTGATACATTTTTATTTTTTGTCCTTTTACAAGATTTAATTTGTCGATCCAACCTCTTTTTGCTTCTTTTTTTTTTAGAATAATTCAACCTAGAACAGATCTTTATATATATTTGACAACTATTGCTTTCAATTAACTCCTTAATGCAACACTACGGGAGTTAATTGTTAACAAATTAAAAACTTAACTCTTCTTATTTTAGGCGATGCCTCAAATAAGTAATTTATATTTAATTTAAAGAATAAAATAAAATTTACATAATATTGCCACAGTGCCCCCATTGAATTTCACTAATAAACTTGGTGTCCTATCACATAAAGTGACCGTTGGAGATAAAGATGGTCGCAAGGATTAAAAGACCAAAAAGAGAAAGGAAACTGACCATAAAAACAAGCCGCGTGAGCCTGAATCCTGCAGAAACAGCCCAGAAAATGACCCTCTTAACAGCTCATACATACTACTACTTTGACACTCGCCTGTACAGTTTTCACACCACCAGGTTCCAGTCAAAACCATCCAAATCACTCTGTCTCACACTTTGTAGCAGAGAATCTCATGATTTTTTGGCTTCCAAAATGAGACGGTTCTTTTGTTCATTTTCGAAACATATGTTAAAGCAATAAAAAAGCAGGATATTTACACATTCCAAGTTAAAACTTACAACCCCAGAAAGCAACGTAACACTTGAAACCTATATTTTGTTCTCAACAGACTTGATTTTGGCTTGCTTGTAAAGAATCAGGAGAAAAAAAAGAATTCACTCTTATGTTTTTGTCTGCACATTTGTTTGGCATTGGTTTTTTTTTTTTTTTTTTTTTTGTCTTTTTTTATCTTGGACCAGAGAGTTCCATGGCGTAGGAATCCAAGGAATGGTCATCATCATCGTCGTCCATAGTTCCAAACATGCTCGATTGATCCTGCTGCCCGTTGTCATCATGTTGATCATGTTTCGGTGCAGTGGTGGGGCGGGAAGTACTTTTGGTGGTATTGTTGGCATGGAAGGGGTTCATTGTGGGATTAGTATCATTGTGTGACGCAGCCCATTTCTCAGCAAGGCCATCACCTTCTAGCATTCGGACGACTTCGGACATTTTGGGACGGTGGGGTGGGAGGCACTGAGTGCATAGTAAAGCTACTTGTAGCATCTCTCCCACCTCGATTTGATCATAGTTGTTCCCTAGCTCTCGGTCCACCAATAGTTCAACTTTCTTTTCCTGCTGAATCTTCTTGACCTACCAGCAACGTTTTTCATCTTTAAGGTGTTAGCTTTTGCCCGCAAGTGTTAAGCTATGAACTAATTTGTGACTGGAACTACGACTCCATGGAAAATCTATGCACTTAATACATTGTAAATAACTTATTCCAATTTAAACCACGAGTAAGCTGAATGCAGTGTATATACAAGTTCGAAAAGTATATGCAGAAAAACTTACCCACACAAGCATGGCTCCTTTCTGATTAATTGTCTTGCCAAACTCCAGGGCTCTCATTCCAGTAATAAGCTCTAATAGGAGAATGCCAAATCCAAACACGTCAGTTTTCTCGGATGACTGACCAGTGGATAGATATTCAGGCGCAATGTGCCCGACAGTGCCACGGACAGCAGTAGTGACATGTGAGTCAGCATGGTCAAGAAGCTTTGCAAGGCCAAAATCACCAACAACAGCGTCACAGAAGTCATCCAAAAGTACATTAGCAGCCTTCACGTCTCTATGGATTATCTTTGGATCACATTGCTCATGTAGATACAGCAAACCTCTAGCAGCTCCAATTGCTATCCTCTTCCTAGTGTTCCAGTCTAATGCCGGTTTCCCTATGGGACATGATATTAGAGGCTCACAAAATTAGCACTAAAATCAGTAAATAAGGTTCAATAATTTATTATAAATGCTTGGCAAAAAAAGCTGCAATGAACAGGACACTAAAGCCTGAGAAAAAGGTGTGCATGGAGTGGCCATAAAGAGTAACGATCAGTGAAAATAATTCTTCATGATGCCAAAAATTTTTAAAAAGCCAGAAACATGTCAACATTAGCTAGAAATTCCAATTAAGCCAAATCATGTATGTTATTAAAGTAAAAATTTAGAAACAGAGTTACCATCTAAAATTACAAGAATAGACTGCTTGACCTTCAAATATGACTTATCATAATATTTTTACTCAGTCAAACAAGCCCACGTAATTTAAGTACATTCAAAGAATTGAGGAATTTAAATCAAACAGGAAAGCAAGATAGACTGCATGATTGCCAAAGTTCGAATCCTCTATAATTAAACTTATTTGCATGGTCCAGTATAAAAAATGAAATAGCAAAATTGCTTATAAAACAAAACAAAACAAAAAGCATAAGTTTATTGCTTATCTATTATTGGTAAATTTTTAAGAATGAATCGAAAACTTTCATTGTTTTCCATATTTAGTTTACGACATTGACCTAAATCAGGAATTGGAAACTTTTGAATTTAGTTAACAACAAGGAACCACAAGCTTTTCTAAGCATGGTCCCAACCTGCACAGGACGGAAGTTGGAACAACCACCACACCACCCACCATGGTGTGGTCCGCAGGAAGATCAGAAGTCAATTGAAGAAGTAACCATATCATGTTGGTCAGTTGAGTAAACTAAACAAAACAAAACAAAAAACAGTTTTTATCCACAATCGAAAGTAATTTAGTAAAGCACCAACCTCTAAGCCTGGAAGCAACACTGCCATTGGACATATAAGGATACACCAAAAGCCTCTCGTTAGGAGTAGCACAATATCCAATTAACCGGAGCAAATTCCGATGAACGGCCAAGCTGATCATCTCTAGTTCAGTCCTAAACTGCGACTCACCAAAAGTTCCAGCCACATCCTTCAGCCTTTTCACAGCCACCATGGTCCCGTCTCCTAGCTTTCCCTTGTATACATTGCCAAATCCTCCAGCACCAAGTATGTTCTTGGAGCTGAAGTTGTCTGTAGCTAGCTGGAGCTCTCTGAAAGTGAAGTTCCTAAGATTACCTAGGCTGATTAGTCCCTCCTCCTGTTTGTCTGCAACAAAAATCAGATAACCCCATTTGAGATTTTGACCAGTTAATTCGCTTCTTGCTAACAAATCATCTAATGGAGTTTTGATGTTACTCACCACTGATGTTAAGGATGGTTAGATTTTTCTGTCTCTTTCTGTGCCAAAGGAGTCCAAGTGCAATGAGTATAAGAGAGGCAACACTAAGGCTGACCCCCAGAGCAGTTGCTAATTTCTTGGAATTGTGTTTTCCTGATTTACAATAAAAATGAAACACTTTAAGAAGACAAGAACAGTTAAAGAGGTACAAGGCAATAGATGAAGAGCGTTTTTTATGTCAAGAAATTGACCATTTGAGTTTAGAGAGAAGGAAAGAGGAACAGAATTGGCTGATCCAGAGCAGACATTAGTGGAGCTGCTTCCACAAATCAGTGGATTTCCAACGACACTACATCATGATTCCACAACAGTAGAAGAGAGAGCAAAAAATCAGAAGACAACCCACAAGACATATTGACCAGATAAAAGCAGGCACAGTCTATGGCAAGATAATCATACTTGAATGTTCTGGCTGGAAACTTGGAAACTGGTCCACTGAGATTGTTATAAGACAAGTCCCTGAATATACATCAGAAGTAACAAAGAAAACACAACCCATTAACCAAAATCTCATTAAAAACAAAAGCGCTTTGAAATCAGAAATTTTCAACGCTTGTTGCAGCTAGTTTCGGTTTTCAAGACACAAATAACAAACAAAAACCATAAATATAGATAAAACCATACTCACAAGAAAGCAAGCTGAGGGATTTTGGCCAGAGACACAGGAAAAGGCCCACCCAAACTGTTGTTGTTCAGCCTCCTACTCTCATTAAATGCCAAAAAAAAAAACCAAACAGAAACACAAGTGTTGTTTCATTAGATTACATGAACAAACACATTTTTTAAAAAACACGCATTTGGATCATAAACATTTTAATTAGTCCCCAAGTATCCAACAACTCTACATGTATTTTTTCACTTCTAAATACAAAACCATCCAAAAAACATAGCTTTATAAACCCAAAAGAGAGAGACAGAGAGACTTAAACTTACAGATATTGAAGACTATTTAACTGGCCAAGCGAGGCTGGAATTACACCAGACAATCTGTTGTTAGAGAGATCCAAAGTTTGAAGTTTTGGAAGAGAACCAAGCTCAGGTGGGATTTCGCCAGATATGTTGTTGTTTTGCAACAACCTTCAAATGACATACAAAAAAATCAGCAACAAAAATAAAATAAAATAAAATAAAAACACAATGGGATTTTTAAAGAGAAACACAAAAACAAAAACCAAAAAAATGGTAAAAGTTGTTCTTACACTTGCCGAAGATTGGTGAGATTTCCAATTGTTGGAGATAGAGTTCCAGAAAGAGACTGACTTGGAGCTCCTCTGCAAATAACCACTCCACATGAGTCCATGTGAAACCAAAAAAAAAAAAAAAAGGCAGCATTTAAAACAATTCATGAAGCAAAAAAAAATAAAAATAAAAATAAAAAAAGAAAGAAACTCACAGTCCTATAACAAGATTCTCAAGAGAACAAGTGATCATTGCCCAACTACAAGGATCCACAGAGTCCTCATCCCAGTTGTTCAACACCCCATGTGGGTCATTCAATGCTCTCTTTATGCTCACCAGAGCCTCCACTGCAACAGAAACCAAGTACTAGTTCACATTTATGAACAACAAAACAAATATAACAATAAGAAAGAAAGGAAAGTAAGTACCTTCATGGTTTCTAGGCTCATAAGAGACAGTGAGTAGAGACGAAGAATATAGAGAGAAGCAGAAGAAGAGAAAGAAGAGCTTGAATATGTCCATCAATGGAAAGCAAAACTAAACTACACCTAGAAAAGCTAGAGAGACCAATGATAATCATGAACAACAAACCAACCAAACCGAACTCTTTGTTTCACAAACTGGACTGAGAAGGCAAAACTTATTGTCTCCCTTTTGCTTCTTTCAATTTTATCTTCTTTTCTTTTCCACGTTTTCAGTCTCTTCTTTTCTTGGGTTCTTCACACACACACTCTCTCTCTCTCTTTTCAGTCTCACCACTCCACCCCACCTTTTGCCATACCAAAAACTTTGAAGACTATTATCATACACCCATTACACACCATATCACACATTGTGTGTACACATATATTTAAATTTATTTCCACGTAAAAATATGAAGACTAAAGCTTTACTGTCTACATGTATCTCTCTCTATTCACTTTTTATGTGTTTTAATAGTCTTTTAAAAGAGAGAGAGTCAGGGAGATGATACGGGTTGTCAGTAGGTGAGAGAGAGCGCAGAAATTGAGAGAGAGAGAGACTGGTGAGAACCTAAACCTGTATTCAACAGCTGGACCTGATATTCTAACCCACACCCCGAATAAGATAAATATTGAACCAATTACCTCATGAAATTTGATAAATTGATTATACAATAAGGATAAATCCTATAATAAGTTCTAATTCACGCCAGGAGATAAGATGGATATTAAACCAATTAATCCATAAAATTTGACAAATTGACTCTGCAGTCCAAGCGAATCCTATAACGAATTCTAGGAACAAAGCATCAAGATTTCACTAATTCTCATTCATCTAAAGCTTATTTACAATCCTAAGCTAATGTGGCTATTTGTAGTCGTACACTAAAAAATAATAATAATATCAATTCTAAAAGAAAATATTATTAAATTTTAATATGAAATAAAATCAAATTCTAAAAGGATATAAAATTAAAAAAAAAAACTCTAATTCTAATTGGAGTTGACCGGTTCTTTGGTTGCAATTCCAAGTCTCTCCGCGGAGATTTTGTTTTCTTTTTATTCAATCAAAATATAATCAAATCAATTTAAATCAAACCCTAATAGCACAATTTATATAATTATTCTCGTATATCGGGAGAACTTTATCCACATTTTTATGATTATTAACTTAAAAAGTAGAAGTAGAAAGACTCTACTCTCTACTAATGGAAACAGAAGGTTAAATCACTGCATACAAGCCCGGCTTGGGCACGCAGAGAGAGAGTATGTTTATGTTTACGTTTTCGTGCTGTTGTTGGGGGAGGTGGGTGGGTAGTGGGTACAGTGACGATGTACTCACTGGACTGAAAACTGAAAAAGAAAAAATATATATACGAATGAGTCAGTGAGGCCAAAGACTGAACAAGACTACACTGCTGCTACCACTACTAGTGTTGTTCATTTGTGTTTGTTTTCAGAAGAAAACTATGAAAGAAAATCAACAAAAATCAAATAAAAACCAAACCAGTTGTATGGAGTGGAAGAATTGAGTTTGATTTGATGTGATTGGGGACGCAAATTGATGTGGAGGGGCTGATTCTCCTTTTTTATTTTTTTTCCTAATATTATATATATTTTTTAATTGTGGCTCTCTCTGCCTCTCTGTCTCTTCCTAGCTTTTTCACTTCATAGCTTGTGTACATGTAGCTGCTTTCTCATCATGATCTTCAATTTCTTGAGATAATAAAACCATTAAAAAAAAGTTTTTTTTTTTTTTTTTGTTTTATTTAGACAAATATTTTATGAAAATGACTGAAAATTATTTCATTAATAGTTCATGTTTGCTCAAAATATTAAAAAAAAAAAAAAACAATGTTGTGATCTAGAAAACTTTAACCAAAAACCTCTTTATTTAAAGGTTTTTAATCTAATTTCGTGACTACAACTTATTTTTTGATTCGATCAAACTTTAAAATATTTAAAATTTTCTCAAATTAAATAATTTGAAATTTTTTTTGTTTAATTTGAGAAAATTTAAAATATTGTTAAAAATATAATAATAATTTGAAAATTTATCATGAATATGTTTACAATTTTCATTTTATCAAAAAAAAAAAAATCATGTACTAAATGATGCAAAACTAAATTACCTAAATTCAAAGAAGTATATGAATTTAAAAAAATAATAGAAGTTACTCCTATAATATCACTGCGCCAAATACAGTTAAATAATAATAATAATAATAATAATAATAAAACCTAATTCAGAAGCCAAAAATCTAAAATCAAAATTAACAAACTCATGAATTTTTTGTTCACACTTAAAAAGGGTGTTGATTTGCATGCATATAAGGTGAGGAATCTCAAGTTCACATCACTTTGATAGTAAGCAACCAAATACCGAACCACAGACATTGTGTGACCAGGCCACCCACATGCACTATATGTCTACTTTTGGGTTATGAAGAAATTATACTTGAAAATGTTGAGTTCTACACACCCTAAATTAATACATCATGTAAAATTTGTGACTTTGACCCAGTATTGCATGTTTGTTATACTCGGGATTTAATCAAAATTATACATTAAGATAAAATTATATGCCATAATCAATCACATAATTGAGATGCAACTACTCCCATAATATTACATAATCAAGAGACAATATCAAACACTATTTGTGCAATGCATGGCCCAAATATTCCATAATAAGAAGAAAAAATTACTTATAAAACCTATCAAGATCAACCGTATCACCGATAGACAACTACTGCCATGATATCACATAACCAAGAGACAATATCAATACTAGTTGCACCACGTTTGGCTCAAATATACACTCTCATCACCAAAAGATAATTATTCTATTAATCATTATCTATGTGATGTGTGACTCAAATATCTATTCTTTTAACCAAAAAACAATTACTCTACAATAAGGATCATCCAATCAATAAAATACATTTGTTGGGATTTGAACATCACATTAAGGTGGGTAGAGTCATAGTGTACTAGGAATGAGATTACAGTTATAACAAGTTAATTCAATATAATCAATTCTTAAGTTTTAACATTGTAAGAAAGTAATGAAATGGCGTGGTGGGGTAGAGATTTGAAGAAGAAATTTAAAGTTCAAATAGACCAATGTAAGGCAAGGCTTCAACTGTTGAAGGGCAGTAATGATCCGAGACTTGTTGACGAGTTTAATGCTCATAAGACTTTGCTTGAAATCTTGATGGGGCAGGAGGAAGTGTACTGGAAGCAAAGAGCCAAGATTTTCTGGCTACAAGAAGGTGACTATAATACGAAATATTTCCATGCAAGAGCTTCAGAACGGCGACGCAAGAATAGAATCTTGAAACTACAAGATGATACGGGTAGGTGGGTCTCTGATGATAATAGCTTGGGTGATTTGGCTCACAATTACTTTAGTAAACTTTTTTAGGCTAAGGAAAACAATGACAATGAGGTGTTGAGTTGTGTTCGGGCTCGAGTTCTGGCTACTGATAATGTCAAACTTTTCGAGGACTTTACAATTGATGAATTTAGGAGGGCGGTTTTTCAGATGCATCCAGATAAATCCCCAGGACCAGATGGCTTAAACCCAGCTTTCTTTCAGAAGTTTTGGAGTATCATCGAGTAGGATATCTTTAATACGTGTGTTGGGTGGTTGAAAAGGAAGGAATTCCCTATAGCTCTGAATGACACAATTATAGTTTTGATTCCCAAATGTGAGCTTCCTATGTCCATGAAGGATCTGCGGCCAATCTCATTATGCAATGTTCTCTACAAAATCGTTGCTAAGGTGTTGGCTAACCGCCTCCAAGGTATTCTTCCATCATTAATTTCTATTTCTCAATCAGCTTTTGTTCATGGTCGATCTATTACAGATAATGTGTTAGTAGCTTTTGAGATAATTCATTCTCTGAAAATGAAGACTAGGGGAAATAAAGGAGAATTGGCGTTAAAGATTGACATTAGTAAAGCTTACGACATAGTTTCTTGGTCATTTTTGAGAAATATTATGTTAAAAATGGGTTTTGCTAATTGTTGGGTAGACTGGATTATGTTATGTGTTAGTTCAGTTTCATATTCGATTTCATTGAATTGAAGGTTGTTTGGCCTAATTAATCCTGTAAGGGGTTTGCGGCAGGGGGACCCTCTTTCTCCATATTTATTTATTTTGGTGGCAGAAGGGTTGTCGGCACTTATTCAGAAGGAGGAAAGGGCAGGAACCCTTCATGGCTGTCGTATTTGTCGAGGTGCTCCTACTGTTTCGCATTTGTTTTTTGCAAATGACAGCTTCTTTTTCTTTCAAGCCTCGGAAATTGAATGTAGGGTGCTAAAAAATATTCTAGGAATTTATGAGGAAGCTTCTGGGCAAAGTATCAATTTTCAAAAATCAGGAATTTTTTTCAGTGTAAATGTACAGCAAGAAACCAGAAATTCTATATCTTCGTTGTTAGGAGTTTTTGATTCCCTGAATACTGGACAGTATTTACGTTTACCGTCTCTTATAGGCAAGCAGAAGAAAGCTATTTTTGGTTTTCTTAGGGAGAGGTTATGGAAGCGCATTCAAGGTTGGAAGGAGAATTTGTTATCTCGTGCTGGAAAAGAGATTCTTTTGAAGTCTATTGCTCAAACAATTCCGTCCTATTGTATGAGCCCTTTTTTGATCCCAAAATCTTTATGTGAGGAGTTGCAACGGAAGATGAATTCTTTTTGGTGGGGTATGAAGAGGGATGGGTCGAGGGGAATTATTTGGTTTAGTTGGGATCGATTATGCTTGCGAAAAGATGAAGGTGGGTTGGGTTTTAGGAATTTACATGCCTTTAATCTAGCTATGCTTGGGAAACAAGATTGGAATTTAGTGTTCAACCCCAATACTTTAATCGGAAGGATGCTCAAAGCTAAATATTTTCCTAGTGGGGATTTTTTATCAACTAAGTTGGGACATAACCCAAGTTTTACGTGGAGGAGTATTTGGAGTTCTCGACATATTTTAGAGGAGGGATGTAGATGGAAGATTGGAAATGGTTTGACAATCAAGGTTTGGAAGGATGCGTGGCTAAAAGAGGAGGATAATAGAAGAGTTACTTCACCAGTAGTACAAGGGCTTGAAGATATTTTGGTTTCAGATCTTTGGATTCCTGGAAGTAGGGAGTGGGATTTTGAGATGATTCATGAGTTATTTAATCCTAGAGATGTTGCAGCCATATCGGCGATGGTGTTATCGGGAGGATCTTTTGAGGATCGTAGAATATGGCATTTCAGCAAGAATGAAATTTATTCTGTTAAGTCTGGTTTTCGTGTAGCAATGAGGCTAACATCTCACGGTGAAAGGGAAGTGGTGTCTGGTCAGTGGGTGAAACTTTGGAGGATGAATATCCCTCCAAAATATAGGAACTTTCTTTGGTGAGTCTGTAGAGGTTGCCTCCCAACTAGAGAGAAGCTAAAAGATCGAGGTGTTAATCTGGTCAATGTGTGTGATATGTGTAACCAAGCTGAAGAGTCCCTGCAACATGTGTTCTTGGAGTGCCATTTTGCAGGATGCTGTTGGCAGTAGGTAGGTGTGCAGCTTGAATCTCTTGACGTGTCAGATTTTGGCAGCTGGGTTTTTGATAATATTGTTAATGTTTCAGCAGAGCTGCAGCGTAAAAGATGTGCAGCACTTTAGAGCATTTGGTTTCACAGAAACGCAGTATTATGGGGACGAAAGCGGGCGTCGGCTGCAGATGTTGTTAAAGGAAATTTGAATTTCCTGAAAGACTGGATAAAGGCGCGGCAAGTTATGAGGAATAGGAAGGTTGAAGGTAGCAGCCCAAATCTTGTTGTTAGATAGGAGACTCCTCCTATTGGGATAGTCAAATGCAATGTGGATGCAGCAATCTTTTGTGAGAGACGATTAATGTGTTAGGGTAATATGCTCTAAGAGCTTGTAATTTGTAAATATTTAAATTAAATAATAAATAAAATATAATTTATTCAATTTATGTGCATTTATGAAATGATTGCTTCATATAAAGATCATGTAACATCCATGGTTACTTATGTAGTCTCAAACTAAGTATATAAGTATTATATACAAGAGGATTTAGTTTTAGATTAATAATTTAAAAAGTTCGTAGAAAGCAAACAGAGCTGGGTACTTTACTTGCGATAAATCTACAGCTGCAGTCCATTTTGTATTTGATACGATGATTTTATCCGGGATCGTTCATGTGGTGACATGAAAATGGAGGCACCTTATATAATAGAGATTATATAGGACTGGATCATGATAAAATGAATTTCTTATTAATATCCGTTAAATAAAGAAATTCATTTTTATCAACTAGATGATCATATATGGATTGATCTTAATCCTGAGTGTTTTATGGACTCCTATTTATTGAGTCATATCTTTTGATTTACATGGGTGAGACTGTTATAAATTTACGGTCAATAAGCTTCGTACTTTGGAGATGTGATTTAATAAGTGGCTGGGAACATTCTACACAATAGTGGAATTCACTCCTTCTTGTGAGAAGTAGATGTGTAGTTCTCTTAAGTGTTGATTCGGGTCTTGAACAATAAGAGCGCTCGACTTTCTATTTGTAAATAAATGGAAAGATAAATTCATAAGTTGTTATGAATATATTGTTCATTAGAGAATTAATGGTACTTAATGGAATAAGAAATAATTAGAGAGGTATAACGGACTTTAATGACCTAGCTCTAATTATGAACTACTCGTGGAGGATCGAACCATATGAAATGATTAAATCAATGGACACTGAAAATTCAGATTGTATAAAACATCTATAATTTTGAGAGTGCAATCTTAAGTTTTTAGTGGAGTAACTTTAAAGTTAATAATAGTGAATTAATTAATTAAAGAGTTTAATTAATAATTCCGATATTATTGGAGTTCAAATTATAGGTCCATCTGGTCCCCTTGTTAGCTCACAACCACATAAAGAAACAAAGGGAAGAATATAATTGGATTGTCCAATTATAAGTGTACATATAATTTTATGAACACGTTCACGAATAATTTAAATAATTTGATTATTTAAATATAAGTAATTATTTAATTATTTGTAGAGTTAAATGTTTAACTTTAAAATGGTGTCATTAAATTATATATGATTTAGAATCATTTTAATTTAATGAAAAATCTTTTAATTAATGGAGATGGTAATTTAATTTAATTGGAATTAGATTCCATATTAAATTAGATTAAAGAAGTTTTAATTTAATAGGAATTAGATTCCATGTTAAATTAAAAGTAAAGAGTTTTAAACCAATAAAAAATATGATTCCATGTTGGATATGAATTGAGTTTTACAATTTAATTAAGAAATTGTATTCCTTATTAAATTAGAAAACTCTAACTCACCATTATATAAAAGTGTTTTATATTGGTAACAAAATAGAGAGAAATATAGAGAGAATTTTTTTGGTTACTTGAATCACAAACTTCCATTAATTAAAAAGATTTCGTGATATAATTCTTCGAGATTGTGCCCACACACAGTTTCTTTTGTGAAGAGTCATAGCAAGGAAGATCGGATGGTGAAGAATTTGCGAATCAAAAGGGATCAATTCAATCTTCATGCAAAATAAGATTCGATCTTATTAATTTAATTGTTGAATTGTTATTACTAGTATTGATCGGGTGTGCTTTTATATAGAAAAATTTTTAAAATACACGTTTCCGCATTAAATTCAAAATTCAATTTTTCCTTCATAATGGGCATAGGGTTGATTATTAGAAATGATATTGGATGCTTTGTTAAAGGTATGACTACAACAAGAGCTGGTTTGTTTTCTCCTAAAGAGGCAAGAGTTTTAGCGTTTCGGGAAAGTCTTTTATGGTTGATTGAGTTAAATATTAGTAATGCTATTGTGGAATTAGATGCTAAACTAGTAATGGATGCTTTCTACTCTTCAGATGTAGATGTTTCAGAGTTTGGTTCGATTACGGAGGAGTGTAGGAGGTTGCATCGGCGGTATTCGAGTGTTGCTGTTAGCTTTGTTAAGAGGCAAGCTAATGAGGTAGCTCATAGGTTGGCTAGAGATTCGATCTTGTATGACAGTCCTATAGTTTGGTCTGTGCCTCCTTTGTCCATTGAGGTTCAGCTTTGTAAAGATTCTTCGTTGTTCCTTTAATAAAATTTATTTACTTTCAAAAAAAAAAAAAAACATTGTAAGAAAGTAACACACCATCTACTAGTACAATGGGATAAGTACCTTCCATCCTGGTACGAGGTTGGGGGGTTCAACTCCTCTTAGTGAATGTTAACACCAGTTTGGGTAGCCTTTTTCCTATTGATTGTGAGAAAATTAAGAGTAATTATTTAGTTGAGGTAAGTCCGTGATATAAAATGGTTAATAATAATACTAGACATTTTTACTTGTGTCCTCACTTATATTTTGATAAATACCTTTTTTCATAGTTTTTAAAAAAAAAAAAAAACGTAAATTTATTTTTTGATTGTGAGAGTATTAGAGTAGTTATCGGAGCAAGGAGCCACGTGTGAGAGTACTTTATTCTCTCTTTCATTGATTGTGAGAGGAGGGAATCCCAATAATTTTCTAACTAATAAGGTGTCAACTACTAAAAACAAAAAATAAAAAAAAGAAAATTGTAAACAAATAATATAAAATGGTTAATAATAATATTAGGCATTTTAATTTGTATCCCAACTTATACATAAGGCCTTTGTTTCCCGTTTTTGACACAAGGACCCAAGCAATTTTTTTTTTTTTTTAAAAAAAAGACAACATAAGTTTATTTTAAGTACAAAACATATTATTTTGGAAAGAGTGATGGCCTCTCTACGGTAGTTTAGAATGATATAAGGTTAGTTTAACTATATTTTTCTCACACCCTCGTCAATAAAGTTGTGAGTTTAAGTAAGCTTGGTTTCATTTCTCTAATCTCTACATTGCAATAGTAAAAAAAAAAAAAAATTAAAAATTAGATGATTAAGAATAACTTTTGATAATTTACATTGACCTCATTAATCTTAACATTTGAATCTCCAAAAAAATAATAATAATAATTATAAAACAGAATGTCTCTATTTTCAGATTTATTGATCTAAGTCATCTCATAGTTAGTAAGATCTTTGATACATACATAACATTTGTCTATTAATGAAAACAAAATTTCTGTTAATGAAACATTTTTATTTGAAAAGGTTGGGGGGGAAAACTTGAGCTTAAAATTTGTATTCCAAACGAACCCCCAAGTTTTGTCCCGAACCCAAATGTCAACAGTAGATTTGAGTATGGCCATCAAAAGAGCACATTTTGCATTGGCATTTTTCCAATGAACAAAAGCATATAATACCAAAGAGAGACTGTATTAAATAATAATAAAAAAGGAACATTATGTAAATTATGACTTTCATTAATATCTAGTTTTAAGTGTGGTTGTCTCAATCATTATAAACTATGGGGAGATTAACATCGTTATCATACTATGAGCACTATCTGTTAATAATTAATCCATGAATTAGTGTCCATCATCATCATCAACAATACATACACAGAAAAAAAAAAAAATACATACACCTCCATCAACTTTCTCTTCAATTCCATGGTGAACTAGTTTGTACACTTAATTGATTTCTATATGTAATCATACATATTCTCCGCATGTATGTGGAAAAACTCTTTCTCTCGTATCATGAAAGTAAATGTCTGAACCATACAAATATTAATTAACATTAACAATACAAGTAATGATTGATATCATTAATATCTAGTGAAACTTTAACCCATTTGATGTTAGTTTACATATAAATAGAATAATTGATATTCTGATTTTGATCTAAATAATTAATGGTTGATATAGTAATATACTTCGCTAATATTGTGTTCAATTCGTATTTTTTTCTCTTAACTTCAAGTTTAAATTTGTAATAATATTATTAATTAAATCTCTGTCAATAACATTTATGCTTACTTGCTTAGAGTTGATATACAAACTTTAATGATCTTTCGTAATAAATAAATAAAACTCTATGACATTAAATTTTATAACAAATTTAAAACTCACCTGAATCAATCTCATAAGAGTTTTGTTATGTTGCTATCCTAGTACCGTTAAAGAGTGACTTAAACTGTTTTTTTTTTTGAAGTAAAACATATCACAATTGGAGATTTATGATGACCAATTAATAGAGAGCTAATAACCTTGTTTTATTTGAAAAAAATCATTTATAAAATTTTGTATTTGTATAAATTTTTATTTGAAATCTAATAAATATGCATTAATTTGTGTGATTACAAGTTTTGTGTAGTAGCATAACCAGTTGGACTTATATTATCATACCATATAAGACTAGGCTTTTGATATTTTTTTCTTAATTTAATTATAAAAGTAAAAGGTTTTTTTTTTTTTTGAAAGAATTATATTTATTTTTTAAACAGTATGAAATTATGTATTAATTTATGTGAACAATAAATTTGAATGATTTACATGGGTCTAACCAACTTACTGGTTTATATTTTTATTAAGTAAACATGTCATGACCCAATTTCAATGAAGAAGTTAAACTTGTACATTCTAGAGCTCGATGCAGCGTTTTGAATTGAGAGCATTCAAATCTAAGAAGAAAAGTAATGTACTAGTATGTAATAAAACTTGATTAAAATAAGGACTAAAAATTATATTAAAATTAATATTAAACCATCGAAACAACCAAAGGTGTTTGGCTGCTTCAGCCTTCTTAGAACATGATAAAGGCTGATGAGCAATAACTTTAGTCAGAGAAATCCTGATAAAATATGATTGTCAAGCATCAAAAAACAGTACTCTTACCAGAAATTGAACACAAATTGATTATTTTAAAATTTATATATTTTTCTATATCGTCAAATCATATATATTTTTCTATAAAAAAGGGGGTTCTAATTTGCATGTGTAAGGTGGGGAATCTAATCTCACTCTCATGTCACTTTTATGCTAATTATATAAGCCAATAAATATCAGCAAACATATAATGTGTGATGCTTTTGCATGTTTGATCTATCGCCACTTGGATTTTTTTAATCAAAATGTTATATTTAAATATATTAAAAAGTTATTTGTTTTTATCATTTATCACTTAATATGTTTGGATTAGATTATTTTAGTTTTTTTTAAATAGTTAAATCACTTAAAGACATAAAAAAAATTACTAAAAAAATAATTTCTGATTTTTATCATAATATCAAATCACTTAAAAAATTCTAAGTATACCCTTCCAAAATACGATATTTTTAATATTATCATAATTTTATATTATACATTTTAAGGCAAAGAAAAAAAATTATTCGAATTTTAGGTTCAATTTTTCCGAACTTTCAACATTATTCGGTTTTAAGACAAAAAACAAACGATGCCAAAAAAGTGGCATAATAAATAAGAGGAATGAAATTATAAGATGACCAATTGAGTCTACTTATACTTATCCAATTGAGTGAATTTTTAGTTTTTTATCATACACAATATAATAATTTGAATTTGAATCATTACCAAATCGAATGATGACTCTTTACCTTCTGCGGTAGTCAATTCTTAAGGTTTAAAAATTGTAAAATGTAAGTTCTGAGAAACAAAATTGTAAAAGGTAATATAAAATAGTTAATATATTTTTATGTATGCATAGTTTACAATGTTCAATTAATTAAAATAGAAGAAACAAAATCTTGGTCCGGACGATTTCATTCTAGGATCCTATCTAAAAAGACTTCCCATCAATCTGGAGTTTCTACTTATATATGTTGAATAATTCCCTCTAACCAGGTTATGTGCGATTTTCAGATTTATTTTTTTGAAAGGAAAATATTTCATTCTCTATTAATCTCCAACAATTAGGAGATTTTCAAATTTTTAATTCTCTATTATTATATTAGTCTTTTTTTTTTTTTCAAGGAGTCTGTGACCTTGGGCTTATGTCATCTCGAGTGAGATTTTTTAATAATTACATAAAATTAATTAATTTAATTTTTTTTTTCATTTGCAAAAATGTAAGACAAGAGAAAAAAAAAAAAAGTGTTTGATGAGTTGTCCCAGTGACGCAACTTCCCTAGCCTCAGCTTCATGACAGGTAAAGGGCAATGTTCAAAACCTACTAAAGTCATAAAATGTGGCAATTGACACTTATTTGTGGACAATCTTCTTTTGGTTATGGAAGTAGATTTTCAGACCACTTAATCCTGATAAATTTTGATCTAGTGTCAGGTGATGTAAGTCTAAAAATGAAAAAAAAGAAAAGAAAAGTTTTGGCTTAAAGTAAAATTCCAAGCATACCCTTAGTTTTTTCTTATTTGGATGCAGGTTTCAACAATGAGTTGAATAACACCATCAAGAGGGGACATTTTGCATTGGAATTTGGCTAATGCAAGGGAGCATATAATACAAAAGAGAGACTGTATTAAAATAAAATAGAAACATTGAATTAATATGACTTTGGTTACCAAGTTTTAAGTATAGTGTCTCGATCATTATCAACTATGGGAGCTTAACATTGTTATCAGATTATAAGCACCATTAATTTACAATTAATCCATAACTTAACATCCATCATAATTAGCAATGCAACTCTATGGTATCAATTATGTTCATTAAGATTTTTCTTAAAAAAAAAAAATTCTTGTTCAATAAGAAAAATTTTGATTAGACAAATGTATCTTGTTATCTGCACAGATATAAGGTGTTGTCTCATTATCTAAACAAATATATGGTTGTGGTCTGGTCTTCCTGACCTCTTGAATTTTTTTCTTTTTTACTTGTTCAGTTACCGGATTGTATGACTTGAGATGCTAACAAATGGCCACATTTATTGGTGTTTGGCTAACTCTTTTAATTTTTTGTTTTTACAAAACAGATATATTAGAAACCAATTTATTAAACTTAAAAATCAACTCACAAGTAAGGTGGTTTAGTGGTTAGTCACCTCCACTTGTTACTTCAAGTAGCAGATTCGAGTATCAATAAATCTCACCTTTTGTATTAATATTTACAAATGTGTGGGTAGACCTCTCCCGATATATAAGAGTAGTTATCCGAATTGTGTTACTAGAAATTGTATTATTAGAATCTCATCTGGACTAGTCTTGATAGTTCTTTGACCCTTAATAAGACATTTGAAAACAAGAATATTAATAATAATAATTAATCACTTTTAATTATCCAAGATTTCAATTAAATTTTGTTGATAAATCGTAGAAGAATTTGAAAATCACCTGCATTCCCTCAATAATATTAAAATCAAAACTGATAAAACATTATGATAATCAATAACCCTAAATTTTAACAAAATAATTTGTTAAAATTAGTACAGCATAAAGCTGGAGCATGGATGCGTTTCAAATGAGGAAACTGTTGTCTCAGAAGCCAAAAGATCAAAGTAAAGGAATGTACTCTTAAACACACTAAAAGTAAATTAAAATAATGATTAAAGAACAAGTATTTGAAAAATCAAATGGTGTTGCTGTTTCAGGTTCCTTTTCTTCTTATAATATGATAAAGGCTGCAAACGTGAATTTCAACTTTCTGCAGATAAATTTTGATAATAAAAAATATGGCTTCTAAGCATCAACCGATAGTACCATTTCCAGAAACTGAGCATATATTGTTTATTTCAAAAAATAAAATATTGGTTAAATTGTTTAAGACAAGAATAATTAACAGGGCAATTATTATAAGAATGCATCAATTCTAAATTTGTTTTGGTAGGTATAATCAATAGCATATATTTATTTGAAAACTGCATTTTTAGTACGATCACAATATGTAATTATATTGTGGAACAAGTCCTCTTTCATTTAATTTGTTAAGTGAAGGGTAAGGTGAGACTCAATCACTTGTACAAATATAAAATAAAAAATACACAATCACTCAACGGGTATGAATATGTTTTTATGAGTTATTTAATAGACTTAAAATGATTAAAAAAAAATGTAATGACATGTAGGTATCAAATAAAATTGCTTTTTATTTGATATAATATTTTATTTAAAGAAAAAAAATATATTTTTTTAACTAAACTCTATTTGAAATAGTTTTTAAATAAGTAAAAAATTAATTGATAGTTTTCTAAAATTATTTATGGATTTTTTTTTTTTTTTTTTAAAAAAAAGAGGTTTGTGTTTTATAGAAAAGAGTAGGCATAACCTTCAAAAATACTCTGTAATGTATTTTTCGTATGTTTAACAAAAGAAATAGGAAAAGTTATATTGGATTTAAAAAGAAAAACAAAGTAATGATTTGTTTACTTTCACATAGTCAAAATAACTTGGAATCGAATTGATTTGGAATTAGATTGACATATTAGAATCAGAATAAGTTGTTTACTTCAATTGTAGAAATTGTAATCGGAATCAATAATATTCCTTCTGAATTTTGAGATGTTTACTTCAATTTGAAATTAGAATAGATTGTTTATAAGCTACAAAAATATCATTGATTGGAAATATATATTCCTTTAGCATTTTTGAAAGAAAATCATTTTTTTTTTTTTGCCATCAAGAAATATGCATTTTTATTATAACAATATTATGCTTATTAAACTATTTTTAATAATAATAATAATAATGAGTTTTTAATAATAATAATGCTATACCATTGATAAATATAAAATAAGTTTTTCCCACAATTTTTATTTCCAATTTTATCTTCTTTTTTTTTTTTTGAAAAAAAATATAAAAATTTTTTAATATTTAAAGGAGACTGAGAATAAAAATCTTAAGAGGGTAAGTGCAATAGAAATCACATTTCATAACTCTAAAATATTTTTTTTTGAGATGTTTACTTCAATTTAGAATCGAAATGAATTGTTTATAAATTATAAAAGCGTTATTGATTAAAAATATGTATTCCTTTAGCATTTTTGAAAGAAAATTACTTTTATTTTTTACCATCAAGAGATATGTATTTTTATTATAACAATATTATGCTTATTAAACTATTTTTTTAATAATAATAACAATAATGAGTTTTTAATAATAAGTTTTTCCCTCAATTTTTATTTCCAATTTTTTCTTTTTTTCTTTTTTTTTTTAAAAAAAAAGATATAAAAGACTTTTTAACATTTAAAAGAGAATGAGAATAAAAATCCTAAGAGGAGTAAGTGGAATAACAATCCCATTCCATATCTCTAAATTTGCGTTAGATCCATAATTTCATTTCCATCGTTGATTATTTTAGAGCAAATAAACATAAATAATTATAGTCATTTTTCATTTTTATTCCTAATCTCTTAAGTAAAAACACCATAAATTTGTTTACAAAGTAGACATTAAGCAAAAAAAGCCTTTTGAAACATATCACAAACAATTCATAAGATTATTGATGAGTAGTTTTTTCTAACCAGTAAGGTAATCGAATCCCATAAAAAAATTGCATAAATTTGGTCTTTATTCAAATTTTTATGGTTTGAGTTGGTAGAAGAACACATGTTAATAGAATTCTTAAAAAGAATATTTTATCTAAAAACATTTAGAATTTATCTTTGAACAATAGGGGACCATAATGTGATGGTGTAGGTTGCTTACCATTTCTTTTCAATGAATAGAGTCATGCCATTCAAGTGGGCAACTAGAGATTTCATCTATGATATCTAGTTTATGTTCTTCGCATAAAGTTAATTTCCAGTGGCATATTCTATTATATACCATATCGGGAAAGTTGTGTGCATGCATCCTTCCAAAATCGTTAATCGTATGGTTTTTCTACTAATTTATTAGGCCAACATAGTTGAATGAGCACATGGGATCTTTTGTTTTTTTAAGTACATATGTTAAAAGAGACATATTCTTTACATTCATTTTTTATAATTTTATTCTTCTAAAAGCATAAAGGATTTATTTTAAAACATTGAGAATTTGAGACTCACACCCACCATCTTAATAATATGATATAACAGACGAACTATTAAATTAATCTCATCACATTTTTTAAAAATATAACATTAAAAAACTTGAAATAATCAAATTTTACTAAAAATATAATTTTTGCTATTTTAATTTTTATTTAATGAATTTTATTAATTTCTCATAATCACTTTTTTTTTAAAAATTTCCTGTTGACTGTCTTTTTTTAGAGAGAGCTTCTAACAATATTAAAGTAGATTTTATAATTTAATTCATTGAATTTTTAATAAAAAAATCAATGTTTGTTAAAGAGATAGTTCTTCTGAACTATAACGCTATGTTTGGAAGGCAGGATATAACATTAAATTAGACTCGTGGTTGTATATGAATTTTAAATACAATGTTGGGGGTAGGAGACTGGAAATACAGACAATGTTTTTAAATCCCATAAACACAAGTTACTCATAACCGTTTCCCAACATAGGTTTTGCTTTATCCTATGAACACGGGGATTGAATTCTCTTTCCCTTTGTCTTGGACTAGCTTCATTTGCCTTTCCTTAGTAACTTCATGAAATTATAACATTCTCTCCCTTAAAATCGAAAAGGCTATTTTGCACATTGTGATAGAAGAATTTTTTGTTAGAAAGCTTATAAGAGAAGAAGAGGAAAGTCAGTAGAGAGGGATGATTTAATTTATTTCCATCTTATAACAAATTATAACTACTGATTATATTTATAGATCAGTTTACCAACAAAGCAATAAAATAGGAATCACTCTAACTATTAACATTGAAACAGGGAACTCCCACTTGACACTAACATCCAAGCCACTTCCTCTCATTATTTGCTATTAACTCAACTAAAAAACAAATGTCAGTTAAAAATCAAAGAGCACGAAGACCTGGTCCACACCAAGTAAGATTACCATGCAAAGAACTCATGCACTGGTTATATCATTCCACCCCTCTTAAAATGTCCTTGTCCTCAAGGACAAAGAAAAACTATCGGCGATATCTTTTGGTCGGAAAATACTTTCCTTCTTGGTCCATATGTTAGAACCATACGATCGGTTAATCTTCCCGATGAATGAGTGGAAGAAAGTTCCTAAAAAGGCACAGCGGTAGGCATTATTGCTGCAGAGGATGTTGTGATCATCGTTGCTAGACTATCGAAAAGGCCTCTGCTAAACTGTCGATGTCGAAACTGGGGTTGTCATGGCCGCCTTCCTAGTAGCTGGAGCTGCTACCGTCTTATAGTTACCATTGTTGCTGCTGCTGATATTGGCAGGGGAAGACGATAGATTCGAGAGCTTGTGAATGGATCGAAGTTCAATACGCATCCTTTTGAGAGTTGACTGAACTTGGAATAACCTAGACTCGATTCGTGCTAGGACTATATCCATGGCTAAACCAGGCTTTGATATCAAATGATAGGAGAATTTTTTGTTAGAAAGCTTATAAGAGAAGAAGAGGAAAGTCAGTAGAGAAGAATGATTTAATTTATTTCCATCTTATAACAAATTATAACTACTGATCATATTTATAGATCAGTTTACCAATAAAGTAATAAAATAGGAACCACTCTAACTATTAACATGGAAATAGGGAACTCCTACTTGGCATTAACATCCAAGCCACTTCCTCTCATTATTTGCCACTAACTCAACTAAGAAATAAATGTCAGTTAAAAATCAAAGAGCACGAAGACCTGGTCCGCACCAAGTAAGATTACCATACAAAGAACTCATGCACTGGTTGTATCACATTGTTGATGTCAAAATTAGTCGCATCAATTACAACAATAATAAATATCTATTAAGAATTACAAATCTAATACCATAGAAATGAGTGTGGAATCTTATAAAGATCCCTCTGGATGTCTTGAGCCCGTTCTACGAAGAGGATTTCTTCCTTTTGGCGAATTGCTCTTCCTCTTGGCTACTTACAAGACTAAAAAGAGAGGTTAGAGGTTACCGACGCTTCACCAACTAAAACTCTACGACACTCAAGTTAACAAAATTCTTAAGGTGAAGCCCCTTAACTACTAGGCTAAATAATAGAAGAAAAACGGTGTAAGAAAGAAAGTCTAGTCTATTCTATAAATGAAGTCCAAAAACAACATCTACTATTTGTGAGGAGTTCTCTTTGAAGAGCTTCCTCGCACATTAGAGTGTTCTTGGATTAGTTAGAATAACTTAACTCACTTTGAACAATAAATGTTTTTTTATGCTTCTTTCTCTCTTCTAGTGTTAGCTTCTCTCTCTTCTTCTCACAATTAACACTCCTTTTATATTCCCTTCACTTACACATTTGTATTTCTATCACTTAACTTACATTTTTCTCGTTGCTTTCTTCTTTTTCTTGTCTCTCACTCCTTGTTTGACTGATTCAAGCATGGAAAACACATGGTCTCTTCCCTTTCGTCCTTTCGATCGTGATGCCACATGGCATGTTATCAGCCTTTCCTTTTTTTTTGCTTGTTGTCTGACGCTTACTGCTTTGTGATAAATTCCTTTGTAAAAATAATTTTATTATATTATTTTGATAAGAAATTTTAACAAACTTTTATTTATATATCTTTAGAACATTAATAAATTTTTTCTTTAAATTTAATTTTTCTATTATTTTTATTAATTTTGTTAATAAACCCTACATATTACATCAAAATTAAATATATATATTTTTAATTTTTAATTTTATTTTTTGATGTTCTCTTTAATAGCAACTTAGATTTTATTCTCACATTCTTTCTTTGTTTCTTCTTGTTTTTGACAGTTTCCATTATTGAAAAATTTGTTTTGCAATCTTCTTGATGGGCAGATTGGCCCCTCTAGCTCTTTAGTAATTAAGCTCGTTTGAATCAATATTGTTCGAATGTCCCCTCATTCGAAAAACATTATTAAGTGTTTTAAGAACATATGTTGAAAATTGAAAAAAAAAAAAGATATTAATATATAGAAGAAAAAACATATAAAATCATTCCATATTTCTCTTTTAACGTGCATGTGTCCTCACAACATATGCTAATATGATCCAAGAATTAAAAAATTGCTTTAAAAATTTTGCTTTGTAACTTCTAAATTTTATAATTGCTCAATTTAGCCCTTTCAAGAGAGTTTCCTGACAACCACGTTCGATTTACTTTTTTTTTTTTTTTTTCCCTTCCTTCCTTTCAAAAACAATTACAAAAAGTATATATGAGGTTCAAGCTAAGTATGGAAGAACATGGTGCAATCATTTACCAACCATGCTGATCTACAAATTGTGCATATTTTGACTTTGGAATTTTTTATATCCTATTATGTACTATAAACAATTACCAACCACATTTTTAACATGAACTATTTTTTAATTGCAAATTATATCACATTTATCATAGCTAAATTTTAAAAATAAGAATATGTTTAATTAAGTAAGAATTACAACTCCATTTATAATTTAAGTAGTCAGTGCACTATTCTTTCAATTTGTGATAAGAGTTTGAGTTTCATCATACGTATTTATCAGCACATATAGAGAGAGTTTTCTCTCTTTTTATTGTGGGAGTAGATATTTTTTCATATTATAAAAGTAAAACGTATAATGTTGTATAAAAAATATATATAATATTATTTAATCTTAATAGGTATTGGTTTATTCATGATTATTGTTATGAATTATTTTTGTTGTACATAAATTATTTTACATGATAAAACTCATAAAAAAAAACTCATGATTTATTATTGTTTTTATCATTAATTTTTATTTTTTTTACTTTGTTATAAAATATCATCTCTAATATAAATATTTGGGTCTACCACTAGAACTAGTGCATAATCAACTCATAATTGGTATGCTTTTATTTTTATATTTGTATCAAGAATGTTATTTTAAGAAATTTTAATTACAATCTTGTAAAAGATGAAACTATATATCTTTTATTGGTTATATAATTTAATTATTTTTATTTCATATATTGTCCTTTTAGCAATGTAAGGAAACATTCCCAAAAAAAAAAATATTCATATAACTTAGTTTTGTGATGTTATAATTATTATATAAAAGTTTCATTTTTCACATATATTTCTGAGTCCACCTCTAGTGCATTGCATGTGGACTATTGATTAAACATAAATAAATGTTCATTAAGTCGAAATAGATAAAAATAAAGAAATTTAATAGCCAATCGCTAAGAAACTGAATTTATATTTGTGAGTACTAAGGAGAAAAGAGTTGTATGTAGAAATGAGTACTCTTGACTATGTTAAAACCGATAAAGTAAGTAAATCTAATGGTCAATAGCTAAGAAATTAAATTTATTATATCAGTGCGTACTGAAAAAAAAAAAAAAAAAGCCTAAACCGATAAAAGTAGGTAAATATAATGGTTAATAGCTAAGAAATTAAATTTATTATATTAGTGCGTACTGAAAACAAAATGTGTATGTATGTATATATGTACGTATATAAACTAAAAATGGGGGCAAAGTGAGGTTAGAGGAGTGGTGGAGATGCAACCTCCACTCATGCATGTTTTAGATTCAAACGCGCACCCTACTATATATGTGGGTTTCTTTTGCTTCACGTATGATTGGGAGCTATTTTTGGGACCATACCTTAAAGTCATATCCCCGTTAGTCCTAGTTGTGTTCTAAGCTAAGTACCAGTAATTATAAAAAAAAAGTAGAAATGGGTGTTGACTATGTTAAAATAAATAAAAATAAGTAAATTTAATGGTTGATAGCTAAGAAACTGAATTTACAATATAAGTGCGCATTGAGAAGGAAAGAATTATATAATAATAATAATAATATATTATTTATAAATTGTTAGGACCACGACTATCAATAAAAATCATGTATTACATCCGAATTAAATAGAATAATTTTTTATTTTTTTTAGGAGAAATAGTATAATGAATGATTTTGATTGATAGTCCTAATAATTTAGAAGGTAAAACTCATTAACATTAGTAGTTTTTTTTTTTTTTCTTTTTTATTGTAGAAGTAGATATTCGAATAGTACAAGTAACAATGATTTCGATAGTTTTTAATAGCTTTGCTCAATTCAGAGTAAACTTTAAAAAAAAAAAAAATAGTTGAAAGAGTCATGACTTTGTCAATTACACAAATTTTACCTGATTTTAATGTTATGTAAAAAGGAAGTAAAATAAATAGGAATTTTATGTAATCATATGAGTGATAATTTTTTATGTAAATACATATCTATCAAATTTTTCACATAACTAAATGATCAAGTAGTCAATACACTTTTCTTTTACATTTAAAATAAAATTTTGATTTTTTCTTTGTATTATGGGAGTGGAAATCTCTTGGTAGTTTATTTTCAGGCCCTAATATTGCACGAGTGGATATCTCATAAGTTCAAACTCCACAATGAATACTTACCAACATGTATGATTAGTTTTATTCTATTATTAAAGAATATCTCCTGATGTTATAGACGTAGAACTTCGAGCCCTAATTGAAAGAGTGGATATTAATAATTTTTTCTCTGTATTGTAAGAGTACATATATGTTGGTATTAGAGGAGTAGATTTTAGAATCTCAATTTTAAATGAGTAGATATCTCCTAATGTTATTAAAGTAAATTTTTGAACTACATATGTAGAATTTAATCTCACCATCTTCCAATTAATACTATAAAAGGGAAATTACAGTGGACCTCCTGAAATTTAGGTTTGAGACACCGAAATAAACTAGTTGGATTATTTTACACCATTCTTAGCCTTGAAGGGGGTTTTGTAGAATAATCAAACTTGTCCATTTAGGTGTCTCAAGCTCAAACCACAGATGGTTCACTATAATTTCCCTTGTTATTGCCCTCAATTTTTTACTTTTGAAACATACAAACTCGAAAAGGTAACTAAGAGGGGTGTATTTAATCATGACTTTAAAATATTTTCATAGACATTTTTAAGTGAATAATTTTTGTAGAATTTAATAGACTTCTAATGATTTTACAGATTTATAAAAGACTCTTATAGACTTAATTTATAAACTCTTTTTTAAAAGACTTTTATAAACTTTCCTAAATTTTTATAGACTTCCACATACTTTCATAAATTAAACTTTTACTAACTTATAATATAATATACACTTTATAAGTTAATAAAAACTATATTTATCACGTTAATAATGATGAAAAAATATGACACATAAAATGAAAGTAAAGTCACCTCAATTACATAAATTGTAATAAAACACTAATTACTTTAAGTGTTTCATTATTCATTTTATATCCTTTATGAAAAATAAAATCTCTAATGCCTATTACTATCAATAATCTTAACATCATTCTAAATATCAATAGCTACAACAGTCTTCCATTCATTAATATGTTCTTTTTGTTGTTATTGAGTCTCAAAGAAATTAGTTAAAATCATAATATTTATTAACTGGTAATGATGATTCAAATGACGAAAATTCATAGATATTGATAGACTTTTATATATTTTCATTTACTTGTAAAATAAAAATGTATATTTTTTAACAAATTCGTGCAAATTATACACTTTGTAAACTATATTTTTCATCTCAATAGAAATGTTTTCTTTTGACATAATGTAAATAAATAGGTGAAAAATAACTATCAAAATTAATGTTTTATAAATTTCAAACTGATTAATTTTATGATACTTTATAAATATTAAAATTGATTACTATATTCCAAATATTAATTAATCAAAAATAAAATTCAAGAAATTTTTTAACAAGTATATAATAGAAATAAAAGTTGAAAAAAATATCATATGTATAGATATATTAAATAATCAAATTTAAAAATTGAATTATTTTAATACACCACTAGTTGAAAAATCACCTAATATTATTTTTTTTCTTTTTTATTTGAAATAGAGTTTTTTCCTCTTATTTTTTAATATAAAAAACAAAGATTCTAATTAATTTAATTGATTTTAAAGTAATGATATTTTTCATTTAGACATTTGTGAGTTCTATTTTCATTATTTATAAGTAAGAAAACTAAATTGTTAGTTTACTATGTAATAGTTAATGATAGTTGTATTGTTTATCATAAAAATAATAAGATGATTTGGATCAATATCCATCTAGATATATATATTTTTTTCTGTATTGTATTTATATAAATATAAATTTTAATTTTTTTTTTTTAAGATTTATTTAGCCGTGATCTAATTCCTCAATTTTGATTCACACTTAAAATCTTTTATAAACTAATATATTGATGTCTTTTGGAAAAGAAGAGGTATAATAAGATTCAAAAGTTAAAAAGCTAACAATTTAAACATAGGAAAAAAATTAACCATTATAATTCACAACAAAATAGAAGTAAAATATATATATGTGTGTGTCTGCAATTTTAAAATAAGTGAAATATTTTTATTTATGGTAGATTTAAATATAAAAGTGATTGTGAGGTTTGCTTCTATAATCAATAACAAAAGTCTACAAAATTTATTAAAATTTTAACTCTATAAAAGTTATTGATATTTTAAATACTTTATAATTTTTACAAACTTTTAAAAAATCTTGATTGAATATAACATAATTTTTATCAACTTTTTAAAAATCATTCAAAATTTATATTAAATATTATATGATTTTTATAGAATTTTTAAAAATTTTTATTAAAAATATCTAAATTTTTAAACCTCATAAAAGTCATAAAATCTTTCCACTCAAACATTCAGACGCATTAGTTAGGAATTTCTTTGATTACTCCGTGGCTTCCAAGAAATCGGCAGTGGCAGTTGAAGGATTGTATACAGATTACAGTAGTAGGAGCGCACCCCTTCCCAAAAGATCCAGAAATTAAAAAAAATAAAAACAATAAAATAAAAACGCTAGAGAAGCTTTGAAATTCGAAGTCGAAAACAAAACAAAACGCAACAACCGCATGTCTTATAGAAATATGTGAGGTGAAGGCAGGAATTATTTTAGAACTTGCGCCTTAACCAACATTTTAAAAAGGGTTGAAGAAATTATTTTCTTAAAGAAATATAAAAATATTCATTTTTATTTTTAAATTACTGATAAACATAATTTATATATATTTATTACCCTTAAATATAGATTTATTAGTCCAATTTTGTGTTGAATTTATTCTAATTAATTGTGTTTTTGGTGAAACAGGAATAAAAGAAGATTTGTGTGTTGAATGAGGAAAAATTCCAATTTTGATTAAGTCAAAATCCAAGTCAATTAAGGATTCAATTCTTGCTTAAAATTATTTGTCAAACAATTAGGAAATCAGTTGAGACAAGGAAATTGATCAATAAAGGAAAAAATCAAATTTGGAAGCAAATCAAGAAAAGAAGAAAAAGGTTGTAGATTTTGAGAAAAAAATCAAAGTTTACTATGTAATTTATGGAAAGGCCAAAAACGGTGTGTTACTATTAAGGCAATTTTCAATTTACAAATTGAGACTAGTGGCATAGTATAAAAAAAAAGCTTGGAGACAGAAAATAAGGGGGAGAAAAGAGTTTTGAGACGGCTGAGGAGAAAGAAGATAGCAGCTTTGGTGGAGAAAACGAAGAACAAGAGTGCAGTAGAGAGATAAGTTAACAGCCAAAGTTCATATACATCATGCCGGGTTTTAATTTATTCTTTGTTCTTGAATTTTCAATGATTGCTTAATTTTCTTTTCTGAGGTGTAAGATGAAACCTTATTAACTTTGTAATATTTTTGCTATTCAAGTATTATTCTAAATTGTTTTGATCTTTAATGTTTACATAATTCTTAGTTTCATTAATTGATAGAGTAAAATTGTTTCACCTTTAATATCATGTATTTCAGGTAGTTACGAAATTATTTTATTAATTTGACTTTGAATTGAAAGGTTTAAATATAAGATTTTTGATTATTTGTTTTTCAATATTGGATACATATAATGCTTAGATCTTATTAATTTCAAGTCTTGAAGTAAGAATTACAGAAAATTTATTTTTGAAGCTTAATTGATAAATCCTGAGAAAACAACAGATTGATTTCTAAGTTGTTTCTTTAATAATTGAGAATAATATTTTGAATAGTAAAACATTATAAGTTGATAATGGTGGATTCTGAACCTCAGATTTCTTGTCTATTGGTTGAATTTTGCAATTTAATATTGTTTTGTTAATTTAGAATTCTATTTGTTTTAGTTTTAATTAATTCTCAATTTTCAAACATTGTTAACTAGATTAGAATTAAATTTAATTTAGATTTAGATTAATCTTTTCTCAATCTCTGTGGGATCGACCTCGTACTTGCATAATCTGTCTTACAATAGATTCGTGCGCTTGCGAGTATTAAAATTTGCACAACAAGTTTTTGGCGCCGCTGCCGGGGATTGTTAGAAAACTTAGTTTAGTCTAGATTATTTAATTCTTCTACTAGTTTTAATTTAGGATTATTCTAATATATTACAAAAATAAAATAAAAAATAAAAAATAAAAAATAAAAAAACTGTTTTTTTTTTTTTTTTTACCTTTGTCAGTGTCAGTTTATTTTGGTTTTATTTGTGTTAGTCTATTTGTTTTGTTTTTATTCTTGTGTGTTTTTAATTTTATTGTTGGTGTTTTGCTTTTATTTTATTTTATTTTTTTTTTATATTTTGCCAGTTATCTTGTTTTATTTTTTTTTATTTTTATTTTTTATTTTTTAGAGACTTATTTTTCTTGGATTGCTTTAGAGACAATTAGAACTAGAGACTTGTGGCTAGGATCTGTGCTAGTTTATGCGTGCTTGGAATCGTGAATTGCATCAACGCTTAACTAGGATAGACATTTCAGATTCAAATATGGCAGAAAATAATGTAGCACCTGTAGGAAACAATGATGTAGTGGAAAATATAGTGCCTATAGAGAAATCTCTTAAAGAATATTTTTCACCAGTTGCAATTAATCATCCTTCTTGCATAGAGTTGCCACAAACTAGGGCGACTCACTTTGAGCTTAAACCTTCTGTGATTCAGCTTCTTCCATCATTCCATGGGTTAGAGAGTGAGGACCCTTACCTTCATGTCAAGGAATTCATAGACATATGTTCTACCTTCCGTTTTCAGAATTTTTCAGATGAGTCTGTTAGGCTTAGGATGTTCCCATTTTCTTTAAAAGATAAGGCAAAAGCATGGTTAAATTCACTTGCTCCTAGTTCTATCACTAGTTGGGACCAATTAAATTATAAATTTTTGTCTAAATTTTTTCCCATGTCTAAGACTAATGCCCTTAGGAGAGAAATAGCAGATTTTACTCAAAAAGATGATGAACAATTTTATGTCTGCTGGGAGAGATTTAAAGACTTACTTTTAAGGTGTCCCCACCATGGTTTTGAACCATGGAGACTAGTGCAATACTTCTATAATGGACTAACTGTGCCTAGCCGTCAAATGATTGAATCTATGCATGGTGGAAAATTCTTAAGTCTAGGTAGTACTGATGCTTGGCAATTCTTAGAGACTTTATCTGAAAATTCTCAACAGTGGGAGTTTTCAAATGAAAGGGAGAAACCTAAAAGAGGGGGGTTGTATGAGGTGAGCGATAATCTAGATCTGAAAATTGCATTAGGAAATCTTACTAGGAAAGTAGAGGCCTTAGCTTTAAGTCAATCTATGAATTCAACAATGAGTTCTAGGAATGAGTTGTGTGCTTCATATGTCAATCCAACCCCTACTTTTCAAGAGAGTTATGCTGAACAGGCAAATGCACTCAATTATAAAAATTCATCAGATAGCCCATTCTCAGCCACATACAATTCTAATTGGAGGAATCATCCAAATTTTTCATGGAGACAAAATCAGTCTCCAATAGGTTATGGAGGGCAACAAGTTGCTCCTTCTAATCCTTCACATCCTCCTGGTTTTCAGTCTACTCCCAATTTTGCTGCATCTCAAAGGAAACCTTCCTTAGAGGATACAATGCAACAAATGATGCAATCGCAGCAACAATTCATGCAGTCGACCCAACAATCTATATTAAAACTTGAAACTCAAGTGGGTCAATTAGCCACTGTCATAGGAGAGAGAGAGAAAGGGAAGTTACCTAGTCAACCAGTGCCTAACCCGAAGGGTCAGTTTGAGATAGGTTCTGTTTCTGATAGGAGTCATGATGAAGTCAAATCCATAACCACCCTTAGGTCTGGTAGAGAAATAGACAACCATGTAATTGAACCTGAGCCTAGGAAATCTAAGGTGAAAAAAGACTCTAGTAATGGCATAGTAGATGATTTACACCCTGATGAGTCATCTAAGAGATTTATAAATCAAGAGTCAAAAGAGAGTGATGTTCCTTCCATTCCTTATGTTCCTAAGGCCCCTTTTCCACAAAGACTTGTCCCTTTAAAGAAAGGCACACCATATAATGATATTTTGGAGGTGTTTAAGCAAGTTCGCATAAACATTCCCTTTCTTGATGCTATTCAACAAGTGCCTGCCTATGCTAAATTTTTAAAAGATCTTTGCACTGTGAAAAGAAAAACAAATGTTCCTAAAACTGCATGTTTGACTGAGCAAATTAGTTCCATAATCCAAATGAAAACTCCTGTCAAGTATAAGGATCCTGGATGTCCTACTATTTCTTGTGTTATAGGTGAGCATGTTATTGATAGAGCCTTACTTGATCTAGGTGCGAGTGTTAATTTATTGCCATATTCTGTGTATGTGCAATTAGGATTAGGGGAATTAAAACCCACTCCTGTGACCCTTCAATTAGCTGATAGATCTGTTAAAATTCCAAGGGGTATCATAGAGGATGTCTTGATCCAGGTTGATAAGTTTTACTTTCCAGTAGATTTTATTGTCATAGATACCCAGCCTGTTGAAAACATTAGTGCTCAGATTCCTGTGATTTTAGGACGACCTTTCTTAGCCACCTCCAACGCGATAATTAATTGTCGCAATAGAGTCATGAAACTTTCTTTTGGAAACATGACTGTAGAGCTCAATGTGTTTAATGTTAGTCAAAAACCTCAGGATAATGATGACTTATGTGAGGTTAGTTTTATTGAGAGTGCAGTCTATGATTCCTTTAGGCACTTGTCTTGTGAGGACCCATTAGAGAGATGTTTAGCTCATTTTGGCATGAACGTAGATGAGGATAGTATTGTTAGTGAGGTGAATACTTTATTAGAATCTACCCCATTACTAGATACTACCAAATGGAAATCCAAAATAGAACCTCTTCCACCTTCTGAGTCTGTACCTCTTCCATCTGTGGAGAAACCACCTAAGTTAGAATTGAAACCTCTTCCTGAGTCATTAAAGTATGTGTTTTTAGGACATTCTGAGACCTTGCCTGTTATCATTGCATCTGATTTAGAAAAAGAACAGGAGGATAAGTTGATTAGTGTACTTAGGGAGCATAGAGAAGCAATAGGTTGGACAATTGCAGACATTAGGGGTATTAGTCCATCTGTGTGCATGCATAGGATTCATTTAGAAGACAATGTTAAACCCACTCGTGAGCCTCAAAGAAGATTAAACCCTAACATGAAAGAGGTTGTAAGAGCTGAAACCATTAAACTCTTAGATGCAGGTATCATTTATCCTATCTCTGATAGTTCATGGGTAAGTCCTGTACAGGTAGTACCTAAGAAGTCTGGCATCACGGTAGTTAAGAATGATCATGATGAATTAATTCCTACCCGAATGCAAACCGGGTGGCGTGTTTGTATTGACTACCGCAAGCTTAATGCCGCCACTAGGAAAGACCATTTTCCTCTTCCTTTTATTGATCAAATGCTAGAAAGGTTAGCCGGTCATGCATTTTATTGTTTCCTTGATGGTTATTCCGGTTATAACCAAATTCCTATAGCCCCTGAGGATCAAGAGAAAACAACTTTTACCTGTCCTTTTGGCACTTTTGCCTACCGTCGTATGCCATTTGGATTGTGCAATGCTCCTGCTACTTTTCAAAGGTGTATGATGAGTATTTTCTCTGACATGGTAGAGCGGTTTCTAGAGGTGTTCATGGATGATTTTTCAGTTTTTGGATCTAGTTTTGATGAGTGTCTACACCACTTAACCTTAGTGTTAGTTAGGTGTAAGGAAAAGAACTTAGTGCTTAATTGGGAAAAGTGTCACTTTATGGTTAGGAAAGGGATAGTTCTTGGACATGTTATTTCTAATAGTGGTATTGAGGTAGACAGGGCTAAAGTAGACTTGATTTCTAGTCTTCCACCTCCTAGAACAGTTAAAGAGGTTAGGTCATTTTTAGGTCATGCAGGGTTCTATCGTAGGTTCATAAAGGATTTTAGTAAGATTTCTAGGCCTTTGTGTAACTTGCTTGCTAAAGACACCCATTTCAACTTTGATGATGATTGTTTGAGAGCTTTTGAGAAGCTTAAGACCTTTTTGACAACTGCACCTATCATTAGGCCACCAGATTGGAGTGTTCCTTTTGAGATCATGTGTGATGCCTCCGATTATGCCATAGGGGCTGTTTTAGGACAACGCATTGATAGACTACCTCATGTGATCTATTATGCAAGTAAGACTCTCAATGATGCACAACTTAATTATTCCACCACAGAAAAAGAGTTGTTAGCAGTGGTTTTTGCATTAGAAAAATTTAGGTCTTATTTGGTTGGGTCTAAAGTAATAGTCTATTCAGATCATGCTGCATTGAAATATCTTTTGTCCAAGAGAGATGCTAAACCTCGTCTAATTAGATGGATCTTGTTGTTACAGGAATTTGATCTTGAGATTAGGGATAAGAAAGGTTTAGAAAATGTTGTTGCTGACCACTTGTCAAGGTTAGTAGTCGAGTCTATAGATGAGCATGTGCCTATTAGAGAGTCCTTTCCTGATGAGCAACTCATGCTTGTGTCCCAATTTCCTTGGTATGCTGACATAGTTAACTATCTTGTTATTGGTCAAATGCCTACGCATTGGACTAAACAAGATCGTGTGAAATTTTTAGCCAAGGTTAAGCATTATTTTTGGGATGATCCATATCTGTTTAAGTATTGTCCTGACCAAATCATTAGAAGATGTGTGCCTGAGAGTGAACAATTAGATGTTATTTCTTTTTGTCATGATCATGCTTGTGGAGGTCATTTTAGTTCCAAGAAAACTGCTGCAAAAATTTTACAATGTGGTTTTTATTGGCCAAATTTGTTTAAAGATACTCATGCGTACTGTAGTTCCTGCGAGAGGTGCCAGAAATTAGGAAGTATTACTCGTAGAAATATGATGCCTTTACATCCTATTCTTATTGTTGAATTATTTGATGTTTGGGGTATTGATTTTATGGGTCCATTTCCTAATTCTTTTGGTAATTTTTATATTCTTGTTGCTGTGGATTATGTGTCTAAATGGGTGGAAGCAATTTCTTGTAAAACTAATGATCACAAGGTGGTGGTTAAATTTTTGAAAGAAAATATATTTTCTCGTTTTGGTACACCTCGTGCAATCATTAGTGATGGGGGAAAACACTTTTGTAACAGGCCTTTTGAGCAATTAATGAAAAAATATGGTATTACACATAAAGTTGCAACACCATATCATCCACAAACTAGTGGACAAGTTGAGATTTCTAATAGGGAGATTAAAAATATTCTTGAAAAAACGGTTAACCCAACTAGAAAAGATTGGTCTTTGAAACTTTGTGATGCATTATGGGCTTACCGTACTGCTTTCAAAACCCCTATTGGAATGTCTCCTTATCGACTTGTTTATGGCAAGGCATGTCATTTACCTGTGGAGTTGGAACATAGAGCTTATTGGGCCATTAAAAAATTGAATTTTGATTTTGATAATGCAGGTAATCGCAGGAGGCTACAACTTAATGAGTTGGAAGAAATAAGAAATGATGCTTACGATTGTGCTAAACATTACAAGGATCGAATGAAAGTTTTTCATGATAGAAATATTTTAAGAAAATCCTTTTCACTTGGTCAAAAAGTCTTGTTATATAATTCTCGTTTGCATCTATTTCCTGGCAAGTTGCGTTCTAGATGGTCAGGTCCTTTTATTATCCGAACTGTTTTTCCTCATGGTGCTATTGAAATTGAGAATCCTAAGAATGGTGATGTATTTAAAGTCAATGGTCAAAGATTGAAACCTTTCTTAGAGTTAAGAAGTCCGGAAGTAGAGGAAATATTGTTGAAAGATCCTGTTTATCAGGATTGACCTTCTTTTGAATCTAGACTTACTTTTATTTCTCTTGTTTATTTTTATTTTTATTTATTGTTTATTTTTTATAGGGTTTTTGTTATTTTATTTTTTCTTAGTATTTGGTTTTCGTTTGTGTGATTCATGTTAGTTTTAGTTTTAGTTTTTTATTTTATTTATTTTTTTTTAATTTTTTTTTTAATTATTAATGTATTTTAACGTGAATTCTTGATTTACATGATTGTGTTAGATTACATGATGGAGCAAACAAGGTGTGATCTCTTCCTTACTATTTTATATTGTCTATTTTTATTTCCTTACATCTTTTTATATTATTTGAGCATTTTTAGATAATCGATAAGGAAACATTGAGGACAATGTCTAAAATAGGTTTGGGGGTGGTGCAAAATGTTTTAATAATAAAAAAAAAAAATCATTTTTTCCTATTAATTTTTTTTTTTTTTTCTCTCTTGATTTTGAATTTTACCCTAATAAGTTGACTAATTACTTTGTGTTTGTTAATGGAGTCTTAATACATGTTTTTGGTTGGATATCTTTACTAAGGAATAGCCATGAACATCTTTGCATGATTTGAGACTGTTGAATATCATGATCTTAGTTAATTGAGTGGATGAATATCATGTTTACATGAATTGTGGACTATTAGTGGAGACTACCCTTGGTGAGGATTTGAGTTTTTTTTAGCGTTTCTTTTTGAGGGATTTATTTGTTTCTACTCCTAAACACTCTTCACTTTATTCTTAATAGATGATCTCTATAGGTTTTGCATTGAATACTAAAGAACAAATCATCATTGTAGATAACATGAGTTACTTTAATTTGAAAATTGATCGACTTCTTAGAAGTGATATAGGTAATTTTTATTCCATAAAAGTCTACTTTCTTACTTTGGATTGAGATACATCATAAACCCTTTGAAGTCAAACACTTTAAACCTTTTTCTTTGTTTGTCCTTATTAAATGACCCTATTGAGCCTTTAAATTGAGCCATGCCTGATAAAACTTGGGATCATACTATGTGGTGAAAGAAGAAAAGGGAATTGAAGTGTTAAGATTTATATGATATGTATAGGCATATGCATTAAAAGAAGTGTGTTTCTAAATAGTATTGTGAAAAAAAAAAAAAAGTGAAAATAGAAAAAAAAAGAAAAAAATGTAAGAAACACGAGTTTTGTAATGCCTAGATGTACAAAGGGAGATGAAAGTAGAAGGAAGAAGAAAGTATTGAATTGAAAAATTTTGTGATAAGAAAGAAAAGAGAAGAGAGAAGTTGTGGTGAATTAAAGAGAATAAATAAAGTGCTTTGGTATGATCCTAAGTTTTTTATTGAACCTGTACCTTAAAATTTTCTACATATCAATTAACCATAGCCCAAATACAACCTCTAATAAAGCCTATTGATCTTCAAGAGGAAGTACAATTTGAGAGTTGAAGTATGTCATCATGCTCTATCTACGTTCTTAGTATTTAATTCCAATCATGAGATCTATTCATTTAAAAGTGCGGTTCTTTTTAATGTCTATATTCATATGTGATGTAAATGACACTTGCTATGCCTTTACATAACCTCTGTCACATATGATTGCATGAGTGCTTGCCGTAGGATTCTTGAGTGCTATGAGAGATATTTTGTGAGGATTAGAGTCGAGGCGAAATAAGTCCATGACATGTGAATGTGGTGTTTTGAAATAAAATTGCTTTGAGAGTGGTGTGAGATTGTTGATGATTGTGTTTTAGATCATTAGTGACTTATCTTTAGTCCTGATACAAGATCATACATGTACGAGATTTCTGTTAATTTGCATTTAGTGAGAGGTTGATGAGTTATGGGTGGAATCTTTTAATGTTTGTGGGTATCATTGCTGGTAAACCCTCAGGAGACATAACTCCTCCTACTAGGGACACCTAGAGGTTTAAAGGCTTGTGACATACGCTCAATGTCATCGTGTTTACCTACGAAAATGGATTGTGTTTTTATTTTCTGTGTTTTTAGCTTAGGTTGTTTTAAAATTTTTAAGTTTTGCTTGAGGTCCAGCAAAATCTAGGTTTGGGGGTATTCCATCTACTGCCCATGAAACGATGGACAATGGAGATCTCTCTTATATTTTAAAACTTTCAATTATTTTTAATTTTTTTAATTTTAAATTTTAAAAGAAGATTAAAAATAATTAAAGTTGAAATTGTTCTTAAGTTGGATGAATTTGACTAACTATAATAGAATTTAACTAACGAAATGAGAATGTTGTGTAGCAAATAGGTAAATCTACTTCCTTCTAATTAAAAGCACATGTTAGAGGGTGTTCTTGCAATTTGTTTAACTTATGTTTATCCATTAATAAAATATTTTTTAGAGCAATCAATTTCCTCAGCTCCGTTTCTTCACTATTATATACAAAGGAAATAAAATATTTTTAGTTGAATTTGTATTGAAAATAATTTTTGTATATAATAATACCACAATGCCCAAATGATAATAAAAACTTATTAATAATAATTATATTGATTATAAAGTAATTAGAAGTCAATCTATCATAATATTAAAACAAATATATGATGTCATTTTTTTAATGTATATTTTGACACTCGTTTAAAAGCATCATATTTTGTTTTCTTAAAAAGATATAGAAGTTCTGTATTATTTTGTTAAAACACTAATAAAAAATCTCGAGAGAAACAAAAGAAAATCCACTGACCCAAAATCATCCAAAATCTTTGTCGGAGTGCGGTTATTCTTCTGTGTTCTTCCATGGGATGGTAAAAAGGAATAGATTCCTCCACGTTGGCTTCTGGGGCTTATCATTTCATTTCATTTTTTATTTTTTTATTTGTAATTTTTTTAATTGGGGTTTTTGGTTCTTTCATTTCAGTGCATTAAAAAGAAAAAGCAAAAGCAGATAGAAAGTGCTTAATTAGGAGGCAAACAAAAAAAAAAAAGCAAAAGTAGATGACGCCCGTGCCTTCCTAGCTCGCCCCCCAACTTTAGCTTTTGTTGCCTCACTTGTTTACCCATCTTCTTTTGTGCTTGGTCTTTGTCTCCTTGTTGGTGTTTTAGGATTTGTTTATCTTATTTGTAGTTAAGGTTACTGTTAATAATAATATTTGAATTCAGGGTGATTATTAATAAGTAATTTTATTCGTTTAATAAATCAACAAAATCTGATATTTTAAATGTATATTCAAGAATCAAAATCTACTACAAGTTTTAACTAAATTTTCAAATAAAAATCTCTGATAATTTACAAGACTCAAGTAAGCTGTACCCATTTTTTTTTACATTATATATATATATATTATGGGAGTCATACCCAATATTGTGGAAGACATGACGGGAGATTTTTTTTTTTCTCTCTAAATTCTATGTTAGAGTAAATATCTTAACTGTTATTATTGTGGGAATAAATACAGGAACTATGTATATAATGTTTAATTGTTTTAATATTTATTTGATTTATTTAATATTAATTTTTTGAATAAAATATTAATTATATTAATATTTTTCTCTTTTTTTAAAAATAATTGATGTTATTAAAATTGACATAAAAATTTTATCAAAATCAAATGCTACAAACATTATTAGATTGAGCACGGTGAGTTGCCTAAGTAGAAACAACCCTATTTGGGCATGCATGTGTGCCAAGAATAAAAAAACACCATTGGATTAACTACTTTCATGACATATGAGACTAGCCACAAACATATCCAAACGTTGTGTTTTCCCTGTTATTTTGAACTGTCATTATTATGGGAGTGAATATCAAAGTTAATCTTGAAGGGTATTAATACACATGATTTATTCAATGTTAATTTTTTAAAAATAATTTTATAAAGATTTCTATTTTTTATAATAATATTTATGTTATAATAATAATTATTATTATTTTATTTATAATAACTCCAAACACTAGATCGGTTGACTGTCGGGATTTACAATTATCTCAACTGAATGTATAGCTCGAAAATCTACATGCAAGATAAAAGAGGATGATTTACAAATTAGTGAAAAAATTACCATCATATTAGGTGACGGGTGAGGAATGAACCTTGACAAAATCCACTGCCAAGGTGGGTAACCTCCACTCCACTGAGACAACTCAGCTACTCATTTATATTATTAAAATTGACACCAGAACTTTTTCAAAATTAAATACTACAAACACGGCTCGATCAACCACTTTCATGACACGGAAGACTAGTCACAAACATTGTGTTTTCAATTATGATTTTATTGTTATCATATTTTTACGTTTTCTTTCACAGACATGCACATTATATGCTGTGCTCACAAGACAGGATCAATTGGCTCTGTTTTCGAAACAAATTCTTGCTCAAGTAGTAGACCATTCGATATGCACTTTTAATAGTTAGAACTTGGAATCGTATATGATTGGTACATTCAAATAATGTGCACAAAAAATAGTGTAGGTAAGGTTCAATCTCAACCATTCAAATAACATAGATCTAATGGTCATTGATCATATTAGAATTTGTATGAGCGCCCCCAAAAAGAAAAAAAGCTACTGGTCCTAACTTATCAATCTTTTTCCCCATCAATTGTTCACAATACAAGACTAGAATAGAATACTTTTTGAAATTTGACATTTTCACTTTCCAATTCTCACAAGGAACAATTGATGGGCCCACTCTAAAAGTAATCAATAATAATGGGCTAGGAGATTAGGGGCCCGTATGTTTCAACACTTAAAGTTGTAGACAACCAACAGAATGGGCCTTTGGGCTGCTATTAGAAATTTGTACGAGAAAATGAAAACTAAGGATTATTAATGGAGGATTTGATTTTAGGTTCAACGTATTATAGAACTCAATCCCTTTGAAGTGTATATCAAATGCTCTTAGTTGTTGCTCTCAAATGCGTTAGTGTTGTGGCACCAACCCACTTGCATAGTTTTTTAAAAAAGTAGAGGGGCAAGCCCATAAAATATGAGCAATTTTTTTACTTAATATCCGTAAAATTTTACACATTCTACGAGTAGTATTTTGAGCTGTGCGTTAGATTTCTATCTCAGTTTAGGTTTTTACAATTATCTAACTTAATGTTAGGATATCAAAAAAAGAAAGAAATGTTGTTGTTTCACTTCAAAATCTTATTCAAATCATATCGTAGTTATAGGAATGCCGATAATTCGAATCGGATTTGTATAAGGGTGATATTTCAACTTATATATGAATTTAGAATATAAGATCCATATCCAAAATAATGCAACCATACCATTTTCTTGCCCTTTTGTGGGATTCAAACATATTCAAGGACTGAATCCATTTGTACGGCAAAACAAAACACAAACTTTTTGCTATTTCGTTTCCTAGACAATTTACAACTAATAAAGCATAAAGCTGCCCAACCAGATGTTACTTAAATCACACCCAAATCATATCAATTCCAATCTTTAGTCTCTTTTGATTGGTAGTATTGATAAATTTTTGGTAAATTTCCAAAAAGCATAAAGTTGCATTATAAGTTTCCACAATTTCATGTCCAACTCATATCTAACATCTTTTTCACTATACATGTTTCACTTTATAATAAAGTTGTTGCAATTAATTGTATCCACAAAAATATATGATTTTTTTTTTGGGGTCTAGAAATCTATCTAGAATAGACCAACTATATACATGCATAGAAGATATTCATTAAGACCATGGGTCAATTTGGTCAAATGGTCTCAACAAGAATGCATACTCTCTATATTATCTTGACTTCATTGGAGAATTGACATTATCAAGGAGCTTCTCTCAAAAAAAAAAAAAAAAAAAAAGTAAAATTCATTTTGATCTCTAAGTTTTAGGAAATAATTAAAATTTTAATTATGTTTCAGAAAATGATCAAATCATCCCTAAACTTTTATAAAAGTGTCAAATTAGTTTCTTCCATCAGTTAACTGACGGTAAAAATATATATATATATATATATATATTTTAGAGACCATTATGAGTTGGATTTTTTAACTAAGCAACCCTTGTTCTCCTTTCAATAGGATCATTATGAGATAACATACTTATAGCATGTTGTTACATGACAATGTTATAAATAATGTTGAAGGTTAAATATGTTGATTCTATTTGATTAGATCTTAACAATGGTACGCAATAAGTGTACAATATTACAGAACATTTCTCTTAATTATAAGATGAATGATTAGATCTTACTACATTAATTAAATTTAATTTTAATTTTTTAACTAAGCAACATTAATTCTCCTTTCAATAGGACGAAGATTAATACTACATGGGCGCAACCATATACAAATCAAATAAAAGTTTAACTAATATGTGTGTGAATTTAATAACTTTTTTACAACATTTTAATTTCACATTTGTTTTCAAGCTCATTTTTAAATAATTTTTGCTTTTAACTTTTGATAGTAGAAAAAAATAAATAAAGACTCCTTGTTCAAAAGCTACAAGAGTCAGCTTTTTTCCAAAGAGTTTTTGAATGGTAAAAATTTATTTTTAATTTCAATCCAAACAGCTCCCAGAATAGCTTTTGAGCTCAGAAAGCTAAAAAATGGCTACCAAGAGCCATCTTCATGGGTTATGGTTCTGAATCTTTTTTGCTTCTATACTCTCTTATTGGTTGAAGAATTTCAATTCAGCCAACTGAATTTTAAAGTTGCTTTCTTGCTATGTCACCATTCACAAGTGATCATACCACTAGTACAAAGAGTAAACACTTGGATCTTCATTTCTATACTGGGCTCAACATCAGTGGGCCGACCACTTGAGCCCATCTCTTGACTCATTAAGCTTGAATTTACAGCATTTCAGTCTCATCCTAATAGGCAAAATTGTTGCACTTCTAAAAGTACTAAATCTGAAATTGGGCCATAAATTATATATAGAGCATTTAAGACTTTATTGTTTTGGTCGTGGATTTTTCAAGTGTTTTAATGAATGATATGGGTGCACCTACAAAATCAAACGGTTACAAATAGTACTACGGTGGCACTCAACAGAATTTACATGCCAAAAGATAGAGCTACATAGCTCATGAATTATGATTTTCGAGCGGTAGTTTTTGCAGCCCTGGTGTTTTTGTATGCGCATCCCATATTAGAATTTTATTATTATTTATAATTTTTCTTATAATAAATTTATTTAAAAGGACTCGTAACGTTTAAAGTTTAAAAATACTGTTATATGTCTCATCACAAGTTATATTAACCTCTTTAAGATCAAAACAAGAATAAACAACATTAAATTATCAAATGAGAACAATATTAATTAAAGCTCAATTATTAGATATTCTATTTGCTGTCTTTTGAAATATATGGTATCTAGTATCAAATCAAGACGAGATTTTGGTTATTTGAAATGTCTTATTAAATTTTTAAGAATAAATTAGTAGAAAGCCATATATAACTTGAGTGAGGGATTTACAAGATAAAATTGAGTTACTTCTTTTGAAATAGGATTTAGATTGCTTCGAAATTCAGAAAAAAACTCACCTCTGATATCTTTTACTATTTATAAATTGTTTTTCTACAATAACAAGTATTTCTTAACTTATTTATGAAATTGAAAATTTATCAAAACCATATATTACTTTAGACAATGATTTTGCAATATCAAGCACTCTCTACTTCTCTAAAGTTCACGTCAAATAGATTAAAGGCTTGCCAAAACCTATTGAAATTAAATATTATTTGTGCCACTTATATATTTACTTCTATAAATGAGAAACAATTACCCCAAAATAAGGGAAAAAAGTTGTCCATACAAGTTTTAATATTTGTTTGGTGGGAATTGAATCTCATCATCTTTTTAAATGGGATGGTGCCCGATTACTTGTACTAATTACAATGCAACATAGGGGTGGGCAAAATAACTAGGATCGACTCTATAAGCCCCTATCATTGATTTTAAACTTTTTAGTGTAAGAAGCTATGTTATGGAATGAAAATGATAAATCTCGTCAATATTGATATTAAAGTGATATTAAAGTGTTAATAGAAAGTGTAGAAAGTATTTCACCCTAATAGTAAGAAAAAAATCAAAAAAGGGGAAAATGGTCTTTTTGCAAATAAGAGATATATAAATAAGTGGTAAGATGATATTTTCTCAAAATAAGAATTTCACATAGATATATAAGTGATTAACATTTAACATTTAGTTAAAATTTAAATAAAAAGTGGAATGAAGTAAGAGGGGTGAAAAGGATCATTGTTTCCATTTAAGTGTCTATATATATATGTTGTGTGTTGAACTATCAACACTGAAAAATTTTAAGAGGGTGAGAGACTAAAGAGAGGGACAACAAAGGGGTGAAGTAGAGGAAAGGTGAGATTAAAGCTTTCTAAGCCATTTTTGAAGCTTCAAAACCAAATTTGGAGTTGATTCAAGCAAAATTAGCAAAACCTAAGAAAGAATAAGGTGAGTTTTTATAATTTTTGTCAAGTTTGATAGTTAGTTGGAATTGTAGAAGTGTTGAAGGTTGGGTTATTTATTTGATGTGTTATTGATAGAGTTTTGATTTAAATCAAGTATAAAACCCTAAGTAACTAAGCATAAAGCTTGGTTTACAAGAAATCATGCATGAAATGCTAGTAAGAATGTATATGGATGGAACCCTAGGTATGTAACTAAGCATAAATTAAGTGAATTGATATTAGCTAATGTGTTTGATGGATTGTCTAAGAGAAGGATCAAGTAAAAATATTGAAAAATGAAAGGAGTAATGTGTTGTGTAGGTATGTGTGTGTCACGATCACTATGAGAGATATGTGATCCCCTTGAGTTTTGATGTGATTGACATTGAATTCATACATGTTAGGTGTTAGAAAATCAATTGGGAAGATTAAAATTAAAAAAGAAAGGGAATGAGTTCAATGCCTTGCTTAGGGCTAGATGAAGGATATTAATGATCATCATATAATGCCACTTCATCTTCGTATTTTAGCATGATGAATGAACATACTCAAGCATGTTTCTAAGAATCCTAGTAGAAAGGAAATTGAGCTTAGAATGTAAAAATGGTGAGTTTTGATACGAAAAAGTATTTAAAAATAGGGGTTTTTGACTAGGAACCTTTACTCGACGGAAGTTTCTTTTCGAATTTGCTTCGTTGCTGATCTAAGTGAAAGATAGGGAGATGATTGGAGTGAAAACAGATGGAAGAAAGCGTAAGGATTGCTCACTACACACCATTCGGCCAAATGGAGTTTTAAATTTGGATTTTTCGTTCCAAGCTTCTGAAAATTATTTTGACCATGCCGGGGTGTTTCTAGATGATAATAAATAAGATTCGTAAAAAGAAACAGAAATTTTAAAGCTTCGATTGAGTTAGAATCAAGTTGGGAGGGTTGTAGTCAAAAGAGTGCTTTAAAGAGTTAATTGTGTTAAGAATAATGTGTATAGCTTTGTGTAGCTCATCGTAGCACACTCTAAATGAGAATGTGATATGCAGGTGAGGAACAAGCAAGCGGAGTACGAGAAAATCGTTGAAGATCCTTAAACCGCTTTGGATCGAGGTAAGTGTTACTCATACTTGTAATTCCAATTTACAATTAGTGTTGTAAATTTTAAGTTTATTATTCTTAAAAAGGTTTATAAATAAAAATTTTGATATAAAGGTTTTCGTCACATAAAGTGATCGTTAGATTCGTTTCAAAGCAAATCGAAAAACAAAATTGTTTTTACGAGAATTGAGTTAAGAACAAGTTGAAAAGGTTTGAAAAAGAAGTAGTTTTGTGCCTATGACACTTAGAAGAAAACTATTTTCAAAGATCATGTGTATACTCTCAATTTCATATTATCTAGCGCTACATTTGTGATGTAAAAAATTTCGCACGTAATTGCCAAGATTATTAGTTTATTTTGCATTACAATATGCGACGTAGAAAATTCTGCATGTAGATACAAAGAGTTCGAGCTTATTAGCACTACAATATGCGATGTAGAAAATTTCGTATGTAGTTACTCAAAGTTCAGATTATTTCACACTATATTTTGCGATGCAGTAAATTCTGCATGTAGTTGTCGAAATATCCCAATAGTGTCATGATTGGTGTCAGTTGAAAATCGTAACGTGACTTACCACATTGAGCGGCATACTTCATTATTGTGTGGTCAGAGTTTTAAGGGGTACACACGGTACTTTTAGTAATAAAGTTTTAGATTAAACCTTATGAGCATCGAAACAAATTATAAATACTTATGCGACAAGTATCATATTCCTACACTGATTAAATTAACGAATTTCCTTTGTTGTAGTGTAAAATCTGTTCAAGTGCTTTCACCGGGAAACAAAGTAAAAGAATAATTTCGTATAAAATATAGGTGGGTGAAATCGAAGGATGTACTATATGAATCATGTTTATATTTTGCGAAACTCGAAATCAAGAAGTGCATGTATCATATTGCATTTTGCTAACAACCATTACAAAACTTATATTTGATGTAAAAAGTAATGTAAATACTTTTATAAAGTTCTTTATGACATTCAATAAAATTTTGGGCATCAATTGCATACGTTTATGAATGATTGAATGATAATCGAAATGTATGTTTGTGGATAAAAAGAAGTTGGGTAGTGATTGAGAATAATTAGAAGCGTATTTTTATGCATGAAAAATTTGGAAACCTTAAAAATACAGCTGTTATACTGTTGAATTTTTATTAAAATTTGTTTTAAATTGAATTCATAAAATTAATACCAACCCAACTGCGTTCAAAGAAGCGAAATTAGTTTAGTCAAAGCAAAGTAAACCAGACAAATAATGAGAGGTTCACTCCGCAAATTTCTTTTAACTGATAGTAGGGTTACGAGAGGTCCGTTGAAGTGTTCGGCGAGACTCACTAGATACAAGCCTAGAGAGAATCTGGTTTGGGTCTCTTCAGACTCGACCCGACCTAACTCAAAATATAAGTTTTCATTTTTACTTCGAGTTAGGTTGGTTTTGAGTGTTTGAAAGTAACTAATTTTGGTTTTGGATAAAAAAACCAACCCGAATAGAAACCAACCTTTATTTCAAAATTTTTTTAAAAAAGGTGAAAATTATATAAAGCCTAAATACACACTCTTACTCTTAGTCAATCGAAGCCGCCTACCCCCTCACTCTCAATCAGCACTTATCTCAAACCTTTCAACCTTAGCCAACCATCGACCAGCCTAACGATGTCATCATTATCATTGTCTTCACTACAACCGTTAATCTTACTAGTAAGTTTTTCATTTTCTTTAATCATTCACCATTTCATTTTCATCAATTGACCGACCTGATGCCATCACTTTTTTCCCTCGTTTCATTTACTTCTTTCTTTTTTTGGGTTTCATTTTCTTCTCTCGACTTGGTTTTGAATGGTCAAAATCTTTTCTTCTTGTTAGATTCTTGGTGGGGCTTTTCTTTGTTTTCGAAAACAAGTTTTTGTTTTGTTTTGTTTTTGATTTTGTGTAGGTCTTGCTTTGTTGGTTGATGTTCTAAGAGATAAGAACATAACCAGTATGCACTTGGATTGCCATTGTTTAGTAGTAATAGAGGTTTTTGGTTGCATTAACATTGAAGTTGACAATTTTAATGACTCATTCCTAAATTTATTGTTGCCTTTGCAATTTCTACAACAATTATGATGTTTTTTTTTAGGTTTTTTCAATTATTTTTGTTTATTTTAATTTTTAATGATGGGTTGTTGTTAGTCATTTTTCAATTTTCTATAATAGATATTGCTATAGGGTTTTATGCGGTTGTCTTTATACTTTTTGAACATATTTCGTGGTTTAATAGCGATTGCTTTATTATAAATGTTTGAGTTGATGGTTTGTTGTAGAGGGTATTTTTATTTTGGTGAATAGTCTCTTAGATAGTTTACTTTTGCTATAACAAACAGTCAAATATGTGTTTTTTTTTTTTTTTTTTTTTTTTGGGTAATGAGATTAAATTGTTGTAAGATCAATAATTATTACAAAAAGTTGGAGCTATGAACCACTTGTTGGTATTTATTAAAGGCCCAATTGTAGGACCAAATCGACATGGATTGGACTGAACTGGACCGACCAAACAAAGTCAGTTCATATCGATTTCTATCATCACTTCAGCTAAGGTCGGGTTGGCTTGGGTCAGTTTTCAATTTTCAATTTTGAAAACCAACCCAAGTTGGTTTCGGATATGTTTTCTCCAAAATAGACACGACCTGACCTGTGCCTACCTCTACATATAATTAATCATTTTCCACTTTGAATGTTCAAATTTTTTTTAAAATTTATACATCTTATAACTATGTAATACATAGAGTTATTACGTAAATACCTTTTTCAAACAACACTATCTAGAATTAAGTTAAATAAAGGAATCTTATAACAAAGAGCTAGTGCAATTTTATTTTATTCTACTTTTTCTTTATTTTTTATTAAAAAAAAAGAAGAAATGGAGAAATTAAATAAGAAAAAGAAAGGTGTCACAATATTTATCATTGAAAAGAAAATCCAATTAAAAAACCAAAAAAAATAAAATAAAATGTGGAATGAAAGTTCTTTACATGGCAAAAAGCCTTCACCACTAAATTAAAAAACCATAAGCAAACAAAACTAAAAGTTGAAAAAACTGAAGTTAGTAAGATATAAATAGGTTTGTAGTTCATGCTGAATATGAAAGTGTTGGAATTGTAGTACAAGAGATATATAAATAACAATAGTAACTCAATGTATAATATATATATGTATAAAGTCATCAATATATATATACATACATATATATGTATATATATGTATGTATGTATAAAATCAATATTACAACAATAATAGAACAATGACAACAAGGGATAATCCCACTTTGCTCTTTTGTATTTTGATATAATAATTAACTACCCCTTTAAGTTTCATAAAACCTTATTTTACCTCATACTATTACTACCATTATTAAAACGATCGAAATAATTAAAGTATCTCTGTAGTTTTGCCTTTCTACATTAACAGCCAAATTTTGATTTTCAAAATCAAGTTTAATGGTAAGAGTTTTTTATTTTTTATTTTTATTTTTTAGATATTTTCATAAATTAAAAAGTTATTTGATTAATTTCATGAATCGATAAGATTTATATTAGCGATTTTTAAAAATATTGAAGAATTTTGGTATTATATCAAACAATAAGTAGAAAAATATGATTATCCCTAAAAACAACTATTAAAAAATTAAATCAAGAATCATATGAACAAAACTGAAACAAGATTTAAAACTGATGAAAAGGGATTGAGGTTTGCAATAGTTTCCAATGTTCTAAAGACAAATTTCCATCATTCTTTGTGCTTGAATTTTTTTGATGGTCATCTCACAAGATCCAACAATCTTTAGTATTAATTCTTAGCATTGAAACGAACACTCTACTTTGAACCATAGTGTGTGAGTTTTTTGTATAGAAAGGTAGAGGTGAAAATGTAGAGAAATTTAATAGACGACAGGGTGATTTTATGACAAATGACCACTCTTGTTTATAAATACATTGATGTCATTTGCGTATATTTTTGTGTTTTTTTTTTTTTTTCGATTGAAGAGATATCAAGTGAAGATGTGAAACTCTTTAGTGAAAATATGAAATTCTTAAGTGAAAAGATGTATCTCATCAAATTCAAAATTGAAGGTGAAAATGTGCAACTCTTAACTGAAGATGTGCAACTTTTCAACTTCAAATTAAAAACCATATAAGTTTGATCAATTCAAAACTTTCATCAATACTGCTCATTTGAATAGAAAATTAGAACATAAAACCTAAATGAGTTTAATGTATATGCATCGGATGATATGTATTTAAACTTAAAATTACACTAATGAAGACATATTTGATTCACTTGATGACAAAGTGGATATAACAATCTTGAACTGTTCATCTTTATAGTGTATCAAGATAGTATGCTTCACACATGATGCATTTCTTTCTTTACACTTTGGTTCAACAATTTTTGTTAGTTTTGGTCTTGAACAAATCTTGATGTTCATGATAGTTTTAGAGAACTTAGCTATATTTATTCTTATAAATGCGATCCCACATTTACTACCATTAAAGTGGCATATTAAATTCTTTACACTAAGAATATAATGTCAATAAATGCATTGCATATCCTTTATCTCATCATGCAACACACTAATCATCATAGAAATGAGTTAAGTTATGTGTTCATCTTTGACTTTTACTCTACTAGTTTGTCTATTAAACCAAAACCATGTGATCTTTATTTAACTAGGCTACGTTTCTATTTGGTTCAACTCCTTAGTTGGCTTTAAACCCATTCCCCTCGATGTAAACTTTATTTGTTCTCTTGATAGGCCTTTTGTCAAAGGATTTGTTATGTTATCCTTAAACTTCACATAGTGAATAAATATTACTCCATTTGAGAGAAACTGCTTAATTGCGTTACAGTGTCGCGTAATATACCTTAACTTACCATTGTACATACTATTTTTGACTTTTGATTGAGTTGCCATACTATTACAATGTATACATATTGCAGTCATTGATTTAAGCCAAATTGGAATGTCTTGTTAAAAAATTCCTTAACCATTCTATTTCTTCAACAGCTTTATCAATTACTATGAATTCAGATTCCATAGTAAAACGTGTTATACACGTTTATTTTAAAGACTTCCAATATATGCAACTAGTTGATTTGATTTCTATGCTATCACAAATCAAATTAGCATCATTGTACCCTTCTAGGACTTGTGGATATTTTGTCTAAGTCAATCCACAAGTTAAAATATACTTCAAGTATCTTAACACTTTGATCAAATATTTTCAATGATCCTTACTATGATTGCTTGTGTAACTATTTTGTCCGTTTACTGAGTAAGCTATATTTGACTTAGTAGAATTCATTAGATACATTAAGTTTCCAATCATCTGTGAATATTCCAATTATGAAATTACATCTCTAGCATTTTTCTTTAAGTTGCAATTTGCATCAAAATGAGTCATTGCAGGTTTGCAATCAAATTAATTACACTTCTTAGTATATTTTCCACATAGTGCAATTGGGTAAGAATGTAACCCTCATAATTTCTTTTGATTTGAATACCTAATATGACATCTACTTGACCCATGTCTTTTATGTCAAAACTAAAATTCAACATCTTTTTTGCAGAATTGAGGACATCTTTACTAGTTCCTCATCAACATACATACACACCAACACTTATGAATTTTCCACGTTCTTAATGTAAATACATTTGTTACATTCATTAATTTTAAAACCAGGTGTTAGCATTGTATGATTAAACTTCTCATGCTATTACTTTGGTGCTTGTTTAAGTCCATACAATGACTTTACAAGCTTAAAAACTTTATTTTCTTGAACTTTAACCATAAAGCCTTTAGGTTGTTCCATATATATATATATTTTCATCTAATTCTCCATTTAGAAAAGCTATTTTTACATCTATTTTATATATATCTCTGTTGTATATAGCAACTATTGCTATTATCACCCTTATTGATGTTATTCGAGACACAGGAGAATAGGATGTTATTGCTATTAATATTTATATCGATGTTATTTAAGATACAAAAGAATAGGTGTTAAAATAATCCAACCCTTCATTTTGCTTAAAACCTTTAGCAACTAATCGTACTTTGTACTTATCAATAGTACCATTAACTTTAATTTTTCTTATGAAAACCCATTTACAACTAATCAGTTTTGTATTAGCAGATAAATCAACCAATTCCTAATTATGGTTTTGCATAATGGATTCAACTTCACTATTTATAGCTTCCTTCCATAAAGGGGTCTCAAGTGAAGTCATTGTTTCTTTATAAGTTTGTGGTTCTACTTCAGTCATGAAGCTAATAAAGTTTGGACTAAAGTTTTTTGAAATTGGTGTCATTTTTCCTCTTCTTGGTTCCAGATTTTGATCTTGGTTACTAAAAGTGGATGGTTCATCATGACTATCATTATAGGCCTTTTTGTTCAATGAACTTAATTGATCTTCTTTGTAAGGAAATATTCCTTCAAAGACTTCAACGTCAACAGACTTAATTATAGTGTTAACATGAATATCAGCTACTTCTAATTTAAAAAATTAAGAATCCACATGTAGCACTAGAATTAGCAAACCCTATAAACACACAATCAACAGGGCTTTTCCAAATTTAGTTCTTTTAAGTATAGGGATTTGGACTTTAGTTAGGCAACCCCATTTTATACATAGGAATCTTATCTTTCCATACTTTATATGGAGACTTGTTGATATTTTTGAATGGAATCCTAGTCAAAGTATGATTAGTAGTATATAAGGCCTCACTCCACAAGTTATGTGGTAATCCTGAACTATTTAACATATAATTGATTATAGCTTTAAATGTTCTATTTTTTATTTCTACTATACCATTTTGTTAAAGTGTATATAGTGCAATAGTTTGATGAATAATTTCATGTTTGCATAAAATTCAAAAAATGCAGTTGATTCATATTCATAAAAAAATCTAATATGAATTTGTAAAAGGACATAGGTTCGTACTACAAGAATTAGGTTTAAAAATGAAATGGACAAAAATGTTTTTTTTTTTTTTATTATTAATTACATAGGTATTTGTTGAATAATAATAATAAATACTAGGGGCATTACGGAATTTTTATGTTAATTGTTGTTGACTAATGGTAAACGATTAGATGGGAGGTTTGCACAATTAAGTCAATACTTCAGGGTTGAGAGTAATTATGGATAAAGTCATGGAGTTAGTCCATGATAAACTATGAAATTTTGTTGAAGACTTGCATGCAACAACTAATTAATTTGTTTTAATGTGTTTCCATCTTTTGTTTCTTATTATCTAAATCTGATTGATTGTACTAGAAACTTAATTTTCTATTCCTTAAAGGTTTTTGCTAATTTGCTGGTTTGGATAAGGTTACTCAATCCAGTTTCTTCAATAACAACTTTTGGATTAATTATAAGAATGATTATTGAAAAATCTTGTTATTGAAGAATCTTACATCTAATCCAAGAGTGGTTATTAAAGATTTCTATTTTGTAAGTTTTCCCAAACTAGTAAAGTTGCCAAACATTTCTTCAAATAGATTATATATATTAAAAGGTAACACATGAATTTATCTAGCATGAGCAAGTTTGTACTCTTAGAAAGTTAAAAATTAAAAGATGTTTTTTAGACTCATCATATCTTAGAGTAATATTAGAAATATTATTATTTCAAAAAAAAAAATTAGAAATATTATTATTCAAATATTATGAATATTTATTGTATTTAATATGAGGTCCCTTTGGATGCACCTAAGATATGCATACACTTGAAAAAAAATAATTGTTAACTAAAATTAATGATTCTAATTTATTATATCTTTATTATATCTGATTTCAAGTAAATGTGTTTGATTACAATCAATAAATATGATATATCGATCACATTTAATGATTGTAATAAGATATGTTTACTTGTAATTAAATATAATAAATTACAATTATTAATTTTAAAATATAATCACTCATTTTTTTTTGTCAATCCATATCTTGGGTATATGTTAGAATATGCCATTTAATATAACCTAGTAAGACTAATTTTTAACTAGTGATCGCTAACCTCTCCTTCAAGAACCGCAAAATTATCTCCAAGAGCAATAATGTCATTTAATTTTCATCCTTCCAATTTCTTCAAGAATATAGTATATATTTTATTCTTCAAATAATGCCAATTATCAAGTAGAGATTGAACTCCTCTAAACCCAACTACTTGAAACCAAATACAATGAAGTCGATTAAGTAGATTATCAAGCGAAACTTAGGTTTTGATTTCTCTTTTTATTGTTTGCATTGAGTTTTTCTACAACAATTTATGAGTTGTTTGTTTTTTGCACTTAACACTTAATGGTGTTGAATAAAACCAATTAAGATATTTTTATTTATTTTTTTAAGTGGTCAAACCACTTAAAACCACCTAAAAACCACTGAAAAAAAAAATACTTTTTGACTTTTCACTTAATTCAAAATCACTGAATGATTTTATAAATATATTATTCCAAGTTTATCATTCCTAAAATAATATGTTTCCAAGTTTATTTTAGTTTTATATTATACAAATTTCTTTTAATACTTTAACAAATAACATTGAAAAACAAAAACCCTAAACATCTCAACATCAAATTTTTTTATAGCTAGATTACTATATTTCTTTAATCAAATTCCGATAAGAATCTTTATTGATCAAGTGTTTATGTAACAACTCAGAGACCAAATTGCAAATCAATTTGTTTAAGTATTTGATTATTCTTCTTTAATTATAATAGAAAATATATATTACTTTACAATTTCAACTTTTGTTGTAATAGTAATTCAATTTAAAATTATTTTATTCATTTTTATTTGAATATATAAATTTCCTAATTGAATTATATTGTGAATGTCATCAAGAGAGTAAGAAAGGCCTTTAGAAACCTATCTATTAGTTCCAGCCTAAGCGACGGGCATATTTTTTGTATATAAATGTGTTTGAAAAAGATTAGCTGATCTTGGTCAAATCCTCTTCATCCTTGATTGTTATATTTCTCATTGCAAATCAGTAATGGTTACTCTAATGATGTATAACTAATTATTTATGTTTGTTTTCGATGATTTCTAGTAGTCGTGAGGGACTGGTCAAGTTATGCTTGACTGTTGTCATGCTGTAGAAAAACAATGATGAAATTTCTTAGTAGCTTATATGCTTGTAGGTTTTTACAATTACATAGATGTTCCCATAATTGTATATTTATTGCATAGTCAATGATCTGATATATTTAGGAGTGCACTTTGAAATCATCTCATCATCGTAAAGTAAAGTAGGAAAAGCTAACACAAAAGTGGTTCATATTGAGTAATCAATCCAACCAAACGTCAAAAGTTGGATTCACAATGCTTAGAGGTGAAAACTAAACATCCATTATAAGAGGAATAACATTAAAAATTATTGTTTTAATCAACGAGTATTTCAATAATGAGTAATACAATCATTCACAACTCAAATAGTAGGAATGCTCAAACAACAACACACATGAAATCTTTTAAATAAAATGTAATCTGATGATATATTAGGAAGTTATATACTTCATATAATAGGAAATATTGAACCTAGACACAAGATAATGCATTGATTGACACAATCTAGACACAAGATACTTCATATAGTGGCAAGAATTAGCAGTAGCAACCATTTGTCTAACATCATCAGGGCATTGCCCAAAGGAATTGTAGATTCCCAAGCATCTTCAGAAACAGCATAATTTGCATTTTCATCAAGGAACCATGCCTGCAAATGTAATAGTTTTGATATTAAAACAATAAGAGTCTATTTCGTAGTGGCGATTAGACCAACAATGAGATATACAATTCAAACAACTCAAGTGAATTACAAATATGCTTACTGCAGCTTAAGAATATTATGTAATAGAAAATTAATTCGCATACGACAAAAAGCTTCACACATTAATTTCAAAATCTTATTTAAGAAAGCAAGAGGAAACAAGGATGTCAAATGGATCTACGGCCAGTGCACATAGAAATAGTGATACAGAGGTCAATGTAGGCTCATAAAATAAAGGCTATGTGGCATATCTGCAACGAAAGCGATCTAGTACAAAGGAAGGAAAACAATGCCAAAAAAACCAAATTCTTATCAATACACTAGTGCAACAAAGATGTCATCTCCATAGTCATATGAAACTTGATACAGATCACAAAATATCTTCTAGTTTATCACAGAGATCCAATCTCTTAACTGAACCAATAGCAGACGTCCAATTGCAAGCAAAACAAAATGACTTACCACTCAGAAAAAGAAGAGATTAGAGACAACTGATAGTCATAAATTTGGAAGTAAACATAATGGATTTTTTAGTGCTACAAAGAGATTGGATTAAGAATTTATAATATTACAGAGAATATCGTTGAATCAGACTCTTAAAACGACATCATTATCTGTGTTCTTCTTTTCCACCAAATTTTCATACATTCAATAATGAAAACTACGATCATTGTGGTTTTAAAAAAAAAAATCAGGATTTTGTGAAGCTTACAGAATCAGTGCAACAGTAGTCCCAAACTCTAGCATTATGACCATGTAGCACAGGGCTAACAACCTTTACGCTATCAGAAACTTTTTGTTCAACATGTAATACCCAGATACGAGCATTGCACAAAAAAACATATTACTACTTTAAACTCTTGTAAAAGTTTTACCATGTGTACATATAAGTTGCAACAAATCTAGACAACATGTGAACTCCAACAAAAGTATCATTATATAATAAACATACTCTCAAAGTAATGGCCAGGGAAAAATGTGTACTTTCCAACTGCTGTTGAGCTGCAGTTGTATGTTTGCTAAGCCCTTTCTGAAATGTGGCATCAATCTACTTAAACATAGCTTTGCATGACGTATCAAATGCAAGAATAATTGACGATTCCAATGTAGACCATAATGCATTTAGCAAGCACAAATTTGTCGATTTAAAACAAAGAAGTAATCCTCAAGCCAACCAAAGAAACAAAATCCTCAAACTTTCCAATTCTATCAAAATTTTAATAGCAAATCAACAGTGTCAAGACAATATAAACATTTTGATATAATACATATTTCAATATAGACAGAAGCACGCAAAGATCCTCTTAGCAATCTTAGTTAAGAAGAAGATTTAATTATTTATAAATTTATTATGAAGGTAAATCAAGGAAAGGAGATTAGCTCAGAAAGAGATTTATTATGAAGGTAAATTTATTATGAAGGTAAGTCTCGAACTTCATAGATTGTGCACCTGATTTAACTTTTAATTTTAAAAGCTCGACCATCTTGTAGTAAATCAGGTTGTGTTAGCTCTTTCACACAACCTATGCCATCAGTGACAATGCTCGAGTTTACATTTAAGCAATATAGTGCATAACAGATCTTTAAATCATTATCTTCAGCATACAACATCTTTGTTTCCAAATATACAATTGGATGAACAAATCAAGTTGCACTTCACTTATGAATTAGAATTTCCTAATTTTGTGTGTGCTAAGAAGATCATAATACAAATATGCATGCCCTCACTAATATTATTTTTAAAAAATATTTGGTAGAACTATAAAGTCGAATACATTTACATTATCTGGCCATAAAAGAAACAAAAGAAGTTCAACAGAGTTGTTTAATAAAAGAAAAAATGTCTGCCACAATTATTTTAACAAGCATGCAATCAACTTAAGCCTAAAATTACCTGGATAGCTTACTTGCCAGAAGTTTGTAACTGTGCTTGGATCTGATTACTGTGGCTTCCAATTTTGAAACAACTGACTTTTTTAGTCGATTCCTTGCATTTTCACATACTCCTTTTTGTAAGAAATTCGATAAACATCAACGGGAAAACTTTTTTAACAATTTAAGCAAAGTTTCAGTGGCCCACAAAATTGAATAGCTTCACTGTACTGAAAAAACTTGAAGGAGCAAGCCCATCATTTAGAATGAAGCCATTAGAAAAAGGCAAGTTGTCATGCTAATTAATAATATGGTTTGTATAGCTTTTGATTGGGTAAAAGTCCATCATTAATGAAGCCATTAGAAAAAGCCATTATGTTTATATAGCTTCTGACTGGGTAAAAGGCCTTTGATAACGTTATATATGTTGCAATAATTTCTATCATTTGTGAATATTAGTATATATACTGACATGACTTCATTCATAGCAGAGGACTCCTCCAAAACAGTTGAGATACTAAAACCAACAAAACACTTCAATTCAAACAAGACATCCAATTACATTTTAAGATGTTAAGAAATTTTGGTATTTTACCTGGAATGACTCTATAATAGCATTAGATGTGCTTTTCTCCAGAGTAGGAGATATTGCACCTGCTATAGATAGCCGAATGATAGCTATTGCCATCCGCAATAAGTCTTTGTTTATAGAATTAGTGATCGAATTTATTATATGCTGCAATACAGTCTCGTTTTAACTTCTCACGTTTCACATTTTCTTCTTGGAAAAGAGCCCATAGAGCTTCTGTACTAGTCTTAACAGCTTTTTCAATGCTCCAGCCCAAGTATGCCTCCAGTTTTTTACCTTCTTAGTTAATTGGATCAGAAGCCATTGCATTTATCTGCCTCTGTATTTCTTTTTGTATGTCTATTAATTGCACACATAAGCCAAAAACATTAATTACAGAATGCTAGAAAAAAATAACAGTAATTTGGGAAACGGAAAAAGCAGGGTGAAAAAGAGAATTTCACTATCAATATTTTCTTTTCCTATAAACAATTTATTATTATCTTACTGCTATGTCAAAGGTTTTTCAAGAGAAGAAATTATTTTCATAGCTAAAATACTTGACATGATTCATTATTACCTGTTGACTTAATTTGATTAGCTTCAAGTTCAAAATATCCATGCATTCAATTCATACTTATCTCTGATATTATACAAGCATACTGACCAAAAGAATTATGTACTGTATAAAGAAGGGAAACAAGACAACTGGCAACTGACTTTACAGTTGCATGACAGTTTGATTGATTTTAGGCCCTAGAATGATGAAGACGAGCAACCTGGCAAAATTTTTACACAAACTGATAGATACTTAAAAAACAAATGAATATTTTCCTGCTCAAGGCAACTTCAAATGAACACAAGTTACCAGTTCAAATGCAAAAATTCACTAAAACTAATACAAAAGATTACAAACCGGTAAATACTTCAAAAATATAAGTATTTAGAATATATTTTGCTTTGCTTCAAAAATTACAAACGATTTACCTGGTCAAACATATCTTGCATAACTGACAACTGAGACAAAGTAGCATCAGTGGAGGGGGCATCGGAATTGCAAGCTGATCCGTTGGAAGAGTCCGTGGAGTTATAAGGAATAGGTGAAAGGGAAGATATTTGAGAATTTTTCCCCTTTTGCTTTTTCTCTTCAGTAGATGGGGTAGGGGAATTTGGAATTGCTACTGGAGCTTCCGATACACTAGCCTCCACATTATATTCCATATGTTCTTCAGGCATTCCTTCCTTAATTGCACTCATATTTTCAGATTCATGAACCCTTTTAGAATAACCAAATTTAGTATGTGGATTGTCATTGAGCAAAACAAAGGTCAAAACATGCAAAAATTAATATGATAAGGTAAGGAAGATAATTTGGCTCACACTTGGATTCTATTTTCACAAGTTTCCTAGTCTGATAAGTGATAAGAAAATGCCATATTCCTAACACGAGGGCAAATATTATTTTAGGAGTTAGAACTTTATCAAAATTAGGATATGTTACTTCTTTAACACGTATTATAAAGAGTGTTTTCTGGCTGTATACATCAACTACTTTGTAGGGTGGTTTTTTCCCTAACAAAATGTTCTGGCAATCTTGTCAATAAAACTTAAACTTACTCATTGTTTTGATGAGGCTGAAAGTCCTTGCCAGCATCAGTTGCATCAAACCTTGTAGAATCACCTATACTTCCAGATGCATTGACATTAAGTCTGGCTTCTTCAAATTGCCTTTGATTCTCTAATTCTTCAATAATCTTCTTTTTCTTGTTTTTGTTCTTATTCTTCATCTTCTTCTTATCAAGTGCCAAAAGGACTTCTTCTGAGCCGCAGCAAGTTCTTGTCTCAAGGTACCATGGGTAGCAACAAGCCTCTAGTTCTTCGTTGCAAGCTTCTGCATCTCCACAAGTTGTGCAGCAATTTTCTATTCCATAATTTCAGGAGGCAGCAACATATCAAAAGTAGAAAAAGGAGTCGACATTGGACGTATTCCAGGAACAAATGGTTTAGGATGAATTAGGCCAGGACCTGGAAGCAGACGCCTCAGATGAGAATGTGGGATTCGACGTTTGCTTCCCATCATCGACAGTAGCCTTCTAAAACCAAAAAACTCAACTCCTTTAACTCACATTTTTTCAGCAACCAAACACTAACCAACAACCACAAAATCTCATCCCAGTCTCACAAACTTCAAATACTATTCAAAGACCCTCATTTCCATACAAAATTACACCCAATAATCTCAACTCAAAACCCCCATATCTCACTTTTAACTTCAGAAACACAAAAAAACATCAACATCCCACAAAACACAAAACACAAAAATATGAGGAAAAAAAAAATCACATTTTGCAAGTGAAAAACAACAAGAACAAAGTTAAAATTTACCAAGATGAGTACTTTGAAGCTGAAACTCTGGTGGATGTGTCCCTGCCTATGGTTTTAGATCTAATACTTCGATTTTTCTTGTTCAATTTTTGGTTTTAGTGAGAGAGAGAGAGAAAGAGAGTATGTGCGTTAATAGAAGACAGGAGTAAACGACGGTGGGTGGGTCAGGCTTGCCTGCTCGATCGTTAATGGAGGTCGGCAATCGGTGGCATGCGACGGTTATGAGGTGGGACGGTGGGTCGTGCTTCCTACACAGTTTCTTTGATAGAAAATAACACAAAAACCTTACCGAGAGAGAGAATGACGATGGGTGAGTCGGGTTTGTCTCGTTGGTCATAGGTGTAGGTTAGTAATCGATAAGATGCGACGGTAATGAGGTCGGAGTATGTGAGCAACAGGTTGGGAATAGAGAGAGAGTGAACTGATTGGTAGAGAGAGAGTGACGGAGACACAAAATTATAAATGGTTGGGTCAAGGGCATTTTCGTCCGAAAAAAGACAACGCGCAATGCTTTAAAAAAAAAAAAAAAAGTTTATGCTTGCAATGGTCATAAAAAATCGAATACTTTTCAACAAAACCCTTTTTGAAAAAGCAATTTTGTGGGCTTTAATTTGGCCCGTTAAAATTACATCCCAGAATTAAATGATGAAAATTATGATCATAAATTGAAAACGCTATTTCCAAAGCATGTTTTTTATTTTTTGAAAATAATTTTCGAAAACATCCATTCAAAAAACGTATCCAAACGCAAATTCATTTAGGCAGGCGACTCTATCGCTAACGGTGTCTGCAAAACCAGAAAATCTCTCCACTTCCAATCCAGGACTCGCCTCCGCCTCCAATCATGGGAGGCCCAAACAACGGTAAATTTCCTCCTCTCTTTCTCTCACTTTCCGTTTGCTTCCCATGAAAATTTTTTACATTTTCTCTTCTCCCACTCAGATCTCCATATCCTGACTTCTTCAAATTTCTCCTCTCCTTAACAGACTCCTCCTCCTTCTTCTCCGACAAGTCGGCCAAGATCTTCGTCGCCGGCCACCGGGGCCTCGTTGGGTCGGCCATAGTCCGGAAGCTCGTCTCGCTCGGGTTCACCAACCTGGTTCTCCGATCCCACTCCGACCTCGACCTGACCCGCCAGTCCGACGTGGAGGCCTTCTTCTCCGCCGAGAAGCCAGTCTACGTCATCCTAGCCGCCGCCAAGGTCGGCGGCATCCACGCTAACAACACCTACCCGGCGGAGTTCATCGCCGTCAACCTCCAAATCCAGACCAACGTCATTGACTCCGCCTTCAAGTCCGGCAGCGTCAAGAAGCTCCTCTTCCTCGGATCCTCCTGCATCTACCCGAAATTCGCCCCTCAACCCATATCCGAATCCGCCCTCCTGACCGGCCCGCTCGAGCCGACCAATGAGTGGTACGCCGTGGCCAAGATCGCCGGCATCAAGACGTGCCAGGCCTACCGAATCCAATACAACTTCGACGCGATTTCCGGGATGCCGACGAACCTGTACGGCCCGCACGACAACTTCCACCCGGAGAATTCGCACGTGCTGCCCGCGCTGATGCGGAGGTTCCACGAGGCGAAAACGAACAATGCCAAGGAGGTGGTGGTGTGGGGGACTGGGAGCCCGTTGAGGGAATTCTTACACGTGGATGATCTGGCGGACGCTGTCGTTTATATGATGGAGAATTACAGTGGGTTGGAGCATTTGAATGTTGGGAGCGGCAAGGAGGTGACTATTAAGGAATTGGCGGAGCTGGTGAAGGAGGTGGTTGGGTTTGAAGGGGACCTCGTTTGGGACTCTTCGAAACCTGATGGTACCCCCAGAAAGCTCATGGACAGCTCCAAGTTGGCTGCCTTGGGCTGGCACCCCAAGATCCTGCTTAAAGACGGACTTGTTGATACTTACAAGTGGTACTTGGAGAACGTTGTCGCACAATGAACAGGTCGTTCCGTTTCATTGGTTCTTTTTGTTCTTGTTATAATGCATTTTGATGTGATAGTTGATATTATTGATTGTGTGGTATGCTTATGATGGTGTTGTACAAGAAGCGACTAGAAAATTTCAACTTGATGTTGTACGAGTATTGTTGAGTTTTGTAATTTTAGTTTGCAGGTATTTATTTATTATCTGCAGACAAGAGCATGAAATGAATAAAGTTGAGGTTTAGAATTTTTGTTATTGGTATTTAAGTTGAGTCCTTGTGATGTAATGTAGCATGTAGTGAACAAGAGCCTTGCAGTCTTAGTCATGGTTTATGTCTGTTGGTGACATCTTATTGTGGTTGAGAAAACTGTACATGTGGCAATGGAGTAGAGATAAAGCTTATTAGAGCTCATACCAGGGATGTTGTGATGCCAGATTTGTTCTTCTAATTTTTCAACAAGTTGGATCCTAGATGTAGAAATATAAGAAGGCATATGCCCTTCTATACCGAAAGAAATCATGTCATCTGTTCTGTTTTCGATCTGATGCTTAAACAGACATAAGCTGCTACTGTATTGCCGATCTTTAGTATAGACCAAATTGACTGAGCTATCTTGTTCTTTAGGTTTCAGGTCTCATTTTTTACTTTGTTGATCGTCATGTTTTTTGCCTCCAAAAGATGAATGATCCCTTTGTTTTCAGCAAAACTCAATGCCATGCTATATCTTATGGTACCATAACATTATTACAGTCTCATTTTGCCAAATGGTTAAATGACAAAGAAACAAAGGAAAAGAATGAAACGTGAACAAGAATTTTCAACCACAATCCAATTTTTTGACATTAATCTTCATTTCTTCCCCAATATTAGATCATCCTCTTACAGCCACCCTAGCTGTTAAATACCCTTGTTCATTGTGTGATATGGTTCATGGCTGCAATGCCTACCCTGCTATTCTAATTATGTTACCAGTTCTCTACACTCCAACTTGTCACTAATTTCTGTAGTGCCACATTTGATTGTTGTAAAGAGTAAATGGGTCTTCAATCACAAACATCAAGCTGAATGCTGTGTGTTCTTGTGCCTATTGCACAAGTAGGAACATAATAACTTCTTGTTCAAACTAATTTTGTAAACTTTTGAACACTACAAATTTGCCTACTCTCTCAGTCTCTTCTTTGATTTGTGCCAAGTTATAGTTTGTCAAGAATCCATGGCAAGTAATGGTGGTGGCTGAGAGGTGTTATTTGGACTTGGGCATCTAACATTGACAGAGTGCTGAGTGAGAAAAGTCTGCATACTCACTCAAATTTTACGTTAAATGATTGTACAACAGATAAGTACATAATTCTCAGGCCCCAAATGTGGATAGACTATTTTGCTTAAATTAACAAATCTTACTATTTGCCCTGTAGGAGTTTAGAATTTAGTTTGATTTGTATCAAAAGAACATTGGTATCCCCTTCACTTACAGATTTCTGATATTTGTTTCTTCTTTTGCTTTGGCTGTTCTCGCTCTAGTCAATTTTATCATTCACTCTTGTTTTTTCATTGTTTTGTCGCTTTTCCTTAGTTTTGAACTGCGGTAAAAATTACAGGCTAATTGATCTCTTATTGTTGATGGAGTTGGGAAGATGCAGAATTCTATCAACATTAAAGAAACTGAATGTAGAACTATCTAAAGTTGGCCTTGGGCAGCTGGATCTTTGTAATCCAATAAGTTGCTTCAGCTGAAGCTCTTAAGTGATTGTTATCTTTGTGTTGTGGAGGTGATTGGGCCACAAAATTTCTGCTAAACAATGTTTGTAATTGTTCTGAGAGGTATTTTGCCATGAAATGAGTTGCTGTTCCATTCGAGGACCGGGTCTTTTAGATATGATCACATGAAGTTCTTGCCTTATATGATTGATGCAATATATTAAGTTCCAAGAAACATGGACATATGTAGTAGAGGTTCAGATATCAGCATTTCCTCTGTTTATTAGCGCAGTTTTTGCCGCCATTCCATTCTCGTGATAAAATGAAGATAACCCAGATGCCATTTTGAACTCATGGCAATCATGTGTGTTTCTTGTGTCTTTTTTCTGTTGACATGCGTACTCAAATCAATGAAATGCATTTTCTTCATGTTCCGTATTGTCTCGTTGATATTGTTTGGGATGCATTTGTGCTATGTGATTAGCAAAAAGCAAATCACAGGACTTTTGAGCATGTATGTGAGCATATGCGCTTGGAGTTCACATCAGTTTCGTTGGCATCTAAGGTCTGTCCTTTGCTTCAGGTTATGAGCTCATGATGTTCAAAATTTGGAACTGAGTGCCCCTCACCTATTTAAGACAACCAGTGTTGCATCAAAATTCATAAAATTCATTGTATTAGGGCAATTACCGAGTATGTGCTAGACATTTTTTTTTTTTTAATTCCCTAGTAGTTTGCGACATCTCCATTGTTGACCAAATTGATATATATTTTTTTAGAGATAATATTTTCCCTCATGTAGTTTAGCGTAATAGTTAAAATCTACCACTAATTTGGATAATTGTTAAAAATTTTTCTATCATTTGATTAAATAAACAAAATATCCTTTGTAATTTAAGACAATGTTCAAAAACCTCATTATAGTTTAAGATTATATTAAAAAAAAATCATTGATTTTTTTTTTTATTGTGCATGTCAGAATCACGGAAGAGGTAAAATAAGATTTTTACAAACCATAAGGAAATAATTAATTATTATGTCAAATAATAGAGGACAAATAAGGACTATCTCTTTTTTTAAAGTATCAAATTAGTTCATTTCGCTAGCTTCTATTGATCAACTTTTAGAAGGGTTCGATTTTAGTTGTAATTGCAAGTAAATACAATAATGACACGTATGTAGTAATATTTTTTATTTTTATTTAAAATAATAATAATTATCTAAATTGAAAAAATAAAAAGAAAAGTTAACTAACAGTTCTTGTAAACTAACCTAAGTTCACTCTTACTTTGACTCAAATTTTACTCTCGCTGTGTACAAAAAGTATGCACTATCCTATTTATCAAAGGAAAGAAGGTGGATGAAATTTTATGGATACCGTGCTCATACCACAAATGAAAAATACCAATAATAAAAAATAGAAACAGAATTTAAAAAATATAAAAGACAAGAATTTGTTTTTTTTAAAAATTGATTTAGCATTAAGGCTTTGTTTAACATGCGAGATTAAATTAGATTATTTTAATAAGATTAGATTAGATTAGATAAATTAATACTTTGATGTGTTTGGTGCTGTTTGGGATTGAATTAAAAATAGTATTGTTTATTATTTAATCTATCAAGAGATTGGACAAAATATAATTATGTATTATATTATTTTTACAAATTTTAATATTATTTTAAAAATAATATCTAAATATCTAAAATTAATTTTAAAATAATATTTATTTTATTATATTGAAATATATTATTTTTTCATATTTTAATAAAGTATATAAAAATAATATTAAAATAAATTTATGTTTTATATAATTAAGGGATAATCCAAAAAAAAATCTGATTTTTGATATATTATCCATTTCCTCCCATTTGGTTTTGTTTTTATTTAAAACACCGCCTGACTTTTAAGTAAACAATCAAAATATCCCCTCGAGGTATATAAAATGAGTGAATTACTGAAAACCCTCTCAACATTTGCTTTATTACAATCGAAAATTATTTTTACGTTTTGTAATAATGACCTCCCCTCTACTAACGTTTGACCATGGTTGACCGTTTGAAATAGCTGAAAAATGACAGAATAGAGTAAAAAGACGATAATACCCCTAATGAATTAATTTTATAAATTTTAAATTATAAAATAATTAAAATTTAAAAATAATAAAATTTAAAAATTATTTTAAAATTGATCTAAACCATCCATCTCAAAGATGGATGGCCTAGATTAATTTAAAAAAAAATAATATTTAAAACAAAAAAATAAATTGATGATGGTTTCTGATTATCGTTTTCGGTTCTTCAATAGTTCTGGTTCATCTTGTCTGTTCCAACATTATCATTCATCAACATATTCCAACATCATCAACACAACAATCATTCATCATCAACACAACAATCATCAATACAAACAAAACTACTGTCATCTTTAAACAAAAACCACAACTATCATCATCAAACAGACCCAAGAACATCATCAACAAACACCATATACAATAAACACAATCAGCATTACAAACACAATCAGAATATCTGGGCGTCTGGGTCGGAAACCCAGATCGGCGTCTGGAAAGCCAGACGTCGATATGTCTGGGTTTCCGAACCCAGATCGAGCTGGGTTGTTTGGGTTTCCAGATCTAGAAACCCAGACCGATGTCTGGGTTTCCATCTGGAAACCCAGATCTGGGTTTCCAGATGGGGAAACCCAGATCGATCTGGGTTTCCAGATGGGGAAACCTAGATCGATATGGGTTTCTAGAACCCATATCGATCTAGAAACCCAAACATGGGTTTCCGTTTGGGAACCCAGACATCGGTCTGGGTTTTCGTCTGGAAACGATCTGGGTTTCCAGACGGGAAAACCCAGATAGATCTGGGTTTCCAGATCTGGGTTTCCGATCTGAAAACTAAGACTGAGCCCAGAACCGAGATGCTCGATGCCCAGACGTCGATCTGGGTATCCGGGCAAGAGAAGGAGAAGATGAAAATGAAGAGAAGAAGGAGAAGAGAGGGGGAAGAAGATGAAGAAAAAGAAGAGCAGAAGGAGAAGCGGGAGAAAAGAGAGAGAGACCGAGAGAGGAAAGGAGTGAATTATAATTTAAAATTTAAATTTTATTATTTTATAATTTAAAAGTTATAAAATTAATTCATCAAGGGTATTATTGTCTTTTTACTCTATTTTGTCATTTTTCAGTTATTTTAAACGGTCAACTCTGGTCAAACGTCAGTAAAGGGGAGGTCATTGTTACAAAACGTAAAAATGGTTTTCGATTGTAATAAAACAAATGTTGGGAGGGTTTACAGTAATTCACTCTATATAAAATGATGATAATACCCTTGACGGTAACAGATTCTGTTTGATGGATAAGCTTGATAGTTTGACTCTAAGGATAAATGCGAAAATGCAAAGAAAATAAAAGAAAATTAAAATATGAAAAATTAAAATAAATAAATAATATTAAATATAAAAATATAAAAAATAAAGATATTTTTATTTTAAAATTAAAAAAATAAAAATATTAAATAAAAGTCAAAACTTGTTTCCTGACACTTTGCTCTCTCTCTCTCTCTCTCTCTCTCTCTAATTTCACCAGTCCCTCTCTCTATTTAACCTCTCCCTTCTGCTCCGTCGCTCGTCTTTGCCTCCACCTGAGATCCATCACCCCATTCTCCCACGCTCACACCTCTTCATCTCTATCTTTTTCCAACGTCGCTACCATTTTCTCCATCTCCTCTTTCTTGTCATCATCTAAGTTCAAACTCAGTTAAGGGTTCAGACCCTCATTTGGGTTCATATGGGTCTCTCAATTGGGTCCAAACCCTGATGAGGTTTCATTTGGATTTGAACCCAGTTAAGAGTTTATCTGGGTTCGAACCCAGTTAAAGATTTGATGCCTGATGATGTTTGATAATTTTTTATGTTTGATTTTTGAGTTTAGATTTTTTTTTTCAATCTTTGTGGGTTTATTGATTGATTGTTGTTCCATGTGAGTTTTTTTATTTATTATTATTCATCTTTGGTATGTTGATTTTAATGCTTGTTGATATGTTCATCCATGATGGTTGTGGTTTGTTCATTATTGGTAATGGGTCTGAAAGTTGATCATGATGATGTAATGGCTGGTGAAGATCTAGATTTGATCTCCACTATCCATCCAATTTGAATTGATGGTAGAGATCTAATCTGGATCTCCATTTTTTTAAAAAAAATTATTTTTTTATAAATTTATAATTTTTATTTTAGAATATTATTTTATAATTATTTTATTTTTTAAATAAAAATTTGAGGGTTAAAAGTATTATTTTACTTGTTGTCCAATTTTTATGTTAATTTGGTAACAGATGGAGGATTTTAAATAAAAACAAAATAATATGAAGGAAAATAGATAATCTATAAAAAAATCATGTGATTTTTTGGGATTTTCCTTATACTTAATGTAAGAAAGGATATAAATAAATAAATAAATAAAATAAAATAAAAAGTGTCCCACGTTGGTGGGATAAATTTATCTCATCAACAGAGGATAAAATGGTTACATATGATTGAAGAAATCTAATCTCATGCAGTCACCAAATAAGAGATTGGTTTGAGTTTTTTTTTTTTTTTTTGAAGTAAAAGGAAACTTTTATAAATTAGAAACATTAGAGAATATACAATCAACTTTAGCATCGTGCTAATAAAGGGTAACCGGAGAGGACTAGGCTAAAGCTGCACGCTTATTGTCAAGCGGTTTCCATTTTTAAGAATAACTTGGTACTTACTAACACTCGTAACCTCACATAAAGTCCTAGTATTAGAAATATGAGAGAAATCTTCCCCCCTAGAGAAAACTACAACATTCAAAGCAGAAGCAACTCCCACGGCATCCACATCCACGACATCCATAACGAGGAAGCAAGCAAAAGACCTTCTCTAAGGGTGATAAACTCACCTATTTCAGGTTTGAAGTTGCCTCGCCAAGATTTGGCCATAGCAACCACTATCCGGCCTTGATAATCATGGACATACATACACAAACCAGCCTTAAAAGGATGAGAGACCTAATGGCAACATCAGAATCCAGTTTCAGGCAACCTTGAGGAGGAGGACAGCACCCTTGAACTGGAGGAACAACAACGGATTTTAGGACCACCGACAGTGCAGCATTGGAGCTTTGGAAATCTTATAAAAGATCCAAGGCTTTGGTTACAACAGACCTTGGATCTTTTTTACAATGAAGCAAGCATTTATAATTACGAGAACCCCAAATGCACCACAAAATCATGCAGACTTCAGTTAATAACTGCACTCCATAAGCCTGCCAAACACCAAACAAAATCTGGAACATATCATTAAGCTTGAATTTCTCAAGGAAAGAGTATTTATCAAAGTGGCTTCAAACTGACGAAGCATCTTGGCACAAGAAGAGGGCGCGAGCTTCATTTTCAGATATATCGGAACACACAACACAGCTACCCTTCTGATCAGATTTTACGATGAACCAAGTTAGCCTTGGTCGGGAGAGCTTCCATACAAGCTCTCCACACAAAATTTTTTTATTTTGGGAGGTATATTAAGGTTCCAAACCACCTGCCACCATTTCTGCAGCGATTCAGATGAACAAGAAAGGTCGTTATCTGTTCGCATGTTCTCCACAGCCAATTTATAACCGCTCTTCACCGAGTACACTCATTTTTTATAAAAAAAATAAAACCATTGACAAAGTTTAGGAATATCCTTAAAACCGAGAGGGATCGAAAGGACCTGTTCTTTGTCAATCGGCAGTAGCAAATCATCAAGCTTTTGGGCGTTCCATTGCCTACTAACGGGGTCTATCAGCTCTTCCACTTTGACATTAGAGTCAACCCACGGCGAGACGTGAAGGAATTTGGTCTTGGGATCCAACGATCCTTGAAAACCTCTATATCATTGCCATTTCCGACTTGCCGAATCCAACCTTTGCGAAATAATTCCCTACCCCATAAGAGACTCCACCAAGCATCTGAGGAGCCATATTTGTATTCCATCTGCAAAAAATCAGAGTTGGGCAAATATTTTGCTTTCAACACTCTGGAAGCCAGCGAGTTAGGATTATTCACCACTCTCCAAGCCCGTTTCGCTAGTAAAGTTTGGTTGAAGAGAGACAAGTCTCCAAAACCCAATCAGCCAGTAGCGTTAGGCCGGCAAAACTTCTCCCAACTGACTTTGCGCTTCCCATATTCCTTCATGCCCCACCAAAATCTAGCAGCCAAGGACACTAAATCTTGCACAGGCTGGACGGAAGCTAAAAAATGCTCATGACATAGGGTGGGATAGCTTGAATGACAACTTTAATGAGAACTTCCTTGCCACCTTGAGAAGAGAGGTGGCTTTCCCAACCTTTTAATCTCTCCCACACCTTTTTTTTTTTTTTTAATTTCATTGGAAGTTCTCCTTTTGTTTCTCCCCACAAGAGATGGCAAATCCAAATAGTGATCATGGAGGTTACGGATTGGGTTGGAATTTATCCAATCCCTTTTAACAAACAGAGCCTAACAGTAGCGAGTGATGGTCCCAAGTGCAATGATAATAGATTTAAAGATTTTGTAAATTCTGATTATATTAAAGAGCAAAATTGACAATGATCTAATAATAATCTGTTTTTTTTTTAAAAAAAAAATATTAGAGGTAAAATAGATATTTTGGTATACTTAATTATGTTGATAAATAAAGAAAAAATAATAATATTTGTGCCAAAAAAAAAAAGATAAATTAACTCAAATAATATTTGTTTTTTTTTTTTTAATTAAAAAAAAAACCTCAAATAAGACAAAGCTCGGGTACTAATGTACTTTTATCAAAATTGTCAAAGTCAACCGTTAAAAGTTAGTAGTGTTTTGATTGTAGGAGGGACTAATTTGGTCATTTTATAAAAATCAGGGATTTAATTAATACTTGCAAAAAAAATGGTTATGTGATAATTGCCTGATTCTTTGTAATGAATTTAATGGCTTGTGTTCCATGCTCCTCTTCTCATTTATTGGTGACAGTGGTTTGCCTATTTCTAGCCAAATTGGATAAATTGTGGCATTATTTGGTTCTTGTAAATATATAGTGCATACAGGGACTGGTTACTTGTTTTGTAGCCCAATTTTTTTGCTTCTTTTGCCATTTTCTATTTCCCTTCTTGTGATTAAATTCATCTTTCTAAACTCAGCCAGCTCTGGACAATACGTGAGTAGTTTGAAATTAGAGTACTGATATTTACACGCCTTTAAAATTGTTTGTGTACCCATCTAATTAGTATGTCCTATCAATTTTTTTTTTTTTTTTAAGAAAAAATTTTAATTATATAAAAAATCTGATAATAAGTATTTATTAATATAATATAATATAATGGATTTAAAGAAACAATATTTTTCATATTAAATGGATTATAATTACATATTATAATTTTTTTAACAATCTATAACCAACTGTATTTAGGAAAGAGATATAAATCTAGAGTTTTTTTTTTTTTTTCCCTTTGATTTAGATGTAAACATAGTGTTAGTCGTGTGTAAATAGCGTGACTCATAAAGCTGAAGGAAACTGAAATCTTATTTCCCCCAAAAACGTATTGTTTGCAGATGGTTTTTATTTTTTATTATTTTTTTTGAAACTGTATTATTGTTTAAAGATACTGTATCCGTCTAATTGGACCAGTAAAAATGCACCTAGAAATGGGCTAGCCATGTTGGGCTGGACCAAACTGAGCTCGTAAATGAGACGGGTTTTGGCTTAGAGTGGTGATATTTCCAACCCTCTAAAATTGTAAATGCACTCTAAAACGTAATTATCTTTAAAATTTCAATATTGTTCATCGTCCACTTCTTTCTAGCCTGTACATCTTCCATTCTTTCTCCGGCGCCTGTCAACCATTCCTATTCACGACCATAGTGCCATGAAGCGTTACTTCACCAAAAAGTACTATAACAATAAACTATTAATTCCTCTGTAATGTTTCTCTTGTACTCAAAAATAAATAAATAAATAAAAATTAAGAAAATCAGACAGTGGCGATTCGCTGCATGTTATTTTCTATTGCTGCATATTTTCTTCTATTGTAAACCGCCTTAATTTTCTACTGTAGATTGCTGTACGATTTTACAGCAGAAAATGCAGTAACTGGCGGCAATTTCTTGCTGGAGAAAGTGTAGGGGATTTAAAGTTCGTGCGAAAAATGATGTTATTTCTTGTTGGCGAGCATGATGATGATGGTGATAGAGGTTAGGTAGAGGAAAAGGATATATTAATAATTAATGGGATAAGATTACAAACTTCTAATATTTGAAAAAAATTAATTGGATGAATATGCAAAAATGAGGTGCACGTTCAAAATTTTTGTGGTGCGGATATGGCCACTCTTCGGCTTAATTGTTTGCATAGGCCGGTCATCGTTAGGTTCAAGCCTTCAAGCTCTTTGATACTTTTTCTTTCTATTTTCTTCTGTTATTATTTTTATTTTGTTAGTTATTATCAAATTAAAAAATTTAACCAAACTCAAAAGTTTTAATTGATAGGAAAGAGTCTAACTATAGTATTTAGGATTTAAGATTACGATACGTTAACACATCCCCTCATGTTTGATGCGGACAAATGATAGATATATATACTAAAAGCTTTCTACCTATAATATATGTAACTAGAATTTCAGATAAAGATGGAAGTATGGATTTGAATTAGGAGTCTCTAAACTCTGATATCAGATTAATTATCACAAAACCCAAAAACTTGAACCGATAAAAAAAAATCAGGTTATAGTATTTAAAACTTAAAATTATGATATGTTAATACCTTAATTTGTATCTATAATTAATCTGTTATTAACTAATCTGTTTTCCAAAATAAAAGTTTTATTTGCGAGATTCAAATTTCACTTTCTCATTCAATTCTTCTCATTGAATACTCTGGACCAGATGAAAAAGAAGTCATGAGAGCTTTAAATGCATGGACTCTTTAATATTTTTTTCTTTCTATTTTCTTTTGTTATTATTTTTTATATATTAATTACCATCAAATCTAAAAATTTAACCAAATTAAAAGATTTAAACTGATAGAAAATGATCCAATTATAGTATTTAAGATTTAAAATTATAATACATTAGTACGTCCTTTCACATACAATGCGGATAGATGATAGATGATGGACACATATTAAACATTTTTTGGAGTGAGAATTTGAATAAAAAACTTCCAAACTTTAATATTTGGTTAATTATCATGAAATCTAAAAACTTAAATTGATAAAAAATTATCAGATTATAATATATAAAATTCAAGATTATAATACGGTAACACCCTTAATTTGTATTTATAATTAATCTTTTATCAGCGAATCTGTTCTTCTAAATAAAAGTCGTATTTTGCAAGATTCAAATTTCACTTTCTCATCCAATTCTTCTCATTGAATACTCTGGACCCAGATGAAAAAGAAGTCACGAGAGTTTTAATTGCATGGGACTCTGAATTCTGAAACACAAATTTACACTGCCCAACCTCCATAAATGTCAATGCACAAGTGGTGTAATTTCATTTTCTACTATTGATGCATTTTTGGACAACACAAGCAAAGAATTGTCTTTGTTAAGTAATTTATGGCTTTATTGTGTAGGGTTGAGGCCAGTCGAGCCCAGCCACCAAGACACAGACACTTTATTATCAACTCCTGAACTTCAACTTGAAGTCATGTTACTAACTTGTTGAGTTATAATTGAAATTGACATTTTACCTACTTGCAACTGTTCACTGCTCTGCCTGTGAACTGATGGATTAAACCAATCAAATCCAGTGGTAACTATTTGACCATTAATGATTGTATATATTTACAACATCCCAAATTTGCCACATTTATGACATCCCAGTTACTTGTGTCGAGCACCTGTAAGGTTTGAAAAACGTTTTTTCGAACATTCAAAACCATCAATATCTACTTTGTGAGTTTGATTTATTACAAAATTTCCTTTACCTTATTTATAATTTATGTTAAATATAGGCAAACTTTTGTTGATGTCATTAATTTTATATATTGAATCAAATTTTTTTTGGTGTATATATATAATACCCTTATAATCATGTATATTTTATTTTAAAAAGTGAGGACCAATAAATCAAATTCATCACTTACATTTAAATTAAGTAGGAGAGATAATTTGTTTTAGAAGAGAGAATACAATGGATGAATTTGATTTATTGGTCCTCACTTTTTAAAATCATGTATATACCTTAGTTTAAAAAAATAAGAACCGACCAATCAAATTCATTAATTGCATTTGAATTAAATAAGATAAATAATTTATTTTAGAGAAGATAATACAATTGATGAATTTGATTAATTTGTTCTTACATTTAAAAATCATATATATCTTATTATAAAAACTCTATATATAGTGATTTTATTATTACTACCTCTTAATTTTGAAAAAGTATAATGAATTAATAAAATTATCATTTGTATTTGAATTAAATATGATAGAGAAGATTTATTTTGGAAAAAAAAATGTATGAATTTAATTGGTTCGTTATAACATTTTAAAGTTACGAAACATTAATGATAAAATCATTATATATATGTATATATATATATATGTATAGGGTTTGACTATCTTACCTATCTACTAATCTTATTCATAAAATGTAGTCCTGGCTTCAATAAGAGTAGACTATAAATTATAGTCATTGAATTGACTTCAGTAGCTCATATATATATTTATATACATAATCCTTTTATAATTAGGTATACATGATTTTAAAAAGTAATTATTAACCAATCAAATTCATCCATTGTATTATCTCTCCTAAAATAAATTCTCTATCCTATTTAATTTAAATGTAATGGATGAATTTAATTGGTTGGTCCTTACTTTTTAAAGTAAGGGATAATTGATTATAAAAACTCTATATATGTAGTGATTCTATCATCAATGACTTCTAACTTTAAAAAATTAGAACGAACCAATCAAATTCATCAATTATATTTTTTCTCCTAAAGGAAATTCTCTCTTATATTTAATTCAAATATAAATGATGAATTTGATTAGTTCGTCTTAATTTTTTAAAATTAACATAAACTTACAGTAAAATTACTTTATATATATTTTATGGCGTTGCATATTCAATGAAGAGGGTCATAAATTAATAATTGTAGATTATATCAAGTTCTGAAACTTCTGATCAGACAGGATGCCAGAATTTTCCTGCTCAGGCTGAAAATTTTGTTTTACATTTTGAGTTTTAAATGACAAAACTCAATTATACATGGTCCTTGCATGCGGAAAATCAGTTCAAGTACCTTGAGCAAAATGGTGCTTGTGAAAGACCAATTAAGGGTTCTCTGAAATTGTTTTTTGACGCTACTGATTTATAGTGATTATTATTATTATTATTATATATTTTAAGAATGTTTTTTGTTGCCTTAAGTATAAACGATGGAATCTTTGTGTGGTTTTTCTTACTTTTGGAGGGTAGACACCTTTATGACTGTCAAAGGCTGAAGAAATCGAACACTACAAGCATAAGCTAAAAGGGTTATAATTATATTGGAAAGTAGTTATCGTTTAGGTTACATTGCCAAGTATTGGCACGCAAATTATAACAAATACTTTGCATCTTTGACTCACCGAATTTGTTTTAGTACTGTGGTCGTCGTAATGCAACAATTTAAGAGCAGAACTTCTAATAATGACTTATTATACATAAAATTAATCAGCAATGAAGAACACAAATCCGCCAAAACAAAATCATGTTGTGTAATAGAAATTCATAAAACCCGAATTTCTCTGTCTGCGCCATGGTAGAAGCCAAACACCAAACCCTCATAGGAACCAACCATCCGATCAAATTACCATGTCGATAATATAGAGAGACCCTTTAGCTTTAAAAAATAATCTTTTATGTAACTATTTCACAATTAATATGATAAGATAAATTAATGAAATAATATTATTTTTTTCTTTATCTTTATCATTGGCCTTTTTTATTTTATTTTTTACCTTTCTCGTTAATCAGTTTTATTATATTAATTGGGAGAAAATTTCATAAAAGATTTTTACAATTTCCGTCCTATTTTAGGATAACCACCACCTTAGAAAAAAATAAGCTGGATATACAGTAAACAAATGAGATCCGAAGCTTCACGTGCATAGCAAAAGAAATGAGGAGAAACAAAAAAAAACCCTAAATTGCGGTGCACAAACACAGCGACGGGACATTTCCATGAGATATAAGGCCCCCTCCCTCGTCACTATAACCTCAACTTTCTTGTCTTTCCCTTTGTTTTTATGTCGTTCAGTCTTTTTTGCAAACTCAGTCTTGTCTTTTCATTACATATGTAAATTCATAGCAGGCAGTTTCAGTGTTTTTCCTGCTACCCTAAACTATTGCATTGTCTCCTCAATTCCCAGAACCATGAATACAAAACATTATTATAATTATACTAATTGAGTTTGTATAATCACACATTAATCTTTATAATGTATTACACTTGACAAAATAAGTGACAGAAAAGATTTTTATAATTTTGAATTTTAAATATGATTTGAAGGAATTAATTAAACTGATCATCCAAGCACCACATTTCCCAAGAGGATATAAATAAAATAAATTAAATGGACAAGTTCTGACAATGATTTTTGAATTGATAATAGAACAGTTGCTTTGAGCATTGAAGTCTCTGCAATGGTTTTTTAGGGAACCCAAAAACAAAATAAATTAAAAAAACAAAAATAAAAGTTTTTTTTTTTTTTTCAACTTACCAACTTATTGCAGATTGGTTGCAGTGCCAAGTTGGTCTGTACTTGCTGCTCAAGAAAATTCAAGAAACAGAAATGTAATGTAAAAAACCACGAAAAACAATTTGTTAGAAGTTAGTATCATTGAAAAAAAAGCCACAAACAGGCTCTAAAATGCTGTGTTGTTGCTGATGAACATTTTGCATTACTCAAATTCTATGAACAAAGTAAAAGCCACTAAAAATGAAAAAAAAATTATATCATAACAATAACAGATTGAGCCGTCCCGCCAATATCACCACCACAGCTGCCGCCGCGGCCGCCACCACCACCAATATGATCACCAAACGCCTTGAAAAGCAGAGAGATAATGCATAGACTGGACTTGAAAAATGGATCTTCTCTTAAACCCACCCATGTTCAAGAACAAGCCCAAAAACACAAAATTTCCCCATTTGCTCCAATTTTGCAGACAGTAGCAGTAGCAGCAGCAGAAGAAGCCACAAGCCACAAGCCTCAACATAACCCTTTTAAAACAGAAGTAGCAAACTGCAAACCCCTCCTCCTCCTCCGCCGCCGCCACCACCGCCGCCACCACCACCACAGCAATCCTAGCATCACCCCATGAACATACAAAAATAAGACAAAAAAATTAGCCCCCCCCACCTCCAAACTCTAAACTGGAAAAGAAAACTACTGGGTGCTAACATCTTGGTCCAAAGAAATGATCAAGAAAGAGAAAGACAAAATAAAACATGGGGTTGGTGCTTGTATTATTTTTCTTCAAAGTTTCTTCTTTCCTCTGAAACCTCTATCTTGGGTCCTCTTTGTCCTCTACTGAAAAGAACAAAAGGAAGAATAAAAAAAGGAAATAAAAAGAACAAACAAATAGAACCCAGACAGAGATGTGAAACAGAAGATCATTTGTGAGCAACTAAATTGAGACATAATGAGGCCACGAAGTGAAAGTAGAGAAGAAGAGGAAGAAAAGAGAAGTGAAAAAATGGAGGGTGTTTGTACGATTGACGCATAGACTGAGATTGAAGAAAAGGGAAGAGGACAGATGTTCGTTTTAACTATTTCAATAAAAAAACAGTTTGCTTTATTATTATTATTATTTATATTTTAGTAATTGAAAAATGTTCTGTATTAATTTCTATTTATTTGCTTTGTTGGTTTGAAGCTTACTTGCCTGAGAAGACCCAGATTAAGCTAGATTTGCGCAAGCAACCTCTGTCTTTGTCTTGTTTCTTTGCCTACGCAGTACTTCCCAAAATTCCACTGTTACCCTCCTCTCTCTCTCTCTCTCTCTCGCCCTTTTTGCTTTGCCAAGTTGGAATCCAACCTATATCTTTTGATATGTTATTACTTCCTCATCTATGGTTAAAATTTTTTGTTTTATTTCTTTTAGTATTCCAATAAATCAATTTTGGATATTTTAACCAAAGCTTTATATTATTATTTTTTGTGATTGATTTTAAAAACCTATTGTTATTAATATTTATTGTTTGCAGACTATTGTTATTAATGTTGCTGTGATCCTCAAATGTATAAATAGAATTTAGATTATAATAGGGGTTCTAAATTAACATATAATATGGATTCAATTTTGGTCTAAATTTTATCTAAGTTGTTTTTAAAGAGTATTTGAAATGAAACAATTAAGTACATGAGAGAAAATAATAATAATAATAAATTTTGATTATGTAACTTTTTATGTTTAGATATTTTTAGATTAAATATATTTTCAAATTAGTTATCCTGTGTTATTGTATCAGATACTATTCGGATCGAGATTAAATTTAAATCTTTTTATTTATTTATTTTTAATTATTACAATAAATTTGAGATTTCATAAGAAGAAGAATGTGATTCAAACTCATAATTATAATAATATTTATATGAAGGTCACGTTACATGCATGTATTTTTACGTTTATCTAATAATATCAGTAAAAGATATCACTACGTGCATTGTGGTAGCATGCATAGCCGGTACACAAATTTTTATATCATATAATGTATATGACATATATATGAATAAAATATCAATATCATATCATTAAATTAGTTTTCCTATAAAAGCTCTCAATATTATTGATAGTGAAAGTAAAAACACTCTCTTCAATACACTTATCTAACCCCGAAGGAAAGATTCTTTACCATATATTTTTTATTAATATTTTAATAATTTAATGATATATTGATATTTAAAAAAATGAATATTTAAGATTGTTAGATTTCTTTTCTGTTATATATTATTCAAAATTAAAATTCTCTCATAAAAAGCTTAATACCAACAAAAAATTAATAGAGAATTATTGTTCCTAACAAAAATATGAAGATGATTTGGCAAATATTATTGTTTAATTAATAAAGAGATGAGTTTCTCTAATAGAAATGCTAACCAGGATGTCTAATTTTTTCTGAGCAATTAAAAGGTACGGAAAATCTCACCTTATATCCTTCTAATGGAATATATATATATATATATATAAAAGAGAGAGACAAAGACACATATTTTATTTTGATTGGTTAATTTTGATATGTATTTTTCTTTCAATAATTGTATTGAAAAAGAAAAAATATATTTTTATGATTTTTTTTTTGTCAAAGTGAATTCATATTTAAAAAGATTGTTGATGTGTTAAAAATAAAAACTTAAAAATATATAATTATATTGAAATTGAAAAATAAATAAATAAATCAAAAGAATTATATTCATTCTTTTATGGTGATATTAATGTATTTTAAAAACTAAAGATAAATTAATTAATAATTTATTGAACTCTCAATAGTATGCGATTTTTAAGACACATCTCAAAATGAACTCGTTTTAAAATTGCGAAAACTTGACCTAACAAGCTCGACTGTGGAGGGCACTAAATATTTTCGAGACCGCCACCACACCCTACGCTTCACCTGAGTGCTTCTTGGCCTACCATTCGTTTGTGAGATACTAGGTACCTAACTAAAAGCAACTACTACTGTACAACCCTTTCTAAATTATAAAAAAACTTATTTTTATTTTCTTAGGGTTTGACATGAGATCATAATTGTATTGAATTTAGCTATATTAGAATTGAATTAATATTCATCTAACTCATCTAACTCAAATAATACGAAGTATCGACGCTAGATTAAAATGTACCATAATCTATTAAGATCAAATATTATAAAAGACCGATGTTATACCAAAATTGTATAGAAAATTATCAAAATTAAACACTACATGAGATTGACTATATATATTAGAATTATATGAGAACCTTGATTAAAGATTGTAGAAGATCAGCATTTTATCAAAATTGTATGGAGAACAATCCGGATCATTGCAACACTAGGTAGTTAATAATCTAAAAAAGACGACATTACAATAATGAGTGCAATCTAGATAGCAAAATAGTTATACTACTTTATGTTATTGAAATAAAACAATTTTCATTATTTTTTATTCTTGAAGAGGGGATTTGAACTTAAGATATTGGTTTTATTGAAAGTTATGGTTATTTTACGACTATGATTTCTAGTCTTTTTAACTATCAATAAAATACTTTCTCATGCTTTAGTAAAATGAAAACACATCTAAATATATGCAAATTATACGTTGAGATTAGGACTAATAAAACCTCTATTTGTATTTAATTTATGGTATAAATTAAAAATAAATAGATGATATCATTATGAATATTACGTTTAAACAACATAGTAGTATTTATTAATAGTGCGTAATTTGTTTAATAATTTTTTTTGAAAGAAATTTGGTTAATAATTTAATAGAAGAAAATGACTAATTATGATCCTCTATCTAATTTTCTAAAATACTTTTACTGATAAAATTTAATTGTCACATTTAGGTGGTATTTTTGTTTTGATAAATCTTATTATCACTAAATTTAAGTAAGATTTGAATAAGTCTTAATGTTTAAGATTTTAAAATTTGTTTGTTTTATTAATAATAATCATTTTTTTTTTGTAATGATTTGATCATAATTTTGGATAAGTTGCTTTTCCATTTATAACCTCTCATTATTATATTTTTAAAACCAATATAATTTAATATTCCATTACAGTTACTTTCATAACCATATATTTTAAATTATAATTATTTGATTTAATTAAAAATAAAACACATTTAATAATAAGCTTTTATTAAAATAATAAAATCTTAATTTTAATAAATATAAATAAAATTTTAAATTTTAAAAATCGAGCAAGTCAAAACCTTCTCCATGCACCGGCAACATGCGGTTGTTGGCCTTTTGCAAATGAATGGAGGACGCTTGTAGCCTCCTACAACAATTTGGAGGCCATCGGTTCTCCAAATCGGGTGGGAGGAGATGCGGCCTCCTCCCACTTGAATAACAGGGCGGTCAATTGGCCTCCCCCTGATGATGTAGCTGTCCACCTTCAATAGTTTATACATGAACAACTACGATGGTCGTTGTTTTTAAGGAGCTTAGACTTTAGAATTAGGGTTAGGATTTGAATTTGTTTAGAATTGAGGGCTTTTTTTTTTTTTTTTTTGTTAGAGATATTTTGATAATAATATGATAACAAGAGATTGATTTAGGAAAGTAATCTATATTTATAGATAATTTTTTTTTTTTTCATTAAGATATAAGCAAGAAATTTTAATTTTCTAATAAAGATTTTTCTAATTTAAATTAAGATATAAGTATAAAAAAATTTATAATCACTTTAATTAAGACTTTAGTACTTATTGGGAAAAAAATCAAACACCCTTCCCGCTTTGTTATTAGATTTAGTCATTACACTTTGTTGTTGGATCCAGTCATTTAGATTAGGAACTTCGCTAAACTTTTCATTTTCAATGTAAATGGGGTTTAGTTTGGTCAAATAATGCCACTACTTGTGGGCCAGTGATGACAAAAGGGTCCCAATTGAGGACCACAAGGGTGTTTTAGTACTTGGGTCGACGAAGGGTTAAAGTACCCCGGATTTCACGTTTCCATGTTAACCGAAAGCGTCATTAGATGTGAATTGCCATTTATGGGCTTCTGCAGATTACTTGTACGATTGAACAACCATGCCTCGCCATTCTGTGGCACTCTAAGGGCACAACTGTCATTTCAATGCATGTCTAAATTAAAATTTCAGTTTATTATTAATTTTTTTGACTGTTGACCATTTGGTTTGAAGTTTTTAACAACAATAGGGCCTAGGATCTTGAAATTATTTTTGGAACTCCAATCTTTCTTTTTATTTTATTTTATTTTATTTTATTTAAATTGATTATTTGAATCACTGAATTATACAATAATTCTTGTGGGAGTATACTATTTAATTTTGATAAATTTATACAAAATTCAGATGTATTGGACAATGTCTATCATGTATAATGTCATCAATGTGGTCGTGGGAAGGTGTTATTTTAATTAGAGATTATTGAAAATTAACTTTTGGTGATTTATTGGTTGTATCATTTGCATAGGTATTATTCTTCAATTTAAGTATTATTTAATATAAAAAAACAAGAATTGAAAAAGATTATTCAATTTTTATTAAAATAAACCGAATATTCAATTAATAAGTACTATATTGTAATTACATAAAAATAAATGCTAAATTAAGTAACTACTTAAATGAGAGTTTGACACCTTATTAATTGAAAAAGATTACATTAATAATAATCATTAGGTTTAATAATAATAAATTTAACATGTACTCAATATTTATAAAATAATCATTCACTTGATTATACAGTATTTATTTATTTTTATTTTATTAGATTAAATATTACTATAAATAATGAATGATATATTGATTAGTAATATTCCTCGATCATTAAATATAATCTTTTTTATTATTTTTTTTTCTCTTATTCTTTATTGGTTAGTTATGATCTTAACTGTGCCCAACACCACCCCATAATAAATATTAGACTTCCTACCTAAATAGAAGTGGCCTAGTGTCTATTATACACATGGGTTATGACATCAACATCAAAATCAAAATCAAGGCTCGAGAGAGGGGACTACTGTCACAATTCATAATAGAGAACAGAAAGAGGCAGAAAGTCTGAGGAAAAGTCAGAAATCAGAGAAATATAAAAACTAAAAAAAAATAGCTATGGATTTTTTGTTCTTTTTTATTTAATTTTTCATATTTTCCATGAAAAAAAAAAAAAAAAAACTACAATAAATAATGCTGAGAGCGAATGAGTACCTGAATGAATAGAAAGTAGGTCAGCTCTTGAACCAAGACACCAAAGATACATCAATCAGGAATCTGTCTCTGTCTCTCTCTCCCGATCGAACGGTCCTGGTTAAAGCTCTTCCTCACCATCGACCCCTGGAAAACCTAAAAACACAACAAACAAAACCAATCATACACCACCATTTCTGATGCAGAAAATCCAAAACCAAAGAAATAACCAATATCAGAAAATAAAAAATTATATAAAAGCATTTGTAGTGAATTATCAAAGAAAGAAAAAAAAAAATCAATGAATTCCCAGATTTGGACATCAATCGTTGTCGACCCCAGATCTTCAAATATATAATATGATTCTGCTTTTGTGGACATGAACTGAAACTGGATAGATATATAAACATATGTAGAGTAACAACAGACTTGTATTATTATCATCAACCAGCTAGCTATATTTGTAGCTTTCCTTGTATGATCTTTCTCTTCTTTAAAGTGATATGCAAAAGCACAAAAATAATTCAGAACTTTGCCAGTTCTATAAGACAATATTCGTACCTTACAGTTTCCAGGAAAATTTGAACTTTCCAGGGAAAAAAATGTACAAAAGTATGAAGATTTTGCATGAAGATTTTGCTTCAAAGTGTGCCCCAAATCAAATTCCCACAAATGTGTACTGTTGCAGGTTTATCATAAGATTGGAGGGGGGAGAGAGAGAGAGAGAGAGAGAGTTTAGGCTACATTTTCTGATACTGTCAATGACTGCAATTTTGTAAAAAGTTGACAACAAAAGAGAGTGAAGGGAGCTTGAGAAGTGTGTTAATGGAAAATTTAGTAGAATAATTTAATTAAATTTCTAATAATGGAATATATTTTTAAAGAAAAAAAAAATGAAAAAAGCAAAAGGGTTTCTCTTTTATCTTTAACAGTCACTATCTGACTCCTGAAAACTTCATCTAGAGCTTTTTGGGTTCTGCATTTGCACACCCTCTCTCCGTAACAATCCATCTGCAGTGAAAAAAGAGAGAGAAAAAAGGGAAAAAAAAAATTAAAGAGAGTAAGTTTTATCTGCTTTTAATGGTGGCAGATGACTAGATGAGGCACCGTCAGTCCTTATATATATATATATATATATATATATATATATATATAATTTACATAACCAATCCATCCTAAATTTTAAATAATTAAAACTATTAATCACAATTACCCATTATATTTTTTCTTTTATAAATTTTTTTATTTAATTTAAATATAATAAATTATTGAAATTAATACTTTAGTCTAGATGTTTAGATGAAACGATTATAAAAAATCTGGATATTATATATATATAAAACTCAAGGTAGTATTTATGATACAAAGTTGAATCTTTGATGACTAAAAGGTGATTGCCCATCTGGTTTGATTAAATTACTAATAATGCCACTATAAGTGTGATTCATCTCACAAGTCGCAACAGAACATAAGAAGAGGTTGCTCAATTGAACTGACTATTGGTGGACTTGGTATGAAGTCTGAATCTATTTGTGGCTTCGGTGACGAGAGTTGTTGGGATAAAACTAAAAGTTGGTTATCATTTTTTTAATATTACATAATCACTCGAACTTAACTTATTATTATCGGAATGAATAAGATTTCTCTATCATGATAGTTAAAATTATAATATAGCTAGTTTGAAATTTTAAGTTGTGTGTTCTTTATTTATCTATTCTTAATTTATATTCCTGAATTTGTTTGGTTCTAGATTAGAAAATGTTGTGGGTATTTTGGCGATTATGGATAAAATGGGAAAAGCCCAAGGACAATGTCCACTGCGTCGATTTATAAGAGGAGGCCTAGAAGTGCTGGTCAAACTAGTCAGAGGTCAAAGGACGGGGGCATATGGTCGTCTATTAGCCTATACACCCGAGCACACCTGATTATGTGACTGATCGTTTTGATCACTGAGTAACCAGTTGACTACATAAAGGTTTGACTGACTAATAAAGCATAAAGACAATCTGTTCGTGATCAAAAGGCTGCTCGATAAGTGCCCTTTAGAAGTTATCGGAGTGATCAGGAAGTCCTCATATCTGCTCGATAGTCAGAAGAATAGTTGAATCTGCTCGTCTGCTCATTAGAGGAAACACCTGATCGTTGAAGTAGTTTGCTCGTTGACGCAACACTTGATCGCTGAAGTAGTCTGTTCGCTCCATGTGCGTGATAGAGTTGATCATTTGACTTTCTGGAAGGCAAATCAATTTAATTCAGGAAAAGAGCTAACTTACCTATTTTCATGCAAATTGAATCACGACATTCTTAGCAATTGCTATATATGCGGTAGAGATAATCTTGAGAGATATTATCTCAATTAATGTATATTATTTTTTGCCTTATCTGTAAGATTCTTAAACTTATTCAAATTGTAATATCTCTGCTATAAATAGAAGATAAAAATTAAGTGTAAAGGACAGAGTGAAATAAATACAATTACTCCGAAAGAGAAAAGAGGTAATTGTCGTGGATGTAGGCCATTGTTTTACCGAACCACGTAAAAATCCGTTGTGTTCTATTTGTTTTGATCTTGGTCATACTTGTTTCGTTTGTGGTTTGTTGTATCGTAGGTATTAGGCTTGGAGAACCAAGTTGATCAAAATTAAGTGTCAACATCTTTTGGCGCTAGCGGAAGGGCACAGACTGCGATTTGACAACCTTTTTAATACTATTCTCTTTTGTTTTGATTTATTGACATGGCCAGGATCAAGATGACTAAGATTGTTGCGATAGCGGCTGACCAATTGGAGGGCCACTAGGGTCAAGGTCATGCGGCAGGAACGTCCAGTACAGCTTTGCCCCCGCTTCCCCCACATCAAACAACTATTGGTGGAGAAGCTGCACCAATTTGGCAGCAGCGTCAGAAAGCATTAGAGAATACAGTAACACAATTAGTAGAGGCCATCAGACTGACGCAAGCCCAGGTCCAGGAGGTCCCTAGGAATACAGAACCTCAACGCCAGTAGGTGGGTGTCATGCCTGCTAGAAGAGAGGAGACTGGCAGAGTAAGAGTACAGCCGACTGTTTCTGTTCGCTCCTCGAACTTACGCCCGAGAGGTGAAATGCGTCAGGTTCATGAAGAAGAAGTAGAGCCTTACCCTCCCAGCCTGAGGATCAGGGCAAGCCAGGATGGTAGCCACCGTGTGGAGACTGACCGTGGGAATGAAAAAGTTCATCAGCGCAATGGAGAGCGTGTGCACCGAAGAGAATCACCTCACGCGGGGAGTTCTCACAGAAGAAATAGATCACGTGAAAGAATGCCTATGGACCGAGAGAGGTCACAAACTCATTTTTCTGAAGGTTGAGAGAGTAGGAGAAATCATCGGTCCCCAACGAACAGAATTGAACGGCGGGACCCAATGGTGCAAGAATTAAAGCAGAGGGTCCATCAATTGGAAACGGGACCCGAGCTCTACGGTCGAGTAAAGGGGCAAGAAGACAAAACCTCATTCACAAGGGAAGTTGAGACACAGCCGCTGCCACCGAGATTCAAGCTCCCGAGCATCCCGCTTTATGATGGGGACAGTGACCCGTATGACCACCTGAACACTTTCAACGTTCAAATGGATCTACAGACGTCCAATTCTCTGGTCAAGTGTCAAATGTTCCTAACAAAATTGGGGAATGTGCCGAGGGCATGGCTGAGGAGCCTTCCGGCCCGCAGTATAAACAGCTGGGATGAATGCCAAAGAAAGTTTGCTGACCAGTACAAAGTGTTGAGAAAACAGCTTGCACTAACTTGTCATTTGGCAACTATCTTTCAGAAGCGAGATGAGACTTTAAGAGACTACATTGCTAGATTCAGGCGTGAGGTAAACAATATGGAGAACCCCTCAGATGAAAGTATCTTAACTACGATTTCGACAGGACTTAGGAAGGACGGGAAACTTTATAAAAACATTTACAGGAACCCTGTAAAAAACCTTAGGGAATTTTATGATCGGACGGCGAAAGAAATTTGCTGGGAAAATACTTTCGGACAGAAGAAATCTAACGAGCAGAAAAACGGAGCAAGCAGCTCACATCAGGGAAAAAAGAGAGGTCAACGTGAAAGTGAAGAGAGCGGTCATAAGAATCGCTCCAGTAATCAGGTAGCGAAGCGATCAAGAAATGAGTCTGGAAGAAAGACATCTCCACCGAGAAATCACTACCAAAATTACAGCGTCCTAACAGATAGAGAGGACATGATATTTGAAGCAGAGAAAAGACGGGAAAATTTCGGGAAGTCAAGTCCCACAAATATCCCGAAGAGATTCCAAGACTCAAGGAAGTATTGTGCCTACCATAGAGAAAATGGACACTATACTTCTCAATGTAGGGAACTTAGGGATGCGATAGAAGAATTGATCAGAAGAGGTCGTTTGAGGGAGTGTGTGGTGCGACTAGAAAATCAGCATCCCCAGTAAGAGTATCAACCAGCACAGGAACGCCTTGATTCAGTTCAGCAACCTGCCCAATAACAACCCCAGCAGATGACTGATCAGGGCCACCTACCCGCTATAAGAACCATTTTTACTATCCACGGAGGACCGTACATTGCAAGGATATCCAACAGATCACAAGAACGCTATTTACGGGAAGCCAACCGTGTCCTTCTAACGGGGCACAGTGAGGCGGAGAGACCAGCTAAAAAAGCCAGAATGACTTCCGGTGGCATTGTGTTCAGTGAAAAAGATGCCAGAGGTGTGCATTGGCCCTATAATGACGCACTGGTAATCAGGGCAAGGATTGGTAATGCTGAAGTGAGGAGGATAATTATGGATACTGGCAGCTCGGTGAATGTAATGTATAGGGGTTGTTTTGAGCAAATGGGCTTAACGTCCGAGCAGTTAGCACCGTCATTTGAACCCCTTTTTGGCTTTACAGGAGATGCAATTGTGCCATTGGGGCAGATCAGACTCCCCTTCGCTGTCGGAGATTCAAATCGACAAGCTCTGACGATGGCAGATTTCTTGGTTATCGATTGTCCTTCGGCATACAATGCTATCCTCGGAAGACCAGCTATGAACGATCTAGATATAGCAGTATCCACCGGAACGCTTACTATTAAATTTTTCACTCCGAACGGGGTAGGATGTGTTAGAGAAGAACATGAAATGACAAGGAGATGCTATAAAAATGTAGTAAAAGCAGGGATTAAAGGAAAGAAAGTCAGCATGGTGACCGAGGAAAAGACACGATCGATCAGTGCCTCGGGAGTGAGTCAGAACCAGGATACAAGAGAAATAGATGAAGACCGAGCAACAGGCCCTGTGAAAGAATTAGAAGATGTGCAAGTTAGCGAGCAGGATGCTATGCGGTGTTTGAAGATAGGGAAAGATTTACTCACAGACATTAAAGCACAGCTCGTTAGGTTTTTGAAGGAAAACCTAGATGTCTTCGCATGGAATCATGAGGACATGGTAGGGATAAGCCCGGGCGTGATGTCACACAGGCTAAACATCAATCCCCTCCATAAACCAATTCGCCAAAAGAGGAGACCGATGACAGAGGAACGCTATGAGCGCTTAGGGAAGAGGTAGAGAAACTTCTGACAAATAAATTCATCAGAGAAGTCTATTACCCAATCTGGGTGGCAAACCCTGTTCTGGTAAAGAAGAAGAATGGAAAATGGAGGACTTATATCGATTTCACATCTAAACAAGGCATGTCTAAAAGACAGTTTTCCTTTACCAAGGATCGATCAGCTCGTTGATGGTATTGCTGGGTTGAATCTTTGAAAATTTCAGATGAAGTTGAATCTTTTAAAGTACGCGTTTGGAGTAGCTTCGGACAAGTTCATAGGGTTCATGGTCAACAGTAGGGGAATTGAAGCAAAAAAAATTAAAGCCCTCGTTGACATGAAGTCACCTACCAAGATCAAAGAAGTACAAAGTCTAAACGGTCAGGTTGCCGCCCTGAGCAGGTTTATATCCAGGTCGACAGATAGATGCATTCCATTTTTCGATGTACTGAGAAAGACGAGAAACTTTCAATGGACTGAAGAGTGTAAAACAGCCTTTCAGCGATTAAAAGAATACATAGGCCGAGTGCTTTTGTTATCTAAGCCAGTGGAAAGTGAGAGACTAATCGTTTACTTAGGCGTTTCCCAGCATGCTCTTAGCGGGGCTCTGATCCGTGAGGAAAACGGAAAGCAACTTTCCATGTACTATATTAGCAAAAGGTTGCTCGACGCGGAAACCAGATATACGTCCATGGAAAAACTTGCATACCGTTTGGTGATAGTATCGAGGAAGTTCCGCCCTTACTTCTAGACCCATACCATTGAAGTTCTGACCAGGTACCCTTTTAAGCAGGTTCTTTAAAAACCTGATACCTTTGGTCGTCTACTTAAGTGGGCCATCGAGCTCGCCCAGTTTGAGATATAATTCAAGCACCGAACAACAATCAAGGGGCAAGGTGCTAGCAGACTTTATGGCTGAATTCAAGGGACCGGGTAGTGAAGAACCCGAATCATCTGAAGGTCCATTCTAGGAGCTATATATAGACGAATTCTCAAGCGAGCAGAAAGCTGGAGCATGAGTAATGCTGATAAGTCCGGAGGGCTATAGAATTTTGTGCGCTCTGAGGTTCAAGTTTAAGGCCACCAATAATGAGGCTGAGTATGAAGCACTATTGGCAAGATTAAGATTGGCCAAAGAGGTACGAGTAGAACGGATAAGGATTTATAGCGACTCCCAACTTGTTGTGTGCTAGGTCCGAGAAGAATATCAGACCAAAGGATCTAAGATGGTCGTCTATCTTCAAAAGGTCCGAGAACCTTTGACGGTGTTTAAGAAATACAAGCTGCACCATGTTCAGCGATCACAAAATTCTCATGCAGATACATTAACTCATTTAGCCACTGCTAAAGATACAGATTTCATGGGGACTGTACCGGTAGAAGTCTTACCAGTCCCAAGTATAGAATCACAAGATGAGGTAATGACAATTGTGGTGGCACAAAACTCCTGGATGAACCCTCTTATAGAATATTTGCAGAACGAAAAATTACCTAAAGATAAGTTAGAGCATCGTCGTCTTCGAGCGCAAGTAACCCGATACTGTATCTATGATGACAAACTGTACAAAAGAACATTCTCGGCTCCGCTGCTTAGGTGCATTGATAGTTTGGACTGTCAAGCCGTTCTGAATGACATACACGCTGGACATTGTGGCAATCACGCCGGGGGGCTATAATTGGCTCAGGAGGCTCTTCAGCAGGGGTTTTATTGGCCAACAATGAAGCATGATGCAATTGAAATAGTCATGAAGTGCGATAAATGCTAGAGATTTGCCAAAGTACCTCGAGCTCCACCAGCTTACTTGCAGTAGATGGTCAGTCCGTGACCTTTCGCAATTTGGGGTATGGACTTGATCGGACCGCTCCCGACAGCTAGAGAAAGGTGCAAGCATGCCATTATAGCAGTTGATTATTTCATGAAGTGGACAGAAGCTAAAAAACTTGCCGAAATATCTTCTATCAAAGTCGAGAAGTTTGTCTGGGAAAATATTATTTGCAGGTTCGGAGTTCCACAACAGATCGTGATAGATAATGGAACCCAGTTCAGCGGCGAGCAGTTTCAGAAGTTTTACAGAGATCTCGGGATTAAAAAGAGCTTTTCGATAGTAGATCACCCACAAGCAAATAGACAGGTGGAGGTTGTCAATAAAGTCATCAAGCAAAACTTAAAGACTAAGCTGGAAGTAAGGAAATGAGCTTGGGTGGATGAATTGCAGAAGGTATTGTGGGTATACAAAACCACTGCTCGCAACACTACAGGAGAAACTCCTTTTTCATTGGAGTACGGTTCGAAAGCAATGATTCCAGCAAAATATGAGGTCGCTAGTCAACGTAAAGCCAAGTTCAATCAGAACAATAACGACCATCTGCTCGTAGCCAACTTAGATCTGATCGAGGAAGCAAGAGACGAAGCTCAAATGAGGATTGCTATCTATCAGCAAAAAATTGCCAGGTTCTATAACAGGAAAGTTCACGTCCGGAAGTTTAAAGCAGGAGATCTGGTTTTATGGCTCATTCTACCAGCTGCCCGGAAAGCTAGTGATGGAACACTTGGCTCAAATTGGGAAAGACCTTATATTGTAAACGACAGTTTGGAGAATGGAGATTACCACCTAACTAATTTGGAACCCAGTTCAGCAGCGAGCAGTTTCAGATGTTTTACAGAGATCTCGGGATTAAAAAGAGCTTTTCGATAGTAGATCACCCACAAGCAAATAGGCAAGTAGAGGTTGTCAATAAAGTCATCAAGCAAAACTTAAAGACTAAGCTGGAAGTAAGGAAATGAGCTTGGGTGGATGAATTGCAGAAGGTATTGTGGGCATACAGAACCACTGCTCGCAACACTACAGGAGAAACTCCTTTTTCATTGGAGTACGGTTCGAAAGCAATGTGATTCCAGCAAAATATGAGGTCGCTAGTCAACGCAGAGCCACGTTCAATCAGAACGATAACGACCATTTGCTCGTAGCCAACTTAGATCTGATCGAGGAAGCAAGAGACGAAGCTCAAATGAGGATTGCTGTCTATCAGCAAAAAGTTGCCAGGTTCTATAACAGGAAAGTTCATGTCCAAAAGTTTAAAGCAGGAGATTTGGTTTTATGGCTCATTCTACCAGCTGCCCGGAAAGCTAGTGATGGAACACTTGGCTCAAATTGGGAAGGATCTTATATTGTAAACGACAGTTTGGAGAATGGAGATTACCACCTAACTAATTTGGAAGGAGCGGAAGTTCCCCGAGCATGGAACGCTGAGAATCTTCGGTCATATTATGTTTGAATTATTCAGTTCATGTTTTGATTACTTATTTTTTGGTTTGTATGAATGCAGCTATTAAGTTAATAAAGATTTTCTTCAAAAGACAATTCCTGATTGTTTCGTATTCGGCTGTTTATTATTTCTACTGATGCTTTGGAAGGTTTAATTGTTATCTGTGAGCGAGTAGACTCTAGAAGGAGCAATTGATACCTGTAAGCGAATGCTCTGGAAGATATGATTACCACCTGTGAGTAGCCGGGCTTTGGAAGGTGTAGTCATCATCTGTGAGCTAAAAACGTCTTAGAAGGCCTTAGCATTACCTGTGAGCAAACAGACTTTGAAAGGAATGCTCATGGCCTGTGGACTTATGAAATAACCCTGGAAGATCTATGTAGCTTGTGAGCGAGCAAGCTTTGGAAAGGACATCTGATCTGTGGGTTTACATGCTGGAAAGGAATTGACAACTATAAACCAACTTTATAAGGCAAACGGACTGACCAGATATTAGATCAAGCAGATGTAAGAGGCCTTAAAAAGGATAATATCAGCATGATAGCTGTCTCTATACCTACTCTGCTCGAATGAATATAATTATTGTCTCGGTCCATATGATTTAGCTAAGTGACTAAAAAAGGCATACGAATAAAGAATATAGACAAACAATTCACAAGATCGAATAATATTGTCTATAACATGAGTTTGTGTTCATTACAAATAAATAGATAAGAAAATTTCTAAGACGTGCTAGGAGGGATATCTTGCTCGCCCGAAGCTCCACTTCCATCTTCTATATTAATTGGACTGGGAGAGCCGGAAGAAGGTCCTGCATGAGTGGGAGAAGCGTTATCAGAAGGAGGGTGACCAGATTGGGAAGCTAGGAGATTGGCTTTTGATTGAGCCTCTTGAGCGTACAACTTCACTTCTTCCACGGCTTCCGGACCAAAGAATGATACATCTACGTCTAGTCGTTTGAGCCACATGTTGTATAGAAACAAACTCTCTATTTTTTCCTCCGCCTCCCGGACTAAGGTCTCAGTACATTCCCGCTCTAGGACTAGTTGTTCCTTAAGGGAAATCACCTCCTGTCTCATAGATTCCATAACTATTTTAGCTTCAATCGCCCCATGTTCGCGCAAGGCCAACTCCTCCTTCAACTGCTCGTTTTTTGTTTTCAACTTATTCTTCGAATCCTGAGAAAAATGAAGTGCCTTCTTCAGCTTGTCGATCTCCTTGTCCCTGAAGGCAAGAAGCTCATTTTGCACTTTCATATTCTTTTGCTGAGCAATTCTCTAGTTCAGGGACTTTTCATGCTCCTATTCCAAATCGCGGAAAGCCTCTCGTGACCTTTCAACTTTCAGCTCGAGAAAACTCACTTCTTCCTGCATTCTATTCTTTTTGTGCTTTAGAGAGTTTATGGTCACTTCCATGGTAGCTTTCTCCTCAGGCCAGTCTGAAATCTCTCTGAAGAGCTTCATGTATGCCATGGATGCCTGAAACGAGCTGTTAGTAAAGCAAGAAAGGACGAAGAAGAAAGCAACAACAATAAATGTAAAGACTTACGAGCATATTATGGAAACCTAGATATTTGATTAGTCTCTCGCCCTTCATCTCTTCATTATAAAGGACTGACTTCTTCATATTAAGGAACTGAGGTGCGCGATTTAGGAGATCATTGTAGTATATTCCTGCATTAAAGTCTTGGGTTTGCTCTTCGGTGACAGGGTCTGTCCCCTGTGTCTTTCGACTCTTTGAGGGGGGTTCTGCGGCCCCTGATTCGGTAATTCCCTTGCCCTTATCAATGCTTTAGGGGCGAGGAGCTGGTGAACTGTTGGCAGCAGGAATTGATTGAGAAGCAGCATCTTTGTGGGCGTCTTTGTTCGAAGGTTTTCTCCCAATTGATTTTTGCCTCATAAGGCGAACAGGAGACGCGTTAGAATCTTTTTGAAGAGGTGACCCCGAGGAAGCTTCAGTGACTAGTGGAGTATCCGAATCCCTAGCAACCTGGCTGGATTTCTTTGAGGGAGGAGCCTGGCCGGGTAAGGGTTGTTCAAAGTGGAGCCTCACCATTTCTGGAGTTTGTTTCTCTCATAGATTTGAAATTTCCTTCCCGAAGGCTTCGAAAGCAGAAGAGATCTCTTTGTCCTCGCGAGCTCCCAAATCAGAACTTCTATCTAGTAACTTTTGGTGAGCTGTAGGCGTAAGACCGTGTAGTTAAAGAAGGAGATCAGATGGCGGTTGATCGTCCATAGGAGTTTTTACCTCAGAAAATCGTTCCAATAAAGAAAACTCCTGGTCGGATAGGGGAATTTCACTCTTGGCAACGTCTGCACAAAAGAGAACATTAGCAACGTGTAGAATGTGAGTAAAGTAATTATATATATATATATAAGTATACTTACTAGGAAAAAGGCAGAAAGAAATGTTTTTGAGATCGGATAAAGACAGATATGATGCGTAAAACCATCGCGATTTGTAATCGCCTACATTTGATTTAATAACCCCCTTTGGGAGGTTTATTTTGTATGGAGAGTTTCGGACCGAGGTGTAAGAAAATCCGTCTTTCTTATCGGATTTAGGGCTCGTAGTGCTCTTAAACAGAAAAAGATGTTGGATCATCGCGGGAGTCAGGGGAGGAAGACTGTTTTTGAGGAAGATTGAAGCCAGAGCAGTAAGGTGGGCGTAGGAGTTAGGAGTAAGCTGGAAAGGGGCTAGATTAAGGTCGTTCAAAAGGACGATCAGATAAGGGTGGATTGGAAATCTAAAGCTAGCATCTATGTGCTGACGGCTTATAGAAAAGAAACTTTTAGGAGGATAGGCTGTGTGGTCATGAGTCTTCGGCACCATAGCTCGGCACCCAGGGGGTAAGGAGAAGTCTTCGGCGATGGATTCGAGCTCGCTAAGACTAAGGGTAGATTCATATCTGAAAAAGGGGGTCCGAGCAGAAGGAGCGTAGTGCTTGGAAGGGATTGAAGCAGCCTCACCGCTCTGTGAGGTCGTATTATCAGTATTCCTAACTTGGTTAACCTCCTTATCAGAGGCCACATCAGCAAACCCCACTTTATGATCGCGACGACTAAGACCAGACATCTATAAAAGCAACGGGGAAATCAAGTCGTAAAAAGCAGACCAGAATTCAATGTTTAAGGTTATTCCTCCTTTTCTAAAAAAGACTAGCCGCGCGTGCAAAGGGAGCTACCAATTACAGGAGGAACCCTATTTACAAGCCTAACGGATTACAGAGAGTATTGAATAAACCAGTGGCTTCCCAACTCCACCAGGAGTAAGGATATCAGACGAGTACCAACAAGGAATGGCATGTGTAGGTGTAACTTAAAACAATTAAACGAATAATCTACTTCAGGCTCTCCAAGATAAATTGTGTCAAGGATGCAACAAAAACACTTGCAAATAACAAAAGCTTACTTATACGTAGTCAAGCAAATGCAAGCACCAATCGTAGTTAAAAAAGATTGAGAAAGATTATGAGAAGTTACCTTGGGTATGGAAAGTTTCGCTAGTAAGGAAGAAGAAGATGCAGGAAAGCAATGATGAACAAGAGAAAATTGGAAGCAGTAAAACGTCTATCTTCAAAAGTGATAGGTAAAGGAAGAAAATGAATCGACTGGGAGTTTATATGTAGCTATTGTCTTTTAGCCCCAGTCGTCAGATCAAAACAGCTACGTAACCGTCATTGATCTAGCGGTGTGGCACGAAACCCATGATTTTGTCATTATAAGTCGCCAGTGAGGAGACGTGCATTAAATGCATGTATTAATAGCACACGACACATGATACACAGAGAATTGACGCATAGGGAAATACCGCGTGTCACGAGATAGGTTAGTATTTAAAAAGACGACGGTTCATATCCCGCCAAAAGTACTCTGGGTATGAAAATATTGTTTCCAGTACAAAGAATGTACTTAAAATCAAAGCAACTAGTGTTGTGGGTATTTTGACGATTATGGATAAAATGGGAAAAGCCCAAGGACGAGGCCCACTGCATCGATTTATAAGAGGAGACGTAGAAGTGCTGGTCAAACTAGTCAGAGGTCAAAGGACGGGGGCATATGGTCGTCTATTAGCCTATGCACCCAAGCACACCTGATTATGTGACTGATCGTTTTGATCGCTGAGTAACCAGTTGACTACATGAAGGTTTGGCCGACTGATAAAGCATGAAGACAATCTGTTCGTGATCAAAAGGCTGCTCGATAAGTGCCCTTTAGAAGTTATCGGAGCGATCAGGAAGTCCTCGCGTTTGCTCGATAGTCAGAAGGGTAGTTGAATCTGCTCGTCTGCTCATTAGAGGAAACACCTGATCGTCGAAGTAGTCTGCTCGTTGACGCAACTCCTGATCGTTGAAGTAGTCGGTTCGCTTCATGTGCATGATAGAGTTGACTAGTTGACATTCTGGAAGACGAATCAATTCAATTCAGGAAAGGAGCCAACTTACCTATTTTCATGCACATCGAATCACGACATTCTTGACAATTGCTATATATGCGGTAGAGATAATCTTGAGAGATATTATATCAATTAATGTATATTATTTTTTGCCTTATCTGTAAGATTCTTAAACTTATTCAAATTGTAATATCTCCGTTATAAATAGGAGATAAAAATTCAGTGTAAAGGACAAAGTAAAATAAATATAATTATTCAGAAATAGAAAAGGGGTAATTGTCATGGACATAGGCCATTGTTTTGCCGAACCATGTAAAAACCCGTTGTGTTCTATTTGTTTTTATCTTGGTCATACTTGTTTCGTTTGTGGTTTGTTGTATCGCAGGTATTGGGCTTGGAGAACCAAGTTGACCGAATTAAGTGTCAACAGAAAACAAATTAGCTAATTTGAAACAGTAAAAGCACATATACAATTAGATTTAAAAATAGTTTTAATTACGTCAGTGATAATTTTTTCTTAAAAGCAGTTTCATTCATGTCTGAAATTTTGTTCATCTCTTATTTTTAATATAAGAAATTATACCTTATTGTATATACTGTTGGTTATTCATAGTTAACAATCACGTTAAATACTGACTAATATGTTTTATTATTTACTTTTTACCTTTTGAAAGTGTTAACAGATTAATATTTGGATTAAGCTAAATTACGACCGATAATTTCTAGTTAAATTATCCTTTTCATTCGTAAAAGTGTGTGAATCTTTGTTTCTTAAAATGTCTATATTCGAAAAGTCGGTTGTGTTCTCTACCTTATATAATGTTATTATCTAATTAATATAGAAGCAGGTGCACGTCAACTCTATGAATTGGTTACGGCCCCCTTCCATCTAGATTAAGGGGAGTTCGAAACTAAGTTCGTTCATAAAAGTGTGAATCTTAAATTCTTAGGAGATCTACATTATTACCTAATTAATATAGAAGCAGGTGCACATCTACTTGTTGAATGGTTGTGCCTCCCTTTCCATTTGGAGGGAATTTGAGACTAAGTTCAGTCATAAAGTGAGTGAATCTTTGTTTCTTAAAAGGTCTATATTTGAATTAGGGGTGGGCAATTTAATATGAACCAACCAGAACGATTTGAATTGAATTGAATTTCAAGTGTTTGGATAGGTTCATACAATAAAAAGGAGGGTGGTCTTCGGTTATGGGTTCAAAAAACCGAACCATGTTAGGTTTTTTCAATTCTGGGTTCTAACCCACGAACCTAACCTAACCCGTCCCTTTATACACATATAGACAGAGACAAAAACACAAACACAGGCACAGACACATAGAGCACATGCATAAATCTAATGGATTAAAAATTAAAACACACACACACACACATACACGCATGTGTGTGTGTATGTGTGTGTGTGTGTGTTTTAATTTTTAATCCGTCAGATTTATGCATGTACCCTTAAGGGTTAAACACAGGCATAAATTGACAAATAAGTCATTAATTAATGCTTTGAGACAACCCATTTAACGCTCACCTAACCTTTAATTGGCTTCCCTCTCATCTTATTATTTCTTTTTCACTGCCTCAACCTTTTCTCTCTCTCTGTCTCTCAATTTTTTTTCCTGATTTTCTAGAACATGCATATCTTACCTATTTAGCTAACCCTTCTCATCTTCTTCTTTCTTCTTCATAGTCAACCATCTCTCTCTCTCTCAATTTTTTCTTCTAGTATTTTTTATTTTTTTGGAAAATGTAAACCTAAGATTGTGAAGTATTTTCCCTTTTTTTTTTTTATGAAAATGCACATATGTCCCTATCACTGAATCAAGCTTATGAATTATGTCGCAGCTTGAAGTTTGAACCAAGCTTTCTCTTTTTTCCCCCGTTCTAGGTTTTTTTTTTTTTGCTCTCTTTAATCTTTTTTTCCTTCTAGTTTTTTTCTCTCTTTAATCTTTTATTTTTTTTCTTCTAGTATTCCTTAAGCTTGGTTTGTTGTGGGATTGTGAAGTTATGATGATTTGTGCGGTGAGTTTTTTTGGATTTTGTATTTTGTTGGTGAGTTTGTTTAAAGTACGATTATTATTATTATTATTATTATTGTTCGGATTATGAATTTTGATGTTTTTGTGGTGGGTCTGTTTAAGTTTTGAGTTTTAGAATGGTTTGGTTTGTGGTGGAGTTGTTAAAAGACACCAACCTCTATATTTGATTTCTGTTTTGTATAAGCTGAACATAAGTTTTATTTGTGTTTTGAATTTTGGTTAATTTTAATTTTATTTTTTGTTTTTTGTTAAAAATTGTATCAAATTAGTGTTGGATAAAACTTTAATAGGCGAAAACCTTCACCAAAATCCAGAAATCCATACTAAATCATTTAGAATTATTTTAGAGAAAACATAGTTGAAGCCATATTGGCAAACTTGAGAAGGATCTAGTCTTTCATAGTTAAATTTATTTAGGATGCTCTATAATTTTTTTCTTGAATGGATAAGGAGAATGAGAGCACAATTTTATGTATATTGATTTAACTTAGGGACTATAACCTTTATAATATTCTTTATATGCTAACTCAAATTAGTTTCTTATTAACCTTAATTAATTAGTTTTGAGTTTGTTCACACTAAACCCATAATAATGAATATCTTTAAAGCTCAATTAATAAATCACTTATCTGACTCTATTAAAATAGTTAGCCTATAATATAATTGTTATCTAATATATAAACCCATAATAGGAAATATAAAAATCCCAACAATATCTTCCACTTGGGCTATATTTATTTTCTAAAATAATTATACTATATATAGTCTTGAGTGCACACTGAAAAACTATTTGTTCTGAAATATCCCCTTAGTTATAGTTTGATCCATCTGGTATATTAGCATGGGATCAAAGCTACTTTTGTTACATATATTCGTAACTTGACTCATTGACATAATCGAGTATGGAAACGCGTAACATGAAAATTACATGCAATATGATCTCAAACATGCTTATTTTCAACTGGTCCAACTTTAATCTTCAGTGAGATTGAACATTAAAAACATTCAGAGTTTATAAATAAACCATATATTTATTTTGCAGAAAATAAATATGAAATATGTTTGTAACAAAGAATATTAAATACTAACTCCTACTAAACATGCATATCATCAACCAAAACAACATTCATATGAGCAGTGTGCTCATGAAAGATTTTGGATGGTAATCCTTTAGTAAACGGATCTGCCATCATGAAGGTTGTCCCAATATATTCTATAGTCATCTGATGACTCTAAACTATTTCTTTAACAAAGAGAAACTTGATGTTTATGTGCTATGACTTTGTAGAGTTTCTTTTGTTATTGGAATAAAGCATGACTGAATTATTGTTATAATATATCTTTAATGGTCTTTCAATAAAATTCATAATTCGCAACTTATGACAAAATTTTACAACAATATCCCATGATTAGACGCCTCATAACAGGCTATGAACTCAACTACTATAGTGAAAGAGTCTATAAATGTCTATTTAGCACTCCTCCAGCTAATAGCTAAATATAGCTCGACGTGGATTTTTTATTATCTTGACATCCAACAAAATCGGAATCAAAATATCCAATGATCTTTAAATGATTTGATATTCGATAGGTGAGCATGTTCTTTGCAGATAACACATAATCCATTTGACTATTTTTTTAATGATTTATCCTTGGATTACTTAATTATCTGCCTAACATTCCACCATGAATACAATGTTTGGACGCGTGCATATTTGAGCATACGTTAGACTTCCTATAGCTGACACTAAGGAATCTACATCTCTTTCTGTTCCAACTCATTCTTAGGTTTTAATTGAGACTGAACTTATCTCCTTTAGCAATAGGGATGTCTCCTAGTGCACAATCTTTTATGCTGAATCTATCAAGAACTCTTACGATATACCTCTATTGTGATAATTGAAGGACACCTTGAGTGCGATCTTGATATATCTGTATTGTTAATACAAAAAAGGTTTTCACAAGATCTTTCATCTCAAAATTTTTTATCAAAAATCTCTTGGTTTCGTGCAATAAGTCTATATCGTTGCTAGCAAGTAATATATAGTTATGCCCAAAATATCACATTTGGCTAAGTAGTTGTTATAGCATGGTTTTGTGGTATTGATCCTATAGAGAAATTAAGTAACAAGAATAATTCAAAACAGTGAGATTTTATAAGAAAATAATAGAGAAAAATTAAAAGAAAAATTGCTTGAAAATTTTAAAATGAAGAATGAATAAAAAAATAATAACAACCAATAAAAAAAATAGCAAGACTTTGAGGGTCACTTAATTGTTTATATTACTGTTATCAAGTTTGATTTCTAATTACTATTCAATTGCGTGTTTCACATCACAAGCAGATAATTGGAAAATATGCATTTGAAGATCAAATAAAAATATCAATAATATTTGCAAAACGCTTTCAATTTAAGATTAACTGAGATATAATTTTCAAGTTATGTAAGAACGATAATATATCAAATTGATAATAATGCAGTCAAAAATCAACTTATATATATATATATATATATATATCAAACAAAAATTCTAATTTCAACGTAAATCACATAAAAAAAACATGACTGAAATTATATGAAATTGCAAAAATATAATCTTTGGAATCAAAACTTTAAAAAGAATTCAACATAAACATTTAAGAACTTGAAAGAAATCAAACTTGAATAACACTATCCTTACAATTAAGATCACCCATCAGCCTTACTCTAAGTTTAGTCTAAGTTGCTCATTTTTTTCATACATCTTATAAAGAAAGTATGAAGATAATTTGACAAGACATTTTCTCTTTACAACACTGACTTTCTCTTTGAACTCCATATCTTAACTGTGCTGCCAGATGCCTTATTTATGAAAGTAAAAAGTTACCTCATCAGAGAATCTTTTCTTCATCCAAAAGAAAAACTTTCAAAATTCAAATTTAATTTCAAAATCTTTCCATTTCTATCACAAATTTGTTTACAATTATGTCACATTCATCACCACAAATTACTCAGTTATTTTTCGAATTTTGAAAACCAAATCAAATTTCAACTCATTCCCACAAATCACTCCATCATTCTTCAATTTGAGAAACAAATAAAATGTCAACCAATTACCATAATCACTCTACCATTTTCAAATTTGAAAATGATTTACTTGTGGAAATGTATGGGCCTGAGAAATTTAGGATCTGACTTGCTTATGTTTATCTGATGATCCTTGATAACATTTGGGTTGGATGATTTTTGTTGGGTCTTGGGCTGATGTTCTTTAAATTGGGCCTTATAATTTTATTTATAAAAAAACACCATAAACCCAATAATTAAGTACTCATAATTTATGTCAAAATCATTAATTTATGAGCATAAGAATACACTAAATCAAATGACCAAACCAAATGCATTTGTAAAAATAATTAAAAGAATGTTTAATTAAATAACATATTTTGACAAATGCAATTAATTTTCTAATATTAAAATTATATTTTTATACTCTAATCAGTATGTCATCAATATATAACACCAGAAATATGTATCTACTCCCACTAAACTTATGATATACACAACCTTCAATCTTATTTACCTCAAACTCATATGAGATAATAACTTGATGAAATTTGTGATACCATTGATGAGAAACCTGTTTGAAACCATAGATGAATTTCTTCCGTTTGCAAATAATTTTGTTTAGGTCATTGGATATAAAGTTTTTTGGCTGCATCATATATATTATTTCCTCAATATCACTATTGAGAAATACAGTCTTTATATCCATATAAAGTAGCTTTAAATTAAAATGAACCACAAGTGTAATTATGATCATGAAAAAGTCTTTCATTGAAACCAGAGATAAAGTTTCTTTGTTATCAAATGCTTCAAAGTCTCTTTATCATCAAAGGCTTCCTTCTGAATGAAACATTTGGCAACTAGACGAGCTTTATATCTCTCAACATTACGTTTTGGATCTCTTTTGATCTTAAATATCCATTTGCAACCAATGAGTTTTGCACCTTCAGACAATTCGATGAGATCCCAAACGTCATTGTCCTTCATGAATTTCATCCTATCATTTATGACATCAATCCATTTTTTAGAATTAGAACTTTGTTTAGTTTTATGGAAGTTGATTGGATCATCTTCCACTATTCCTCTTTCAACTTCATGTTCTTGAAAAAAAAAACAACATAGTCATTTGGAATCGTATTTCTCCTTTCTTTGGTGTATATTTTTAATGGCATATCCTCTTGAGATTGTTGAGTTTGGGCTTCAGGTATAATTACTTTATGATAAAAAAGAAACTCTTTCATATTGTCTTGATATTCCAGATTTATATTTTGAACAATGTCAGGAATAGAAGTCTGATTATTATCAATGGCAATAACAGGAAGAGAAACAAATTTCTTTTCAAAAGCCATATTTTTAATCTTATATCTCCTTACAAACTTAACTTCCTTAAGAAATCTCACATTTTCAGTATAAAAAAATGACCTAGTTTTGGGATTGTAAAACTTGAAACCCTCGACCATTTAGAGTACCTAACAAAGTAGCAGCTTACAGTTATTGAGTCCGGTTTGCTTTCATTTGGCATGTAAGACCTTGCTTCAACTGGATGACCTTGAATATGTAAATGCTTGATACTAGACTTTTTGCCTATCTATAGTTCATAAGGGGTTTTAGCTACTACTTTGTTTGAAACTTTATTGAGGATATATGTTGCATTCTTTACTGCTTCTCCCTAGAGGGATACTGATAAAAAAGAATGGTTGGTCATACTTTTTACTATGTCTTTAAGTATTCTGTTTCGTCTTTTAGCAATACTATTCATGCTAGGTTTGCTTGACATTGTATATTACGGAACGATACTACATTCTTCTAGGAATTCCGTAAAAGGTCCTAGACATTGTTCACCAGATCCATTATATCTACCATAGTATTTATCACCATGGTCAGATTTGACAGTTTTTACATTCTTGTCAAGTTGATTTTCAACTTCAACTTCAAAAACCTTCAAAACATCCAAGGATTGAGATTTCTTATGAATCAAACATAGGCACTCATATCTTGAATAGTCGTCTATGAATATAATAAAATACTGTTGACCATTTCAAGAGACTGTAAAATGGTTTGTAAATATCAATATGGATAAGTTTTAAGACATCAGAATACCTGTTGGAACTTAATCTCCTAATGTTTGTTTGTTTCCCTTTTATACACTCAATACAGATTTGGAAGTTTATCAAATCAAGGGAATCAATAATCTTGTCAAACACAAGGCTCTGAATTATTAGTTTAGAGATATGACTTAAACGCTTGTGTTATAGTATGGCGGAATCCTTGTCAGTTAATTTTTGTTTTATACCTTATGAACTTGTATGCAAGTATTTATTAATTGAGACAATTGTATTCAACAAATATATGTTATCATACAAAAATAAAGAATCAGAACCAATAAGATTTATATTTGGAAAAAGACTAAATTTATTATTTTCAAATGAATAAGAAAAACCAAATTTGTCCAAAACATAAACTGAAACCAATTTCCGTCTGATACATAAGTCTCCTCCAAATTCAAAAATTGACCAATCTTAAACAATAACCTAAAAGTTTCCATAGTCTTTACTGCTATTTTTTTGTCATCGCCCATATAGATGAATATTTCAGCATCACTTGGCTATCGACTCCACATATGACTCTGCATAGACACACTTATGTGAGTAACAACAGCAAAATCTATCCACCAAGTATATTTAGATACATAAGCTAAATTAATTTCAGTATAAACCAAATTGAGAAACATACTTTTCTTGAGACATTAATTGGCTTATTTGAGATATTCTTTCTTTATATATTCAACTTTCTTATAAAAGTAACAGATAAACTCCTTATGCTGCTTTTTTTACACCTTATGCGTGACGTCTCAACTATAGCTTCTTTTCCTCTTTTCTTTTTCTTGTCCTTAGATATGATTGTTAAGTTAGCATTTTCAAAACATTCTCGCTTCAATCTTTCTTCTTCTTGCACACAATGAGATATGAGCTTATTAAGAGTCAATTTATCCTTCTGAGTGTTGTAACTCATTTTGAATTGACTGTATTGTGTAGGAAGAAAAATAAAAACTAAGTACACCAATAAGTCCTTAGACTGTTGTAACTTTAGTGTCTTTAATTTGGAAGTAATGTGAGACATTTCCATGATATACTTCCTTATATTCCCTTTTTCTTTATATTTCATTGAAACAAGGTTAACTAAATGGATACTTGTTTCAGCCTTTTATTTTTTTGCAAAACGCTATTCTATTTCCTCAAGGAACTTCTTAGCATCTCTTTGGACATAAAGTCCCTAAAAATTTTTGGAATGAAATATTTCATTATCATAAGACTCATACGATTAGAACGGTTCTACTTTTCCATGCTTGCTTTTTTATTAGCAAAACTATTCTCATTGAGAGATACATGTCATTCTTCTCGAAGTGTAAGGTTAAGATCCATGCAACCAAGAGCAATCATAAAGTTCTATTTTTAATTCTTAAAGTTCGTGCCATTAACCATAAGAATGAAATTGATATTGACAGATATTGTTGAGGCAAAAGTAGTAACGTAAGTGAGAACAAAACCAAATATAAGCTTACAATCAATAATCATATTATAACACAAAAAATACTCATTTAATAAATTTATATATGACATGTTTAAACAATGCACATAATGATATGCCTTAAAATAAAATACCTAGCACAATATTGACTTTTAGTCTTTGGACAAAAATATCAACTATAAGTGGTACTCTCCATGTAGTAATTAAATATTGACAATTAATTTCGTCAAGTAATAAACCTTTCTTTGGACCGACTTATTAATCACATGGAAGACCTAATGATCATCACACATTTATTACCATAGTATGCTCATTATTTAGCCAAATAATAGTCTTCATTTGGATCGGTCATTATTCACATAAATAATAGACATATCTTAATATTCCAAAATAAATAAATACATTATAGAGGTTATTTTGACAACATATAATTTCAGTCAATTTATTTTAAAATATCATACTATCTTTCGAACACAAAGAAAAGCAAAAATTCCATAACAATGAAAATTTTACAAAAGAGACAACCCCATTAAAGAAAATACCAAATTACAATTTACTCAATCGATTTAAAAATAATTATAAACGCAATCAAAGTTCGCTGTTAATTATAATTTAACCTACTACTATTATGCACTCTCTGTTAAACTTAATTGAGGCCAGGATAAATATATCTTTTGATCTTATTTCTAATTTTTTTTTTTAAAATAAGTTTTAAAAAATATAAAATAAATTAAATAAAAAATTTGAAAAAAAAAGAGAGATGGAGATTCGATCTCCATAACCAAAAAAAAAAAAAAAATGAAAAATCATTTTCAACTGAAAAATGCCTGAAGAACGACTTGAAAAACGCTTTCGTATTTCCTACCGTCTCCACCAGAATTGGTCTTAGATCATGCTCCTCCTCCGTCTTCCTCACAATTACACAACCAATACAAACTATACTACCCAGAATCTGGGTTTCCACTGCAAACCTAGAATCGCTTGCTAATCATCAAAACATCATCAATCATCCACAGTCAACACCTTAACACCCAAACTTCCACATATATATCACCTCTAAACACCTAAAACTTAACAACTACACTAAATAACAAACCAAAATCATCTAAAACATAATTAAAAAAACCCATAAATGCAAGCAGATTCTCTTCATTGTTTGATGACAAGGGAAAACAATGGCTATCTAAAGTTGGCCTTCCTTCACACTCACTAACTGCCAAACATTATCAATCAAACACTCAAGACTTTTATACAATACCATCTAACATAATCGCAACCCATAAACACAGCTTATTTCATCGTGAACCAAAATCCAAACCTATCAAAATCCAATAAATCATCACACTCACCACTAACCCTATTTTAAATCAAATCAAAACAGGGAAAGAGAAGTAATAGAAAAAGAGTAGCGAAAGAAGAGGAAGATAAGAGAGAGGTGTTCTAGTAGTCCTTCATGACGGAGATGGAGAAATCGAGAAAGGAGATCTAGAAGAAAGGTGATGAAACAAATCAGAGAAGGCAAGAAAACCAAAATCAATGAAGGAAGATGTAGGAATTGATGAAGAAAGGAGAGATAAGGGGAGAGAGAAAGAGAGAGAGAAAGGGCTAAAGGTATAGAGAAAAAGATAGACAATGGCGACTAATGGATGATAAATTTAAGAGAAAAAGAAGAAGAGGAAGAAAAAGAGAAGAAGTAAAAGAAAAGAAAAAGAAGAAAAAGAATATGAGAGAGAGTGATCCATATATGAGTTTATCTTTCTTTTTTCGGTTTTTCTTTTTTCTTTTTCAATTATTTTTTAAATTTAGTTTTTTTTTTAATTAATCTCCACCATTAGGATGGATGGTGTAGATATAATGAAAAACTTTATTTTATTTTTATTTAATTTTTGATTTTTTTTGAATTAATCTCCATCATCCATCATGGATGGTGGAAATCTGATGAAAATTTTTTTTATTTAATTTTTAATTATTTTTTTAAATTTCTTTTTGAAAAATAATTAAAAAGTGAGGGTATTTAGATTTTTTTCTTCAGTCCATGGTTAACTCTAACAGAATTTCCTAATGTCAGGGAGAATTATTGTAATTAACACCAAAAGTTGACTTTACCTAAAATTATTTTTAAATTGGTAAGCTAAATTGTAATTTACTCTAAAAAATATTATTTCTTTAACAATCCAAAATAGTCATCATGCTTTTGAATTATATATATATATATATATTCTTCAATCATTTCATACAATTATAAGTGTCACAATTGTTGTAATTAGTTATATGACACCACTATACAAGCATGGCAAGGTTGACCATGTATATTGTGAATTGCTATTTTCTGAATCCATTGTTCTCATATAGATATCATTGTCAATAAAAAAAGAAAAAAAAAAGATTCCTTTTATTGAATTTTACATTAATTTATATTATTTCTATGCCTAACCTTTTGCTTTTGTATATCTTAAAAACCCACAAAAAGGTGAAGTGATTCTTTGGTCTCTACTTCTAACCAAACAAAGAAAAAACAATTTTGGCACTATAAGGATCCAATCAATTGGACGTCGTAATCTACAACAAGAACAGAGGGCCAAAGATATATATTATAAAACATAAAACATGAAAAATATATATAGTGCATAATCCCTCGTATAAGAGTTATATTCAAACCCTCCATAAAAATCTCACGAAAATATGTTCTAGTTGTTATACATTCAGCCTTGTCCTAGTGGTGATTTTATCCTTTATTCATCATATTATTCACTATGGTGTATACAATTTTAGTATTGGTAGTTATTTGAGTTTTGATTATTGATGACAAGCTGAAATTTAATTTGGTTTCCAAAAGTAGTGAAATTATCATTCTAAATACACTTTGAATAAAATTATCTTTTGATATTACTTCTACTTTTCTGTTAAAATAGATTTTAAAAACTTTAAAATAAATTAAATAACAAATTTGAAAAAAAAAAAAAAAAGTTGGAGATTGGATCTCCATAATAAAAAAAAAAAAAAAAAATTAAAAAATTGTCTTCAATTGAAAAACGCCTAAAGAACAACTTGAAAAACGCCTTTGCATTCCCTACCGCCTCCACCAGAATTAGCCTTAGATCATGCTCCTCCTCTACCTTCCTCGCAATTACACAACTAATACGCACTCCATTACCCAGAATCTAGGTTTCCACTATAAAACTAGAATCACTTGCAATAATCAAAACATCATCAGTCATCCGTAGTCAACACCTTAACACCCAAACTTCAACATAAACATCACCTTTAAACACTTAAAACTTAACAATTGCACCAAAGAACAAACCAAAATCATCCAAAAAATAATTTAAAAAACCGATAAATGCAAACAATCTCTCTTCATCATTTGATGATAGAGGAAAATAAAGGTCATCTCAAGCTAGCCTTCCTTTATACTCACTAGCTGCCAAACACTACCAATCAAACACCCAAGACCTCTATACAACACTATCTAACACAATCGCAACCCACAAACACAACCTTTTCCATCGTGAGTCAAAATCCAAACTTATCCAAATCCAATCAACCATCACACTTACCACTAACCTCCAATTCAAATCAAATTAAAACAGAGAAAGAGAAGTAAGAGAAAGAGAGTAATGAAAGAAGAGGGAGACCAGAGAGAGGGGCATTAGTAGTCCTTCACGGTGGAGATGAAGAAAGTGAGAAAAGAGATATAGAAGAGAGCTGATGAAACAAATCGAAAAAGGGAAGAAAACAAAAATCGATAAAGGAAGATGAAGGAATCGATAAAGAAATGAGAGAGAGAGAGAGCTGAAGGTATAAAGAAAAAGATAGATAGTGGTGACTGATGGATGATAAATTTAAGAGAAGAAGAAGAAAAGAAAAGAAGAAGTAAAAGAGAAGAAGTAGAAGAAGAAGAAGAAGAAGAATATGAGAGAGAGTGATTCAGATATAAGTTCACTTTTTTTTTTTAATTATTTTTTTAAATTTAGGTTTTATTTTTTATTAAATTAATCTTCACTGTCCATCTTAGGATGGACTGTACATATTTAATGAAAAAAGTTTATTTAATTTTTGAATTATTTTGAATTAATCTCCATCATTCATTATGGACGGTGGAAATCTGATGAAAATTTTTATTTAATTTTTAATTATTTTTTAAAATTCTTTTTGAAAAATAATTAAAAAGTGATGACATTTTGATCTTTTTGTCAGTCCATGGTTAACTCTAACGGAATTTTCTAGTGGCAAGGGGAGTTATTGTAATTAATACCAAAATTTCACTCCGCCTATAATTATTTTTAAATCGGTAAGCTAAATTATAATTTACTCTAAAAAATATTATTTCTTTAACAATCCAAAATAGTCATTATGCTTTTGAATTATATATATATATATTCTTCAATCGTTTCGTATAATTATAAGTGTCATAATTGTCGTAATTAGTTATATGACACCACTATACAAGCATGGCAAGATTGACCATGTATCTTGTCAATTGTCATTCTCTGAGTCCATTGTTCTCATATAGATATTATTCTCGATAAAAAATATATATATGTTCCTTTTATTGACTTTTACACCAATTTATATTATTTATATGCCTAACCTTTTGCTTTTGTATAACTTAAGAAACCACAAAAAGGTGAAGTGATTCTTTGGTCTCTACTTCTAACCAAACAAAGAAAAACAATTTTGGCACTATAAGGATTCAATCAATTGGATGTCGTAATCTACAACAAGAAGAGAGGGCCAAAGGTATATATTCTAAAACGTAAAACATGAAAAATTTATATAGTGCATTATCCCTCGTATAAGAGTTATATTCTGTTATGGTGGAATTATTGCGATCATAACGGTCTGGCCCAATTGGATCTGCAGTGCAAGCCCAGGGGCCCAAACGCCCGGATATCCGTACCCATCAAGGCCCACCCTCCTAGAATCACGGCCCCTTAGTGGGCGCTCGCCGAGGCCGAAGCCCGATATCGCTCAATAAGCCCGCTATCGCTCAGCCCGATCGCTCGATCTCAACGTATGTCACCTATTCCGCAAGACCTTTTATGACCGCTGTGTTCCCCGTCATTCAGATCGCCACGTTCCCCCAGAATTCTGCTTGCTAAAGCGAACCGCCGGCCCTCATCGCTGATCGCTGACTTCCATCCTTCAGATTTGCCCGCGAGAACATCCGCCATCCGTGACAACTATGTCAGACCGCCACATTCTGTTTGTCCACTATTTCCAGTCTGATTGAGGTATCCGTCGAAGAGGAGCCGTCCATCAAAGGCATCAGACAAGCCATCCTCACCCACAGTTATCCATCTGAATTGACCGCTGTCTTCCGAGCGTGGCCGCATTCCGACTCCTCCACTCATGATGTTATCCGCCTCAGTGCCGTGATCGGCTGTGGGCGTGCCGTTTCAGAATCCATCCCACCAACTGTCCAGTCCGCTGGAGAAATCCGTCTCCCTCTCGAATTTGGAAGCTCCGGTCAGCAGGAATCAACAGCGCCATGCAGAGCACAGCTCCAAAGCTTGCCATGCACGCTACTTCTACCAGAAGTCAGAATCCCGACCTCGACAACCCATCATTACATATCCGACCCGGTCAGCAAAGATCCTCTATGGACAGACCTCGGATGCGACGGATTCGGCTGCATTTAATGTGTTTTCGGCCGCATTTAATGTACTGTCAGTCGTTTTAATTGGGTTTCCGGTGCATTAAATGCTGTCTGTCAGTGTAACTGTAGTTAACTATTCATTTTTGTCTTATCCTGTTTACTGTAGCATGTCCCCTTCCTCTATAAAAGGGGACGATTTTCACTGTAAAAAGGGATGGAATTTTTGAGTGTCGTTACTCTGCCCAAATAGTGAGAGAGTGAACAGTGGACGTAGGCATCTTTTTGGGCCGAACCATTCTGAAAATCTTCTGTGTCTTTTCTTCCTCGCCTCTAACTCCTCCAGTTTCCCCCCTCCCCATTATTTTGCATGCGCCCCATCGACCGTACGAAACTGAGAGCTTGGGCCCTAAAATAACCTCGTTGACTAAGGGAACCTTTTCCTGACGTTAACATTTTTGGCGCTAGAAGGAGGGCCCATCTTCGGTTTCGTCACCTTTTTCATCCACTAGCTTTCACAGCTTGTCCTTCATTCGCCATGGTTAGAGGGAGAATTCCAAGAGATCTTAATGCAACGGAAAATCGTCAGCAGATTTCAGACCATCAGCAAGCTATAACTACTGGGGGGGGATCCAATGCTGGTGCAGGGACGTCCAATGTGCCCGTTATGGGGAACGCTCAAGGTATACCCCCTCCTCCTAATGGTCAAACCACTTGTAACGCTGCAGGAGAAGACGTAATGCAGGCGATGCGACGACGGCAGGAGAGGTTGGAGAATACCGTCACGAAATTTATGGGAGAGGTCAGAGCTATGTTCCGGACTCAGGCCCATCACCCCCAAGCTCCTCGCCAGGCTGTCCCAGAAAGAAATGTTCCCCGTAGGAGGCTTGCGAAAGACCTTAATGTGGATAGAAGGGGTGCCGGAGAGTTCGAACGAGAGGGGTCCGTCCACTCCTCCAACGCACATTCTAGCACTCGACCCCCGCAAGCCCAAGGTGGACATCGGCAGCAGCAAGGTGGCCGCCACCACGACCAAGTCCCAACCCATGTCGATAGAGCGAGGCCAGGACCTGATACACAGAGGCAGGCTAGAAGAATCAACTGGTCCCCGAGCAGACAGGACGGACATTCCGCTGCTGGAAGAACAGAAACGTGAAATACATTGTAGCAGAACTCCTTCAAAGGGTCCGGCAGCTGGAAGCGTGACCTGCGGTATAGGAGCAGAGGGGCCAAGCCGGGGAAAGGACCCCATTCGCTGTGGAAATCGAGATAGAGCCGCTCCCTCCAAGGTTCAAGGTCCCTAACATCCCTCAGTACAAAGGAAACTCTGACCCCTACGACCATCTTGACGCCTTCAACATACAAATGGACCTCCAGACTACCAATCCGCTTGTGAAATGTAGGGTGTTTCCAGCTACCCTGGGGGACATTCCACGGACGTGGTTCAGAAGCCTCCCCCCGCGCAGTATCAACAATTGGGAGGAGTGTCAGCAGAAGTTCCTGAATCAGTATAAAGCACTTAAGAGGCGTCTCGCGCCACCCTGCCATCTTTCTACCATCTGCCAACGCCCAGGTGAGCCTCTAAAAGAATATATCAACAGATTCAGGCGTGAGGTGACAAATGTGGAGAATCCCACAGATGAAGGGGTTTTGTCAGCTATCTCGTCCGGGCTAAGGAAGGATGGCAAGTTGTATGAGAGCATATACAGGTCTCCTGTCAAAGATCTGGGAGAATTTTATGACAGAGCTGAAAAGGAAATCCGGTGGGAGGGAGTGGCCAATCCAAGGAGAATCGGTGCTCAGAAAGACGAAGCCGGTACTTCCAACCATGGGAGAAAAAGAAGCAACGGGGGAAACAATCCTGGAGGAAGAAGAGAAAACCAGCAGGTTGCCAAGAAAGCCAGAGACTGGCGGAGACCAGACGGCAACCGGGTGTCGGAGCGGCCACGGTACCGAAGTCGTTACAATACTTACAATGCCCTGTCGGATACCCAGGACCGGATATATGCGACCGAGAAGAACAGGGAAAATTTCGGCCGGCCAGCTCCCCTTCAAGGGCCGGAAGGACGAAGAGACAGAAACAAGTTCTGCGCCTACCACAACGACATCGGGCACAATACTTCCGACTGCTGGGCACTCAAAGATGCCATTGAAGAGTTAATCAGAAATGGCCGTCTGAAGGATTATGTCGTGAGGCCCCCGAGGCGACCATCTCAGCAGCAGCGCCCCTGTCAGCGTTCAGAAGATCCTCCTGCTCAGAACCAGTCAGAGCCGAATTCCACCCAGGGGCCCTCCGTCAGAACCATCCATACAATCCATGGGGGACCCTCACGAGCAGGAGAATCTAACCGCTCTCAGGAAAGATTTGTGCGGGAAGCGAGACGTGTCCAGCCTGGGAAGCAGGCAGAACCAAGGAGGCCTGCCAAGAAGGCCAAAAGAGTGACGGAGGACATTGTGTTTACTGATGAGGACGCACGGGATGTCCGTCTCCCCCATAACGACGCTTTGGTGATCAGGGCACGCATCGGAAATTCGGTGGTGAAGAGGGTCATGATAGACACCGGCAGTTCCGTGAATGTCATGTATAAAGGCTGCTATGATCAGATGGGAATCGGTGAGGATCAGCTAGAGCCGTCCCCTGAGCCTCTGTACGGATTTACTGGAGATTCGGTCGTTCCTGCTGGACAAATCAGACTGCCTTTGACTCTCGGCGATGAAACCAATCAGTCCACGGTACTGGCTGACTTCCTGATCATTAATTCCCCGTCAGCATACAACGTAGTGATGGGAAGGCCCGCGATGAACGACCTCGATATGATTGTCTCCACCAAAGCTCTCATGGTAAAATTCCCGACCCCCAGTGGCGTAGGATGTGTGCAGGGTGAACAATCCATGGCTCGTCGTTGTTATGTGGACGCGATCAGAAAAGGTGTGCAGGGGAAGAAGGCGGAGATAATCCCAGAACGGGAGTTACGGACGATCACTTCGTCGGGGGTCAGTTACGACTTAGATCCCAGGGAATTTGACGCATACCCGTGTTCCGGTCCAGTAGAAGAGCTCGAAGATGTTCCTGTCGTTGAAAATGATATGTCAAGATGCCTGAAACTGGGTAAAAGTCTTGTCTCTGAGGTAAGGTCCCAATTGGTTAACTGTCTCAAGAAAAATGCAGATGTTTTCGCCTGGAGTCATGGAGATATGGTGGGAATCGACCCGGATGTGATGACGCACAAGTTAAACGTCAACCCTCACCATCGGCCAGTCTGCCAGAAGAGGAGACAGATAAACCAGGAGCGCAGCGAAGCCCTGAAAGAGGAAGTGGACAAGCTTCTGGCCAATAATTTTATCCGCGAGGTCCAGTATCCAGAATGGGTGGCTAACCCCGTGCTGGTGAAGAAAAAGAATGGAAAATGGAGAACCTGCATAGACTTCACAGACCTGAACAAAGCCTGCCCAAAAGATAGCTTCCCCCTGCCCAGAATCGACCAGCTGGTGGACGCAACGGCAGGACACGAACTCCTGAGCTTCATGGACGCTTACTCGGGATACAATCAAATCCCCATGGACCCTAAAGACGAGGAGTGCACATCGTTCACCACCGACCGGGGGCTTTACTGCTACAAGGTAATGCCCTTCGGTCTAAAAAATGCAGGGGCCACTTATCAGAGATTGGTGAACAGAATGTTCGAAGAGTTGATAGGGAAGAGTATGGAGGTCTACGTGGACGACATGCTTGTGATGTCAGAAAGAGCCGCCGATCACGTCCATGACCTGGAGAGAATGTTCAGCATCCTGAGGAAATACCAGATGAAACTCAATCCTCTCAAGTGTGCCTTCGGGGTTTCCTCAGGTAAATTCCTTGGTTTCATTGTAAACAACAGGGGGATAGAAGCCAACCCGGAGAAGATACAAGCCCTGCTGGACATGAAGTCGCCAAGAAATGTGAAGGAGATTCAAAGTTTGAACGGACAGATTGCGGCCCTAAGTCGCTTTGTCTCCAAAGCTTCCGACAGATGCGTTCCGTTCTTTGAAGTGTTAAAGAAAGCCAGGAATTTCGAATGGACTGAAGAATGCGAGGCTGCCTTCCTACAACTCAAAGAATACTTAGGCCGCGCACCGCTGCTGACCAAACCAAAGGAGGGGGAGATATTGACTGTCTACCTGGGCGTATCCGAGCACGCCATGAGTGCGGCGTTAGTAAGGAAGGAGGAAAATGGTGCACAGGTACCAGTGTACTTTGTGAGTAAGAAGCTGGTCGAGGCAGAGACCCGGTATACACCAATGGAGCTACTCACTTACTGTCTGGTGATAGCATCCAGGAAGTTGCGTCCATACTTCCAGGCGCATAAAATAGAAGTCCTAACCAGGTATCCTCTGAAGCAAATCCTCCAGAAGCCAGACACCTCCGGCCGGCTCATCAAATGGGCCATCGAACTCGCCCAATATGACATCGAGTTCAGACCGAGACCGGCAATCAAGGGTCAAGTGCTAGCCGACTTCATCGCTGAGTTCACAGGACCGGCGGACGATCAAGCTGAAACTTCTCAGGGACCATACTGGGAGCTTTTTGTGGACGGGTCCTCCTGCGAGAAAAGTGCCGGAGCCGGAATCCTGCTAATTAATCCCGACGGTGGTAAGTTTCTTTGCGCCCTAAAATTTGGCTTCAGGGCAACTAATAACGAGGCAGAGTATGAAGCGCTACTGGCAGGGCTCCGTCTGGCCAAGAGAATGCAGGTGGAACGGATCAGAGTCTTCAGCGATTCCCAACTGGTGGTCTGTCAAATAAAAGGGGAATACCAGGCTAAAGGGTCGAAGATGGTCTCCTATTTGCGGCAAGTTCAGAAGTTGTTGGGGGCCTTCGAGATATTCGAGCTGAACCAGATCCCGCGCGCCCAAAACTCCCACGCGGACGCTCTGGCCCGCCTAGCATCCGCTCAAGATACGGACGGCACCGAGAGCATACCTATGGAGTTCCTACCCAAACCGAGCACCGAGTCTGACATGGAAGTGATGGCCTTGATGGTGGTGGATGGATCGTGGATGTATCCCCTAGTTAATTACTTGCGGAAAGGCACACTGCCAGAAGACAAGATGGAGGCACGTCGTCTACGAATAAGAGCAGCCAGATACTGTATTTATGGAGATGTCCTCTATAAGAGGGGCCTTTCAACACCACTTCTCAGGTGCATTGACGAACCAGAATGCACTGCCTTGATGAGGGACATACATGAGGGGCATTGTGGCAACCATGCTGGAGGGCTTTCTTTGGCTCAGAAGGCGCTCAGACATGGTTTTTACTGGCCGACGATGAAGAAGGACGCCACCGACTTGGTAAAGAAGTGTGACAAGTGCCAGAGGTTCTCTAAGATTCCCCGAGCTCCACCAGCCTACCTCCGTCAGATGGTCAGTCCATGGCCGTTCGCTATCTGGGGCATGGACCTGATCGGACCTCTTCCCGTAGGACGAGCGAGATGTAAGTATGCAGTCGTGGCCGTTGACTACTTCACCAAATGGGCAGAAGCAAAGGAGCTGGCTGAGATCTCCGCCACGAAAATTGAGAAATTTGTGTGGGACCATATAGTTTGCAGGTTCGGCATTCCGCAGCAGTTAGTCATAGATAACGGAACCCAATTCACAAGCGAGCGTTTCAGGAGTTTTGTAGCAGCCTCGGTATTGTCAAGAGCTTCTCAGCCGTTGACCACCCGCAAGCCAACGGCCAGGTGGAAGCGGTCAATAAGATCATCAAGCAGATCCTGAAAACCAAACTTGAAGCTAGAAAGGGGGCATGGGTTGACGAGCTGCAGAAAGTGTTGTGGGCTTACCGCTCTACCGCCCGCAGCACTACTGGAGAAACCCCCTTCTCAATGGTCTACGGGTCAGAGGCCATGATTCCGGCAGAATTTGAAGTTTACAGTCACCGGAGGGCGAGCTTCAATTTCGGCGACAACAACCAGCTTCTAGCTGCCAGTTCAGACTTACTTGAGGAATCAAGAGAGGCCGCTCGCCTTAGGATGGCTGCCTATCAGCGAAGGATGGCCAGATACTACAACAAAAAGGTCCGGGTACGTCAATTCAAACCAGGTGACCTAATCCTGCGGGAGATCCTGCCCAGCGCACGCAAGGCAAGTGAAGGAGTGTTGGGGCCGAACTGGGAGGGACCTTACATGATCCACGAGAGCCTAAACAACGGAGCCTACCACTTGGCGAACATGGACGGGACAATCCTGCCAAGGGCTTGGAACGCCATCCACCTGAGAACGTACTACACTTGAGTGTTGTATTGTTGTTTACTATCGATTATTCTGTCACATATGTAAAAACAAACCGTGTGTAGATATAATGAGAATCTTCTATCAATTGTGATGAAACATTTCTAACATCAAATGGGTACATGTCTTCTTATGAAAGGTACATCACCAGACGGCCACGAGCCAACGCACCTAATCGCCGCTCACCGAATGGCCTTCCCCCCCCGCCTTCGCGCGCGACTAATGAAACGCCCTGTGAGCGCAGCTGGAGAAATTTCCTTCATCATGCTGTAGATGCTCAGGCTAAGGCCTTGTGAGCGCAGCCGGAGCGCCTCCCCAACTCTCGCTGTAAATGCTCGGGTACGCCCTGTGAGCGCAGCTGGAGAAATTTCCTTCATCATGCTGTAGATGCTCAGGCTAAGGCCTTGTGAGCGCAGCCGGAGCGCCTCCCCAACTCTCGCTGTAAATGCTCGGGTACGCCCTGTGAGCGCAGCTGGAGAAATTTCCTTCATCATGCTGTAGATGCTCAGGCTAAAGCCTTGTGAGCGCAGCCGGAGCGCCTCCCCAACTCTCGCTGTAAATGCTCGGGTACGCCCTGTGAGCACAGCTGGAGAAATTTCCTTCATCATGCTGTAGATGCCTAGGCTATCCTCGTGAACACAGCCGGAATGGATCACCGTGCAGTACGATCCGAGCCCCTGCATTCTGGACGCTGTCCGTCGTTAACCCATGCAGCAGCCAGAAAAGGTACGCATATTGAAATCGAAATCACCGTGGGATCGGGATTATTTGCCCATCCTCGAGGGCTCCCCTTTCGTTCCTCCAATTGTCCTGTGTGCTGGAAGCAATCTCCTGATTATGTTTCTCCCAGGATGTGCTTAGGGATGATCTTTCCCCCTCCTTTTATTATCATTAAACGGATATTTATGTGGCTGGGCACATCTACCCACAACATATTACTATTGTATTCATACGAAAACAGAAAAACTACAAAGCAGAGCGAAAGAGATATTGCTGAAATAATCATCAACTAAAAATTACAAATTGTTCCATAAACAAGGTAAAAATGATAACAATTAAAATATCAATGTTCAAAGATAAGCCTCAACAACAGCGGGAGAAGGTATTAAACTCATTTGCTTAAAGGGGCTTGCGAAGAGCTGGCTGGGGGATCTGTGGGATCTTTTGAAGAACTGGAGGGGGCGCCCTTGGGATCTTTACCGCTAGAAGTCCCTTGAGAGGATGTGCCCTGTCTTCCGTCCTTCGTCGAATCCTGAGGAGCTAAAGAAGAACCACCCGGGGCCAATGAAGCACCAGTACGAACAGGAGGCGGGTCTGAAGCCTTCTGCGGAACCAGAGAAGTCTTTTCCTTCTGAGCGCCTTCCGCCGCTTTCTTCTGAGCGTTCACTGCAGCGCGGGCCTTATATTTCTTTACCTCCGCCACCGCGTCCTCGCCAAGATAAGAATAATCCAGCGTGGGATGACGCAGCCACGAAGTGTATAAGAATTTGCTACTCGTCTTTTTGATAGCCTCCTCCACTGCTTGTCTGGCCCGAAGGTCCGCCCTATAACACGCCTCCCTCGAGTTGGCAAGCTCACCCCTCACCACGGCCAAGTCTTTCTCGACTGCTTCTTTCCCCTTCTCAGCTTCATCGGACCGCTTCTTATGATATTCGGCCTCCTCTTTAATCTTATCCACATCTGCAGTGGCCTTCTGGAGCGATTCGGAGGCAGCCATCCGAAGTCTCTTCTCTACGTCTGCGGTCTTTTCCGCCTCCTTAAGTTTCTTTTCCAGCTCAGAAATGGTCTTCTTAGCGGCCACTGACCCCTTTTTGAGATTCCGAACCTCTGCCTCCAACCCCCTGTTCGCCTCCTCGAGGGAAGTTTTCTCTCCTGCTAAGTCGGGGAAGTCCCGACGCATCTTCATCACAGCCAACGAAGCCTGAAGAGAATGGTACATCAACAACAAGTGAGAATGTAAAATGTAACTGCAAAGCAATTAAAAGAACTTACAAGCACGGTGCAGCGTGCAGTATAGTCCATCAGCTGGTCACCACGAATATGCTCCTGGTAGACATCCGGTTTGTGGGGGCCCAATAACGCTGGTATCCGATCCAACAAGTCGTCGAAGTACTCCCCCGCATTGGCCTCCGGGATTGATTCTTCGTCGCCTCCCCCTGCGGTGGCCATTTTTCCCTTGCCCTTGTCCTTGGATTTCGCACGTTTCGCAGGGGGTTCCAAAGCTTCTTCCTCCTCTTCTTCAGTCTCCGAAGCCGAAATCCTCTTTCCAGCAGCACCCCTTGTCCGCCTCATGGTTTTCTCCGCCACGCTTTTAGCCCGCATCCCAAGCGGCGCGGCAGATGGAGCGGCCGTTGTAACCGGTGAACCCGCTGGCGGGACTGGGGGTTCCTTTGAGCCTGTTATCTCCACTTCAGGCCCTTCTGTTCCGGCTACAGGCGAAGAAGGGGGAGAGATCATTTCAAGGTTCACCATCGTCTCAGGCTTCTTTGAGGCTGGGGCGGAAGTTCCTTCGCCTGATTCTATGAAGACAGATTTAACTTCCCGACCTCTTCGCCTGCCCACGTCAGAAGCCAACCTCAGGGGCGGAGTCTCAACTCCAGGGGCAAGCCCATACTTCCTCAAAGCGGAGTTGTCTGGAAGGAAGTCATATTCAGGATTTTTCACTTCTACAAATTTCTTCAGCGCTCTCGTCTCCTCGTCAGTTAGACGGACCGCTCCTTTGACGAAGGCTGCATATAAATAATAATAATAAATAAATAATATATCAATGAGGGTGATGCCTAATGGCAAACGTATGAACGCCCCAGTCGCGAATAAAAATAAGCCTACCAGGACCAATATTGAAGTCAAAATGAACAAGTTGTTGCAGGGACCGACAAGTGGCATAGAACCACTTCGACTTGTAATCTCCCACGTTCGATTTGCCCACATTCTGTGGCAAAAACGCCTTATAGGGAGTTCTGCGAGCAGTTACGTAATAAATACCGTCTCGCTTAGTAGCGTGAAGATTGGTGGTGGATTTAAAGAAGTAAAGACGTTGGACGATATTTGAGGTGGGTGGCGGAAGACCATTTTTGAGGAAGGCATAGGCCAAGGTGGTAATTTGGCCATAAGAATTCGGCGTGAGCTGGAAAGGGGCTATTTCCAGGTCATTCAAAAGAGTTATTAGGTATGGGGGAACCGGAAACCTAAATCCCATCTTTATATGGTGGCGGCTGATCGCTATGAATCCCTCGGGAGGGTCAGCCGCATGATCACGATGGGCAGGGACCATGACGCGACATGTCGAAGGAAAATGAAATGCGTCGGCCAAGGTCTTGAGTTCTCTAACAGTCATGTGGGAGTCGTGTTGGTAAAAAGTCTCATACGCAAAGGTTCTCTCACGATTGGAAGAACTCGGTGTGCCCTCGCTGTTCTGAGCATTTGCACTTGAAGAGCCCTCATCGCGCTGAGAGGACTTCCCCTCGGAGCTTTCCTCACTGGACATGACTCGACGATAGCGGAGCCCACGGCTTGACATCTACAAAAGGAATAACCGGTCAGGCTACAAATAGTCACCCAATCTAAAACCAACCAAGAAAGACTTAAGGAGGTTAGACCTAAGCGTCAAGCCGCGCTCATAGGAAGGTACAGGATGGAAGGGATGGGAGCCTCGTCCTAAAGGTTTCCCCCTAACATGGGAAAAGAAGAAAAGAAAACAAAATAGTCACCCTAGGCTACCACTAGACCACCCCTAACCAGAAGCAATACAGAGACTATCCACCCCAACTAATCTAAAATCCCAGAAGGAAGAACACCACGCAGAATAGGGAAAGCAATAACGCCAAGAACAAAGTGAACAGGGAAGAGGAACCTAACCTGAGTTATGGTAGTCGCCGGAAGTTACAAACGATAACCTCTGAATGTTGTTGAAGAGTCGGTGCGAACGGAGAAGACGAAGGAAATGCCTATAAATTTTTTGAAAAAACAGAAGAAGAACAAAGAGGGATGTTTATTCTTTTTTGAATAATTCAGCCCCAACCGTTGGATGAAGACAGCTGGGCAACCACCCCCGATCAGATGATAGGGCGCGACTCCCGGGATTTTGTCATTATGCGGCACGCCAGTTGAGTGACGTGCATTAAATGCGCGCGGCGCACGTTTTGAACAGTAACCGTCGTCAGTAGTAGAGCACGTGGTCTGACAATAAAGTAGAAAATAAAAGGCACTGTAACCGCCTTCCCCTTTGTAACCGTTCCCGCCCATTCTGCTCGCTCTGGAATATATGTCTCCTGGTCCTCTCCTGAGCACCAAGAGCCAGGGGGCTTTATGTTATGGTGGAATTATTGCGATCATAACGGTCTGGCCCAATTGGATCTGCAGTGCAAGCCCAGGGGCCCAAACGCCCGGATATCCGTACCCATCAAGGCCCACCCTCCTAGAATCACGGCCCCTTAGTGGGCGCTCGCCGAGGCCGAAGCCCGATATAGCTCAATAAGCCCGCTATCGCTCAGCCCGATCGCTCGATCTCAACGTATGTCACCTATTCCGCAAGACCTTTTATGACCGCTGTGTTCCCCGTCATTCAGATCGCCACGTTCCCCCAGAATTCTGCTTGCTAAAGCGAACCGCCGGCCCTCATCGCTGATCGCTGACTTCCATCCTTCAGATTTGCCCGCGAGAACATCCGCCATCCGTGACAACTATGTCAGACCGCCACATTCTGTTTGTCCACTATTTCCAGTCTGATTGAGGTATCCGTCGAAGAGGAGCCGTCCATCAAAGGCATCCGACAAGCCATCCTCACCCACAGTTATCCGTCTGAATTGACCGCTGTCTTCCGAGCGTGGCCGCATTCCGACTCCTCCACTCATGATGTTATCCGCCTCAGCGCCGTGATCAGCTGTGGGCGTGCCGTTCCAGAATCCATCCCACCAACTGTCCACTCCGCTGGAGAAATCCGTCTCCCTCTCGAATTTGGAAGCTCCGGTCAGCAGGAATCAACAGCGCCATGCAGAGCACAGCTCCAAAGCTTGCCATGCACGCTACTTCTACCAGAAGTCAGAATCCCGGCCTCGACAACCCATCATTACATATCCGACCCGGTCAGCAAAGATCCTCTATGGACAGACCTCGGATGCGACGGATTCGGCTGCATTTAATGTGTTTTCGGCCGCATTTAATGTACTGTCAGTCGTTTTAATTGGGTTTCCGGCGCATTAAATGCTGTCTGTCAGTGTAACTGTAGTTAACTATTCATTTTTGTCTTATCCTGTTTACTGTAGCATGTCCCCTTCCTCTATAAAAGGGGACGATTTTCACTGTAAAAAGGGATGGAATTTTTGAGTGTCGTTACTCTGCCCAAATAGTGAGAGAGTGAACAGTGGACGTAGGCATCTTTTTGGGCCGAACCACTCTGAAAATCTTCTGTGTCTTTTCTTCCTCGCCTCTAACTCCTCCAGTGCCCCCCCCCCCCCCTTATTTTGCATGCGCCCCATCGACCGTACAAAACTGAGAGCTTGGGCCCTAAAATAACCTCGTTGACTAAGGGAACCTTTTCCTGACGTTAACATATTCAAACCCTCCATGAAAATCTCATGAAAATATGTTTTAATTGTTATACGTTCAACCTTGTTCTAGTAGTGGTTATATCCTCTATTCATCATATATGTTCACTACTGCGTATATAATTTTAGTCTGGGTTGTTATTTGATTTTTGATGATTGATGACAAGCTATAATTTAATTTGGTTTCCAAAGGTAGTGAAATTATCATTCTAAATACACTTTGAATAAAAAGCCCTATTTTTTCCCTAAAATAAGAATTCAAAGTTAGATGTACAACAAAACAAGATTCGTGGTCACATTTCTTTTTTATGTAGATCATTACATAAATGTGAATTGTTAGATGACATGTTATTGGAGATTAAGATTGAATCAATTGGTGAACTCTGAAAATTTATTTAAGAGGTCATATGAATAAAGTAATAAAAATATTAAAAATTAAGAACATACTAAATATATAATATTTTTATATAAAATAATGTACAATAATATTATAGAGTTTAAATAAAAAGAAATATACATAATATTTAGACAAAACAAATAATTTTATGTTTAAAAACCCAATGAAATTATTTAAAAAAAAAAACTACGTAAAGTTATAATTTTTTTTATTGAGATTTTATATTTTAAAATCGTTTCATGATAACTTATTTATCAATTTTATCAAAAATATATTTTTTTATATATGCAAGTAAGCTATTATTAAATCAATAATCTTTCATTCGATGAAAAAAGGAAAAATATTAATAAATTAGTAGTAGAAAAAATATTAAAAGTAGGTAAACTACATCTAATAGAAGTAATAAAAAGGAATGAAGTTAAATATATTAGAAATAGAAAGACTAACTAATAGAGTTAAAAAATAATAATAAACAACTAAAAAATGGGACAAAAGCAGCTATTGAGCAATCACAATCATCTTTTAAAATAAAATAATAATAATTAATAAAAATAATAGCTGTCAACCTTGGTTTTGCCTTGAAGGTTACAAACTTATGCTTGTATTTGAATGGCAGGGTTCGAACTTTGAAGGCTGACACCAACCAGAAAAAAAGCCAATGATAATAATAATAATAATAATAATAATAATAACAGCTTGTCAGTTTTTGCCAATCCTCAGCACTACAAGACACAGAAATAAAAGATCAGTCACATTTGTGTGCACTGCACACTTTTCATTTTTTTTTTTTCAGGTCCATGGGGCACATGTCCGCTTAGCCCAATGGTGGGTCTACCACTGTATGAAAACAATATTTATGGCATATGCAATTTTAACTGTTGACATGTTCGATCCATGAGATGAAAACTTTTGTGTTGTAACCATATAATGGATCAAGTTCTTAATCAACTAAAAGCTTAAAAGAAACAAGAGGTGAGCCGACTCAAATGAGAAAAGCTTCCTAAAGCCAATGCTGGTGGGAGGCACTAATTGAAGAACTCAACCTACCTTTAGTAGAGCTCAAGAAAAAAGGCCATTCAACAAGCTAAGAAGGTTATGCTCCAGTCTTCTGTTTCCCAGTTATTGTCTAGGGAGTTCAAGCACTATAGGGATCCTTACAGTTGATCCAAAGAAAATATACCGACTTCAACCCCCCTAACAAGATTATGATGCCTCCTCTTTCTCTTTAACAAGCTTATCAACCTCTTCGTTTTCCTTTAGGTTGATAAGGAGGCGTAGAATTAGACAAGGGCGGACCTACATTAGGGCAAGAGGGGGCACGTACCCCCCCTGAAATTTTTTGAAAATGGATTAAGTTAATAATATCAGTTGTTAAATATTTAAATATATAACATATATTGTATATAATTTGAAGAAAATAAAGATAACTTTCTATAAACAGTGTTGTAGGCTTGAGGAGTATTTTCTCAATCCCTAGGTATGGGGTTCAATCCCCCACCACAACATAATTATTTTTCTCAATTTTTATTAAAAATAACGAGCACCATGTTATATTTAGAGCAAACGCTGAGTGAGCAGAAGATGATGTAGTGAGTCTGAGGCCTGCCTCCTTTAGTACTTGATGTCGAGTTCGATACCCCCAACACAACAAAACTTCTTTTCCCTTTTTTTTTTCTACAAAATGCATCATTTATTTTATATATAATATTTAAAGTAAATTAGATAACAAATATAAAAAGGTTTTGATGCCATAAGGTATTTTTTTTTTGTTCCCAAAAAATACATCGTATACAAGTTTGAACCATGAAAAAAGATGATAAAAAAATACAGTGAATTATTTTTTTCCCTACATAAATTATTTTACATGATAAAATTTACAAGTAAAAAAATTCATATGAACTATAATTGTCTTTATTTTTAATTTTTATTTTATTTTACTTTGTCATAAAGTACCCTCTAAAATGAATGTCTGGGTCCGCCTAAGAGGTATTAATGCTAATCTTCTTTAGATCAAGTGAAAGGATCCCTCTAATGATTGAACTCCCTAGAATATTTTGAGAAGCAAAAGACTAGATCAGAACCTTCTTAGCCTGCTAAGTGACCTTTGTTTTTTGAGCCCTTCTAAACACACTTTAAATTTTTTAGGTTAGGTGGGTGAAGTTGAGTTCTTCAATTGGTGCCTCCCACTAGCATTGGCTATGGGAAGCTTTTCTCATTTGAGTTAGCTTGTCCCCTCACTTTTTTTAAGGTTTTGGATGATTTAGCATGTCAACAGTTAAAATTATAAATGACATATGTTATCTTTGTAATTGTGTATTAATTATACATTTGTTGTGCAATCTAAACTTCTAAAACACACAATTTGACAATTTATATTTATGTAAAGATCTATGTAAAAGAAAGAAATAAAAAAAAAAGAAAAAAAGAACTAGGACTGCTGATCTTATTTTGTTTCAATTAAAAACAGGGCTTTTGGAATGTTATATAAAGAGTATTAAGAAAGATAATTTCATTACTGTGGAAATTAAAATAAATTGCGACTTGTCATCATTCATAGAAAAAAATAAATAAATAACGATAGCCTAGACTAAATTATATAACATAACTGAGTTGTTTATCGAGAAGGATTTTGCATGACAAAATGAGTCACCGCAAATTCAATACAAGGGTGGCCTAAAAAAAAAAGTATAAAAAAGAAAGAATACATTTTTTTTTTTGTAGGAGAGAATACTATGATGAGAATTTCAACACCGTAGAGAGTGCAAATCTTACTAACCTTCGTACAGAGGCCAAATTGACGTTTCGGGAAGGTCACATGGAGACTGCTTTCACTAGGATTTTTCACCATCTCCACCATTTGACTAACCCGTACTTTTCCTCATCATGACTTGGACATGTAATTGACTAGAGAAAATTAACCTATTAAAAATTGAAAGAAACCATGGAGTTTTATAGGTGGTTGTAGTCTATGAATGAACAATTTAGTTGTCCTAAATAATTATGTTCTACCTGGATTGTCATGCTTTCTTTAGTTTAAATTTAATTTTTTAAGTGTTATAGGATTTTAAATTTACTATATGGGAAGACATTTTTGGTATAAACATCTAGAATTGTCAAACATTAATGGAGTTCTTGTCAGATACCATTGTGTCATTCACCAATGCCTAAATACATTTATATATGTTAACAAAAATAAAATTTTGAACGTTACTCTAGTAATTGTAGCAACATTCTTTGTTAAGATGGACACTATTAATTGTGTTCAAAATCTATATATAAGTTGGCAAACTATTTTTTGCCATTTTGTAATGAGACTAAAATACAAAACTTATTTTTATTTCGTTTTTTAAAATTTGTTAAAATAACTTTTTTAGTGGGCATTAAGTAGCCAAGGTTTGAGACATTGAGATATCTGGGCGAGTTCCTAAAGGAGTTCTGGGCTCATTCTTCAAAAAATTGTCTATCCTTTCTTTAAGTTCGCAAGATTGATCAAATCTTACGAGATATAAAAAAGGTTAAAAGCGAGGTTGGTAAGAGTGCCAACAAACACTCTTTGAGGATGTGTTTACTTATACGTAATTAGAATGGTTTGAAATTAGAATTATATAAATTAAAATAGTTTGGATTTGAAATAATATATTATAATTAGAATAAGTTATTTACTTCAATTACAAGAATCGGAATCGAAATCAGTAATATTTCTATTGAGATATATATATTTTGAATTGGAATAGATTAATTTCAAGTTACAAAAATATCTTGATTAAAATTATGTACTCCATGAGCATTTTTTTAATGAGGGTTATAAAAGACTTTTTAACTTGTAAAAGTAAATAAGAATGAGATTTTTAAGTGGGATGGAGATGATGAGATATATTCTCATTCTAGAACCCCAAATTTATATAGGACTCATAATTTCATTTTTATTACGAATTGATTTTAAAGCAAATGAACACCTCTCATTCTTCGTTCTGATTCCCTTCATTAAGTAAATACACCATAAAGCTTAAGTCAGAGCACTCTGGTGGTGTATTGGGTTAGAAACTCTAGTGAGAATACCAAAATAGAGAAGAAAGAAGAAAACGTGTAAGAGTAAGGATAATCATATACGTTAGTGTGACTATGATGTATGTATAGTAGACTCAAAATACGAGAAGTTGTATTTGAGGATTACTCGTTGGCACTCTTTTTTGTCTTATCAATGGGGTTTTCTACATTGAATTGTCCTCCTTAAGAACTCCTAACTTATTAGAACTGGGAGGTTGGGTTGTTCTAAAAAAGATGTCTTAAAGGGCTTCCTCACCAACGCTCTTTGATGTTGGACTATCATGGTTTTCTTTATTAATTTATCCTCTCTAGTAGTCTAAATAACTGATTGGAGGTTTGGTCATTCTCTATAAGAACTTGTGTTGGAGGAATTCCTCGTTCGTGCTAGTTGTCATCCGACCAATATGGTTATCTTCATTGACTTGTTCTCCGTAGTACTTTAAGTGACCAATTGGGAGGTTGGCTCATTCTTAATGTCTCATGAGACAGTATGTTTGGCGAATTATTCGTTTGCACTTTTTGTCCTCTAAATAGTAGGGTTTTATTCATCGACTTGTCGTTCCTAAGTGACCAATTAGGAGGTTGGGTCTTTCTTTAAAAGTTGCTAACTTGGAGGTATTCCTTGTTGGAACTCATTGTTGCTTGCCTTGCTGAGTTTCCTTCATTGACTAGTGCTCTCTAGTAGTATAAGTGATAGGTTGAGAAGTTGTGCTCTTATTCACGAGGCATTTTTAGTGTTCTGGAGGAATTCTTCGCCAGCACTCTTTGTTGACTTGTCCTTTATGCTACTCAAAGTGACTAATTGAGAGGTTGGGTCCTTCTCTAAGAGAAATTGTCCTTAAGAAATTCCTTACTGATAAATAGGTTTTATAAAAATTTTTTGTTTTATAAAAGCTAGTGACGTAGCGAAATAATCAAAAGTAAAAGAGAAGGAAAAAGAAGATTGTGCACAACAATTTTTATGTTAAAAATCTAAAGGCAAAAAGCGAGGAACTAGACTTTAATCTAGTCACTTTCAGACGAAATCCCACTATGAATTACAATCATCGTTTGCAACAACCTCTTGTTTAGACAATTAATTCCTTTCTACCTAATAACAGTCTCAATTCTGCTCTTCTCGAACTTGGTTGATAACTCCGTTTATTGCCCAAATCTGCTACACCTTCGAATCTGCCTCCTTGACTCTTGTGTAAGTGAAATGAACTCTCCTCACTCCTTGACTCGTCAAGAAAGTAGGCAGCAAGATAATCACCAATCAAGATTGATGCACATACTCAATGATGTATTCAAAACAAATAGAATGGTTTATCAAAAGACTCTATATGAATCTAGCCGCAATTTATGCTTGCACAAAATAATCTAGACTCCTGAACAAAGAAAACTCTCTCAAAGCTCTCTCAAGATAAGAACACAGAGATTAACAACCTTCTTTACTGGAGATAAAATCGATCTCCTCCAAGGGACAGTATCGATCTCTCTTGGAGAATTATATCTCCTCTATGATAGAAGGAGAGTTCCTTTTGTCATGGAGGTCTTCGATCTCTACCATTGTCGTTGAATATTTCTTTTTCAATTTTTTATGTAGGATAATTTTATAATTAAATAGAAATATAGGTATTTTATCATGTGATATAATTTCTTTTGTTGCATCAAACCCCACACCGTAGTCCAACTCCGTCAACTGTAATAGTTGACCAATATTTTAAATTAAATGTCTATTTTACTCATGAATAAAACCAAAAAAAGTGATGGAGATTCAGATTGAATCTTTATCGTCAAATGGAGATCCATTAGATGGTGGAGATCTAATCTGATCTCCACCAATAGTATATAAAAAATGATTTTTTTTTTCATTTTTTAAGAATTTTTAAAATCATAAAAAATTTAAAACTAATAAATTTTTTTATAAAAAAAAGATATCTCTACCATCGATCATAATATAAGATTAATTTCTGTTGACGTGGGAAATCAGTCAACCAGATTCTTGAGCCCAATACCACAATGCTAAGAAGACCTGCAACAAAGAAACCAGATAATGACAAAAGAGAAGAGAAGAAGGAAGAACAAGCAACAACAACACAATTTTTAAAGTGGTTCGACCCTTAGAAGCTGTTTACGTCCACTGTTTTTCGTTATTTCTGATGATGGATTTCTCTCAAAGTGTTTCGCTCTCTCCTTTACAATAAATGCTCCCCTCTATTTATAGAGAAGAGGGGGCTACAAAGAGAACAATCAGACAAAGAGGTCTAAATCTATCGTAATTAATGCTACTGGAATGCATTTAATGCTTCTGACTTTCGTCAGGTCAACTCTGGCAACACGTGGGCTGAATGCTAACCCATGCTGTTTTGGTGAGATTTCCCGGAATTAAGCTGTCGTTAGGTGAGAAAACCTTACTTATCGTATAAGATACGCAACCTTGTTGTTCTGAACTGATACTGGGCGAACTGAGGTGAAAAATGGACTGGAACATTGACATGGGCGATCTTGACTTCGCACCGGCTTAGCGATCTTAACGTCATTACGGCCATAATGGCAGATCCGCGACCTTGACTTCGCTATTCTTCTGACGAGCTCGACCTCGTTAGCCTTGAGACCAAGCTTTTGAGCTGATAAGCCGGGCTTCACATTTGGTCTTGGTGGCTTGGGCCACTATCTTTATGGGCTTTTGCCAACCCATTTGAGGAGTTCGAAAAACACCCATAACATCAACCCCCCAGTTCTTAGGTCGCCTCTAGCGGCCTGAGAACTTTGAATTTCAATGAGTCAACAATTTTTTCCTCCTTTTTCTTGGACACGTGGCGATTCCCCTGATGACAGTTCGACGTCTGCAACGGGCATTTAATGCACGTCTCTTCGATTGATGACGCCTTTTGGCCACGTCCCGAGATTTGCGCTGCATCGTTAGATCTGAGGCGGTTGATAAGCCACCAAATCCAACGGTTGGGGACGCGACCTCGGGACCAGATATAAAGGAAAGAGACTTTGCCCCTTCGCTTTCTGCTTGTCGTTTTCACGCTTCAATCTTCTTCTTCATCTTCTTTTCCTCCATCCGCCACTAAGTTTCAGTCCTTGGCTTTCCAGTGCGCGTCACCCAGGCGTCCTTTCCGTCTCCAATCACCGGTGAGTTTACTATCTTTGCCATTCTTCTTTTTTCAGCATTTTGTTGCCTTTTCTCTGGTGATGATTTGCTTGTATGTTGCGTGATTTTCTGGTGTTTTCACTCTTTTGCTTGTGTTTGAATGTCCGCGTCTTTTCATGTTCCCTTGGTTTGATCTGTTAGGCTGTTGCAGACCGCTTGATTGGTTGTTTGTGAATCTCAGCAACCTTGAGGTAGCACATAGGGAATAGAAAATACGTTCTTGAGGTCGGCTCAGCGATCTTGCGTGGCGTTTGTGACTTGTTCCTAGGAAATAGCTGAGTAACAAACTTGGAGCTTTAGTTTCGATAGGAACGGTCTGCATATTGCGACCTAATTGCTCATTTCTGTTTGTAGATGTCTTCAGGTCGCACACGTCCACAGCACACCATAGGAGAGGATGATTCCTCCAGCTCAGAGGATCAAGTGAGGGAAGTTCCTCAAGCGTCCTTACATAGCGGGTAGACCGCTGAGGGGTTCTCAGCTCGGATGAGTTTCGGAGGGGGCCAGCCTTCAGAGGCCGGGGATCTCGACCCCGCAGAGACTAGGTGAGGTCATGAGATGTTTAAGCACTTTCCTTCGCGGTTGTCACACCAGGACCTCATTGGTCTGGGATTGGAATACCACTTCCCCCGGGGTTGTCGCCTCATGGAGCCTTCTCCCTTGGACCATGCGGCTACTCCTCTCAAAGGTTTTGTGGCCATCAACGTTCAGCATTTGGAGGCTAGGTTACGATTTCCGGTTCCTTCATATCTGATCGAGCTTCTTAACGACCTGAAGCTCGCTCCATTTCAGTTGACCCCAAACTCGTACACCCAGCTATCTTCTTTAGCGATCTTCTTTAGGAAATACGGTCTCCCTCTTCCTTCTCCCAGAATCGTAAGGCACTTGTATGCCTTCAAATCTACCAGCAAGGGTCGGTCTCGGGATGGTTTCTATTACGTTTCACCCTGTACGTCGTCTATTTATAGGGAAGTCTTGTCAAAGGGGGAGGCTAAGGGCAAATCCAACGTAGGCAACTACAAAACCAGTTGGTTCTATGCGTCCTGCCCTTCTTTATTAAATCTTCTGAACTTCAGCTTTCGGGCTGAGCCGGGTAGGAAATTCTCCAAACTGTTTTGCAGCTTATTGGCGATCTTGTCTTGAATGAACTAACCTTTTTCTGTTGCAGATCTCAGCGCGCCGTTGCTTGGTTTATCTCAGGGTGAGACAGCTGATCTCGAGGTTCTTGGAGCTCAGAAATCTGACGAGGACGACATCAAGCTATCAAACGAACTGCTCCGTCGTTATTTACTCGCTCCCGAGCCCGAGGAGAGACTGATCCGTTCCAAACATATCAGATCGCGGCGTACTCGACCCGTAAAATCTGCTTTCGACGAAGCTGACATCGAGACGAGCTCAAGTTCGCAAGAGCCATCGCCTATTGGTGCCGAGGTTGAGGTCGAGCAGAGAGGATCCGTTGAGATGACGCCTTTGAAGGTAATTCCTCCTCCAAAGAGAAGGGTTTATCAGACCGAGGGTCAGGCCGCTACGTCGTCGGTTGCTCCGGATTCATCTCAGGCGGCTGCCAAAGAAGGACATCAGGCCGCGAGCACGGCTGAATCTCTAGCTCCTAAGGTCACTCAACCTGTATCCCAGAAGGCTACTACGAGCAAGGAGGTCACCACTGCCAGAAAGGGTAAACAAGTCGCAGCCCAATAGGGGACGAAGAGGAAAGATCACGATGTTCCCGACAAACTTCTCCAAGCCAAGAAGACTTCGAAGAAGAAGGGGAAGCAAGTCGTCTCTGCGTCTCAGGAGCGTCCACGTGAGGAAACTCCAGAAGGACCTGCCGGGGACATTCCTGGGCTATCCTACTTCGATCTCATGGTCGAACAAGCTCCCGGTTTCTTGGGCAAATCGGTTAAGTTTCTAGACCACAAAGACTGCCACGGGGTGAATTTACTTTCCTGGGCAGCCCGCGAGTCGGTTAAGGTTGAATTCTTTTTCTATTCTCGTCCTTCACTTCTTTTGGTCGCTTTCTTCTCATCGTCTTTTATTATGCAGGCCGTAATGGCAATAGCGAAGGCGCTGGACGAGAAGCTGACGAGGGAAGAAAAGGGGGACGAGCTTAAGGCCGCCAAGGAAAAGCTTGAGGAGACATTGGCGGAGCGCAATATCGAGCTTGCAGTGGCGAAGAGCGAATGCGAGGTCTTTCAGAGAAAATTAGATGTAGCTGAGGCCGCTCGGTTCCAGGCCGAGACCCTTAGGACTGAGGAAAAGAGCAGACAGGAGATCGTCAATGCAAGTCTCTATTCTCAGCTTACAACAGCCAAGACCCTTGCGGACGACCAAGACAGGGAGCTGAAGGCCGCAGCGAAGCAGCATGCCGAGGAGATCGCCAAACTCAAGGAGGCGCTGGCTACTACTAAAGCTCGGGCTGAAGAGATAAAGGCGAACACAGAGCAGAATATCATGTACACCCTGTGGATGCATCATCCTGAGATAGATTATTCCATCTTTGGAGAGGAGGCTGTAAAGGACGTTGAGTTTTACGCCGAGGAAGCTCGGGCTTCGGCAGTAGCAAAACAAGGTCAGCCTCAAAAAGCTTCACCGATATTCATGGAGAACGTCCCCCAGGAGTTCGTTGGTGATCAAGCGCCTACAAGCCCAACCCCCCAGGACCCTCAAGACCCCCCAAGCAAGGAAATTTAGCTTGTTTGTACAAACTTTTATTTTTGTTAGCTCACCTCTTTCAAGGTTTCTACTTGTAATATTTGAACTTTAATGGATGATTGATTTTTAATTCAAAGTACGCTTCCCCTTACTTTGCCTTTTATTTGTGCGATCTGAATGCTTTTGTTGAATGATGTCAATAATGATGGCAAGTGTGATCCCAAGGTCGTTATATCGCGCTTTTTATCCACAGGAGACCATCGGTCCATCTAGAGCGTTGCGAGCTCACAGGATGCGACGGTTCTTTCCAGGACTTGGTTGAACAACGAGTCCGCAGGAGACCATCGCTCCGTCCAGAAGGTTACGAGCTCACAGGATGTGATGGTTCCGTCCAGGACTTTGTTGAAGGACGAGTCCATAGGAGACCATCGCTCCGTCCAGAGCATTGCGAGCTCACAGGACGCGATGGTTCCGTCCAGGAATTTGTTGAAGGACGAGTCCATAGGAGACCATCGCTCCGTCCAGAGGGTTGCGAGCTCACAGGACGCGATGGTTCCGTCCAGGACTTTGTTGCAGGATGAGTCCACAGGAGACCATCGCTCCGTCCAGAGAGTTGCGAGCTCACAGGATGTGATGGTTCCGTCCAGGACTTTATGGATGGGCGTACGAGCACGGGCGAGCCAAGAGCAAAGAAACGATTTTGAGAAGCAGAGTAAATTTGTCTGAAAATATATATAAAATGTCAAAAGATCGTTACATTTAAGACAAACGATTTAAACTGAATAAATTACATAAAGTACGATCGGAGCTTCTCAACGTTTCACGCCCTTGGCACTTCGGTTCCATCCATGCTACTCAAGTGGTAGGCCCCGTTTCCCAGATCTTTTTGAACGATATAAGGCCCTTCCCAGCTTGGTCCTAGAGTACCTTCACTTGAGTTCCGTGCTGCGGGCAGAATAAGTCTTAGCACTAGATCCCCGACGTTGTAATGACGGGCACTTTCTTGTTGTAGTATCTGGCAACCCGCTGCTGATAAACTGCCAACCTTAGTTGAGCTTCATCTCGCAGTTCGTCTACGAGGTCAAGACTGCAAGCGAGCAGTTGGTGATTGTCTTCGGTGTTGAACGCGGCTCTCCGATGCGTCGTTACCTCAAATTCCGCAAGAATCATAGCCTCACACCCATAAACCATTGAGAATGGCGTCTCCTGGGTCGTGCTGCGAGCTGTAGTCCGGTAAGCCCATAGTACTTTTGGAAGCTCGTCTACCCATGCCCCTTTCCTTGCCTCCAGCTTTGTCTTCAGGATCTGCTTTATAATCTTGTTTACGGCTTCAACCTGTCCGTTGGCTTGGGGATGGTCTACTGCTGAAAAGCTTTTGGTGATTCCGAGATCATCACAAAAATCGACAAACTGCTCGCTGCTGAATTGAGACCCATTATCGGTTATCACTTACCGCGAAACTCCGAACCTGCTAATGATGTTACCCCATATAAATTTAATAATCTTCGAAGTGGAGATATCAGCTAACTCATTTGCTTCCGCCCACTTCGTGAAATAATCTACTACGACTACGGCGTGCTTGCAATTCCCTCGGGCTGTCGGTAGGGGTCCAATCAGGTCCATTCCCCAGATCGCGAAAGGCCATGGACTCACCATCTGCTGCAAGAGCGTTGGAGGAGCTCGGGGTACTTTTGCGAACCTTTGACACTTGTCACATTTTCTTACCAGGGCGATAGCGTCATTCTTCATCGTAGGCCAGTAGAATCCCTGTCTTAACGCTCTCTAAGCCAGAGCGAGTCCCCCGGAGTGGTTTCCACAATGTCCTGAGTGCATATCGCTCAACACCTTCTCGCAGTCCGTCCCGTCTATACATCGCAAGAGTGGGGCTGAGAATCCTCTTTTATACAACATATCATCATAAATACAGTAGCGCGCAGATCGCCCCTTCAGCTGGCGAGCTTCGTTCTTATCTTCAGGGAGAATCCCGTTCTGCAGATAGTTAGTCAGCGGTCTCATCCATGAGTCTTCTGCTACTACTAGAGCCATCACTGATTCCCCTTTCTGGATGCTTGGTACTGGCAAGAGATCGATAGGCACATGTTTCAGGTCTGCTGCTGCTTGGGTAGTTACTAAGCGAGCTAGAGCGTCAGCATGTGCATTTTGAGCTCGCGGTATTTGAGTTACCTCATACCTCTGGAATGCTTCAAGCAATCCCTGCACCTTCTCGAGATACGCAGCCGTCTTTGGCCCTCGAGTCTGATATTCCCCTTTCACCTGGCATATAACGAGCTGCGAGTCACTAAATATTCTTACCTGGTCAGCTCGCATTTCTTTGGCAAGCTTTAGCCCTGCTATAAGCGCCTCGTACTCAGTCTCGTTGTTAGTTGCTTTGAATCCGAATTTCAAAGAGTAGAAGATTTTGTGCCCCTTCGGACTGATGAGTAGTATACCTGCCCCTGCTCTCAGCTCGCTTGATGAGCCATCGACGTATAACTCCCACATCGGCTTCTCTAACGGTTCAGCTCCTTCTTCTGAGGCTTCAGTGAATTCTACAATAAAATCCGCCAGGGCTTGAGCCTTGATAGACAGTCTGGGGATGTAGTCGATGTCAAATTGCGCCAGCTCGACTGCCTATTTCAATAAGCGACCTGAGGTGTCCGAGGTTTGGAAAATCTGCTTCAAGGGATATCGAGTCGGGACTTCAATTTTGTGAGCTTGGAAATAAGGTCAGAGTTTTCTGGACGCGGTCACCAAGCAATCAGCGAGCTTTTCTATCTGGGAATATCTTGTCTCCGCATCAGATAGCCTTTTACTGATGTAATATACTGGGAGCTGCGTCCTGTCCTCTTCTCTCACTAGGGCCGCGCTGAGGGCGCTCTCGGACACTTCCAAATAAAGGATGAGTTTTTCTCCATCTACCAGTTTTGACAAAAGTGGAGCCCGACCTAGATACTCCTTTAGCTGCTGGAAGGCCTGCTCGCACTGCTCGGTCCACTCGAAGTCTTTTACCTTTTTCAGTACGTCAAAGAAGGGGATGCATTTATCCGTCGCTTTCGAAATGAACCTGCTCAGCGCCGCGACCTGACCTGTGAGACTCTGTACTTCTTTGACCTTCCTAGGCGACTTCATATTGATCAAGGCTTGGATTTTCTCAGGGTTGGCCTCGATGCCTCTTTCATTTACCATGAATCCCAGAAACTTTTCAGATGCCACCCCAAATGCACATTTCAACGGATTGAGCTTCATTCGATATTTCCTCAGGATTTTAAACGTCTCCGCCAGATCGCCCGCATGAGATTCTGCCTGCCTTAACTTGACCAGCATGTCGTCTACATACACCTCCATCGTTCTGCCGATCTGCTCTTCAAACATTTTGTTGACAAGCCTTTAGTAGGTCACTCCTGCATTATTGAGTCCAAAAGGCATTACCTTTTAGCAATAAAGGCCTCTATCTGTGATGAATGAGGTGTGCTCTTCGTCCTACGGGCTCATTGGGATTTGATTGTAACCTGAATATGCATCCATGAAGCTCAGCAGCTGGTGACCAGCAGTCGCATATACCAGTTGATCGATCCTTGGAAGGGAAAAACTATCTTTCGGACACGCTTTGTTGAGATCTGTTAAGTCGATGCACGTCCTCCACTTCCCATTTTTCTTCTTCACGAGCACTGGGTTGACGATTCAAAGTGGATACTGAATGGCTTTGATGAAATTATTGGCCAGCAGCTTGTCTACTTCTTCTTTGATAGCTTCAGATCGTTCCTTGGTCATCGGCCTCTGCTTCTGGCGAACTGGTCTACAGCGGGGGTCAATATTCAGCCTGTGCGACATAACCTCTGGGTCAATTCCGACCATGTCCTCATGATTCCAAGCGAAAACATCCACATTTTCCTTGAGGAACTCGACGAGCTGGCTCTTCACGCTTGGTGCTAGACCTCGCCCCATACTTAGGCATCTCACAGGGTCTTCCTTGCTGACCTAGACTGATTCGAGTTCGTCAACTGGACCTGACGTCCTGTCTTTGTCCACCTCGCGAGGATCAAGATCGCGATCAAACCCTTCTTTGCTAACCTCAGGCGGCTTTCCCCCGGCAACCATGTCGATTCTTTTGTATGTCACCCCTATTTTTACGGCCTTCACATAGCAGCGCCTTGCCGTATATTGCTCATCTCGCACTAATCCCACTCCGCCGGCCGTTGGGAACTTGATCATGAGAGCTTTGATTGAGACGACCATATCCATATCGTTCATTTCAGGTCTCCCAAAGACCACATTGTAACCAGATGGTCCATTAACGATAAGGAAGTCTGCCAAAGTGGTTGCCTGGCGAGCTGGATCCCCTACTGAGAGTGGAAGTCTAACTTGACCCAATGGGATGACGGCGTTCCCGGTGAAGCCGTATAGAGGTTCTGGAGATGGTTTCAACTGGTTGGCTCCCAGCCCGAGTTGATCGTAGCATTCTTTGTACATGACATTTACCGAGCTACCTGTGTCCACCATGATCCTCAGAACTTCTGCATTGCTGATTCTCGCCCTGATGACAAGGGCATCATTATGAGGCCATCGCACCTCGCTCGTGTCCTCCTTGGTGAAAACAATGTCTTCCGAGGTCATCCTGGCCTCTTTGCTGGCCCCTCTTGGTCACTTCGCCCTGTAAGTAGGACGTGATTGGCTTCTCGTACATATCACTCATGAGATTTATTGGAGGATCCAGCGATGTGAGGACCGCCATGAATGGTGGAGATGGTTTTTACCGTCAGGTCGACCTCCTGCTCTTGGCTTTGCTGATTCTTCTGCGCGGGCTGATGATCCCATCGAGGACGCTGATTTTGGGACTTCTCATGGGCGAGCTGCACCACATATTCTTTCAAACGGCCATTTCGTATCAAATCTTCTATGGCGTCCTTGAGGTCTCAGCAGTCAGATGTATTGTGCCCTACCTCCTGATGATAGGCACAATACTTGCGAAAGTTCTTGAACTTGTTGAGGAAACCAGTAGGGCTCGGTCTTTCGAAGTTCACCCTGTGCTTCTCGGTCTGAAAGATCCTGTCCTGCCAGTCTGACAAAGTGCTGTAATGATGGAAACGGCTTCGAGGTGAAGAACGATTTCTTCTGGGTTTCTTTCTAGCCTGTTTTTCCACCTGATTGTTAGATCGATTCCTCCTATCTTCATTGCCACCCTGGTCCCTTTTCTTGCCCTGATGGGAACCATTTACCTCGCCTTTTGGGTGACCAGCCTTCCTCGAGCTGAAAGACTCTTCCCACCTGATCTCCCTATTAGCTCGCTCATAGAATTCACCCAAGTTCTTCACAGGCGATTTGTAGATGCTTTCATAGAGCTTGCCGTCCTTTCGAAGCCCCACCGATATTGCAGTTAGGATTCCTTCATCAGACGGGCTTTCCACATTGTTGATCTCGCTTCTGAATCGATCGATGTATTCCTTTAGCGATTCTCCCAATCGCTGAAAAATCGTAGCGAGGTGACAGGCTGGAGCGAGCTGCTTTTTCAGGGCCTTGTATTGATCAAGAAACTTTTGCTGGCATTCTTCCCAGCTGCTGATGTTGCGAGGTGAAAGGTTTCTAAGCCAGGTCCGTGGGATGTCTTCAAATGTTGCGGGGAAAACGTGACACTTCACCAACAAGCTGGAGGTCTGTAGGTTCATCTGAACGTTGAAGGCGTCCAGGTGATCGTACAGGTTTGAGTCTCCATTGTATTACGGAATGTTTGAGACTTTGAACCTGACAGGAAGTGGCTCCCGGTCTATCTCCGCTGTGAAAGGACTTTTGTCTTCACTTCCCTCCTCCACCGCTTGAGCCTCAGACCGCGCTTCCAGCTGCTGTATTCTTTCCAGGAGCTGCTCAATTATAGGGTCTCGAGCTCCGTGCTGTCTCACGAGGGATCTCCCGCTCCTTTGGCTTACCCTGGTGAGAGAGCGTTGATCATACCTCATATGTCTTTGACCCATCTCGAGATTCTCATTTTCCCTACGTAGGCCTTCCTGCCCTCGCTGCAGTTCGTTCTCACTTCTATAGACTGAAGCTCGAGGATGCCCGTTACTCGCTTCTACCCATCTATGTCCGTTCTGGTTAATCCTCTCTCTCAGCTCTAAAGGTCGAGCTGCGTCTCCATTTTCCCGAGTTCGCTGACTCCGAGCTTCAGGCCGCCTGTTCGACGAATGGATGGATCCTTCCGGGATAGGTACTTCTCTTGCGACCTCTGCTCCAGGTGGCAGGACTATGGTCGTCCTTGGAACGTTCTGATCACGACCTCGCGCCAACGTCCTCAACGTATCAGCTATCTGCGCCATAGTAGTCTCTAACATCTCCTGACGTCGGGCCAGGGCATGCACGACGTCCCGACCTCCATGAGAAGGTCCTGCACCCGTATCTGTCATCTGAGCTTGACGTCGCTGCTCAGCTTCTTCAGTTTCCTCGTTTATCTCATTAGAATTCCTTGTAGTCCTCCCTTTTGCCATGGCGATTGCAGACCTTCACTTGCAGTTGGGCCCTCCTTCTAGCGCCAAAATGTTGACGTGGGAAACCAGTCAACCAGATTCTTGAGCCCAATGCCGTAATGCTAAGAAGACCTGTAACAAAGAGACCAGATAATGGCAAAAGAGAAGAGAAGAAGGAAGAACAAGCAACAACAACACAATTTTTAAAGTGGTTCGGCCCTTATAAGCTGCCTACGTCCACTGTTTTTCGTTATTTCTGGTGATGGATTTCTCTCAAAGTGTTTCGCTCTCTACAATAAATGCTCCCCTCTATTTATAGAGAAGAGAGGGCTACAAAGAGAACAATCAGAAAAAAAAGGTCTAAATCTATCGTAATTAATACTGCTGGAATGCATTTAATGCTTATGACTTTCGTCAGGTCAACTCTGGCAACACGTGGGCCAAATGCTAACCCATACTGATTTGGTGAGATTTCCCGGAATTAAGCTGTCGTTAGGTGGGACAACCTTACTTATCGTATAAGATACGCCACCTTGCTGTTCTGAACTGATACTGGGCCAACTGAGGTGAAAAACGGACTGGAACATTGACATGGGCGATCTTGACTTCGCATCGGCTCAACGATCTTAACGTCGTTACGGCCATAATGGCAGATCCGCGACCTTGACTTCGCTATTCTTCTGACGAGCTCAACCTCGTTAGCCTTGAGACCAAGCTTTCGAGCTGATAAGCCGGGCTTCACATTTGGTCTTGGTAGCTTGGGCTACTATCTTTATGGGCTTCTACCAGCCCATTTGAGGAGTTCGAAAAATACCCATAACAATTAAAAAAATTATTGCAAAAAATAGAAAATTTTTAAAAAAAAATCTAAGTGAAGATATGAGTTTCGAATCTAGATCTTTGAGTCGAAAACTTGGGTTCAAAACCCATATATTCAAAAAAATTAAGAATATATATATATCTCAAAAAATTGTTGAAAAAAAAAGAAGAATTATAAAAAGAAAAACTAATTGAAGATCTGGAACCATTAAAAAATCTTTAAAAAATGAAAAAAAAAAAAAGGGAAAAGAAAACAAGTTAAAAACATTAAAAATAGTAATAAAAATAAACTTGACCAGATCGCCACTGATGTAATGACGATCTGATGTTTTGGTTCATCACTAGATTAGATCTTGATGATCTGATACTAAAGCAGATCGACCCCAAATCACTACTATCCTCAAGCTAATTAACCAATCAACACCAAAACACAGTAAACCCTAATAAACCAAATGTGTCATGCACCCTTTAATTTCTCAAACATCAATCCACGAGATAGACATCACCTTTGTCAACCCCAGATCATATTAAACCACAATCAACCAATAGACATCATCTTCATCTATCTGGGTTTGTTAAACATCTTTTTTCTTTAATATATATATATATATATATATATATATTATCTCTTGGTCGACCTAAATTAAGGCTTCATTTGGGTTCATCAAACCAAAATGAAGAAGCTCTCGTCCAGATAAAAGCTCCTTTATGGGGGTTCAACGAAGTTAGATAAAGCTCATTCATAACAATCAAATCTGAAGATTAAATATTCACTCTTTAAAAAAATAATTTTTTAAGTTGTTTTAATTTGTTTTTTTAAATGATCTCCACCGTCCATCAGCATAATGGATGAGGAAGATCTCACATTTTTTCTAAAAAATTATTAAAATATTTTATTTTTAAATTTTTTATTTTTTAGATTGTTCTAAAAATTATTTTTTAAAGAAATTGAAAATTAAAAAAAAATAGAAAAATATTTGTCTTATTCATAGGTATTTAAGTCATTTAATCAAAAACTTTAGTCAATTGTCAAACTTAATCAAATTTAACTAATGAAATGAGGGTTAATGTAATAAAAAAGTAAATTTATTTTCGTTTCTTTTTCTACATACCTCAAGAGGGTTTTGTATAATTTACTCTTTGATTTATCCTCTAAATACAATAGAAGTTTGTGCAAGTTATATTTAAATTAAAAATATATTTATATATAAAAACGAACAATTAACTAAGCCCTAACTGTTAGGCCTTGTTTGTTATATTAGTTTATATTGAGTTTGGACAATTTCCAGTTTAATTCTTATTTGGCAAGAGCCATAGGATTGGAAAGTCAAATCTCTTTTCTTTTTTTTTTTTTAGGTTATCCAATTGTGGTGGATTTATTTAAAGGGATACTCCCAGTTTCCTCTTTATTATTTGATATAATCACTAATTATCCCCCGTAGTTTGTAGAAATCTTATTTTACCTTTTTCTGTTAACTCTACTTGTAAAAAGTGGATTCTAACAATGTTAATATATGAAATCAATAAAAAAACATCCTATAGTTTATAAAAAATGTCCAAAAAATCTCATGTAGTCAACTTAGATATTAAACATCAATATTTGATCATTAATGTCGAAAGACAAAACTGTTAAAGTAAGATAAAATATATAATAATATTAATTAATTAATTTAATTTAAATATTTTTTTTGAAAAAAAAATAATGTCATCTCTACCGTCCATCACAACGATGGACAATTGAGATAAAAATAAAAAAATATTAAAATTAAAAAATATTAAATTACATTTTAAAAAAAAAAAATAGAATAAATATTTTTTCTAGAAAAATAATGTCATATCCATCGTCCATCACAATGATGGACGATGGAGATGGAAAAAATATATTAAAATTAAAAAAAAAAAATTATTGAAATTAAAAAAAAAAAAAAAATCTTATGCGAATCTCCACTGGTTCAACGCTTAACACTCACCAGTTTAACTATCTTCTTCCATCTTTTTCTTCATCTAGCTTAGGCGGTAAGAGCGATTTTTTTTTTTCAAATGGTTGATGTTAATGATCCTATGTTGATGTTGCTGATGATGAGTTAATGATAGGTTAATGTTAACAATGTTTATGATGAATGGGCTGATGACGATCGGCTGATATGGTGGATTGAAAATGATGAATTTGGGTACTAAATAACGCAGAAGAAGAACCATGTCTAGTCTTTAATGTTAATTTAAAAAAATTTGTTTGGGTTGTTGCTTTTCATTTTAATACATATACATATATATATATATATATATATATTTCATTTTAATGTTGTCATCTCCACAATCCATCACAAGAATTTAGGTTGCCAATTTTCGTTTTAATATATATTTTTTATTTTAACATTTTTTTTCATCTCCACCATTCATTATTGCGATGAGCGGTGGAGATGACATTGTTGTCTTAAAAAAAATATGTTTTAATTTTTTAATGTCATTTAATAACTTTTTGTTTTTGTTTTTGTTTTTGTTTTCATCTCCACCATCTATTATTGTGATGAATGATAGAGATAATATTATTTATTTTGAAGGAAAAACTTTGTTTTACTCCTCGAGGTTTTGAAAAATATCAAATTTTTAAAGCATTTTTGGAAACAACTCTTTCCATCCCTAACTTTTTCAAAACTATTCAAAAAAGTCCAAACCATCAGTTAATTGACAGTAAATGGTAATTTTAAGGAATTTAATTATAATTTAATAAACTAAATTCAAAGATATTTTGAAAAATTTAGCTCATAAATTTATTATTTTATAAGAGTAATCCGATAATTTACATGCTTCTAACAACCATTAAGGGCAAATATATATATATATATATATATATATTTATAAATTCTGTTAATGCTAACCGTTAGTTGATTAAAAGTTTGGACTTTTTGGAAGAGTTTTGAAAAAGTTATTTTTAATAGAGCTTTAAAACCTTTTTTTTTTTTTAAACATCGAGTACTAAAATGAAGTTTTTTTTTTTTTTTTTCCAAAAAAAATTGTTTTAATTTAATTTAATTAATTAATTTTATAAACTTTTAACATTCAAGTTAATAGAGTTTTTTGGATATTTTTATAAACCATAATTATTTTTTTTTAAATCTACTTCAAAAATTAATAAGGGGGATATTTGCAATTTCTCATAAAACGAAGGGATTTTGATATTTCATCAAACTATAGGAAAAAAAATAGGATTACCCTTATATGTTATCTTGTTTTGACGGTTTTGTCTTTCCACACTAACGGTTAAATATTGACTTTTAATGTCCGAGTTAATGACATGAGTTTTTTTGGATATTTTTATAAATTACAAGTTTTTTTTTTAATCTATTTTATAAATCTATAAAGGATATTAATGATTTTTAAAAATGTTGATAGATTTTGACTATTTCATCAAATTATAGGGGGGGATATATAATTATCCCTTGCTTTATTTTGGAATGGATTCAACTAGAGAAGAATTCAATTTTTTTTTTTCTATTTATTATGGAAATTGTTCTTGTTAAATTTGTTTCCTTTGTTTCAATTATGCTGAACTAATTTTCTCAAATCTGGGTTACAATGTAACTTAACTATTATTTTAATTTATTCAATGATTCGGTATTATTTTTATAATTGATTTTTATTTTTGTATTCTACTTTATTACTGTTTAATGTTGTCAATTAAGTTAGACCTATTAATTGATTAGATATTTTGGTCATAATATATTCAAAAGAGGTATTATGTATTTAGAAATCAATAAAGTAGTATAATTAATATGAGATAGAAATATACTTGTATGGATTGTGTAATCATGTGAGGATAATTTGATCTTATTGAATTCAAGTTAATTAATCTACATAGAGATATAATCAGATTAGTTGATTTGGTTATTTTTGCTCGACCGTGGAAAAAAGCTTGCAAATATTTTAGAATTGTCTGATCAATTAAATATGGAATAAAAATTATCTTAAGGTTTAGGACAATAAATTAAATGAAATAGTTAAGTGAGACTGTACACTTAGATGCTTCTCAACTGTTGAATTTTATTAAGTTTAATTGTTAATTTAATTTTCTTCATTTAATTTTGTTGCAAACAATCAATTTTCGATAGTTTGGATGATTCTGTCTTTAATCAATTTTGATACTTAGTGTGAAATTTGAGTTCGTCCCTATAGGATCGACCTTGACTTGCTACTATATGCAAAGTAAACCATTTATACTTGAACATATTTGGAGCATTATTAAAATAGTCGGTCAAGTTTTTAGCACCGTTGTCGGAGATGGTGTATCAAATTTTAGCAGTAATGTCAATATCAGTTACATCAATTTTACTTCGAACATATATCTTTTTCTTTTTTAGGTACTTTCAAACTTTATATGCCCTTTTGATAGTGCTAAACTTTTGCCCTTCTGATGGTGAGATCAAGAGGACAATCAAGACTATAAAGAGAGCTAAGAGACTCAAAGAATCAAAAGTCAATATAGGAGTCAATCAAAATCCACTAGATCCTCCAACAACATTGAAGGACTGTGCAACTCCAATGGTGAAAGGGGTTCATCTGAGTATTCATCCCCAACAGTGTCAGCGAATAACTTTGAAATCAAACTAAGGAATATTTAGATGATTTAGAATTCAGTGCAATTTAACAAGTATCACATGAAGATATAAATGACCTTATAGCTAATTTTCTAGAAATTTGTGATACATTCAAACCCAATGGAGTTTTAGATGATGCGATAAGGCTAAGGTTTTTCCCATTCTCATTGAAGGATAAGTAAAAAAATTGGTTGAATTCACTTTCACAAGGATCCATTACAACATGGGACATCATGACACATAAATTTTTGGCTAAATACTTCCCTCCGATTAGGACGACAAAGTTAAGGAATGATATCACTTCTTTTGTGCAAGTAGATGGGGAATCTATCTTTGAAGCTTAAGAGAGATTTAAGGAGTTATTAAGGAAATGTCCTAATCATGGAATACCTTAGTGGCTACCAATTCAAAAATTCTACACTGTTCTGATAGAGAACAAAAGGTCCGCAATTGATGTAGCAGCTGCTGGAGCACTAATAGGCAAGTCATAATAAGTTGCTTACAATCTGTTAGAAGACATGACATCAAATAATTATTAGTGGGCTAATGAAAGATCAATGCCAAAGAAGGTTGCTGGAATGCTTGAGTTAGATACAATCATAGCATTGATTGGACATATGTTTGCTTGAGCCAAACGAGTTGATTCATTGAGTGTGAATATAGGAGGAGTGAATGTAATTCAAAGCTCAAGAGTTATTTGTGAAGGATGTAGAGGAATTCATGCAACAGGCAAATGCCTTAACAATCTTGAGTTAGTTCAATATGTGTCTAACTTCAATAGGAACAAAAATCAATTCTCAAACACCTACAACCCAGGATGACATGATCATCTAAATTTTTCATGGAAGCCAAATCCGTATCAAGCTCAACAGATGAAACTTGCATACCTACCATGATTTCATAAGCAATAGTAGCATCAATTTAATCTACCTTAAAAGAAGAAACCCTCATTTGAAGAGCAAGTATTGAAATTGATACAGAATCAACAAGCATTAATACAGAGTTAACAAGCTTTTATAAAAAAATTGGAAGCTCACATAGGGCGCCAATGCGTTTAGTAGCAGGCCATAAGGAGCACTTCCAAATGACATTAAATAGAATTTGAAGCAAAGAGGTGGGCAGGAACAATGCAAGAATGTTACCTTAAAAACTGAAAATGACCTGAGCAGAACTGAGTTCAATGTAATTTCCAAGTCAAGTTAGGAGGATACACAGATAGAAGAGGATGATGGAAGTGAAAATAAAGAACTAAAAAAGGATAAGAATAGGCCAAGTTAAGAAGAAAATTTGAGGAAGCAATGACAAATCAAGAAACCATTTTTCGTGCAACACATTACCTTTCCTTAAGCACTTCAAAAGAGGAAACAAGAGGAAATATTAAAGTCAAGTCAGAATCAGGCTACGCCTCAAGTACCACCTATGTCATTTCCATAAAGATTTCAAAAGAATAACCTTAATAAGCAATTTTTGAAGTTTTAGGATATGTTTAAGAAGCTTAACATTAACATAAATTTTGTAGAAGCTTTGGAACAAATGCCACATTTTGTCAAGTTAATGAAGGAAATCCTCTCAAAAGGAAGTTGTAAGATTATGGCACAGTAGCCCTTATTGAAGAATGTAGTGTAATTCTTTATAAAAAGTTACCTTTTACATTAAAAGATCCTGAGAGCTTTACAATACCATGTGCTGTATTGGAGAATTTCTCAAGAAGAGTGTTATGTGATCTAAGGGCGATTGTGAATTTAATGTCATTATCTATATTCAAAAGGTTAAGTTTAGGGAAAGCTAAACCTACGTTTGTCACTCTTCAATTGGCAGATAGGTCTCTTAAGCGCCCAAGGGGAACAATGGAGAATGTGTTGGTAAAGGTTGATAAGTTTATCTTCCCAACAAGCTTCATAGTGCTAGATATGGTGGTGGATGAGGAAATTCCTATCATTTTGGGTCAACCATTTTTGGCAACTAGAAGGACTATGATCGATGTATAAAAAGGAGAACTTACAATGAGAGTCCAAAATAAAAAGCTGATCTTTAAGGTTCTCGAGCCTATCAAATTACCAAAGATTGTAGAAGATTGCTATAAGGTGGATTTGAAGAGTGGAGATGAAAAAGATGATTGAAAGAAAGAAAGAAAGTAATTGTTAAGACCTAAGCTTGTGAGGGAAGTTTTAACTTCATTTTTATTGTGTTTTACATTCAAAATTTTGCAACGTTTATGTTTGGGGATACACCTAATTTTGTTTTATTTTTGTGTATGAGTTCTCTTACTTTTCGAATTTGATTTAAAATATTGAGCTCAATGTTTGAATTAGGTTTGGGGATAGGACATCTGCATGTGTGTAACTTTTTTTTTTTTTTGAAAAATGTGAAAAATTTTTAAAAACTTCGAAAAAAAGGAATTTTTTAAAAAAAAAATTAAAATTTTGTTTTAAGTCTTTTTGGAAGATGTTCTAGTGAGATTATAAGGGGAATTGATTCACTTTATAATTGGTTGTTTGAACTAGGAAGTAGCCATGAAAGTTTGAGCATGATTAGAGGATTTTAAAGGCTTGAATCTTAGTTAGGAGAATTGAGAGAATTTCATATATACATAGTTATAGTCTATTAGTGGAGACTATCCAAGTGAAATTTTTTAGCCTAAAGCATATTTATTCTGAGTGTTTGTTTCTTTCTAATTCTTAAAAACTTTTTCATAAGATTTATATTGATTAGATTGACCGCTATAGTTTTTGTATTAGAATGAGATAACATATTTTGTATTTATTAATTGTTTATTTTTTATGAAAAATTCGATAACTTTACAAAAGTGAAACTAGGAGATGTGTGCTTAACCTAATTAAAAACCTAAATAGTTTCCTTACCTTATGTTGTGTGCTCCGTTAACCAATTTTGAAGCCAAACACATCTTTAAACTTATTTAATTTTGTGTTTTAATCTATAAAAATCTATCACCAAGCCTGAATAAATTTAGCTTTATTTTTAGAGCTTGAATTCATATATGGGATTAAGATTTAGATGAAAAAGAAGGTAGGGGTGACGAGGGAATAAATGTTAAAGGTGGGCATGATTTAGAAAGTCTTAAAAAAATGAAGAAAAGCAAAGGAAAAAAATGAAAAATAATTGAAAAAAATGATAATGCAAAAAAAAAAAGAAAAAAAGAAAAAGAAAGAAGGTGCATTTAAGAAATTTTTGAAGAAGAAGTTGGAAGTGAATAATTTGAAGAAAAAACTTAGATGGTATTGGATATTCAAAAAGATGTTGGTGCCTAAATAAGCAATCTTCTAAAACTCATTATGTGATCCTAGTTAATTTGAAAACTAGTGCTTTTCATTTCTTTCTATGAATCATTCACCCTTTTGCCCCATTATAACCTAATGAAAAAGACCTAGTAGATCTTTAAAGAAGTTGAATTATTTCATTAAAGTAATTAACAATGCCTGATATGTTCTCAAATTCTAATTCCTTGCATGAGATTCATTGATACATTGAGCAGTCTTTCTATTATTTAAAAGCATGTGTTGTAAATATTTTGACATTTTCTTATATATAACTTTTACCTCACATGCATTCAACGATAAAATGAGAGATATCCCATGAGTATTAGAGTCGAGACAAAATACGGCCTTGATATGTGTGCTTGTAATTTTCAAAGCTTGAATACTAGGTGATGAGTTAGAGAGAGTTGAAGATTGTGTGAGAATTATTAATTACTTAATCTTAGTCCAGATATAAGATTGTGAATGTGTTGATTTTTCTTGAAAATCTTATAAGGTAGTTTATTGATTGGTTTGAATAAATTACGTTTATGGGTATTATAGCTGGTAAACTCTTAGAAGTCTATAACTCCTTCACTAGGGACATCTAAGGATTTAAAGGCTTATGGTATATGCTAAATGTCATCGTGAAGATTTACGAAAATGGTTTCATAAAATATAGGGTTAGTCTAATTTTAGTTTGTTGTTTTGTGTCATAGATTTGCTCGAGGATGAGCAAGAGTTATTTTAGTGGGTATTTGACAACGGAAAAATATATCATTATTCAATATTTTTAAATCGAGCTTTTGTTATGAAAATTTGGGTAATTTGTTTTTTTAATGAATTTTGAAGACTTTGTGCAGCTTGAGAAAATATGGGCAAATTGGTAATTCAAGTTAAAATTTGCATTTAATTAAAATTTTTATGAGTTTTAGTTCGAGTCTGAATCCTTTAATTGTAGAAGAAAAGTTCAATTCAAATTAGAAGATTATTCATAAGATTTTAATTAAGATTAAAAATTTATTTGAAAGAGTTAGAGATAAGATCTAATTTAGAATTAGATAAAGATAGAATTTGATGGAGAAAATGATCAAATTTGGGAGGGGATAAATATGAAATTGGAAGGATAAAGATCGAATTGGAAAGATAATAGTTGAAGGAGAAGTTGCAGTTAAGAAGAATCCTAAAATTTCATTGGAGTTTAAATGGAATTAAAAAGAATTAAAGAATTTAATTAAAGGAGAAAAAAAATAAATGGAAGAAAGCAGGAGTCGTGCCATGCAAAGCCATGAAAGCTGAAGTCGTGCGCGTCATGGAGCCGTGTGGAGTGGCGCAGGATGAAGACAAGTAGAGAAAGTGTGTGAGCAAGCCGTGCCGTGCGAGGGGAGTTGGCGCATGGAAGAAGGCGCATCCCACCCGCGACAAGCCCAGTCTGCACGGGTTGAGAGATGAGAAGATTGCTGACATGTGGCGCCCTGTTGCGTGCGAGGTGAGACAAGCGCTGACAACTGCTTGGGTCCCATCGCGCCACGTGCCTGGCTTGCAGCTGGCGGTCTCATCGTGCACGTGTCTTCAAGCGGATGGATGGATGAGGACGAATTCGAGATAATTGCAACGAAAATTTCGCCATTCCCTGGAAAGTCTCTAAAATGGCCGACTGTTTGCCTACGAGTAGAGTGAAACCCGGACGAAAATTATGGGTTTTGCATCGGCTTTTACGATTTTTCACTCGTTGATTGGAGCGAGAGCTTGATGTCAGTATTGAGCTGGAGCAGATTTATTCAAGGGTAGTTTCGGAGCGGATTAAAGTGGAGAAGAATGTGATTTATTTTCTTTTCTATTTATTATGGAAATTGTTCTTGTTGAATTTGTTTTCTCTGTTTCAATTATGCTAAACTAATTTTCTTAGATCTAATCTACAATGTACTTTAATTATTATTTTAATTTTATTTGATGACTCAGTATTATTTTTATAATTGATTTTTATTTATTTTATTTTATTTTATTAATTTAGATATATTAATTGATTAGATATCGTGGTTATAATATGTTCGAGAGATAAAAATGGATAGAGTAACATAATTCATATAAGATGGAGGTATACTTATATGGGTTATGTAATCGTGTGAGGGTAATGTGATCTTAATGAATTCAAGTTAATTAATCTATATAGAGGTATAATCGGGTAAGTTGACTTGAGTATGTTGTTCTACTCTTGAGAGAAGCTTATAAATATTTTAGAATTGTTCGATTAATTAAATATGGAATAAAATTATCTTATGGTTGAAGAGAATAAATTAAATGAAATAGTTAAATGAAATTGTATGCTTGGATGCTTGTCAACCACTAAATTTTATTAAGTTCAATTGTTAATTTAATTTTATTGCAATCAATAAATTTTCAATAGTTTGGATAATTCTGTTTTTAATCAATTTTGATACTTAGTCGAAATTTGAGTCCGTCCCAGTGAGATTGACAAGCGAAGAACAAGGAGGCGACGAAGGAGAGCAAAGCTGTTGTTATTGTTTGAGAGAGAGTAAGGAGAGTGTTTGTTGTTTGTGCAAGACAAAGAGTTTTATTCCACTAAAAGCTTTCAATTAAATTAATTTTGATAATGTATTATTTTATGATGTTGGTCACTAAAAGCATCCAATACATCCAATACATTATCACAAAAGCATCCAATTAAATTATATAGGTCAAAAGACTGACATATACCATTTCGCGATAATATTATTGGCAAAAAATAATACATTATCCTATTAAACCAAAATACAAAAAATAACCTTAAAGGAAAAAAATTATTTATTTATTAAAAGCATCCAATTAAATTATTAGTACATCAAAAGTTAAGTTTGAACATATCTTTGCACTTCAATAAAAAAAAAAAATTAAACAACTCTTCTCATATGTTTTTTTCTTTGCATTATAGAAAGTCATTATCTTAACTAGTCATATTTTTCAAAACCAATTTACAAAATTTGAAATATACAGTACATTCATTAGTCATTAACTAAAATTCATTGAAAACATCAACCTTAAATTACTCCAAAAAAATGAAGATTTTTTATAACTAGATTCATCAATTTACTAAATTGCTTTTTCTACTTCACTATATTGAATAACACTTGTTTTTTTAATGTTTGCAATGAGCCAACTGACTACTATCGGAATTTTTATAGCTACCAGATTTATAAATATCTCTCTCATATTTATGTTTTTTCATAAATAAGTCCATAACTTCATATTTATTTGACAATCACCTGCAACTCATGTATTTTGATTTCCATTATCACACATTTTTTTATGATGTGTTGAGATTATATGAGACATATGATATTTTATGATCATATACTTGTATTTTAATCTTATCAATTTTTTTTTTATTTTTATTTTTTGACTTGATCAGGTTTAATCAAGTTTGACCATCGATCAATGAATTCATTATTGATCGATGATCAAACTGAGTACTCCCTGAGTAATCAAGAACTCGGTACTCACTAGATCGCCGATCAAGTAGCTACTAGAGAGTTCTAAAACATTATTTTTAGCTAGTCTTACGTTAAGTTGGTATTTGTTTACTACAAGAGTGTGTTTCCTTTGGTGGGAGTCATTTTAACAATTCTCATGAATGTCGTGGATGCCATCCTACCTCATTATTCATTTTGTGTTCTTTTCCCACCTCTTTCCTGTTTATTATTATCATGTGTTTTTCTTTTTCCACTTTGTTTCTTTTTTTCTTTTTTTTTCTTTTTTTTTTCTTTTTTTTTGGTGTCATCCTTGCCCCATGTTAATTAATTGTGCTTCCATCCTGCATTTGGTCATCCTTGCCCCTTTTGTCTGCTAGCTTAATAGGAGAATTTGCTTACTTTTAAGGTAACTTGTAGGCATGTTACGACAAAAGGTTTGCTCCATGTAGCTCTATGACGTCTTTCCTAAACATTTGACGAAGAATACTTATTGTAGAACACAATATGAAAAATGAGGTACTTATTATGTTTTATACTGTTGTAAGTGAACAATGATGATGATTACTCTTTCCACTGCAACATTGACCCCACGTTTCCACCAAACAAATAAACGTGAAGTTCCTGGGCATCTATGCATACAGTGAGAAGACACTACTTTATGATTTTGAGTTGCATCACCACTCATCTGTGCTCACTATCAGGTGCAATTATAATGAGCACTAAAGTGCGGTGGTGTATGTATTTTGCTTGTTTTATTTCAAATTCAACTTGACACTCATTATCATCATAGACGATATGTCATTCTTAACTCCATTAATGTTTCGATTTTTGAAGGATGTATATATAATCTAGAGTTTATTGGGTTTTAAAAGATTTTTAGGGTCTGTTTAGTAACATTTATGATTATTATTATTTTTTTAATTTTCATTTAACGTTGGGAAATTGATTCTTATATTTTTTGAATTCAAAAACTCGTCTACTAGAATTTATTAAAAACAATATTTCAAAAATGGAAACATTAAAATGTGTCCAGTAGTAATAACATAAACTGAAAAATTATAACAAAATTATATTATTTTTATCTTTTTTATTGACTTCATATTCCTTTTCCTCACTATATTTGTTTTAACGGAAGTACTTATTATGTCAGGTATCCATTCGTTGGATTAATTATTTTCTTTCCCTAGTAATAAATAATAATTTTTCCCTAATTCAAATTTCTAATTAGTAATCACATTATTAGTACAAAGAAATCTTGAATTTTTATTTATTTTTTTTTTTTTAAGTTGTTCATTCAATACAATTGAAGTTTGTGTTACTGCATGCAATTTTTTTTTTTTTTTTTGGGTTAAACTCTTTATGTAAAAGTATATATTTTTTTTCTTTTAATTATAAATCTGAGAGTTGAGAAATGAGGCATCAATTCATGATTTTATTAATTATGAAATTGAGAATCTTATTATTGAGTCATCTAAATTTTATCATTAATGGGTTTGAAGACTTACATTAATGAGTTCGAGATACCTCAATTTTGTCATTAACGAGTTCGAGAGACTTAACGTTATGAAGTTCAAGGTACCTCAATTTGTCATTAGCAGTTTTAACTTTGAACTTGTACCTGATACATCATACATGCTAGAATAACTTGGAGATTACTTGCTAAATACTAATATTGCATATTCAACTATAGAAAAAATCTTTGAACAAATAGACTATTATCACAAAACTTGATTTAAAATATAGAAAGGTCGTATTTCTACAAAACGTTTATGTTGGATTAGCAAGATTTGTGATAATAGTCTATTTCTACAAGGTCGTATTTCAAAGAGTTAATATTTTGGTTTTTCACTTAAATTGACAGCAACTTTATTGTATCACAATTAATACAATTGACTTTTTCACTCTTTGAAAAATGAAAACATTTGACATAAATTTTCACCCAAGAAGAAAAACTAAAAACTAAAAACACCCAACAAATTTCTTGCAATTGAAGGTATCAACTCCAGTTACGTCCCCACCAATCAATCCCAATCTCCACCATTTTTTTTTTTTTGGTCTTTCAAAATCCTAATCAGAAGCAGAATCCACACATTCCATAACCTATTCACTCTAATGGATTGTGAAACTATTCCACCCACAATTGCAACAGTCCTAGCAAACAGCACAATAACGACTACACTTGCACCTGGATTTGGATTTCACCCAACTGATAAGGAGCTAGTTAGCTATTACTTGAAGGGAAAGGTCATCAACAAGCCTTTTCGCTCAATATTATTGAAGAGTGACATCTACAAAATTGAGCCATGGGACCTTCCTGGTAGATATTGCATTTGCATTTTTTCTTTTCGGTTGCTATTTCTCAACTCAGCTATTAGTACTACCTTTTTGTCTATCTCTTATTTCTGAGGTTGATAAGATCTTTTTTTTTTTTTTTTTAATGTCTTTTCCATTTTATTTATATTTAGCATTTAAAGATGTTTTAGTATTACTGTTGGTTAAATGAGGTTTCAAAAGGAGTTTGTTTGGTTATTTCTAGTTTTTGAATTTTCTTTTTTCTTTTAAATGCATGCTAGATTTGTTTATTTATATGTTTTTGCTTACATATGTTCTACAATATGTTGATTAATGTTGTTCTTCCTAGGTAACATTTTGCAAAGCCAGTGGTTTATATATATATATTTCCTTTTTTTGTTATTTGGGCTGCATTTGAATTTGATATTTCTTTATGTATGGGGTTGTAGATTATTCGAGGTTGAAGACCAAAGACCAAGAATGATACTTTTTTAGTGTCTTGGACAAGAAGTATAGAACCGGGGCAAGAATGAATAGGACCACAGGGAAAGGGTATTGGAAAGCAACAGGGAAGGATCGTGAGATTCGCCAGAATAAACAATTGATTGGATTGAAAAAGTCCCTTGTGTTCCATTATGGGCGTGTTTCAGATGGGCAGCGGACAAATTGGTTATGCATGAGTATCGCCTTGTCGAAGAGGAACACGACAAATTTCAAGTCGGACAGGTGAGGGTCTATAGGAATTATTGTTGGTGGTTTCAATTAGTATTTGTTTGGTTGTATTTCTTAAAAAGAAAAGTAAGACCGTGGACGTTATGTTTAGATAGTTTGGTTTAAATGGTACGAGCAACTAACAAACTTAATTTATTGTTTTGCGGATTTAGTTACGATAAAAAATTGTATTATTAGTTGGTCGTTGGGTTTAATGTTATGATCAATTCAACAAATTAAATTTATCTATTTTTGAGTTTAGTTACAATGTGGGAATAATATCATTAATGGGTGGTTTGGTTTATATGTTATGAGCAACTCGACAAACTAGATTTATCTTTTTGTGAGTTTAATGACTATACACGAAGAAAATCTTATATGGGATACTCTCATCATGTCATCAGTAGTGAGATTGTATAATTATATTTTGTTATGTAGAACAATTTATATTGTGGAACTAAGACTACATTATGAAATTTTACAAGATATAAGACATAACTCAATATAGATGAACTGTCTCATTGCTTTAAAGTAAGGGCATTGGTTTTTTCCTATGCATGAATTGTGTTATTATTGGGTAGTTACGATAGGCATCATGTTTAAGTATCTTCGATAGTTACGAGTGGAATAGTATTATTAACATATAAGTAGTTTGGATTAAATGTTATGAGCAACTTGACACGTTATCTTCGGGTGGTAATATCTTTCTATTAAACTTGTAATTAGTGTGAAGTCTCAAGTATTGAAGTTAAATTGTATTTTATTTTTCCCTTATTGCAATTTCTTGGAAATCAAACTGGATTACCATTGTGATATTAAGATTATTGTTTGTTTGTTTTGTTTTTCTTTTCCTCCACCTCTTTTGGTGGAAAAGAATTTATACGTGATCTGCAAAGTGTTTCATAAGAACAACATAGGGGCAATGAATGGGAATCAATATGCACCATTTATCCAAGAGGAATGGGGTGATGGCAAGGGAACTTTTCCAGGAGAAGCTGCTGAAGATGATTTAGTTATTGATAATCATGCATACATGGAAAGGAATAACGATGCATACATTGAAACCATGAATAATGCATGGGAAGGTTTGTTTTTCGAATTTCCCTTCTGTTTTGAAGTTTTATACTTTCAAAGCAAATTCTGATAAACAATTCAAACTTGTGAAAGAAAAGGGAGTAGAGAAAGCTATAGGTTGATAGTTGACTTTAAGAAGGTGGCTTAAGGTTGATATCTCCAGACACATAATAAAGAATGTTGTTATGTCCCTTGAAGCTTAATTTGAGGAAAGCTTTAGCAAATATAAATGAGCAGAAGTTAGAATATAGGTTGCCTAGGTTAGCCATTCTTATGTACTTTCCTTCAGTTATCTTGTGCTACTGGAATGTGTTCCTTACCCCTTCAATTGCTTTTAAACCTCAAAATTTCTTGCTTCTTGAAATTTTAATTTTATCCTATATAGAGGTTGGATTGTTGGAGAATTCTGCCTTCATGAATAAGGAATCTCTCTTGCAGACTTCTGATTCCAAGAATAAGGATCTTTTGAACCTCAATGGACTTCCTATAGATGCTCAAAACGATTTACCAGTGTGCAAAAGAGACGGGGATGATAGTCCTTCACTATTTGTTCTGAATACACAGGCACCTCTCCCTCTCCAATACAAGAGACCAAGGCAAAATGATTCAGATCCTTCAGTAGCAGCAACAATTTCTCCATTGCTGGAGTGCTCTCTAATGGAGTCTATTGAGCCCAAGGAGAGCACTCAAATTTTTGGGGTTAAATTCCAGCTGATTCATCAATACCTCCTAGCTATGTCAAACAGGACAATGTTTTAATGGTTGAGCATTCTCGTATGGGCATTGTCTCTCGGATCATCTGATCGGATAATAATTGAAAATTTAGGTTGCTTCTTGTAAGAGCATCAAACTCGTGGAATGTATGTTTTTGCTAGGTATAATCTTAACTGAGACTTGGTTATGTATGCATGAGGGAATGTTAGTGAGTCCAACCAAAATTGCTGGTAATCAATGAACAGAGAATCCTTTGTCATGGATGATGACTATTGGTAAGGAAGTCCCTAACATCATTTTCTAGAACTTGTGAAGTTTGCACATGCTGGATCGTTATTGTCTTTGTTCATTTGAAACTTCCCTCCATTATTAGAATTCAACTTTAAGCTTAATAAAACCTATGGGCGTTGTTGTCTCTTGTAAGAACTGAGAAGTCTTTTTTATTTAATACGGGTGTTGTTGTCTCTTGTTATAGAAGTTAAAATTTTGGTTAAGAAAAGATTAATCATAATAGGTTTTGATAGATATTTGATTATTTCAATTTTAGTTCTATACTTAAAAAAAAAAAAAAAAAAAAAAAGAATTAAGCAATTGAATAAAATATTGATGAATTAATTAGACTGGGTTTTTAATAAAAAAAATTAAATTGATTAATGGAGAATCTTGCAATGTGTTAGGATGTTCGGTTTTTTCTTTCTTTCTTTCTTTTTTATTTTTAAAGATGTTTTTTTTTTTTTTTTTTGAAAGTAAACAAATTTTATTAAAGGAACAATGAAGAATCCTTACAAAACTGAGCCTCAATGGACAAAAAAGGCACAGACCAAACTATAAGATTGTCATACAAGACCGACTCTCTAGCCAACCTATGAGCTACCTCATTAGCTTGTCTCTTAACAAAACTAACAGAAACACTCGAACACCTCCGATGCAACCTCCTACACTCCTCTATAATCGAACCAAACTCTAAAACATCCATATCTGAAGAGTAGAAAGCATCTATTACTGGTTTAGCATCTAGCTCAACAACAACATTACTAATATTTAACTCAACCAACCACGAAAGGCTTTCTCGAAAAGCTAAAGCTTCTGCCTCTTTAGGAGAAAACAAACTAGCTCTTGTTGTAGTCATACCCTTAACAAAGCACCCAATATCATTTCCAATAATCAAACCCATGCCCATTAACCTTCTCTCATGAAAGGTTGCTGTGTCAACATTACATTTGACTATCCCACTAGGAGGGCGCACCCATCTAACAACAAGACCCAAGCTGCCACTTTCAACCTTCCCATTCTTCATATCTTGCCGCGCCTTTAACCAGTCTTCCAAGAAATCCGAATTTCCTTTAACAACATCTGCAGTAAATGTCCTCTTTTGTCCCCATAGTATTGTGTTTTTGTGAAACTAAATGCTCCAAAGTGTTGTGCATCTTTTATGTTGCAGCTCAACTGAGACATTAACAATATTATCAAAAACCAAACTGCCGAAATCTGACACGTCAAAAGAGTCAAGGTGCACACCTACCTGCTGCCAACAACATCCTGCAAAATGACACTCTAAAAATACATGATGTTGACTCTTCGGCCTGGTTGCACATTACACACACATTAACCAGATTAACACCTCAATCTTTTAGCTTCTCTCTAGTTGGGAGGCAACCTTTACAAACTTGCCAAAGAAAGTTCCTATATTTTGGAGGGATATTCATCCTCCATAGATTTTCCCACCTACCAAGCACCGTTTCCCTATCAGCGTGAGTGGTTAGCCTCATTGCTACAGAAAATCTGACTTAATTAAATAAATTCCATTCTTACTGAAATGCCATATTCTATGATCCTCAGAACATCCTCCTGATAACACCACCGTCGATATGGCTACAACATCTCTAAGATTAAATAACTCATGAATCATCTCAAAATCCCACTCCCTAACTCCAAGAATCCATAGATCTGAAACCAAAATCTTAAAGCCCTTGTACTATTGGCGAAGTAACTCGTTTATTATCCTCCTCCTTTAACCACGCATCCTTCCAAACATTGATCGTCAAATCATTTCCAATCTTCCATCTACATCCCTCCTCTAAAATATGCCGAGAACTCCAAATACTTCTCCTCGTAAAGCTTGGGTTATGACCCAACTTAGCCAAAAAAAAATCCCCTTTAGGAAAATATTTAGTTTTGAGCATCCTCCCGATTAAAGTATTAAGGTTGAACACTAAATTCCAACCTTGTTTCCCAAGCATAGCTAGATTAAAGGTATGTAGATTCCTAAAACCGAACCCACATTCATCTTTTTGCAAACATAATCGATCCCAACTAAGCCAATTAATTCCCCTCGACCCATCCCTCTTCATACCCCACCAAAAAGAATTCATCATCCGTTGTAACTCCTCACATAAAGATTTAGGAATAAAAAAAGTGCTTATACAATAGGACGGAATTGTTTGAGCTATAGACTTCAAAAGAATCTCTTTCCAATCTTGAATGCACTTCCATAACCTCTCTCGAAGAAAACCAAAAATAGCTTTCTTTTGCTTGCCTAAAAAAGACGGCAAACCTAAATACTGTCCAGTACAGAAACTCCCAACAATGAAGATATAGAATTTCTGGTTTCTTGTTGTACATTCGCACTGAAAAAAATCCCTGATTTTTTAAAATTGAAACTTTGTCCAGAAGCTTCCTCATAAGTTCCCAGAATATATTTTAGCACCCTACATTCATATTTCGAGGCTTGAAAGAAAAATAAACTATTGTCTGCAAAAAACAAATGCGACATAGTAGGGGCACCTCGACAAATACGATAGCCATGAATGGTTCTTGCCCTTTCCTCTTTCTGAATAAGTGCCGACAACCCTTCTGCCACCAAAATAAATAAATATGGAGAAAGAGGATCCCCCTGCCTCAAACCCCTCCCAGGATTAATCGGGCCGAACAACCTTTCATTCAGTAAAACCGAATATGAAACTGAACTAACACATAACATAATCTAGTCTACCAACAATTAGCAAAACCCATTTTTAACATAATATTTCTAAAAAACGACCAAGAAACTCTATCGTAGACTTTACTAATGTCTATCTTTAACGCCACTTCTCATTTATTTCCCCTAGTCTTCCTTTTCATAGAGTGAATTATCCCAAAAGCTACTAACACATTATCTGTAATAGATCGACCATGAACAAAAGCTGATTGAGAAATAGAAATTAAGGATGGAAGAATACCTTGGAGGCGGTTAGCCAACACCTTAGCAACGATTTTGTAGAGAACATTGCATAATGAGATTGGCCGAAGATCCTTCATGGACATAGGAATCTCACATTTGGGAATCAAAGCTATAATTGTATCATTAAGAGCTATATGGAATTCCTTCCTTTTCAACCACCCAACACAAGTATTAAAGATATCCTGGCCGATTATACTCCAAAACTTCTGAAAGAAAGTTGGGTTTAAACCATTCAGTCCTAGGGATTTATCTGGATGTATCTGAAAAACTGCCATTTTAAATTCATCAATTGTAATGTCCTCAAGAAGTTTGACATTATCAGTAGTCATAACTCGAGAGCGAACACAACTCAACACCTCGTCGTCATTGTTTTCCTTAGCCTCAAAAATTTTACTAAAGTAATTGTGAGCCAATTCACCCAAGCTATTATCATCAGTGACCCACCTACCTGTATCATCTTGTAGTTTCAAGATTCTATTCTTGCGTCTCTGTTCTGAGGCTCTTGCATGGAAATACTTCGTATTGTAGTCACCTTCTTGGAGCCAAAAAATCTTGGCTCTTTGCTTCCAGTACACTTCCTTTTGCCCCATCAAGTTTTCAAACAAAGTCTTCTAAACGTTAAACTCATCAACAAGTCTCGGATCTTTACTTCCCCTCAACAGTTGAAGCCTTGCCTTACATTGGTCTATTTGAGTTTTAAATTTCTTCTTAAAATCTCTACCCCCAACACGCCATTTCACTACTATAAGAATCCAGTCCACTCACTGCATCCAACTTGTTATTCTTCTGCCAACTCCTACGCACAACCTTTTCTAAACCTTGTTCTTTCAACCAAGCATTTTCAAAACAGAACTGAGATCGCCTACCATGGACCCGAGACACCAGTGTATTCAACAACAAAGGAGAATGGTATGACATCGCTGCAATTAAATTAGAAAGAAAAGCTTCCGGAAACATATCAAGCCAACTTTTGGAGACTAAAGCTCTATCTAACCTTTCTTCAACCCAATGATTTGTACCATGCCCCCTCTCCCAAGTGAACGGGTATCCCACCAGAGGCAAGTCAATTAACTGACACTGTGAGACAACCTCTCTAAATCCCTTATATAGCCAAACCGGATGCTCACCTCCTCTTCTCTTGTCTGTCAGATGAAGAAGATCATTAAAGTCACCTAGACAGCACTATGGTAGTGTGGAGATGTTACAAAGTGACCGCAGCAGTTGCTAAGACTCCTTACGTTTCTGTCGTTTCGGATAACCGTAGAAACCAGTAAGCCGCCACTCTCCTCCCTCCAATCTATGAACCACCACATCAATATGATGCTTTGAAAAACTAGTAATAGAACACAAACCTTCCTCTTTCCAAAGCACAGCTAGACCCCTCCCTCTTCCTTCCCTATCCATAGAAAATGCCCCTGCAAATCCCAATAAAAGTCTCACCTCTTCAATTTTGACAGCATGAACTAGAGTTTCCATAAGAAAAACAATCTTGGGCTTGTCAGAGTTTACTAACTCTCGTAGGATGCTTGTTTTATTTATAAAAGATTGATTTATGAAATTAAAATGTTTAGTGGATCAACATATATATAATTCATGAAGATTTTTCAAGTAAGAGGTAATATTTGCGAGAATGGCCTTACTATAAGATTTAGTTACTAATGATTACACAATAATATTTGAAGGTTGTTGTTGTCGTCGTTAGGGGTTGGACAAATCCTAGTGCAGTGCTTTTTCTGGACAAGGTAATATAATAGACAAAATATAGGACGGTTAGCTTTCCAAGGTTTATGTCTTTTCTACTTCGGACTTAAATTAAGTGGGGTAATGTTATTTTTTTTATTTATTTTTATTTATATGAATATTAAGCGGAAAAAAATATCTATTTTAAAAAGTCAAATTCGTTGACTTTCGCATTTAATTTTTAAGTTATCTTTTACTAGTATTAATTTAATTATTACTATAAATACCCCATTCCCCATAATATCCCTAGTTCCATCAAATTCAAACTCTTAACTCTAAACGTTAAATCCCAAATAATCAACTACGGCCATAAGAAGGAGAAGTCATTGCCACCGCCACCGCCACCGCCTCTCTAGATTACGATTGGAGAAGGCCCTTGCTATTTACTAGAGGAGGTTGGCCTGCCTTCTCCCGACCTTCTCTTATTAGTTTTAAAGGGAGGAGGCTATTAGCGATGGAATTGCCAGCATTTATTGTCACCTTCAAGGGGCCAACCTTCGCTTGACAAACCAACATTAGAAATATATATATTTTTTAAATTTAAAAAAAAATTATATTTATTTATCAAAATAGAATATACATATAATAAATAAATATAAGTATTTCTTAAAAAACAAGTGGGATTAGAGAAGAATAGGTGTAGTGGTAATAGCCACGACACTTATCAAGTTACAAAACCTCAAAAATGAAAACTATATACTTACTAAAATGTCCTACCTTTGAGGTCCTGATAAGTGCTTAATTAAAATAAAATCTTGTAAGATTTAAAATGTAATATGTCCAATGCTTCTTTCAAACAAAGTACTGAAAAGGATAAAATATAATCTAATACTTTAATTAGTCTTGTGCAAGTAGGGATGACAATGAGTCGAATCAAGGTCGGATAAGCCTGCCTTAAACCATATTGGTATTTTAATGGGTTGCTCCAAACCTGACTCGAGATCTAAATGGGTCGCCACTTTTCACCTTTAATCTGAACTTGTTTAGGATAAATTATCCCAAACCTCACCCATTTTGACCCCAATTCAAATTTTTAACAAATTACAAAATTTATATTAAAGATAAATATATAAGCAATAAAGAAAAAATAAAACTTAAAAGAACTCAATCTTTACTTCAATTTAATATCACATCTAAATTTATATTAAAGATAAATATATAATCAATGGTTATTGGATTGCCACATAGAATCCTTTGTCATGGATGATGATTATTGGTAAGGAAGTCCCTAACGTCATTTTTGAAGACTTGTAAAGCTTGCACATGTTGGATCTTTATTGTCCCATGTTTGATTACCCCTAATCTTTGTGTTCAAACTTCAAACTTGAGGTTGGTTGAACCTAATTCCCTCCATTACTAGAATTCCACTTTAAGTTTAATAAAATCTATTAATGTGGGAAGTCTTTTTTATTTAGTGTGTGGGCATCGTTGTCTCTAATATTTTGGTGATGAAATGATTGACTTTGATATCTTAGTTCTACAAATAAATAAATAAAAAAGAAAAAAGAAAAAAATGGAACAATAAGCTATTAAATGAAACATTAATGAATAAATTATATTGGTTTTTCAATAAAAATTTAATTTGATTTATGGAGAATCTTGCAATGTGTTAGGATGCTTGTTTTTATTTATAAACGATTGATTTATAAAATTATATTGTTTAGGGAATCAATATATATTTTAGGAAGATTTTTCAAGTAAAAAGCAATATTTGTGGGAGTAAACATGACCACGGTTCGGTTCGGTTCTGGTTCCGATTCTGAACCTACGGTTCCGGTTCTAAAAAAGCTAGAACCGGAACCTTAACCGAAATAAATCGGTTCCGGTTTGGTTCTGGAACCGTCGGTTCTATAACGGTTTAGGTTCCGGTTCTGGTTCCGGTTCCGATTTCGGTTCTATAATGGTTTCGGTTCCGGTTCTAGAACCTTTTTTAAAATGATAATTTAAAATTTAAAAATAATATTAAAATATATTTTAAAATTAAAAAAATAAATCGATACCGAATACGGGATACATAAATGAAATAAAAAATTTAATTATTTGAAGATCAAATTACTCACAATTATAAGTCACAACTAACTTTAATTTATAAAATCCATTACCATTACGGCATTATCGGATTATTTACCCTTGGTCCCTGACAGACTGACTCATCACTCACTGACTCACCCTCACTGTCACTGACTCACGTGTCACGTCACTCACTCTTCTCTCTCTCTCTCTCTAACTCTCTGACTTCTCAGTTACTCAGTTCTCCACTTCTCCTCTCCGGTTCGGTTCTCCAAGACTTTTCTATTTCTCTGTTCCTGTTAGTCTGTTTTCTTCTCTCTCTTAGTCTCTCTCTTCTCCTTCTTCTCTTTGATTTTTTTTGTTTCTGGGTTCTGGTGGGTACGTCTGGGTTTCCCAGGGAGGGAAACCCAGACGCCGATCTGGGTTTCCAGGCTGGAAACCCAGACGGTCGCGTCTGGGTTGATCTGGAAACTTAGACGGTCGCGTTTGGGTTTCCAGCCTGGAAACCCAGACGGTCGCGTCTGGAAACCAGATCTGGAGAGGGTTTCCAGATCCTGGAAACGCAGACGGTCGCGTCTCTGGGTTTCCAGACCATTGACTGCTGGCCCGTTGGGGCCACGCAGCCCGAACGTTGGCCCCAACGATATTTTCTGTTTTTTTTTATAATAATAATAATTATTATTTATTTAAGAAATGGAACCAAATTGGAACTGCCGGTTCAAGTCGGTTCCGGTTCCGGTTCCGCCGGTTCTTGAATCGGTGGTTCCGGTTCTAATTCTAAAAGAACCGGAACTGGAACAGCTATAGTAATGGTTCCGATTCGGTTCCGGTTCTACAATTACGGTTCGGTTCGAACCGCACGGTTCGGTTCGAACCGCACGGTTCGAACCGAATCGTGGTCATGTCTATGTGGGAGTGGTCTCACTATATGATTTAGTTACAAATAGTTACACAATAATATTATAAGGCTGTTGTTGTTGTTAAGGATTGGACAAATCCTTGGGCAGTGTTTTTCCTTCTTTTTTTTTTTTAAATTTTTTATTTTACAAGTACATCTTGACACTTTTTCAATTGCCAGAACCACATAAGAGTGAAACTAATGAAAAGCTTGGACTCTAACAGATTAACTCTATTCTCAAATAATTGAGAGAGAGGGATCCATATTCATGAAAAAATTGTCATTTAGAGTTAAAGAGATTTAAACCAAATTTAACCCTTTTCACATGAGAGATCGAGTTGTAATTATCCATGTTTGCCACACACGATACTCAAAACCTAGTCGTGCACACAGTGGGCACCAGGTATAGTGCCTTACCACTAAGACAACTGATTACTTACGAATAGTGTAGTGTTTTTTTCTAGACAATGTAACATAATAATATAGGGTAGTTTGTTTTTCAAGGTTTAAAGTATTTTCTACTTAGAACTTAAATTAAGTGGGGGTAATGCTATTATTTATTTATTTATATCTTATGTTAAGTGGAAAAATATCTACATTAAAAAGTTAAATTCTTTGACTTTTCACTTAATTTTTAAGTTATAACTTACTAGTATTAATTTAATTATTACTCTAAATACCCATTCCCCACAATATCCCTAGTTCCATCAAATTCAAACTCTAACTGTAACCCTAAAATTCCAAATAATCAACTACGAGGATAAGAAGGAGGAGTCGTTGCCACCACCTCTCCAGATTACAACCGGAGAAGGCCCCCTATTTTTACAAAAGGAGGTTGGCCTGCCTCTTCCTTGTCTCCTCCGATTGGTTTTAAAAGGAAGAGGCTATTAGCGATGGAGTTGCTAGTGTCTATCGTCACTGTCAAAGGAGCCAGCTAACCTCCGCTTAAACAGAAGAGGAAGGAGGTTGGTCCTCGTAAATAAATTTTTAAAAAATTTTAAAATAAAATATTAAATAATTGTTTTTATATATCAAAATAGAATAAAAAAATAATAAACAAAAATAAGTATTTCTTAAAAAATAAATGAACACTGGAGAAGAATAGGTATAGTGGTAATTGCCACAACACTTAATAAGTTACAAAATCTCAAAAATGAAAACAGACTAACTAAAATCTCTTACCTTTTAGGTCCTGATATGTGCTTAATTAAAATAAAATCTTATGAGATTTAAGATGTAAGGTTTAGTCTAGCTCTTCTTTTGGACAATGTACTGAAAAGATAAAATATAGTCTAATACTTTAATTAGTCTTGTGCGAGCAGAAATGACAACGAGTCAAATCGAGGCTATATTAGACTGTCCTAAACCTTGAATGGTTTTTTAATGGGTTGTTTTAAACTCGATTTGTGATCCAAATGGGTCGCCACTTTCGACTCTAAACCCAATTTCGTTTAGGGTAATATACCCTAAACGTGACTGATTTTAACTCAATTCAAAACTTTAACAAGTTACTATATTTATATTAAAGATAATTATACAAACAATAAATAAAAAATAAAACTTAAATAACTCTATATTTAGTTTAATTTAATATCACATCCAAATAATATCAATATAAAACTCTATGAAAAATATAAATTCATTGAGTACAAACACCAAAACAATAACTATCAAATATTAAAGTTCTATTACATATACTAAAATAATAATTAATACATAATAAAGTTCCATAATAAAATAATAACGCACAATGCTAAAAAATAAACCATAATAATAATAATAATAATGTATAATAAAAATATAATAAAATGAAACAATCAGGGTCGAATTGGGACAATAGTAATTGACCCAAACTCGACCTGCTATAATGTCGGGTCAAAAACATTTTTGACCCAAACTCAATCCAAAACTCAGTGTTAATGCTTTAAACTCACACTAATGTATTAGGCCCGTCAATTTGGGTATTGTTGCCATCCCTATGTGCAAGGTGTTGGACTAGAAAAAACTTAGTCTGGTACTTTAAGTAGCCTGTCTCACAGTTCATCATTTTTACTACACTATTAATTATTTCCATTTAAAAAAATTAATATATATATAATTAAAAATATTTTAAAGAATTAATACTTTTAATATTAATTAAGAAGTCACTATTATTTTATTTAAAACTAGTTATATATAGTTATATTTATTTTAAGAAAATAAATTTAAATATTCTATTTTATTCAAAAGTATATTAAAATAAAATTATAATCCAATTCAATTTATAATTTTTTAACGTATTGATATGAAATAAATTTTTATTTAAGAAATCATTTATTTTAATATCTTAATAACCAATCTCATACTAGTTCAAACATAAAATATGATAATAATTATTATTTTTTTATCAAATCTCATAGCATAAAAAATTAGAGAAATATTATTTTTAATCCAATCTCAATTGTGTGAAATGTATTAAAGTATTAATTTAATTGGTGTTAATATTGTCATCTATGAATATGATTTGTATACCCATTTTATAACTACATGATGAATCATATTTAATACATACTTTCTTTCTTTTTTATCTATTATTTTTTGCTTTGTTTTATTGTAAAATTGATGTTTTTACGTTGTTTCTAGTCATGCTGATAGGTTATTAGTTTTTTTTTTGAGGGATGCTGATAGGTTATTAGTCTTAGAAAGGATTTGGTGCTTAAAAGTTGATTTTTGGGTGAACTCGAAATAATTCCAACAAATAAGGGCCAGAATTCGAGGCTCCCTAGAGTAGCATTTATTCAAAGGAAAATTGCACTAATTTCCTCTTAACTTTAGATTAAATTAGACCTATATACAAAAGATTCGTCAATAACACAAACCTCCCCTCGAATTGGTTAACTAAAGTTGTCCATACATAAAATTAACTATTCATTTAAAAAAAAAAAAGAAAAAGAAGAAGATAAAATTAACTATTGATCAATCTTGACCTCTGAAAAGCCACTTTTACCCTTGTTCTTTAGGTGGAAAATAAAAAGTCATATCTACCCCTGGCCTATGATAAATGAATAAAATATTTACTAGTTTAATATTTTTCTAAAATGTTAAATAGCAAAAGTAAAAATTATTAAAACAATTTGGGAAAAAACTAAAAAATTAAGTTCGCAAAAAAACATTTCATCTTTGTTGTCTCTTCTTCCACAAACCAAATATCTTTCTTCCGCAAATCAATTCTGTTATCCCACTAATTCCATAACTTAATTGGTTTGTTGCTGCTACAACGTATTTTTTTTTTCCCCGGTTCAAGTAATTGCACAAGAAATCACATGAATCTATTTGACTCACCTACCTCTCTCCTCTTGAAGAAAATCTAGAAAAGAGTTGTGATAAATATATTCAGATTGGAAAAAAATTAGAGAAGATTGTATTCAAACATGACTTCTTCTATCTCCCCAAATGCCTGCTCCGTCTTAGATCATCAAACAACATTCAACCACTCAAACCATTCTAAATTTTGGGATCAATATAACTTAATTCTCAAACATTTCAAGATATACTAGAAAAAATTAATTGCAAATGCAAAAAATTTATGCAAGCAAAACGAAGTTGACATACTATAAGAAAGCAAGGCATCTATAACAAATTATCCATAATGGGCACTTTGGGGCTTGTATTAGAAACATGTATTCATTATGGGCTTTTAAAGGCCCGTGATTGTTAAATTATCTACAACGGGCACATTTGGTGCCCGCAAAAAGTGTTCACTACTTGCTATAGAAAGCACGCTTTACTATTACATGGGAAACGACACCGGACGTCCCACCCAATGTAGATAGTCACTTACAACGGGCATTGCCCATTGTTGATACCTTGTTTTCTTGTATTAATGACATGCTACCTATATCTATTTTATATCACATCATATACACATATTTGCGCCTCATGTGATTATTAAAGAGAAAAAAACAGTAACAATGACTGACACTAGTAGTAATAACTGATATTGTACTTTGAGAACATAGGTTCAATCTCATTTTGCTCGGCCATATTCCTACAACATTAAGGTTTAAAGAAGATGTTAACCGGTAATTGTACTTTGATGCTCAAATTAGATTGAAGGTAGTGTAGAGAAAAGAATGTCAAAAGAACTTAAGCTTAAGGAATACAAAAATGGTCTTCCTCTAAGAATGTTCATACTACCATTTATAAATGCATTTTTGAGTACTTATCAAAACATGGCGCACATAAAAATGACTGCTATCATCATAGTATTCCTTTTTTTTTTTTTTTTTTTGGGTGAGTATAGTATTCTCTTCTTATCACTAGTGCAACACCTTTTTACCTAACACTACGATAAAAATGGCATAATATAGCATGAGATGAATGCTATAATAGATAACAGATAGCATTTCAACTAACGCTATAACAACCCATGCTATCAAAAGTCTCCTCTCATTGATAGCAATTTATAAATGCTATGCATGATGTTCTAAAAAGCTATTATAGGTGCGATCACAACTTTTTATAAATGCTATAATTGTGTTTCCATCACATTTTTGAAATGCTATAAATATTTGATTAAGTTAGTAGCTTTTCTATGTTATAGTTTTTCCTATATGCTATGAAAACTAATTGATTGCAATTTTTAAAAGTTATAAATAACGTCCTTTATATTTACATTTTTTTTAAAAAAAAAATTAAATTCCATTATATACTAATTATGAACCTTGGAATTCTTCTAAATATATAAAAAAGAATATAGACATAAAAGAGTTCAAGTCATTCCATTAGAATACCAAACTCTTTACATTGTCCATCATAACAATATATGGAGATTTCATGAGAGCTACACATCAATTATAACTAAAGTAGCCAAGTATAGATTCTTCATATACAAAAGTATAAGTCTAAACTAAAAAAGTTGCCCTAAAAATCTACAAAAATGAAGAATCGACTACCATTCATCTTCAACATATGTTTAGTGCAATTGGCAAAAACTTGTATCCCATATTGACAGCATCCAACGCGATTGACAATATTGTGTCCACATACATAATTACAACCTGAATTTATGATTTTAAAGGAATTAAAATTCAATAAAAAAATTATTCAATAATCAATACTAAAAATATCAGTAAAAACAAATATATATTATAGATTGCTTAAATAAAACTTCCTACACCAATAAACTGCATATACTAAAGATCTTCAACAATAAACATTACATGTATTCAAGCCAAAGAAGTTAAACTCCTAAACATATTTTATAATTTTTTTTTTTCATGTATCAAGCTATAAAGTATATATATAACTTAAAACCAAAATGATCAAGAAATAAAAATAAATTTAAGCTCACAAATGAAAATGAAAATAAACTACCTACACAAAAGACACGATCCTAAGTCGATTTGCAAAATCTATATCAATTTTAACATATATTCAAGCCAATGCAATTCAACTCTTAAACAAATAACTACTTCATCATTTTTTTTCCACGTCTAATTCTATAAAATATATAACTTAAAACTAAAATGATCAAGCAATATAAACAAACTTAAGCTCATAGATTAAAATGCAAATAAATTACCTAAACAAAAGAGAAGACCCAAAGTCAATTTGCACAACCCATATCAACTTTGTCAGCAGGCCATGCAATTGTACTACCCACAACATCCTTTACAGAAGTCATTTATGATGTAGGTCTCCATAAAAAAACTTCACCTTTCTTTACCACATCCACCCATACTCTCATAGCATTTGGTCCAATAGGGATATGATGGACTAGTGAATATGGATCACTTGAAGACCAACACCCTTCAGCTATTACTTCCCCAAACCCTATCCAATCTAATAACTTGCATTTCTTATTTTCCAGGTTGGTATTCATACTCTTTATCAAAACAAAACATTGATTTTAAGCAACTAACACTTATGTTGTATAAACAAACATGAATGGACAAATGTATAATAAATCTTCCATGTAAGCATAGAAGAAATATCCTTGGTGGTATAGTAGTAATAGGTATATTTGAAGTTTCCTCACAATTCTTAGAAGTTTGGCCTCCCATATCTTGATATTGAGGAAAGATAATGTTAATATATTTAAGGAAAAGGATTTACACAAATTATTTACATACTTGCTTGATTTTTTAGAAAAGAACTGACTACAGCATTAAGGTTTTCCACTTGTTCCTTCAATGTATTTTGTTCTTCTTTCATTTGAGCTATGATGTTGTCCCTTTGTTCAAGTATTGTTAGCTGAGATAAAGTAACTCCTTTTCTAAGTCCTCTCACACGTCCACGATTTTCAACACCAAGTACTTTTGAAAGAGCATATTCTTTCAAGTCAGTTTTGGACACTAATGGATCATCTTCAGCTTTTTACAATTTTTCTATTGTACAAAAAAAAAAAAGAAAGAAAGATAAAAAGCAGCTTATGAGAAAAACAACAATTAAATTACTTGTAAAAAACTGCTTACAATAGTTTCAGCAGCCGTTGTGTTCACAAGATCGCCATTGTTTCTCTTATGTGTTTTAACCTAAATTTCAACTCTAGACACAAGTTGGTTTCCTCTACTCTTGCTCTACAAATATATATAATTGAGTTGATCAATGATTAAAATAACAATATGATTATAATAACTATACAAATATATTTGATGTTACCATGTCATCGACTAACCAAGCAAATCCTTTACGACTTGTTGTATGAGGAATTTGTTTGTTCTTCATATCTCGAAAGTGTTTGCTCTTAGCCTAAAACAATTGAGTTATTTTAGTTAAACATAAACAATATTTTTTTTACAAATAAAATAAATAAATATATATATCTAGACATATTGACCTTGAAGGCAGCACTATTTTTTAATTTAAGAAAATTCTTCCATTCAGTAGTTGTTTTAACATTACTGGGTTTCAGCTCTAGTCTTTCTTCCTCATTTGCTGCCTTTCCTATTTTGCTAACAAATCTTGACTTTGAAGCGCTCCAAAGTTCACCCATCTCCTTAAATATGTAATCTTTTTGCTATCCTTTTGTTACTTTATATCTTGCCTACAAAACAAAAATATAAAGTGAAATAATTTATTTGAATTGAAAGAATACATTTTAACCCATCTTTAAACTAATACCTTAATACATTTCCATAAAATTTCTTTTATATTTGAATGAACTTTTCTTCAATCAGATATAGTAAAAGGTACAATTTCTCGAATTAAAGGGCCTAAAAATGAGGACAAACTAATAAACCCTTCACCAATAAGTTGACCAATGTCATTGTCTTTGAGTTCAATTCTACAAGCACTTTCCATAGCAATGGTCTTGATTTTGGTAGAACCTCTCTTTTTTCTTTTAGGTACTCATGTCTCCTCTAAATTGTTAGCGATATTCTCAACTTGAGCGTCCTGTGATACTTCTGGAGATTCTTCATCAACTCTCAATCTTCGACGTGACCCTTCTTTACCACCAATAGCCATGACAATTTAGCTATTCAAAATAAATAAATAAATAAACAAAAAGAGGATAAATTCTACGCACAAACATAAGTTATATTACAGCAAAGAAAAACAAGTATTACTCAACAAATTTGAAACTAGAGGATAATGAGAAGACCACAAGGTAAGTTTAACAAAAGTAATCAAATCTACCGTTAACACTTTATATAGACACTAGTATTCTAAGATAGAAAATTACAATAAACTTCTATTCATTATTGTAACCAAAACTTAAAAAAACACAAAAAACATCAACAATAAATCATATAAGGATGCTCCTACAGTCATTTCTTACATAACTATCTTTCTCATTATCATCATCGTTATTTGTATGAAGTAAGGAAGTGTTTTGTGGTGTGGAACTAATTTCTTCATTCTCATTGTACATTTCCAACTGATAGCATCCCCTTGGTGGTGCATTTAATAGAACATACCAATTAGATGACTCATTTTCTCTAAAATAAAAAACTTCTTTTGCTTGTAAGACTAGAATAAAAGGCTCTCTCAAATAGGGGTTTTGACTTTGGTGTAGGTTAACAAGTGTAAAACCATCTTCAAGTTTAACACCATGACCCAAATTTGCCTAATCACAATTGAATATTGGAAGTTGAAACCTATGATAATCTAATAAAATTATATCTTTTATCACCCCATAATATGAATCACATCAAAAACTTGAGAAATGTTTTTTGCACTCGCTCTGCATATGGTTTGGGCTTCAATGGAAACACCATTGTTTTGTGTTTGGTGGCACTTATAAAGACGTGGTTAGGTTTGAGGGGAGGGGACGCAAAAATGATTTGTGAGAGCCTTTGGAGTTGGGCCAGCCCAAAAACGGACAGTATGGTTGAGTGGTGGTCAATCCACAAATATATTAAGAGTCAGGTCTGAGGGCAGTCCAAGAAAGGGAGAATTAGGTTGCTACAATCCCAATGAATTTTGATGTAAGACTCGAATCCAGATGAATCTAAGAAATTAATCGAGCTTAAAATAAAAATCAATAAATAGTTCAAATTTAAGTGCGAGCCAACTGGTTTTATTTATTTTTTACTTTTTCTTTTAAATGTAATATTTAAATTAATTTTATTATTTTAAAGATTAAATTAATATATATTAATTATTTCTAAAAAATAATAGTTTATATTATTATAAAATTAATATTATTTTATTTAAGTTGATAATATATAATTATATTTATTTGTTTGAAAATAATTTAATATGTTATGTTATTTTAAAATTAATTTAATTATTTTAAATATAATATATATTTATTTTATTCATAATATTGAGTCTCATTCTACTATCCGCCAAACAAAAGGTAGTATTACTTTTATCTAAACTCATAATATACTAAACACGTTATAATATTATTTTACCGAATTCTATTTAATTTAATTTAATTCTTTCAAAATAATTTAATCCAATCCTACGTGCCAACTTAATCTTTCATCTAATTTGTCATTGCAAGAGCAGCAACAACAACAACCTTCATTGACGGCATTGCCACGGGAAGAAATAATCAGGCTGCCGTATTTATTTTGACAATTTCACTGCACATAGACTCAATTAGTGACGTTGTTAGGGATGATAATTCTACCTGCATATCCGTGAATTTTTATCAGTAATGGGTGGGTACGGATTAAGGATGATAAAATGGATACCCATAAGCATGCGGTTCGTCTATAAATTCGAACCGCTTTTTAAAAAACTCTTAAAGAGTCGGATCCGAAAAAACCAGTATAATTACGAATAGAATATAAATCTACCCGCGGATCTCTATCAGATCCGTAAAATACCCGTTCCTTATACACCCCTTATCCGGTCCATTTTCTAAAAAACAAACCTAACAAACGAGCCCTCTCAATTCCCTCGACTCTTTCTCTCTCTCTCACTCCATCGCCGCCGTTTGACAAGCCCTCTCTCTCTTTATAATCTCCATCGCCGCCGTCCCTCTGCTGGACTGCGCCTCACTCTCTCTCCATCGCCGCCGTGTCATCTGCTGTGTGTCCAAAGCTTCGAAACCGTGGTATCATCGGCGTCTCTCTTTCCAATTTTTTTTTTTTTTTTTTTTTTTTTTTTTTTTTTTTTTTCTGGGGCTTTCGATTTCTCATATCTCAGTTTTGCTTTGGGTTTCTCAGGTACATCGACCACTAGAACATCGCCGTCTCTCTCTTCGCCAGAACATCGCCATCGTCTCTCTCAGGTACTTTGACTTTTGTTGATTATTTAGTTTGTTGTTTCTGGGTATTTGTTGTTGCTTAGTTTCAATCTTCTAGTGGATTTGTTTGGTGGTGGATTGTTGTTAGGAGAATTAGTCATTCCCTCTTAAATCGCTGTTCTGTTTCACATGTGAATGTTGAAAGCTATGCTACTATCACTTGTACAGTCTATGCACTTTGTTTGAGCTTGTACTGTTGTTGGGTTTGTGAGTTATGTTGTTTGAAAGCTATGCTGCTGTCACTCTGTAATGCCCCGTCTTTTCATTTTCGTTTTCCCACAAGAAAGAATATTGCCTTCTCTAGCTCTGAGTCATAAACACCTTACTATCTCGCTTTGAATGGTTTTTTAACTATAGATCTGAAATTCAAAGATTGGAGTTTGATTTACATTTATTACAGCAGAAATAATATAAATATATATATTATTTTTATTTTTAATATAGCTGTCATCCTGTATGTGCAACCTGATTTCAGTCATTGGGATTCTGAAAAAAAAAGTTACATATCACATGCCAGCATCTAACTGTCACTAACATAATTCCTTTATATTGTTGTATTGCATTGTTGTTCAATAATTTATGAACTAATTTAACTTAGCAGTTTTGAGTAAGTAACTTTTTTATTGCAGTCTGTAACAGAGTTCAAAGGTGAAGGTAAACCATTGCCAAAAAAAATAAATAATAATTAGAAAAACAAAAGGATTTGGGTTCATAAATTTAATGCTAAACTGTGTTTTGGTTTTCTATTGTAGCGTAGTGCTAGTTTGTTGTTCATAAATTTAATGCTAAACTGTGTTTTGGTTCATAAATTTGATATAATTCCTTTATATTGTTGTATTGCTTTGTTGTTCAATTGATCTTGTTGCATGCAGATTAACTAGACAAGTTGAGCCTATGTGTGCAAAATGGTCTTTTAAATGCAGAAAGTTGCTGTTTGTGCTCAGCAAATTAACTAGTTAGCTAAATGCTTATTTTCAATGTAAATTAACATGTTAGATGAAAATTTCACTGCAAAGGTAAACTAAATGCTTATTTTCAATTTGTCTGGTGCAAACTCTGAATATTGTTTTAGCTGAATGCATGTTGTTTTATCTGTAATCCAACTATAGCATCTTTATTTAATGCTAAATGGGTGAATAACAACTATAATATATAGCTAGAAACCAGTAACTTCGATTTATCTGCATCTGGTGGCAGTAGTTGAAACCTCTGGTATAACAACGCACGTACTTTCACCTAAACCAAATAGTTTTGTTTTGTTGTGTTATATTATTTTATTATTAATTGAATTGTTTAAATATATTAGGTAGCCAAACAATATGACTAGTTATGGAGAAAGTCAGATGAATAATTCAACTAGGGATAATGATATTGAGAATGTTGAGTCTAGTGTTCTGAGAGTAGCCAAATGGAAGCGAGAAACATCATTCGTTGGACTCACATGTCTAAAGTTGAAATATATCATAAACAATATGAAGAAGAGCAATCATTATCTTGATTTATATTTGTAAATTTTTTTGTTATTTGGGATGTAAATTAAGGATAAATTTTAACTTTTAATGTTACTTTTTGTTTAATTTTGATTGTGGCATTGTTTTGTAAAAATTGGTCAAAATGATTATAGAATGAATTATGTGATGTGAAATTAGTTTAATCAGTTTTAAGAGAAAAATGATGAAATCTTGGTTTTATTGAATTTCTTGGTCCATCAAGAATTTTTGGGAAAATTTTATTTTATTTTATTTTTAATATTCGGGTCAACCTGGATTTAATCAGGTTGACCATCCGGGTTGACCTGGTCAAACCCTATTCGGATTCGGTCAATCCGGATATGGTCCAGTTTGATGCGGGTCTGCAAAGTGTATGAGTCGGGTTTGGATAAGACTCTCAAATTTATTTGAGAGTATCGGTAGAGTTTGGACTCTCAAATAAAAAAAAGGATCCAATGCGGGTCTGAGCCTGGTACGGGTTCAGACCTACATTTTGCCATCCTTAGTACGGATTTGACTAAATAGGGTTTGTGGATAAGGATGGCAAAATGTGGGTCTGGACCCGCACCAGGCTCCAGACCCACATTGGACCCTCTTTTTTATTTGAGGGTCTAGATCTTACCCATACCCTCAAATTTATTTGAGGGTCTGATCCAGACCCGACCCACTTATTTTGCGGGTCCGCTGCAGACCCGCATAGACCTAGATCTGAGTCATCTGACCGAATCAAATCCGGATTGATCGGGTTCAACCCGAATTTGACCGCGTCAATCCGGTCAAATTCGGGTTGACCCAATTTTTTTTTTTTTTTAAAAAAAAATCCCAAAATTTTCCCAAGATTTTTTTATGGACTATCAAATTGAATGGATCTAAGATTTTAACTTTTTTTTTTTTTTTTAAATCAATTTTTTCTCACAAAACAAATTAAACTAATTTTACATCACATAATTCATTCCATAATTATTCTTGACAATTTTTACAAAAAAATGCCACAATTAAAATTAAACAAAAAATAACATTAAAAGTTAAAATTTATCTTTAATTTACATCACAAAATAACAAAAGAATTTGTAAATATAAATATTAAAAAATAAAATCAAGATAATGATGGCTCTTCTTCATCTTGTTTATGATATATTTCTTCCTCCGAAACGCCACCTAATAGAACAAATCAAGTAAAAACTTTAAAATTAAGTCAAAGATTATGAATAATATACATAATGTATATTAAATTTATACAAATAATATACATAATTCGACTATATAACATCCATGATTTGTCAATAAAATGCTTAGTCACAACCATATATCTCATTTTTGTGTTTGATGTCTACATATCCGTAGTAATTGCAACTCTACAATCCAAACTATCTAACAACTTCAATGTATTCTCCCTCTCACTATCGTATATAACAATTCAATTAATAATAAAAAAAAAAAACAAATAAAGGGATACAGATGGATAGGAAATGAAACATATCCCCATATTCAATACTTGAAACTTTTCTTATTGGATTAACTGAAATCAAGTAATACAAATTCAATATAAAACATCATGAACATCAAATTAGTGCAGCTACAAGATTAATAAAAAGCACTGCTAGGACTTGAATCATTGTCACCCTAAGAATATTTCCCATGAAAGTATAATTATAGCAAAAACAAAATGTACTTTTTACTTTACTGTTAATCCACCATATATGAGTATTAATCATAAAAAACAACTTTCAGTACAGCACGTGCACTAGTATGACTATAGACAAACAGTAGGTGACCAAATAGACCCACACTATCACACAAGCCAATTAAGTTCCATATGTTCATCTCCATGATGAGTCAATGATTTAGAACACGAACAAGCAAAATGGTCACAAGTCAGTCACCTCCGGGGGGTGGGGCAACAGCTAGACTTGCAAAATTATGCTCAACATTTTGAATGTCTTCATTAAGTAGATTGATACTTGATTCCAACTTAGCAATAACAGAATCATTCTCCTCATTCATCAATGTAAGCCTTTTCACGTGTCACATCAAATGGTGAACAAATACCCCTTACAAACAGGCTACAAGCGACTAAAATTATAACTCATTGCATTTTCAGCAGATGCTCCTTAATATGCTGGCACTATCTCAATTATAAAGTAACCACAAAATTGACAAGCAATCATATAAAGCCAAAACACATTCCAAGTCCATTTTTAACATCATAGGCTTAGTAAAAGAAACCAATTTCCAGCTACAAGCAGTTAGTTCATAATTTGATAATGAACCACAGCTAGAATTACGTGAATCCAACCTCAAATGGTGAACAATAGATAAAAGTGGCAAGTCAGATCCATATCCCAAGCTTTGCCAAACAGAGCCCATCTAGATTCAACATAACACTACCACAAACAAGAACAAAACTTTTGTGATTCCATGCCCAGTAACAGATCGCAGTTTCAAATCTAAATCTAGACTTTGAAAATGCAATACAAAGACCCATATAAACTGTTTGAAAGCAAGGTAAGTAATAGCTTCAAGTTGAACTTGATCTTCAATGGAGTCCTAAATATCCAAACATCAATAACACACAAATAACCAGATAATATATCATAGAAGATACAAAAGGCACAAAACCCAGTTGCGAAACAACAAGCTATGAAGGACTTGGGAGGCATAGATGAATCGAAGCAAAACTCAGATGTGAAAGACCCAGAAAAATTTAAAAGACCTTCGGTTTTTTGAAAACAAACCTCGGTTTCGTTGGTCGGCGATGGAGAGCGAGAGACGAAGATGTTCTAATGGTCGGCGATGACACGACGACGATGGAGAGAGAGAGGCGCTGTCGAGCTGAGGAACGGCGGCGATGGAAATTGGACAGAGAGAGAGTCGGGAGAGTTGAATAAGTTGAGAGGTTAGGTTTCTTTCAAAAATTAACCGGGTGGGAGGTATACAAACAACGGGTCTTTTGAGGGTCTGATAGAGACCCGCACTAGAACCATATCCTACCCGCAATATACGGGTTTTTTCAGACCTAGTTCTTTTAAGGGTTTTTAAAAAAATGGTGCGGGTCTATACCCGAACCGCATTATTACGGGTAAGGATCGGGTCTGAGGACCCTGTCCATTTTGCCATCCATTGTGGACTGGTATAGATTCCAATTTCAAACTCGTAGTGGTTCGGGTATGGATATAGGAAAATACCCATACCTGAACCTATCTACCCTGCATTAAAATAAAACTAATTTTATTTATTTTTATATATACTACTCAAAACATGTATGCATATTGAAACTGAAATTTCAGACCCTAAAACAATTGTTCAGCCGTTCAACCATTTCTCCTCCTCCACTCTATCCAGCGGTTGCCGTCAGACGCCCCCTTCTTGCCGTCGGCCAAGCCCAGCCGTCGTCCCTTCTCCTCACTCTGCCCGGTTGTGAGTAATTTTTCTAAATAATTTTATTCTATGGGAAATACTGTGTGCAAACAATTTCTGAGTGGCAAAGAGATAGTGTTGGGGTTTGGTTTGTATGTCAAAGGCAGGATCTTTGTTCATTGACAAGAACACAAATAGAGTGTTTTTTTTTTTTTTTTTTTTTTTGGATTTGATTTTTTGGATGTGTTTTTGTTCTGATACTTTTTCAATTTTTTGATCTTAAATTCTACCATCAAAAACAAAAACAAAACTGTTGAACAATTCTTTGTGCATTGATAATTCATTGATGTTCCATTATAAAGTGTAAAAATATTAGTGAGTTTTCTGTGTATTCTGTTGTATATAATTGTGGATATATCAAGTTATCAACGGAGAGTTGATGTCTATATTCATTTATATACAATTTCAAAGTTACATACATACAGACATACATATATATATATGTGTGTGTGTGTATATTCATTTTACTTTGTCACAATTGTTAGAACTGAGTTCAATAGTTCCGGATGCGGAGTAGACCATGTTGGTCTATTTTGTTTAATAAATGTTGATTGTGATATGCATTACGTTGAGCTTGAAATTGGACAATGCATATGGTCGTCACTTCCAGTAATGGCTTATCCATGGCCGATATCTTGATTGTCTTCCTAGAGTTGTGATATGTCAATTACACTAATTAGTGCCTTACTTGGCTAGTGCTAATTTGATGATATCGAAGTCTCATTGTCATTAAGTTTTAATGAAAGAATAATAATAGAGTTTTAATAGCTTGAGTAATGTCACAGTGCATATTAGGTGATATGGTTGGAAAAAGGTTTATGAAATTTCTTATAATTTTTTATTTTTCTTTCCATGTGGAGAGTATGGGTGAACTCGTGGGTCTGCCCGCACGGCTGCACCTGTGGGTCCATAGCTGTATCCATACCTGCGTAAACTTGGGGAGTATGGGTACAGGTATGGTAAAACCTTAACGGGTTCAGGTATGGGTTTGGACAAAATCCGATAGAACCGGCCCTGTTGCTGTTCCTAGTTGTTGTAATGAGTTATTGAAAATAAGTGTTGTTTTGTAGGGTTAAAGAAGTAGTAGCAGCATGAGAAAGCTCAAGTTTCATGAGAAGAAGCTGTTGAAGAAAGTTAATTTCCTAGAATGGAAAAGGGAGGGTGGCCACAGAGAAGCTCAGGTCATGCAACGCTACCATGTCACTGGCCGAGACGATTACAAGAAGTATAATTTCTTCCAGTTTTTGTATCTATCTGTTTTCCTCTCTTTTGAATTTGTGCTTGGTTTTTAATTTATATAAAAATTAAAAGGTATTCGAGTTTGTGCCGGATGGTGCAGAAGCTAGTTAATATATTGAAGCAGATGGATCCCAGAGACCCTTTTCGTATTCAGATGACTGATTCTCTTTTGGAGAAGCTGTGAGTTTTCTATCATTTCTTTCTATTTGTCTATTGTTATTGTTATTGTTATTATTATTCCAATAATGTTAACCTAATCAGTGTGTTCGATTCCCACCAAGTGCTTATGTGGGTAGTTTTGTCCCTGTTGTCTAAGTTTATGGGGACTAAATATGCAGGCCACAAATAGTACTTAATTTCGGTAGGTTTTGACTCATCTCTGATTTATCTTGTGTAAGCTTGTTTTTGTTGGTTGGCTATTTGACTTTCTAAAAGATTTGGAATGTTAAGTTTTGGGTTGAACATCATCCTAAAAAGTTTAGATTGAGTCAAAATTTGAATTCTTATTGTTGTAAGAAGTTTAGATGAGTTGAATTTGAATTTTTATTTTTGCAAGGACATTTCAGACAGCCTGTTCATCCGGAATACAGCAACTTTGCTAAGCATAAGCAGAGCTTTGAATGGACTAGTTTGATCAATTTCCTTGTCTGCTAACCGCTAAGCGAACTGACCCAAAGTATTGTCATTTGAGGTTTAGCTTTAGGGTACCCAACAAGCGTCTATATCATGTTAACCATGACTTTTCTTCATAATTACTAACAAAATAAAACCTTCTGTCATGTAACTTCATCTTGAATCTCATAAATGTATGTTATATTGAGCTTAGTTCCAAGTTTTGGATAGTATCAAGAAAGCATAAAAAAAAAATTTGATATACTTGCTTAATTTTTAAGTATGTAGTTGAGTTTTTATTTTATATATATGTGTGTGTTTTGGTGTTCATTTTCAATAGTAAGTGAGGGTAACTTGACACCTTTTATTGTTCTTTTATCATTACAGATATAACATGGGTGTAATACCAACCAGGAAAAGCTTGGCTTTGTGTGATCGACTATCAGTTTCATCCTTTTGTAGGTAAGCAGAATTTTGCTGTTTATGATGACACGAATAAATTAACCTCCTCGATTTATTTTTAGATGGAGAGTAATTATATGAGTAATTTCTTGTTTCTTATAATGCATTTTACCTCGTTTTGAGTTGCAGACGGAGGCTTTCGACCGTTTTAGTACACTTGAAGTTTGCCGAGCACTTGAAGGAAGCTGTTACATATATTGAACAAGGGCATATTCGAGTTGGTCCAGAGACAGTCACTGATCCAGCATTCCTCGTGACTAGGAATATGGAAGACTTTGTTACGTGGGTAGATACATCCAAGATAAAAAGAAAGGTGTTGGAGTACAATGACAAGTTGGACGACTATGATGCAATGAACTGAAAACTTGTTTTAATCGTTCCCTCAGCATACATACCACATGGTTTTGGTCTAAGATTTTGCTAATGTATTATTTTAATTATTGTTAGTTATTTATGAAGCTTGACTTGGTTGATAGTGGTAGCAGTTGTAAGCATAGTTTTAAAAGGCGCGCGCCTAGGCTCCGGGCGCGGCGAGGCGCTGTTCCGGCGCCCGGGCACCGGCCAGGCGCGGCGACCTGGACCAGGCGCGCTGGGCGCGCGCCTAGTCGCAGAAGCCCTAGGCGCGCCTGGGCAATGTTGTCTGATATTTATATTAGGCCCCAATTTTTTTACCCATTTTGTGCCCTACCTGACCCTCTCCCTCTCTACCCCGACCCTCAAGCCGCCGGTTCTGTCTTCCTACCGCCTTCTAGCAGCCGTTCGACCGCCGTCCAGCCTCATCCTGTCGCCGGTGACTGTATTCTCTTCTCCTCTCATCTTCTTCAGCACTCTCTCTCTCGAACCCGACCCGGAAGCACGCTCTCTCCTCTCATCTGTCTTCCAGCCGCTGTTCGGCCGCCGATCTGTCTTCCAGCCGCTGTTCGGCCGCCGATCTGTCTTCCAGCCGCTGTTCGGCCGCCGATCAGCCTCATCTCGCCGCCGGTGACTGTCCTCTCTTCTTCTCTCGTCAATTTCAGCTTCTTCAACACACACTCTCTCTTTACCCGCCGCCGATTCTGTCTTCCAACTGCCTATCAGTCACCGTCCGGCCGCCGATCAACCTTATCCCGCCGCCGGCGACTGTCCTCTCTTCTCCTCTCATCAGTTCTAGTCTCTTCACCACCAAATGAGCTCAAGTAAACTTATAACTTTTGTTGTTTGGTGATACTTTATGACTTGGGGATGACTAATGACATTTGTTATTTATCTAGGGTAAGAAACTTAGTTATAAACTTAGTTTATAGTTGAATTTTGATGATTATTTTTGTTGTTTTCTTAGGATATTTAGATATTGAACTTTGATGATGATAATGATTTTTATTATAATTAATGGTTGAATGTTTATTTTGTTAAATTTTATCTTATTATTGCTGGTTGTTTATAAATTTTTAATATTTTGAGGTTTTTCTTTTAAGTGCGCATCATCTTGAAAAGGCGCGCCTTACGCCTTGCGCCTCGCGCCTCGGGCTCCACAGCCCCTTTGCGCCTCGGTGCGCCTTGCGCCTTTTAAAACTATGGTTGTAAGTCATGGGCTGTGTTTCTGCGTTCGAGTGAGAGTAGGGCGTCATAGGGGGTTCTAAATGTTGGATGTGTGTGGAGTTTCTTCTTTCGAGTGACAGTAGGCACCAGGCATCATAACTGGTTGGTCATGGTGGGTACGAAATGTTGGATATGTGCTTCTGTTGCACGATGCTTGCCATATCTCAAATATGTAAGATTCCTGCAATCATCCAGGTATCACATTGCTGTGGGATAGTGTTTCCAGGTACATAAAGAAGTACTTTTGTAGGCATCGTATATTCCCATTCCACAGGCCTCCCTTAGTTACTGCATGTAAACGCTCTGAGCAATACAAATTTTGTCTAATTAATTTGTTTCCAGTGCCTGATTCTCTAATAACACAGGAATGCCTCCCATATCTTCCAAGGCATGCCCTGTTGTTTCAAGGAGGCTGGATGGTGGTTCTCTTCTAGGTTGTAGCAGGTACAGAAGATAAAAGGCAAGAGACTTGAACATAAGTGAAAATGACATCAAAGAACATAAGTTAGTCTTTTGTTACATGTAAAAGCTCTCTATGAATGATTTACGGTGATTTTTCAACAGCAACTCAGCAGCCAACAACAATTCTCTTTCCACAACAAATCACCTGTACACACAAATCTTCAAGGCAATTTTAGTTGTCCACATTGAAGCAATCAAAGTAATACAAAGAAATAAATGAAGAACAGATGATCACAGAAAGGAAAAGGGGAAATAAAAAAATTTGTGTGCAACTCCAAAAATGTTCTCAGTTAAATTTAAGGGTGGGCGTTTTCGGGTTCGAGTTAGGTTGGGTTGAAAATCTTCCAACTCAACATGGGTTGAGTTAAAAATTTTTCAACCCAACTCAACCCAATCCAATCCAACCTAATAATAATTAGGTTGGTTTGAGTTGAGTTGATTGGGTTGGATTTAATCTACCACGAAAACATAAAAAGTTTAGTTAGTAATTCTTTTAATCTTAGCAATTTGATTATAAATAAAACGAATACAAATAAATATTCAATAATTCAAAATAAAATATTTAATCTACCGCAGAGACTATTCTTGATTCTTCATCTTTAGTAAATATTCTTCTACAAAAAGAATAAAAACTTGGATTTAGAATTAGACATGAACATTTGTCGGGTTGGATTATTTTGGATTAAAAATTTTTCAATCTAATCCAATCCAATTTAATTTTCAACCAAACTCAACCTAACTTACCTTAATTTTTTTAAAGATTTAACCCAATCAAACCCGATAAAAAGTGATCGGGTTGGGTTGGGTTTGTCAGATTGGGTTAGAAATGTCCACCCCTAGTTAAACTAGCTTGATGAGCCTGAATAAAATGGCTTTCTCTGCATGTTTTGGTGGTAAGTAGCAATACAATTTCAAATGAGAATATAATTTATTAGCTTGATGTCGTCATAGTAGTAATGTTTTAAGCTGTAACTAGAATAATGTCGTTCCCTTCGAAACATAAGTGTTGTTGATTAGATTCATAAACAAGAGGTGTAAAAATTAATTCCCATATAAGCCGCTTTGAAACGAGATCTAATTTAATTTATATTTATATTGAAGTAAATTATAAATTAGTTAGTTTAGCTCTTTATAATTGCAGTAAAACCTTTCAATTTGTTTAATGATAAGGTATGAAGATAATTCTCATGCCATTAGTAACATTCTTTACTTCCATTGATCACAATTGACAAGAAAAAGTATATTATATCCTTACCAAAATCAGAAGATTACTAAAATACCATTAAGTTAAATTAATACAAAAAAAAAAAAGAAAAAAGAAAAAAACTTTTAGATCTCTACCATTCATTTAATTAGATAGTGGGAAATCATTTAAAATATATTTTCAAAAATAAAAAATCAAAAATCAAAACTAAAAGAGCAAATTATACAAACCCTCCTAAGGCTTATTGAAATGGGTTATATAAAAAATATCCCTTAACTTTTGCCTAAAAAATACCCTGTTGTTTCATAATTAGCATTTTTTTACCCTGCCATCAAAATTTCCGTTAGAAAAAGTGATTTTGAGACATGCAGACAACTAAATGACTTGTTTGCCTCGCGTTATGAAAAATAAGATTGAAGGACGATTTTGTCATCCTTTTCTAACTATTACTTTTGCAACGACTTCTCTTTTTCACCTATATAAAATGCCCATAAATGATAGTGTTGGCACAGCTCAAGCAACTCTCCCATTTTTCATTCATTTCACAAGAAAAAATTGCAAAAACACTATGAGCACTCTATTGGATATGGAGTCATCAGAAAGCTCAACACACAACATCTAATGGTGGAGCTATTAAATTTAAGAACAAGAGGTGTTTATGCTGAAAAAAAAAAAAAAAACAACGATGAAGGCTTCCAAATTCGAAAAGAACCCATACAAATTGTATTTCCATTGTGAAATAAGACAATGCAAATACTACTCTTTTGGAGAGCCGACATCATAAGAAATAAGCGTAGTAGTTAATGCATTCAGTTATGATGAAAATGAAGAAGAAATGCAAGTCCTACATGCCAAAATGAGCAACCTAGAAAGCTTACAAGCAAGAGTTCAAATCCTGAAATCATGCTTTAATGGTAGAATGTAGAAGATGGAGGTCATCTAGGGAGGGTTAAGGGTGATGATGATAGTGAATATTATTTTTTTGGTATTGCTATGTCGTTATTTGCAGCTAATGTACTAAACATAAGTAATTAGCATACTAGCATAATGTAACCATAGACAAAAACCATTTATTTGATGTAATGACATGTAGTTTAGTGTTTATATATTCCATGATCAGCAAAAGAACCAAAAAAATCAAAGCTCATAACGTCAAACCTATGTTCATGTTGCTAGCAAATGCAAGCAAAAACTATCCAACTGTTTCAATAGTTAAACAACCCTAAACAAAAACCAAATCCATACAACATGCTAGCAAAAATGAATGCAGTCATGATAATAAACACCAAACAAAAATCCTACTAATGCAAAATCAGATAATAATATAACAAAAGCTGAAGTGAAACTTATCAGTGCATCACTTTAAGCAAACTTCTTATTAAGATTGAGACTAAGTTGGTGGTTGTGATGATGAGGCAGTAGCTTATGAGAAGGGAACTTGTGTAGTAGAGGCAGCAGCTGATGATGAAGGCTGTGAAGTGGAGGCACCATTTGCTCATCTTCTCTGTCCCAACAAACAACAAAGACAATAAGATTAGAAATTTCGAAAAAAAAAAAAATTAAAAATACAATAAAAGTGATGCACATAGGTTGCTGTATATATACCTTTGTGGTTCTAACAACAGGTGGTTGGGTGTAGCTTCTTTTGTTGTGCCTAGCTATCTTGCATTGTGTGCAAACAACAGTCCCACCCCTTGCAGAAGCTGCCTTCTCCCTAAGTTCCCTTTTCTTTTGTTTTTTGGGTCTACCAACTCTTTGTTTCACAGGTGGTAGAAACATTAGCTCTACATCAACAACCTAAATAGAGAGGTCTGGTATATGATGAATCATGGATTTGTAGGTTTTCATAAAGGCAGATTTTGCCAAGCTTGGATGAACATATTTGGACACTGACTCCTCCACAGTAGATGTAAGGCTAATTACAGATATTACATGACAACACGGAATGCCACTAATTTGTCACTCTCCACATCCACAACTAAACAAATGAATTTTAACTATATGAGACCTAGTTAGACCCAATATCTCAAACTCCCCATTTTCTGCATCAAACAACTTAAGCACCTGCTTACGCTACTTGCTTTCATAAACCTTGCTAACACATTTGGTGGTATGTCCTTTGTCCATTTAGAAGCATCGACCTTCCATCGTTGAAACCTTTACATCACCATATTCTCATAATACACTCCAATAGAATTAGATATGTTTTGGTCCTATGGTCACCTAAAATATTATTAAAGGATTCTATCATGTTATTAGTGACATCGTCACACTTTATCCTTGGGCTAAAACCAAACCTAAACCAATGTTGAGGAAGTATGTTTGATAACCATTTCTTAGCTTTTATATCAACATCACCTATCTCATTCGTGACCCTATTGAACTCATGAAAACTATAACTCCTAGAGGCCTCCCAAAATAGGTTTTTCAACCTTTGACTTACTTACTCTTAAAGTTGGCATGTATATGTCTTGCACAATACCTGCCACATGGAACCGTTCAATTAGTATATGTGTAATTAATTCAACTTGTAAAAGAAAATGCAAGAACATTAAGATTTAAACCAATTTCTGGTGCTAACATTCGACCACTATGTTTCTAATGTAGTAAGTACTCTTTTTTGCTTATCGCTCATGAAACATATTGTTTGATCATTTGGGTAGCTCAAAAACTATTTTAAGTGGCCTAAAAACTATGTCCAACAGTACTGTGTTTCTCCTTTGTAAATACAAACTGCAAGTGGAAAAAGATCGAAGTTGACATCTAATCCCACTCTGCGCTACTGTATCCTAAAGCAACCATGCACTTAAGGGTGATAGCAGTGTGCTCACCGCTATGGTACTGGTTACTGCATCAGTGGTGGCTTAGCGGTCAACCCTTTTGTTTATCCTTTAGCCTCACACACTCTCTGACAATTTTGGCCATAACTCCTTCATTCGATTTCCAATCAGCTCATGGTTTTTTCCTATAATTACTTAACATATAGAATTACATGTTTTATGAAGAAAAAAATTGCAACAAAAATCTATAAGATAGCCAAATTGCCCTTAGTAGCTGACCCTAAGAACTAAACTTTTAGGAAAGTTTTAGCAATCAAGTTTACTGAGACATGAATGCAATCCTATGGGTTTAAAACTAAATGTAAACACTTTTAACGCATGAAATGCTAGTAAACAAACATAAAAACATGTCAAATCAAGATTGATCAACATTAAGTGAGCACTTACATCTTTGAGCCTTAATAACTATCTTGAATCACATTTTTTTGACTCCTTGCTCTTCAATCTTCTTGATAAATCTTCATTAAATCACCAAATAACCTAAGAAGCTAATAAGTACATGTAAAGAGCACTTTGACACGAAATAAGCTAATTAACAAAATGAACCTTACGCTTTAAATTAGTTTTAAGATTCTTTGAGAGCTTTTTATGAGGGTTAGTGTAAAGCCCAAATCCTAATGGACCAAAGAGATTACTTGACATCCAATTTGTTGTTATTAATTTGGTTTGGTTTAAGTTTAGAAATAAAAACGTTTATGGATAAATATCCTCTTGGTGAACATTTTTAAAAGAAATAAAAAAAGTAGGGTGTGAAAGGAAAAATATCATAGCACAAGGTAGAGTACAAGATGTAAATTTACAAATTGATAAATGTAGTGGGTCGTGTCTACGGAAAAAAATTGAAAAAAATAAACAAATAACGTGGGGTGGTTGTGAGAAAGCAAATGGAGATATATATATATATTTTAAAAAAAGGGGTGCAAGTATTGGTATAGGAGTATGTTGGTTTTTTTTTTTTTTATTATATATGTGATTAATAATTAAGGAGCTATAGTGTGTGTATGTGTCTATATATATATATATATATATATATGTATATATGTCTTAATGCAAATCAAACACAGAGGAGAAGAAAATATCAAGCCGAAGAAGAAGAAGAAGAAGAAAAGAAAAGGCAGAGAATACAGGAAATAATTGGAGTTAATTTCTGAGTTGATTAAGTGTGCAATAAATTCAATTCCTGGTTTAATTTTCTGAATTTTTTTTAATAAATTCTAAATAATTATTTGTATTATTTTTAGGTGAAAAAGAACTTAAAGATAATTTGGGTGTTAGTGGTTCCAAATAGAGTCTGATATCAAATTTGTAAGTGTATTATTTTATTTAAACTGAGTTAATTGTTTACAATTATGAATATATTAGGTTTTGTTATTTATTGATTATTAGAATTGAATTATTTGTTAGTTAATTAATTTCCTGAATTATTGATTTTGATATATATTTGAAATTAGAATTTAATTATATATGTATATATGTTTTATATTAGAAATTTCAATAGGAATTTATTGTTTTCCAGCTTGAGGTTATTATATAAAAAGTTTTAGAATATTTTAAATATTATATGTATATTTAGAAAAGATTTGAGAAATAAAAGTAAAAATATTTCAAAACACCAATGTTGTACTCTCTCCTCTAACGATCAAGTAGACTTCACGTGTATAAGTCCGAGAGAGTTGCCCAGCACATGTATGATAGATATTTAATGAGTAATTGATGAGCCACCTAACACGTGTATGGTAGATGTTATTTTTCACTCTGCGTATGTATTGAGTATTTCCACCACATATGATAGATTTCCTGGGTATTAGTTGGTGTAGATTTTCAGATTATAGATGTTATATACTGAGTTTGATCAATACAAATGAAGATCTTAGAACACCAATTTTATAGAATAATATTTTAGAAACATTTTACAAACAATACTTACAGAATATATTTTATAAAGTTATCAGAAATTATTCATACAGATGGTTAAAGTTTTATTATGTTATAAATGACTGAATTTAGTTTTATTATTATTTTAGATATAAATCTCTATGAATCATTGAGAAGAATTTATTATTACTAGAAATATATTATAATTTATTTAAAAATATTTTTATAAAAAGTTATATCTACTCACTGAGTCTTAGCAGTCACTTTTTTATAAAATTTATTTTTTTTTAGGTATTTACCACAGGATCGTACAACTTATTGCATACCATGAGAAGGGTAATGTGGTAATGATAAAATGCATTATGATTATTTTTAAATAGAAATACTTTTTGCATTAGAGTATATTATTTTTAATCAACAAGATTTGTTATATGTAATTAAAGAATATTTTTGTGAATGTAAAATCTTTTCCAAATATTTTATAAATATTTTATATATTTAATACAAAGGTCCAACATGAGAAATGTACAAATTTTCGGTTTGTTTATATTGAATTTATGAGGCAACAATGAGATTTATAAGAATTTTTTAAAAATTTTTGGAACTTCAAATTCCAATAAGAAATACTCCAGTTTTGAAGAGATCCTAGGGATCCTCCCGAACTTGAAAGAAAAGTTGGGTAGGGTCCTTTCAGTTACAAATCTTAAGTCTAGATTTGGAGTGTCAGGACATACATTACATCTAAAGCTACACAGGATGTTGTGATCGAGCATCCTACTTGAGTTGCATACATCATTCTATGAGTTTGTGTGTGTGCATTAACTCATTAGTACAAGATTAGCTTGTGGCCTTACTTCCTAAAGATAAAAAATGGGAAAGATTCTTCAAGCTTGTGTGACAAGGCAAGAAGGCGAGTCAATATTTATGATAATGAATTTAAAAGATAGATGAACTAGTGGTTTCAAGATCATAAAAAACGAAACTAGGTGACTTCTACTAGCGATAGATATTAGGTTTCTAGGCAAGGTGTGTGTTAATGAAAGAAATTTCTAATCCATCTTTTAATAATTGGGGAAAGTGGTTAGAGAGGTTCTCTAGTCTCATGATTTTTTTCATTACGTTTTCACGCAAAATCTGTGATGTATAGCCTCTTTATTCTGCCTTTCTTTTATTTTTTGTTTTTGATTTCCCGTTACACATATAAAGAAGATAAAAGAAATTTAATTAACCTATTCTCCCTCCCTCTATGTTAGTTATTGTATTTGTTAGGATCTTTCATTCCTTGATCTCCATAATGAAATTTTTGGGAACATCTTTTTGTTATGTATTATAATATACCCTCATAATTGTAATATTATAAATGTATTGTATACTATTGTCCTCATTTATGGAATAAAGAAATAATTCAAAGTACTCAGCAGTGTAATTGGAGTTTGGTAGAATTTTCGAATACGAAATTGAATTCCGATGAAATTTTTCGGGTAAATCGGACACGATTTCAAAATCGAAGTGTAGTAAAATAATCGATTTAGAGTCTAGTGAGGAATTTGTATTAAAAGAAATATTCGAGGAAGGGTATAATTAGTAAATGGATTAGATTTATATATGGATATTTTGGAAATTTAATTATGAAAAATGTAAAATTAAAAATGGATAAATTGATAAATAAAATGAATGACATGATGTGTAATATAATTACTAACATGAAGGGCAATTAATTAAGTGAATTAAGGTGATTAAAAAATTTGAAGAAGCAAGAAGTTGAAACTCAACAGAAATGAAGACAACAAATGCAAGGAAATTTTGTCCATTCACATGAGGGGCATGGTTGTAATTAATTAGCAAAATTGAGGGGTAAATAATGAAGTAATGTACAACTATATAACATAAGAATGTGTTGGAAATTTGGAGAAGAATGCAATCGGCAGAAATCAAAGCAAATTGAAGAAAAAAAAAAGTGAATTGTAGGGGAAAGAAACCAATTCCAAACAGTAGCTATACCAGCCCATTCTCACCCCAATTTCAAGCCACAAAAAGGTTCTAAACAAGTTTAAGAAGGTTATATTACTTGAGTAAGTGAATCTCAAGTAATACTGAATGAGTTTTCATTGAGTTTTGATGTGAAAAAAGCTTATCCAAAGCTATCTAGAAAATATGTACAGTTTTAATGAGTTTTCCATGTTTAAATTTAAGGTTTTGAAGTATAAATCTAGGGGTGGACGTTTTCGAGTTCAAATTGGGTTGGGTTGAAAATTCTCTAACCCAACATGAGTTGGGTTGAAAATTTTTCAACCTAACCCAACCTAATTAATTTTTCAACCCAACCTAACCCAACCCAACCCAACCCAATAATTGTTGGGTTGGATTGGGTTAAGTTGATTGGGTTGACATCTCATTGAAATACAAAACATTCATATTAATCAACTCGTTCAAATACAAAACGTTCCCGTTCGTCACATAATAGGTTTAACACAAATAAAAGTTTAAGCTACTACATAATTAAACAAAAAAAAAAAAAACAATTCACCATGAAAAGGCACAAAAAAATAAAAACTAAGGCAATAATACTAATAGAATCCGTCAATACAAGTTTGCTATCATTAAAGTCTTCACAAGCATAAAAAACCACAAGATATTATGTCAAATTGATAGCTCCCAAAGCATCAACTGCATGCACCACATCTAAGTTCTAACATCAAACAAAACATGTAAGTTAAGTCAACCCAAAGTATAACTAGCTAATATATTTTCAACTTTTACAAATTATAAAAGAACAAACATATGTAAGTAAAATATAAGCTTTTTATTTAAAATAATTATCTTAATAGCATGAAAAATAATCATGAATCCAAAGGTATGCTAACTCCAATATCTACATAAATGAAAGAACAAAATATTAGTAATATATAAAATTACACATTTAACATTATCATAATAAAACAAATCATTTATCTTTTTCAATTGCTTCATACTCCATCTCATTCGTGGAAGGTGTAAGGTCCAAGTAAATATTAGTAGATCGTAATCAATTTTGCAAGCAAACCAATATCTCTACCATTTTTAGAGTCAAGCTACTCTTAAATGGGTCAAGAATACGGCCTCCCATGCTAAATGCTGACTCGGAAGCCACTGTAGACATCGGAATGACAAAGACATTCCTTGTAATACGAGATAGAATCTTATACTTAGAAAAATTAATTTTCCACCAACCCAAAAGATCAAAGTTCTTATCATCCAAATGTTCATCGGACTCTATCAAATACCTTTCAACTTCATTATTTGAAACAACAAAATCATTTTTTTTTTTCATTTCCTTGAACTTTTTGAGCCTTTACAAACGAAAATCAAAATCTTCATTCGTTTTTCTCATATCATCCTCACTAAAGGAAGGATTAGAGCTAGCAACTTGTTGACCATTTGAAATATTATTATCATTTTTGTAAAACTCATAAATTTAATCAAAAGATTTTTAATGTCACTAGTTAACTCCAAAACTTTCATTTCATCAAACACATCACTAAAGCAAAATTTGACATAATCCAACTTGTATCTTGGATCAAGAACAAGTGCAATTATCAATAATTTATTCACTTCCTCAATTTTCCCCCAATATTTGTCAAACTTCAATTCCATTCCAATTGTCATATCACACAACAAAAAATCATCATTCTTACCAAATTTAGTCAACTTATTTTCAATAAAGCACAATTTATGAAAGAACATATTGGAAGTAATGGATGTAGAAGCATTAAACTTAAAAGTAATGTCATAAAAAATATGCAAAAATTTAACAAATACTCTAGCATTACTCCAATCTTTCTCTTTTGGCGGTCCTACCATTTTTTCCCATTTTTATCTTCAACAAAGTACAATCCATAACGTCCATCATCCTCCAATAATCTATTAAATGCTTTTTCAAATTTGAAAGCACTAGATAACATTAAATAGGTCTAATTCCATCTAGTAGACATATATAATACCACAAGGCTTTTGCTCTCAATTGTTTTATGCTCAATACAAGTTTTAAACGTTTGAATTCTTGAAGGTGAATATCTAACATATTGTATTGCATTACAAATATGAAAAATTAAATCATTCAATTCTTTCAAATCATCAGACACAATTAAATTTATAATATGAGCAGAACATCTTACATGTAAAAAATTTTCACCTAACATAAGTTCGGATTCTTCCCAATTTTTTAACTTTTTCTTTAGATAATCTATAGCTACTTTATTGGCGGATGCATTATCTACAGTAATTGTAAACAATTTTTGAATACACCAATCCTTTAAACTTGACTCTAGAACTTTTCCAATTGTCTTCCTTTTATGGTCAGGAACAATCCCAAAACTCAAAATCCGTTTATGTAATTTCCATTCATAATCAATGAAATGGGCGGTGATTACCATATAATTAAAATTTTGAATGGAAGTCCATGTGTCAGTGGTTAGACAAACTCTTAGTTTTTGTTCAATGAAAATTTTTTTAAGCTTACACTTTTCACCTAAATAAAGTTGGAAAATATCCCTAACAAGAGTTCTTCTAGATGGAGGATAAAACCTTAGATTTAGAATACTACAAATATGTTTAAACCCTTCTTTCTCAACAAAAGATAAAGGTAACTCATCCACAATAATCATCTTAGTGCAAGCTTTTCTACACTATTCTTTGTCAAAACCCACGACCATAAGTTTTTTGTTATGCCTAAAAGTTAATGTTTTTTGTTTTTTATCCTCCCTAACCTTTATAGAATTGTATTGTGCACATTGTTTTTGCAAATGATTCCACAAAGTTGTTGTGCCACAATGTTTAGCAGAACATGCATAATATTTACCACAATAATTGCACTTACATCTACACTCATCACCATACTTAGTGAAGCATTTCCACACATCTGACTTTGATTCACCCTTTCTGGGGATTCTCATGTCATTGTTAGCATTATCATCATATTCATCCATCTACAAAAGAATTTTAGAAGATTCAATAATAAAAATTTTGGATGATTAAATGTTTGAATTATAGAGGAGTCTATCAAAAACTGTTTGAATTTTTCATTACCATATTAAATGTAACTTTTCTCTTCTTATCCATAATAGTCTTCCTCTTCTCAAATTTCAATAACCCAACAAATACTTAAATGGTATCTTAACCTATAACAATAAGAAAAACCCAATAAAACCAAAAAAAAAAAAAAAAAACAATTGGCAATACAAACAAATATCAAACCAATAAAAATATATAAATAAAATATATTGTCTATGTTTGCTCCACTAATAGTCTAATAATAATACAATATTACGTGTGTTGTGTGATTAATTTGTTATATAAATATTCCATAATTGATGTTTGTAGTCTAAAGTCACAACTTATAATAATCCATACATTAAAAGACTTAAGATCAATATTAAAACACATATAAGTAGTGAGCCACATTAAATTAAAATGAATCCATTAAACACACACTCTTACTGCCTCACACTATCACACAGTTGATAGTACACTATAAATTTGTAACTGTAACTTTATTTGGTCCACACACTTTAAAATGTCTTCAAACTTTGGTCCCCTCACACAATCGCTCACATACACAGACGGCTATATAATCTATTCCTCCATTAACTCCACTCATAGTTACAATCCCACACACACACATATGACACATCTATGATTCCATTTCCATCTATATATTCCATCCTCCCACTTACACATACGCACATTCCAAGCCACCTCCACTTTCACTGCCCACTATAACTGTACTTAGTACATATACCTACACAGTCCATAGGTCATGCTCCGCATTATAGTCCTGTTTGGGCTTCTTCCATTCGGGTACCAGATCAGACCCTCCTAGCTTGACTCCACTATCTCCTCCCTCCCGGCCACTAGATCTGACCCTCTCGGCCTCCAGATCAGCCCTCTTAGCCTCTCCCTCTCGACCTCTCCTTCCATCTCTTCATATATTTCACTAGCCACATGGCCCACACCTGTACTTTACCTCTCGACTTCTCACTCAATCACCCATACCTTCCCTCTCGCCGGTCCAAGAAAGTTGATGATTGAACATTGAAGGTGAAAAAAATTAGGTTTTAAGGTTATTTGATTTTGAAAAAAAATGGAGATTAAAGAGAAAATATACCTATGGAGTGTGGAGGCTGGTGAATAAAGCTGGAAGACTACCAGTCCACTGTGAAGGATGAGAATGAAAGTGTGAAAATAGTTGTGCGTGGAGTTGGGAGGTGGAGAGAGATGAGAGAAAAATTGAGAGAGAATATGTGAAAAGTAAAGATGTGGTCGACGACAGAAGAGTTGTTGTGGAAAATTAAGTTTTTATAGTTCGGGTTCAGGTTGGGTTCTCGGTTTGATATCTTGACCCGACCCAATCCGAAAAATAATCAGGTTACTCAAACCCAACCCGATTAAGGTATTTTGGCTGCTACAACCTGACCCAACCCGATCATTTGTAGTCGGGTTGGGTCGGGTTGCTCGAGTTAGGTTCAACATGCCCACCCCTACATAAATCAAGAGGAGAAGCAAGGCAAACGATCAAGGAATATTGGTGAGTGATTTAGTTAAGAAATATTATGATTTGAAGTGAATATGGTGGTGAATTTGATGTTAGAATTCTGCTGGAAATTTAATTGTGATTGTGGTTGAAATTTTGTGTGGGAAGGTTGATGAGATATTAGTATATGTGTTAATATGCATCTTGAATATGATAAGGTAGAATAATTCAAGTGAAATATGGATGAATTGGCTTGAGATAGGGGTTGTTTTTATGTGCAAATAATGAAATTGAATGAAGTTAATATGTTTGAGGATATGCATGTGTATTCGGCCAACATGAGAATTTTGTGTTTCAACTTTGTTAAATTCAATTTGATGATGTTATATGCTTGAATTCATGTTAGAATAATGGTATGTGGTGTTAAAATGTGAAATGAAAACAAAGTATGAATGATTGCTTGCATTCGACCAAGTTATGCTTAAAAGAGATACAATGCTGTCCATGGATGTGTAGAATGGTTTAGAGACTCTTTTAATGACGGTTTAGAGACTCTTTTAATGACAGTTTAGGGACTGTTATTAGGTTAAAAATTGTGTGAAAATAAAATGATAGAAGTTGAGTTAGAATATGACCCAAATTCGACTAAGGAAGCATGCAAAATGGATTGTTGAATTGCTTAAATTATTGGGTCGATTTAGGGGCAGCATGTGTAGTGAAGTTTAATGTAAGAATGAACTAAATAAACTTGAATTAGAATGCTTGATGATTCGGCCAAGGTGGAAAAGAATGTTAACTAGATGTTTATGTAATCACATTGATGAAGTTGGTGAGTTTGTATAAGATTAAATGAGTTGGAATGAAATGGATAACATATGGTAATGTTTTGAATGTGTTAAAGTATTGAAATTAATGTTGAAATGAGATGTGGAAATTATGGTTCACAAGCTACCATATTTTGGTTTAGTGAGTATGTTGTGATAAAAAAAAAAAAATTGTTTTTGGATGAATTGAATGAGTTTATGGATTATGTGAATGATAGAATTAAATCGAAATCGAAAGGAAGACTATTGGACAATTAAATTATTGAATTATACGTTAATGTGTCAATAGAAGTAAATATCAATGATTAATTGTAGTTGTGATTCTTTCTAAAATTAGAATATGAAAATATATGTAGGTGACTTCAAAATTGAAGTAACCTTGAAGCGTGCATCATCGTGAGTTACTATTAGGTGAGTGTCTTTTAAACTACTAATTATGTATGTTAAAATAAATGTTTGAATATACTAGAAATTGATTTTGAGTTAAATGAAATTGAAATAAAATATTTTGCATGATTTGGACATTTATTTTATGAACTATGAATTGCATGGAATAAAAAATGTATATAAATTTATGGTATAGCTGGAAGGTATCATAGACATCTCCGGTTAAGGTTGAGTACCCGAAGTGTGTATTGACAATATCAAGGGAGTCTGTCACTAATAACAGAAGGAAACCAGCAAGGGGGATTGTGTCATGTCGGTGGTTTAGTTTAGTGTGTCGTCTAATGCATGTGTAGGGTATATTATTAGCTAACTTTCACCTAAACGAGGAAAAATGCCGCTCCATAGTGAGGGAAAAAAATTCTGCTATATAATACTGGATAGATGGTTTGAACAAGGAAAAATTTTGAGAAGACCGGAGCGAGGTAGAATTTTGCTTCATAGCTAGGATATTATGTGGTACGAACCGTAATTGTTAGCTTGTTTTATTCAGAAATTTTTCGAAACCAAAGTGCCACCACTATTTATATTTTTAAGCAGAAAACAGAAAGCATGCATTATTTTACTTTATTATTCAGTTTTATAATGAAATTAAATGGTATTTATGAAAATTGTTTATTCATGCAATTAAGTTAAATATGATTTCAAGTGAAAACTGATTTTAAATGTTATAATAGTTAAAGTTTTATGAAACGTTTTAAAACAAAAAGGGTGCCCATTTTATAAAATTAAATTCGATATGAAAACGTACGATAGTCACTGAGCTCGTATAGCTCACCTTGTTTTATGTTTTATAAACGAAACCTCCCTAAGGACAGATGCAGGTGCAGGGACGTCGGTAGCAGAGATTCCAGCACAGGATTAGGCAAATCAGGTTGGGGTGTTGCTGTGATTGTATATATGTATTTTGAAAATTCTTAAATCAATTTATATGTAATTGATTGTGTAACTTATCCTTGTTTTCGAATACGTGTAAATAAATATATATGCATGACTTGGACTTAAGGTTGTGTTTCAAATTATTTTTGAAATTGGATGACATGTTTATGGTTACTTGTGAACTGATAAATTGAGGGTCTGAGGCCTCGAAGTTTGGAGAACAATGTTTGAATTTAGAAGTGTATATTTTCTTAAAATTTTGTAGGGTGGCATATTCAAGACAACAGTCGTTATGCTGTCCAAATTTTTATAAAATCTATTATATAAGTGTATGATATTAAAAACAAAAAAAAAATTCATCTATTTCCATCAGAAAAGAGATTTCTGAAAAGGTTTTCAGCAAAGGAAAACGGTTTAACTTCAAGAGAACTTTTCAATCGAATTAGATATCGGTTGTAGGGTTACTGGCGGGCTACCGTTTGTATGGAAATATGAGTGCAGAAACGGGGCCTATCATGTATTTTCAAATAATTGTTTTTGTTTTTTTACTTTGAGATTTTGCGACAAATAGGAGGAAGAAATTTTGACGATTATTTTGGTGATTAAGGATTTTAAGGAGAAAATGAGGATGAGAACGAAATGAATATAAAATGCAAATGAAGATGATGTGTTTTTTTATTTCAAAGTAAAATATTAATAAATTATTATTTAAATAAAAAAGAATGAATAAAAATTATTATGATTATTTTAACTAATTATTAAAGGGCAATAAGGTTGTTTTACTTGGACACGTTAAGTCCACCGTTTAAGGCTAGAAATCCTCTAGAAGGGAAGCCTTGGACCATACGGTGATAGTAGAGGTACGCCATTAGACCCATGTAGACTAGAGCTGGACACATGTAATCATACCTAAAAGATAAGCCTTGGACGTTTAAGAGGTAGCAAAAGTATGCCACGAGGTCCATGTAGACCTGGGCTTGACACTTGTTTTGGTGGTTCACTTGAAATTGCTTGGCCATCAATGAATTCCAATAAAGTGAAACTTGTCCATTAGAGCATAAAATGCAAGCAACAAACAACTTTGTGTTTTCCCACCCTTTTCTTTAAAAATAAGAAGGTTATCTTGAGGTAAAAATGTCTCCATGACAGCTACCATAAGCCAGTTGTAGGCTGCCATACAAGAAAGACCACCTAATGCTGAACACTTTTAGCCATTCGTTTACTCGCCACGTGGATAGCACTTACTTGCATTAGCACAATTGCATATAGCATTTTGATATAGACTACAACATAGAAAGAAATCATATGTCACCCATAAAGATTAGTACTCAAGAGTATCTAAAGGACATGTCTCACTCATTTTAAGTCCACTTATACATGATTATGGCTACTTTTACCCATTTTTATCATTCTTCTCCATTTTGAGATCCTCACTAAAGTTTCCAACATTGTTACCCTTGAGGGCACTCTAATTTAAGTGTTGGAGAGTCTCCATCAACACATGCACTAGCCTCATGTCTAACTTTCTCTTTTTACAGGAGTCGATCAATGAAGCAGCCTTTTATAAGGCCCAAACAATTTCAAGAAGAGTATGTCACAATTACTCTACGGGTCTGCTAAGAAATCTCACTTTTTCGACCCTGGGCCCATTAATCTACACCTTAAAAAACAATTTTAACAAAGTTTTTTTTTTTTTTTTTTTTTTTTTTTTTATTTTTTAAACGCAAAACATGAGTTTTCTATTTAAGTCTCATTACAAAATGGCAAAAATAAGCTGACCAAATTATATATGGATTTTGAAAATAATTGATATTGTTTATCACCTTAACAAAAGAATTATTGCCGACTATTACTATATTAACATTCAAGAAATTTTTTTCCTCTAAAATCTCAATGTATTTAATCATTGATGAATCAGATAAAGGTGGAACTGACAAGATTTTCATTAATGTTTAACAAGTCTAGATGTTTATACTAAATATTTCTTGTCATACATAATTCAATAATCATATAAAACAAGACATTAAATTCAAATGGAAGAAAACAAGACTATCCAGGTCAAATATAGCTTTCAGTGACAGCTCAAATTATTAATTCATATACCTAAAGGCCCCTATAAAACCCATGATTTCTTTTTCATACATGCACCACCCAAAACAATACCTTTTCACTTTTTCTTCTTAATAGGTTAATGTTCTCGTGTTAATGGATTCTCCAAATCATGATGCGGAAGAGTAAGGGTAGGGAAAAAGGTGGAGATGAAGAAAATTTCCAATGACAATAATCTCCAAGTGACCATCTTGATCTTCCTCTTCAAGAAGGTCAGTGCGCTTTGCACGCTCTATGATATTGATGTTGTCATCATATTGTTCTCTCTTGAAAAGAAGGTATTTTCTTTCGGCCACCCTTGTGTTGAATCTGTAGTGGAATGTTTCGCTATGCGAAACCCTCCACAAATCTTAGGCACCATGCAATTAATTGAAGCTCATTGCAATGCTGATATTCATAAGTTGTATATGCAACTCACTCAGGTATATATAATTTAATCTTGGTTGTTGTTATTTTATTTTTGATAATCAATGACAAACTACAATTTAATTTAATTTTCAAAGTATTGAAAATTATCATTCTCAATATTCTTTAAAATAAACAGGTAACATCTTAAAAGCCCTATTTTTGCTTTAGGGTTAGAATTCAATGTAGACATACAATAAAACAAGATCGGTAGTTTCATTGTTTAAAATAAGTTATTAAATAAAATATAAATCATTAAATGATATGTTTTCGAAGATTAAGATTGCATCAGAATTGCATAATTAATACATGATTTACATATGTCATATACATTTTTAACTATTGACATGCTAGATATGTTTTCGAAGATTAAGATTGCATCAGAATTGCATAATTAATATATGATTTACATATGTCATATACATTTTTAACTATTGACATGCTAGATCTATGAGTTGATAATTTTTGTGTTGTAACCAAATAATGGATCAGGTGCTTAATTAACTAGAAGTTGAAAAACAGCGAGGAGAAGAGCTAACCCAAATAAGAAAATCTTTTCAAAGCCAACGCTGGTGGGAGGCACCAATTAATGACCTCAATCCATCACAACTGGAGCAATTGAAAGTCTTTAGAAGAGCTCAAGAAAGGGTTAATCAACAAGTTGAGAAGTTTATGATCAAGACCTTTGATCTTTTAGGGTGTTCAAGCACTAGAGGGATCCTTCAATTTGATCCAAATAATATTGGATTCAAGACCCCAACTTAAACATGATGCCTTATCCTCCTCATCGTCAACCTTATCAACCTTTTCCTTTTCCTTCCCCTCCCAACCATCGTCATCTTTGATTCAATCTTAGATTCGGATGCGAATTTTACTAAATTTGTTATTTGTTCAAATGGTTGAAAGTGTCAAAACAGTGTTTCCTCCTTATCTTTAATTAAGGTTTAAGTGTTTGATTTGTTTTGCAAAATAAAAGGTTGTATCCTTTGTTTTGTTCTATATTTGACACAATAAGGTTAGTAAAAATATATCTAAAGGTTGTAAGTTCGAGTCATTCCCCCCTTTCAATCCCCAATTTATTTGTAATATTTCAATATATATATATATATGTATTTATTTATAGACATATATTTATTTCAATAAGATTTACAAAGATTATTAAGTTTTTATGTGCGAGTGTGTGTATATATATGATAAAAAAAGAGAAAATTGCAAACATGATCCCTAACCTTTAGCCATATAGCATGAAAATGCAATTGACCTCTTAATTACAAAAAACAACCCTTTAAAATGATTAACTAACCCTTGACTAACATTGTGACTTAACAACTTCAAGTTGTTGTGTTTGGATGGTGCAACATACCTATGCCCTACAAGAGTATGTAGGTTCAACTACCCATAGCAATATGGATGTTTTAGCCCCTCCTATGTTGTATGGGCTAATTGCGGTTAAGTTTCTTCCGCTGGTAAGGGCAGTTTTCCTTTTGAATAGATACTTGTATTCCGAATCATATTATAATATTCATCATAATGGTTATGGTAATTATTATTAGTTATATATATATTTTGTGAATTTAACATTTTAAGGTAATCTAGTCATTTTCTATGTTACAACAAATAAATATTAAAAAAATATATATCCACTTATAATTCATCACTCTAATAATTGAACTTAATTAAAAACAAAATAAAATAATATTAAATATGAAATAAAGCACTTGTCATGAAACTTGTGCTTTACAATTTACAAGTTGGTGGCCTGGCCATGCACTTATCGTCTCATCCATATCACCATCTTCACTTTCACTCATCTTGAAATATGGCCTCTGTGGAGGTTTTACTATTTACGAAGCCGATCACTTGGCCAAACTTGATGTTCTCACAAAAGAAAAGAGTGGAGGTTGGTGGTCTAGAGGGAACAAAGGATAATATCTTCCATTGAAGACAAGATCTCCATTGGAGATTTGATTCAGTAAGATTGAACTAGATCATGTTTATTTATTTTATATTACGTATTTTTACTTTTGAAAGATTTTTTTATTTCTGTTGACGTCCGGATTTGGATCCCTTGTAAGCTCTCATCCAGACTTATTGTTTTATGGTATTAAAAATCTTCAAATTGAGTTACGGTCGAATAATAGATTTCCCTTAGTGTTATTTGAAGTTTATTATAATTTCGTATCGCAAGTCGGATGTCGTTTGGCTGACCCCGGTACGAATACAAGACGGTTAGGAATGAATTATTCATTAATCATGTGAGGTGAGCTCACATGATAAAGTGGAGATACTTTATCTCAACCAATAGGAAGCAAGATAAGTGACAAATCCCATAGTTTAATATTAATTACATATATGCATAAATTAGTTGTCATGCACTAATGATTAAAGAATTATTTCAATTTCATGAATTACCAAATTACCCTTAGATGGACAAGTCTCCATGTCATGAATAGTAGGGCTATTTTAGTCCTAGTAAGTGAGCAAAATAAATAAAATAAAGAAAGCATGACAATTAAGCCACCATTCACGCCAAAAACAAGAAGCAAAAGTGAAACAAAAGTTATGTTAGACAAAAGAGAGAGTGACGGCAATAAAAAGCAAAAGAGGGCATCAATGTCATTTCCATAAAAGTCACACCTATATATGTGACACTTAGCAATTTTTAAAAGTAAAAACACAACAAATAAGTGGCAGAAACCGTGAGTTGAAAAAGAGAGAGTGGTGGGACGCCAAAGGAAGAGAGACCAACGAAGAAGACCAAAAGTTGCACAACTCATTTTTGAAACTTTAGGTCTCATTTTCAAGCAAACCCAAGCTAGGAGGATAAAACCCAAGCTAGCACAAAGTAAGTTACCATCACTTTCTTTAAATTTGATGATAGTTGGATGTATGAAAATGTTGATGGATTGAGTTATTTCTTGTGAAATTGTTGGTGGGATTTTGAGGTAGATTTATGCTTTAGTGATAGGTATATGATATGGAGACTTAAATTATAAGTTAGAGGACTTGAATGACAAGTTAGGAATTATGTAGAGAAAACCCTAACTTGTGGATTAAGTGAATAAAGAGCTAAATACATTATCAATCACTTGTTGGTTAAAGGATTGAAGGAAATGTAACATGAAAAACTTGAAAGAATGACATATGAGTGCTTGGTGTGTATGTCATGGCCAATGAAGGGGTGTGTGATCCCATTGTATTTCCATTCTTTTAAGCTTTAAATTATGCATATTTAATGTCACAAAAGTCTTTAGAGAAGTTAGAAATTTAAAGGGAAGAGCATAGGATTTAAAAGGAACAACATAAAAGCAAATTGAAAAACCCGAGGTGATAGAGGGGGCCTGGTAAGACCTGACCTATTCTAGCTTATTTGAGGTTGTTCTACACCTCAAATGATGCCTAGGACTGATATAAAACCATAGAAATTGGAATGGGAGCGATCCGATAAAAATTGACGAAGTTATAGTCAAAATAGTGGGCGTAGGAAACCGAGATGTGTAATAGCGATGCAAATGCATTCGTTGATGCCCAAAATAGATATATTCGGTCATAATTAGGTAAAAGAACCTTAGATATGAAAGAAAAACCATCGTCGCTTGTCCGATGTAAAAACTCGCTTTGAAAAGTGCCCAAAATGGGGCGTTTTGCCTAGGTTGACATAGCAAATGATGGAGTTTCTCGACGAAACTTTACGGGCGACTTAGTTATATGATAAGGAGACGCTAGAAAAAGGAACGGAGGTGAAACCATGGCTGGTTTCAATTCTGTTTTTCGTGGTCAACCGTATAGTTAAAAAAGTTGACTTTTTGTTTTAAGCTTCCAGAGACCAAACGAAACATATGGGGATGATTCTAGGGGTCTAGAAGTAAGACTTTTACAAAGAAACCAAATTTTGAGAGCCTCGGTCGAGTCAAAAATCGAGTTGGGAAAGTGTGGTGTAGTGAGTTTTCAATGTATTGGAAACTCTATTTTTATTAGTTTTAGCTATGAAAGTGAGTAAGTTATAACGAGACTATGATGTGTAGGTGACGAGCACGCGGACGAGACGCGAGAGGCTCGTTGAGGCATTGAGAGCGTTGGGATTGAGGTAAGTGTCCTTCACTTCACTTACATCTAGTTTATTTCCATTTATATGGCAATGATAAAATATATTGTTTCAAAGAGTTTTGCAAAATGGTTTTCCAAAATCATAAGTTTTATGTTGAGTAATGAGTTATGCCTAGAATCTAGAAATGAGATTCAAAGGCGAAAGTAAGTTGCAAAAACGTTTAAAAGTAAAGCAAAGTAAAGTTGAATTTAGACCCATGTGCATGTTGTGATACGATGTAGAAAATTCCGTATCTAATTGCAAGTGATGAGTAAATTGCACTACAATATGCGATGTAGAAAATTCCGCATGTAGTTGCGTAAAGTATAAGCTATTGGCACTACAACGGCGATGTAGAAAAATTCCGCGTTGTGGTTACTTAGAGTTGAGAAAGTTCGCCCTACGTCGCGATGTAGCAAATTCCGTGCGTAGTGGCTTTGCACATGGTTGTCTTATGAGAAATGGTTTTCAAAAGAAAAAAAAATAAAATCGATTATTTTCTAAGTAATGTCTATGCGGAGTTATACCTTTATATATATATTGCCTAACCTCTCTTTGTTTTGTGTAGCTTGTATACTTTAGTAGACGTTGACACAGACGCTCTTGCATCAAAGACATTATTTTGATTAACTTTAGGTGGGGAAAATAATGAGACGAACTATATAGATGTTAATGTATTTTGACATTGTGTACATGTGTATATATTGAATCAAATAACTACGTGTTGACATGAGATATTTGACGGATTATAAATCATATTTTGATATGTATATATAAATGAACCATTACACTTGATATGCACATATTGCACAAGGCACATATTTCATATAAGTATGAGTTGTTATATGTCAATTATATATGTGAATTATGTTTGCAAAAGAATTGCATGTTTGTGAAATGAATAAAAAAAAAATGCATGTTTGAGATTGAAAGAAGTTGGACGGTGGTCAAAATAGTTCGAAGTGTATTTCTTATGCAGGTTGATTTTGGAAATGTTAAACTTACAATCGTTATGCTGTCCGATTTTTATAAAATTAGTTTTCAATCAAACGCGAAAAATTCACACTGTTTCAACTATATTAAGAGAAAATAAAAATTTTTAAGCCTAAAACGAGTAAATCGGTTAAGTAAAGTAAAGGGGTTCGCTTCTCGGATTTCTCCAATCCGACAAGTCGGGTTCGGGGAGTCCGTTGAAGTGCTCGGCGGGATCCTCCAGACAAGAGCTTAGATAAGATCTGGGAAGGGTCCTGTCATCCCTAGTCAACGAGGTTCGTTTTGGGCCCAAGCTGCAGTTTCGGGTAGTTAATATAACACATGCAAAGTAAATGTAACAAGGAGAAGAGATCAGAGGCGAGGAGCAGAAATACAAGAAGATTTTAGAGTGGTTCGGCCCAAAAAGATGCCTATGTCCACTGTTCATTCTCTTACTATTTTGGCAGAGTCACGACACTCAAGAGATTGTTCCCCTCTTACAATGAAAACCCTCCCCTATTTATAGAGGAAGGGGAGGAGCTACAATAAAATAGAATAAAATAAAAACATACAGTAAACTGAAATTACAATGATAGGCCGCATTTAATGCGTCGGGATTTCATTTAATGCGGCTAACACTGCATTAAATATGGTCGAAAATACATTAAATGCAGTCGAAACTATCACTTTTGAGGTCTGCCAGAGAGTGACTTCAGGTGGCTGATCTGTACAGGTCATGAGAGGCTACCGAAATCTTGGCTGTAGCCTCTGGCTGATATGGCGTGCATGGCATGCTTGGAGCTGTATCTTGCATGACACCTTGACTTCTATTGACTTATGATTTTGGGGGGCATAGCTAAAATGGACTTTCCAGTAGACAGAGTATTTAGTTCAACTAGCGAATAGATGAGCTTCTGATGAACCGGACATCTTGACAGTTAGGAAGATGGATTATAAATTAATACTTCCGCGACTAGTTATAATAATAGGCGAGCAATCTCATAAATGAGCAGGTACATGAACGTGCCTAGAAACCATCGAACAATCCAGACGAAAAATTCTGAACACACAAGTCCGGATGAAATAGGTCTGATGATCGCCCTTTGGCGAATAGCTTAAACGCACAGGTATGGCGAATAGACTCAACGGACAGCTTGGCTAATCAGATTCAGTGGACAGCCCAAACGAACAGATTTAGCGGACAGCATTGGTGATCATCCTGGACGAACAGAACTAGCGATCAGCCTGAGCGGACAGAACTGGCGATCAGTCTGAGCAATCAGAACTGGAGATCAGCCTGAGCGATCAGATACGGCGAAACTGGCGAACAGCCTGAATGATTAGAATATCAATATTTATTCACGAACAGACTAATGATCATAAAGGGGACTTGGGGCATGTTGAAAAATGGAGAGTAGGTCTGACGAACGGGTCCCCCGTCGGGAAGGTGGACTGGAAGAAGGACAGATTGTTGAGCCTTTGGGCCATTGAGCCTGCACTATAGATCTTTTTGGGCCTGAATGATCTGATCGCTAAATTACCCATAACATTAAGTCCCCTAACTCTTGGTGCTATATAAAGGACCAGGAGTTATAAATTCCCGAGTGAGCAGACGAGGCGAGAACAGTTACGATACCTTTTAAATTCAGCTTTATTTCTAGGCCACGTGGAGCTTCCTCAAGCAGCAGTTTCAATTCATACCACGCGCCGTGCGCATTTAATGTACGTCTCTCAACTGACATGTTACATGATGGCAAAATCTCGGGAATCGCGCCAGGTCGTCTGATTAGTAGCGGTTACACAGTTGTCTTGATCCGACGGTTAGAGCTGGACTGTTTTTAAAGGAGGGCAACGCTCCATTTTCTTCTCTTCTAGCGTTTTTTAAAACCACAGACTCCTTCGCTGCTTGCTTCCTCTCTCGATTTTTTACCCCTGTTCACCAATTTTCAACTGAAGCTACCAATCATCATTGCATCCAAGGTAAGGTTTCTTCTCTCTTCTTCCATCTTCTTTTTCTTCCTCTTCTTCTTTTTTTTTTTTTTTTTTTTTGTTTTTTAAGAGTCTGGGCCAGCGCTGGCGAAGTGTTCCCGTGCTGCCTCTGGTCCGGCTGAGTCTGAAGTACCTACAAATTAGTTTTACCTGCTTTCCTTATTGCTCTTATTTCCTGCTCCCCCCCCCTCCGTTTTAGCCTAGGGAGGGGATTTATCAAATGAGGCCCATCTTGCCCCCTTACTAGCTTCCCAGGCGCACGACTTGATATTTAGGTACATTATATTTAGGCTCTATTTGCTTCTTGGGTGTGGTTGGCTGTCAGCAGCCTAATTAGTTGCTTCTTTTGTAGATGTCAAGTCGTGGATGCAGATGCCAACGAGTCATGTCTAGCGAAGAGGGCTTTGAGGAGGGTTTTTCTCAACAAGGCAGAGATTCTCTGAGTGCAACTACTCAGGGCGACGGGGACGCACCGAGTTTCTCTGGACGAGAAGAAGCTCTTGCTCGCGAGTCCTTTTACCAACATGACTCTTCAGTTACCCTTGAGGAGCTCAAGAACATAGTCGAAACGTACGGTTTCCCTTCTGGGTGTCGCATCATAGTCCTTGCACATCATAATCATACGGCATCCCCTCCTGAAGGGTTTACAACGATCAGCAGTCAGTATGTGGACCTAAGGTTCATGTTTTCGGTTCCCCAATACCTAATTAACTTGTTGAATGATCTGGCAATAGCTCCTTTCCAACTTACACCAAATTTTTATGCCCAAGTGACCACTCTGGCCTATATCTTTCTCAAAAACGGCCTTCCGCCACCGACCTCAAACATAATCCAAAGCCTTTTCTTTTTTAAGTCCACTACCAGCCCTAAGGCCAAAAAATGGGATTACATTTACTACCTGGCTTCTCGTAACTCGCCCTACAAGGCATTTCTGCCACAGAAGGTTGGCAGGTCAAACGTAGGACATTATAAATCTCGTTGGTTTTATGTGTCCTGTCTATTCTTACTGAAACTTACCAATTTTGACTTCACCCTCAATCCTGGTGAGCATGCTACTGCCAGCTGCTTTTGCATATACATATACATCATCATTTCCCATTTTTACTGACATTTATTTCCTTTATGCGCAGCTTTTAGCAAGGGTGCAATTTGTCTCTCGGACGAGGAGACGAGGGCACTTGAGAGATTTTCTAAGGTGAAGGATCCTGTGGACGATTATTTCCCAATAGACTACTTCTTGAGGGATCTCGGGCTCGCACCTAGGATTGGAACCAAGCTCCTCAGTCTAGCATTGGACGTTGGAGTGCGAAAGAGTCAGTAGGTCTCTTCTGTCTTTGCAAGACCTGATGAAGGTGCCTCTGCCCTAACTCCAAAGAAGCCCAAAACCATAGTGCACCTTGACATGTATTCTCCCCTATCTTCACCAGCGGTCGAGATAAAGGAGCCTGAAGTAGAGATAACAGGTTCGAAAGAGCCCCCAACACAAGCAATAGAACTATCACCAACAGGGGCCGCCGTATCCATAAAAAAGCAAGGAAAGCAGAGAATGAAGTATAAGACCGTGGGGAAGGAGATGGTGAAGTACATACCCCCACCAAAGGATGCCGCTGGCACAGGAATCTCAATTCTTAGAGATGAGTCAACTAGGCCCTCAGGGGTCGGAGACAAGGGAAAGGAGGCCATAGAACCTCCTACTAAGTGTCAGAAGTCCAAAGGCAAGGCGCCTATGACAGGAGGGGCTAATGAGGAGCAGGCTCAGGAGGTCGATGTAGGGGAGTACTTCAATGACCTGTTGAATCAATTACCAGAATTATTGGGACCCGATAAGCCAGACGTCTATCAAAAGCATGTTCGCGACGACCAGTTGATTGCCTATGCCGCTTGCTACAACGTGCTGGTAGACCCTATTTTTCACCTTGTAATTATGCATCATTTTCATAACCATTGCTAATACACTTTCTTTTTAGACTTTATTAGCTTTGATGAAAATGCGCCGAGACTTTCCAGACCTGATGGGGGAGAAAGCTTCATTCAAGGAGACGGTCAGGAGGCTAGAAGCGGAAAATAAGAAGATCAAAGAAGAATTCGATGCCGCCAAGAAAACTGTTCGTGAACTCGAGCAAAAACTTAAAAACGCTCACGAAGTCGAGCAGAAACTCAAGGATATGAAGGAGTCCTTAGATAATGAGCGGAAGCTTAGGGAAATCACTGCCTCCTCGCTCAAGCAGGCCACCGAGGATGTAGATAGGGTCACTCAGGAGACTCTCTTTCAGAAGAGACGGGCTGTGGATGCTGAGAAGAAGATAGAGTCGGTGATGCAGGATTTAGTCATGGTAAGGGACAATCTTGCTCGTATAAAAGAGTTATTCGGCTAGTCAGAGGCTTGGGTCTTGCGAGCTCGTAAGGAAGCTGTCGAGAAAACGAGCAATAAGTTCCTCTATATCCTATGGAAGTACCATCCTGAACTGGAAGTCCCATTTTTAGGGAAGGAGGCGGTGGAGGAGATGAAGAAGTACTCGGCTCTTGCTGTCAAAGAAGCACAGCTAAAGATCGCACAACCCGTCTAGAATGGGATCATTCCTGCAGCCCCGAAGAAGAGTTCTGGATCTTCGCCTGCTTAAACTGGCGCCTCGCCAGCCTAGGGCGGTCCTTCCATAAGCCCTTAAGGGTTGATGCCAAGCAGGGGACAGGGATCGTCCTCGAAGGGACCCTCCAGTGAGAAGGATCCGAAGAATGCCCCTGACAGTTCCTCAAAAGCTCTTTAGAATAGATAAATTTATCATTTGTTCTCCCTATTGATATGACTTATCTTTGAATATTGATGTTGTAGATATTATTCTTGTTTAATTCCATAATGCTTCACCCTTATTTTTAGCAATGTGGAATCATGTTGATTTGCTTTGTCATTTTCTGAGCCTCTTATGTATTGTCAGAACGGATTGCGAACAGGTATACATAGCAGAATAGGCGACGAATCGAATAAATAATGGGTTCGATTGCCCATATAAATACCTTTGGAGAGATAAAGTAAGGAAAATAATTCTCTGGGTTGCAAATGCACCCTGAGATTTCTCCGCGAATAACCCTGGATATACATCGTTACTCAAAGAACAGGAAGGAGTCTCAGTGGGTGAATCAGTAACTTGTCGAACAGACATTATCCCATTATAAACAACCAATTGATTGGTTCGCTTGTAAGTGCTATTTAATCAATAAGTAGACCAGTCTGCGCTATCGTGCAACTGCAACACATTTAATATATCCAATATAAGGTAATATAGATAACAAGATATGAGTTGAGAAGAGAAAAAACCAGATGATGAACATGTGAGGCTGTTCGCATATTTTTCTGATCGCTACTGAAATTGATAAGAGGTTGTGCTCGAAAGGTAGGAGCCCGAGCCTATACAGCCGACTGCGCTCACAAGGTTAAACCTGAGCATTTACAGCAAACTGCGCTCACAGGATCGATACCTGAGCTATACAACCTATTGAATTTCTCAAGCTGTGCTCACAAGGTCGTGACCTGAGCATATACAGTATAATAAACCTCTCAAGTTGCGCTCACAAGGTTGTAATCTGAGCATTTACAGCTAGAATTATGGAGGTTGAGACCTCAGCTGCGCTCACAAGGTAGTAACCTGAGCATATACAACATAATAAATCTCTTAAGCTGTGCTCACAAGGTCGTAACCTGAGCATTTACAGTGAGAGTTTAAGTCCGAGTGCTATGGTGATCAAGCTTCTGTTTTGTTCGCACACAATGGATTGGGTTGTGGCATGTGTAGAACAACTTATAGAGGGGGAAACCAATCAACAAGCAGTAATTAGGTGCACTGGCTGGTGACTGTTTTAACCCCTCTTGCCTTGTAGGGCAGGTGTGGGGTCGGTATTCACCGATATTCAGCCCCTTATCCTCGTAAGGCTAGCAAATATTTGAACTTTAAGCTGGCTCCTTGCCTTTCATGGTTGTGTACCTCACACATAAGAACACACACGAGCATTTTGTGTTAGCAATAATTCATAATAATAGATGAGTAGCTTTCATTATGTCTGTACATGATTAACTCTACATAAGCAACAAAATAGCAATAAAACTACAATGATCATGTATAGTAGGGCTTTAAGTGAGTAGCATTCCATGCCCTTGAAAGTGTTGCACCGCTCATGTTTGCCAGGTAGTAAGCTCCGTTCTTCAAATTCTCGTGGATCATGTAGGGCCCTTCCCAATTAGGTCCTAATACTCATTCACTGGTTTTGCAAACGCCAGGTAGAACTTCTTGTAGTACAAGGTCACCTGGCTTGAACTGGCGCACCCTAACCTTCTTGTTGTAGTGCTTCACCATTCTCTGCTGGTAGATAGCCGCTCTAAGATGAGCAGTTTCCTTAGACTTTTCGAGCAGGTCCGAGCTAGTGGCTAAGAGCTAGTCGTTTTCTTTAGGGTTGAAAGTCGCTCTTCGATGACTGAAAACTTCAAACTCTGCAGGGATCATAGCTTCGGACCCATAAACCATTGAGAAAGTGGTCTCCCTTGTGGTGCTGCGAGCAGTTATATGGTAGGCCCACAACACTTTTTGCAATTCATCTACCCATGCTCTTTTTCTAGCTTTAAGCTTGGTCTTCAGAATCTACTTAATGATCTTGTTGATTGCCTCCACCTGACCATTAGCTTGCGGATGGTCTACTGCCGAGAAGCTCTTGACAATGCCAAGGCTGCTACAAAATTCCAAAAACTGCTCGCTTGTGAACTTGGTCCCATTGTCTGTCACGAGTTGTTGGGGGATACCAAACCTACAAATAATGTTGTCCCATATGAACTTCTCAACCTTCGTCGTGGAGATTTCGGCTAGCTCTTTTGCCTCTGCCCATTTCGTGAAGTAGTCAACCGCTACGATGGCGTACTTGCATCTCTCACGGCCTATTGGAAGAGGTCCGATCAGATCCATGCCTCAAATAGCAAAGGGCTATGGGCTGATCATCTATCGGAGATAGGTGGGTGGTGCTTGGGGAACTTTGGAGAATCTTTGGCATTTATCACATTTCCTTACTAGGTTAATGACATCCTGCTTCATGGTTGGTTAGTAGAATCTCTGTCTAAGCACCTTTTGGGCCAGAGAGAGTCCCCCAGCATGGTTACCACAATGTCCCTCATGAATGTCCCTCATCAGCGCGGTGTAATCCGATTCGTCAATACACCTGAGTAAGGGGGCCGAGAGGCCCCTTTTATAGAGAACATCATCATATATACAGTACCTTATTGCCCTTATGTGTAGGCGGCAGGCCTCCATCTTATCCTCTGGTAGTTTTCCTTCTTGCAGGTAACTGATCAATGGGTTCATCCATGAATCTGCTGCTACTGTCAGGGTCATCACTTTATGCTGGGCTCAATGCTCAGCTTTGGTAGGAATTCTACGGGTACACTTCCAGCAAAATCTGTGTCCTGAGCTGTCGCTAGGCGGGCCAATGTATCTACGTGGGAATTCTGGGCGCGCGGAATTTGATTTAACTCAAATTTTTCGAAGGCTCCTAACAGCTCTTGGACCCTCTACACATAAACTGTCATTTTTTACCCTCTGACTTGGTACTCACCCCTTATTTGACAGACCACCAGCTGTGAGTCAATGAATATCCTGAGTCGCTCAACCTGCATTCTCTTGGCCAAGTGAAGCCCTGCTAACAGTGCTTCGTATTCTGCCTCATTGTTAGTTGCTTTGAAACCAAACTTAAGTGCACAGAGGAACTTACTCCTGTCCGGGCTAATCAACAGAATTCTAGCCCCTGCGTTCCTTTCACAGGAGGACCTATCCACAAACAACTCCCAGTACGGACCCTCAGAAGGTTCAACCTTATCGTCCATAGGTTTAGTGAACTCAGCAATAAAGTCTGCCAACGTCTGCCTCTTGATTGCTAGTCTTGGTTTGAATTCGATGTCGAACTGGGCAATCTCGATGGCCCATTTGATGAGTCGGTCGGAGGTATCTGGTTTCTGAAGGATTTGCTTTAGCGGGTATTTCATCAGGACTTCAATTTTGTACGCTTGGAAGTAAGGGCATAGCTTCCTAGACGCCATCACCAGGCAGTAAGTAAGCGAGTAACTCCATTAGGGTGTACCTTATTTCAGCTTCTACCAGCTTTTTGCTAACATAGTAAATCGGGACCTGAGCTCCGTTTCCTTATTCTCTTATCAGAGCCGCGCTCAGGACGCGTTGGGATACCCCTAGGTAGACAGTCAAAGTTTCTCATTCATTCGGCTTAGTCAGCAGGGGGCTCGCCCCAGGTACTCTTTCAGTTGTAAGAATGCGACCTCACATTCTTCTGTCCACTTGAAGTTCTTGGCCTTCTTCAGTACCTCAAAGAACGGAGCACATTTATCGGAGGCTTTGGACACAAATCTACTCAGGGCTACTATCTGTCTGTTCAGACTCTGAATCTCTTTCACATTGATCGGTGATCTCATATCCAGCAGGGCCTGGATCTTCTTTGGGTTGGCTTCAATCCCCAGGTTATTCACTATGAAACCCAAAAATTTTCTTAAGGAGACCCCAAAAGCACATTTGAGGGGGTTGAGCTTCATCTGGTATCTCTTTAGGATCTGAAACATTCTCTCGAGATCCCGGACATGGTTAGCAACCTGCTCGAATTTTACAAGCATGTCATCCACATATACCTCCATGGTTTTCCCAATCAGATATTCGAATATCTTGTTTACCAGCCGCTGATAAGTGGCCCCTGTATTTTTTAGTCCGAAGGGCATTACCTTGTAACAGTATAATCCTCGGTCCGTGGTGAACGATGTGAGCTCCTCGTCCTTCGAGTCCATAGGGATCTGATTGTAGCCCGAATAGGCATCCATGAAACTAAGGAGTTCATGCCCGGCCGTTGCGTCCACCAATTGATCGATTCTAGGCAGGGGGAAGCTATCTTTAGGACAAGCTTTGTTTAGGTCTGAGAAGTCTATACATGTTCTCTATTTTTCGTTCTTCTTCTTTACTAACACGGGGTTAGCTACTCAAGCTGGGTACTAGACTTATCGGATGAATTCACTCGCTAAAAGCTTGTCTACCTCTTTCTTCAGGGCCTCGCAACGTTCTTGGTTCATCTACCTCCTTTTCTGGCAGACTGGCCTATGGTGAGGATCGATGTTCAACTTATGGGTCATTACTTTAAGATCAATCCCTATCATGTCTCCGTGGTTCCAGGTGAACACATCTAAATTTGTCTTGAGGAAGCTTGTCAACTGGGCCTTTATCTCTGGAATCAAGTTTCTGTCCAGCTTAAGACATCTTGTTGCATCTGCTTCACTAACCTGGATGTCTTCAAGTTCTTCCATTGGGCCTGTGCTTTGGTACGCATCGAATTCCCTAGGATCTAAGTCATGGCTGATCCCTGATGAGGCAATTGTTTGTAGCTCATGCTCCGGGACCACATCCACCTTCTTTCCCCGAACTCCCTTTCCTATCATGTCCACGTAGCAGCGACGAGCCAGAGACTGCTCGCCTTATACACATCCTACCCCATTGGGAGTTGGGAACTTTACCGTGAGAGCCTTGGTGGAGTTGACCATGTCAAGGTCGTTCATAGCAGGTCTTCCCAACACCATATTGTACGCAAAGGGAGAATCGATGATGAGAAAATCTGCTAGCATTGTGGACTGATGAGGGACGTCTCCGAGGGTCAGAGGTAATCTAATCTGTCTAGTAGGGACGACTGAGTCTCTAGTGAATCCATACAGAGACTCAAGGGATGGTTTGAGTTGTTCGTCACCAATCCCCATCTGATCGTAGCATCGCTTATACATCACATTCACTGAACTCCCCGTGTCAATCATAATCCTCTTGACCATCGAGTTGCCAATATGCGCCTGAATCACCAAAGCGTCATTATGGAGGAGGCGAATATCCCATACATCTTCATCTATGAATATAATGTCCTCTGATACTCTTCTGGCTTTCTTTGTAGGTCCCACTAACTTTCTCTGACCTGCAAGCTGGACGCGTCTCGCTTCGAGTACAAATCGCTCTTGGGATCTATTGGATTTCCCTATTTTCGAAGGACCCCCGTGGATGGTATGAATGGTTCTGACTGAAGGCCCTTGGGTAGAGTCCAGCTCCGGCTGAATTTAGGTTGGCAGGTCTTGTGAGTGCTGGCGAGGACGTTGCTGCTGAGATGGTTGCCTTGGGGGTCTCACAACATAATCCCTTAGATGATTTCTGATCATCTCTTCAATAGTGTATTTGAGCGCCCAATAGTCTAAAGTATTATGTCCCACTTCGTTGTGATAGGCACAAAACTTGCTCCTATCTCTTCGCCCTTCGGGAGCCTGAATGGGGGCTGATCATCCGAAATTCTCCCTGTTCTTCTTGGTCGCATAAATCTTGTCTTGGGTATCAGACAAGACATTGTATGTGTTGTACCAGCCTTGATACCGAGGTCACTCTCGCGCCCGGCTACTCCCTAGTCTATGCCAATTCTTGGCCTTCTTGGTAATCTGGTTGCTGTCTCTCCGTCCCCCAAGGTTATTTCCCCCGTTGCTCCTCTTCCTTCCCATACTGGAGCTACCAACTTCGTCCTTCTGGGAATTGACTTTTCTAGGATTGGTTGCTTCTTCCCACCGGATTTCCTATTCTGCCTGCTCATAGAATTCCCCTAAATCCTTCACTAGGGATTTGTAAATGCTCTTGTATAGCTTCCTGTCTTTTCTCAAGTCTGACGAGATAGCTGTGAGTACCCCCTTATCTATTGGATTCTCCACATTTGTTACTTCGCGCTTGAACTTGCTGATATAGTCTTTCAACGACTCACCAGGACGTTGATAAATGGTAGCAAGGTGGCAGGGTGGCGCGAGCTACCTCTTCAATGCCTTGTACTAGTTCAGGAATTTCTGCTGACACTCTTCCCAGCTATTGATGCTACGGGGGGGAAGGTTCCTGAACCATGTCCGCGGGATGTCGCCAAGGGTAGTTGGGAACACACGACACTTTACGAGCGGGCTCGTCATTTGGAGATCCATCTGGATGTTAAATGCGTACAAATGGTCATAGGGGTCGGAGTTCCCCTTATACTAAAGGATGTTGGGAACCTTGAATTTCGGAGGGAGCAGTTCTAACTCGACTTCTGAAGCAAATGAGGTTCTCTCCCCGGCCCGACCTCTTTGCTCCTGCATTCCGGGCCTCGCTTCAAGCTGCCGGACCCTCTGAAGGAGCTCTTCAACCAATGGGCCTTGTATCTCAGTTCTCCTATCAACGGATTATAGGTTATGCCTGCTTGGGGATCGATAGTCTCGAGCCCCCAGTCCTCCATTATTGGGTCTTGGCCTCGTTCTATCTGCGCGGGCTGGGATCTTGTTCCGGTCGGTGTTTATTGTGGGCCCGAGGAAGCTGAGTGCTAGAATGCACGCTGGAGGAATGGACTGACCCTTCTCGTTCTGAGTTCCTGACGTCCCTCCAGTTCACACCAGGGTTTTCTGCACATCTCCCTCGGGGAGCATCCCTTCCTAGAGTGGTCTGGAGAGGTCCTTGAGGAGGCTGGGCTTGAGTCCAGATTAGAGTCATGACTTCATTGACCAGTTGTGCTACTGTATTTTCTAACATCTCCTGTCGCCATTGCAGCACCTGTATAGCATCTCCCCCTGCAGTGTTAGGCACAGGTTGGCGAATAGGACGAGGAGGTATACCTTAAGCATCCCTTGCCACAGGCACACTAGACGTCCCTACACCAGCGTCGGGTAGCCCTCTAGTAGACATGACATGTTGTTGTTGGTCTGAAGCTTTTAGGTGGTTATCTGTTACATTGAAGTTCCTAGGAATTCTCTCTCTAACCATGACGAATAAAGAACGAGCTCTACAAGTTAAGGAGAAAAGGTGGCGAAACTGAAGATGGACCCTCATTCTTCTAGTGCCAAAAATGTCGACGTCCGGATTTGGATCCCTAGTCAACAAGGTTCGTTTTGGGCCCAAGCTGTAGTTTCGGGTAGTTAATATGGCACATGCAAAGTAAAAGTAACAAGGAGAAGAGATCAGAGACGAGGAGCAGAAACATAAGAAGATTTTAGAGTGGTTTGGCCCAAAAAGATGTCTACGTCCACTGTTCACTCTCTCACTATTTCGACAGCGTCACGACACTCAAGAGATTGTCCCCCTCTTACAATGAAAATCATCCCCTATTTATAGAGGAAGGGGAGGAGCTACAGTAAAATAGAATAAAACAAAAGCATACAGTAAACTGAAATTACAATGATGAGCCACATTTAATGCGGCTGACAGTGCATTAAATGCGACCGAAAATACATTAAATGCGGTCGAAACTATCACTTTTGAGGTCTGCCCAAGAGTGACTTCAGGTGGCTGATCTGTACGGGTCATGAGAGGCTATCGAAATCTTGGCTGTAGCCTCTGGCTGATATGGCGTGCATGGCACGCTTGGAGCTGTATCTTGCATGGCACCTTTGACTTCTGTTGACTCATGATTCTGGGGGGTATGGCTGAGATGGACTTTCCAGCAGACAGAGTATTCAGTTCAACTGGTGAACAGATGAACTTCTGATGAACCGAACATCTTGACAGTTAGGAAGACGGATTATGAATTAATACTTCCGCGACTGGTTATAATAATAGACGAGTAATCTCATAAATGAGCAGGTACACGAGCGTGCCCAGAAACCACCGAACAATCCAGATGGACAATTCTGAATGCATAAGTCCGAATGAAATAGGTCTGATGATCGCCCTTTGGTGAATAACTTAAACGCACAGGTATGGCGAACAGACTCAGTGTACAGCTTGGCCGATCAGATTCAGCGGACAGCCCAAGTGAACAGATTTAGCGGACAGCACTGGTGATCATCTTGGACGAACAAAACTAGCGATCAGCCTGAGCGGACAGAACTGACGATCAGCTTGAGTGATCAGATACGGCGGAACTGGCGAACAGCCTGAATGATCAGAATATCAATATTTATTCATGAACAGACTGATGATCATAAAGGGGACTTAGGGCATGTTGAAAAATGGAGAGTAGGTCTGACGAACGGGTCCCCTGTCGGGAAGGTGGACTAGAAGAATGATGGATTGTTGAGTCTTTAGGCCATTGGGTCTGCATTGTAGATTTTCCTAGGCCCAAATGATTTGATCGCTAAATTACCCATAACAATTTCTAAATTTTTTATTAATTAATATGGGTAGTTTATTAGTGAAGTTAATTAATATATTAGTTTAGTTTTAATGAATGATTAATAAGGAATAATGAAATTAGTTTTTGAGTAATATAAGTAACGAATCAAGAATATAATGCATTAATATATAAACTTGATTTATCTAGAATAATGACTATTGAAAACTTGTGCATATCTTTTTCTAGAACAAATCAGACTTTAATATGGGCAATTCTATCATAAAACATGAGCTATGTACAAAATATCTAATTTCGTTAGAAGGGGATTTTAGCTAGGCCTAACTCAACCCAGAAGCTTACTCTAGAGTGATGATTTATCCTCATCTTATAAAAAGCATAGCTCATTCTCTTCAACTTATATGACACTATCTAACACTCTTTCTCATGTGCAGCAAGTCCACTCAGTAACATCTAGACCTGTGAGCCTGGATAAATAGAGTTTGACCCATCATCTAAAGCATAATATGCTCACTCAACAACACTTACACCTAGAGCTCAACCCATCAACAAGAACTGCACCCGTGACCTTGGATCAATAGAGCTTGACCCATCATCTAAAACATAATGTGCTCACTTGACAATACTGTCAATTAAAGCTCGATTTATCAATAGCAACTGCGCCTATGAGCTTGAATAGATAGAGTTTGACCCATCATCTAAAAGCATAACGTGTCCACTCGACAACACTTGCACTTAGAGCTCGACCCATTGTCTAAAAGCGCAATGTGTCCGCTTATCAACAGTTGTTCCTACCATCTTGTGTAGATAAAGCCTGAACCACCATCTAAAAAGCCTAGTTCTAATAACATATCAAAAATAAGTCTTAATTCAACCCAGTAGCTATCTCAAACCTAGTTTACCCATACCTTATAAAGAGCATAAAACCACTATTTCTGATGGATGACGGACTATATAACAATTTGAATATTTTCTTTGTGAATAATTTACTTTATATATATATATAAATACCATATAATATAAATAAGTACTTTCTTCCAAACATTTTACTAGGTTAAAGTCTTTAAAAAATTATTTTAATCAAATATCTAATATATTATTCTAATCATATATTTTTGTTAGAAATAAGAAAAAGTGATAATATAAAAATTAAAATTCTGAAAACTCTCCATGTCATAATTAATTTGTAGCAATACAAATATAAAAGAAAAGGATTGTGTATCGCCCCGATTTTTTTTATTTCAGTACGATTAGCAGTCGCTAATTTAATAATTAATTTTGATAAGTGGGAATAAATTAGAATTTAATGAAATTCGCACGATCTTAAAATATTTCGATTGTTAATAGATGAAATTTAATATTTTTCAAAATATTTTTCCGCTTAATAAATTAAGTTTGAATTTAAGTGAAATAAGTCGGTAAGTGGAATCCTAGGATTGGAAAATGAAGTGAGTGGAAATGGATCGCGTCGCGTGGATTAATTTCAATCCAATGAAAAATTTATAAAAAGTTAAATGAAATTTAAATTAAATTATTTTATTTTTGGATTAGAATAAGATTTTGGATAAAATTGAATGAATTACTGGAAAGGTGACTCATCAAGCTTAACCAATGAGATGTTAGCATGTGTTTTGTGAGGTCAAAATGTAATTAATGAAAAGTTGGGGTTAAAGCATAAATAGAGAAAGTTGGAAGTATAAATAGGTGGATTTCATTTAAAAATCTTCATTTTCGTCTTCTTGTGCCCAACACCATTTCTTCATTTCCTTTTGCCGTTTCTTCTTCACTTCTTCATCAATTTTCTTTGATTTTTAACCTCTCAATCACTCCTAAATCAAGTTCTACTCACTCCCTACCTATCTAAACCCTTGATTTCATTCAAAATCCTCCAAAACTTCAAGTTAAGTTTTGCTAAAAAAAAGGGTACTCCGAGGTACGTGATCATGGGTCTCTAATCTTGTGTTAGATTTGGATTAAATTCGAACTAGAGAGGGTCATGAACTTATAGATGATGTTAAATTGCATTTGGATTTGTGTATTTTGATTTTTATGTTGAATTTTGCTCTCTTGGAGCCCTAGGTGAGGATGTGGGGCGTGAGGGCTTGATGAAGGCTAAGGAGAAGTAAAAATCTCTCATTAGATGTGTGGGAAGCTTAGAAGCAAGCCTAAGAGGTTGGTGTACTCATATTTGAAAATTTTGAGTTTATTAGTTTTGATTTTAATGTGTAAATTGCTTGAAACTTGTTTATTTTGCTTCTTTGAGCCATTAAATGATTTTGGGTGTTATTTGTGTGTTAATTGTATGTCATTGGATTAATTTATTTGATGAAAAATGATTTTGAAAACAATTTCGTAAATAAACTCCTTTTAAGTCCGAATTTGGTATACAACATACTATAGGGGTATTTTCATCTTTTCCCTTCTGTTTTCGTGTTAATTATATTGTGTTTTGGTGGTACATATGACGGCGTGGAAATCGAAAATGAAAAATGTGAGAATTTCTTCCTTCGGGGTTAAATAAAAGTATGAAAAATGTATCATTTGTTTTATTAAGACATGATATGAAAATTATGGGCAAAATGGTAATTTGAAATGGTCATAAGTGATGCCCGGAAGAAATTCGAAATATTGATTTAAATAGGCAATAAAAAGTTTATGCGATTAAAAGTTTCGTTTTAAATTGAAAATTTTGTTATTTTGAAAAATATAAAGGGCCCGCGTAAAACTAGTCACCGGTAGATGGAGATTGATAGTTGGTTAGCCAATAGGGTAATTATTAGCAGTACTGCACCGTTACGATTGATTACAGACGTTATATGACGAACCCTGAGAGGCACCGAGTGTCCGGTCCCGAAACGAAAACAGATTGTAATATGTGACCTGGTGGATAGTCACCGAGCTGTCGATGTTTAGGTCACCGTTTAGTCTGGCGGGTAGCTATCTAGTAGCCGATGTTAGGAGACCAATTGTCGATCCATGGTATCATGATAGATTTTACAAAAGACTCTATTAAATTGAATAAAGAAAATTTTGTAAAGTTATTCGATAAGTGATTTTGTAAAGAGTAGATTGTAGTCGTGCTTGTGACGAAATATTTTGAAAAGTCATATGATAATGTTTTATTTTGTGAAATTGTGTAATGTGTGTGCTTTTCGATAAATGGATTGTTATTGTGTTTATTGTTTTAATTTATATTTGTATTTTGAAAATAAATGTGATTTCAACATTTTATGGGTACACTCACTAAGTCGTAAGACTTAGCACGTTGGTTTTGTCACGCGCAGGTAATTGATTCGGGCTTGTAGATCAAGACCGAAAACGAAGCACTTGTAGATTCCCATTCGTCACATCTGAGGTCCTTTTTGGTAATTACGAATTTTGTATCATTCGTATAAGTATGGGCTCCATCACGGTTATGTATATTTTCTTAAAAGTGTAAATTTTATAAATAATAATTTGTATTAATTGTTATCAAAGTGTGGTAAATGATGTATATTAATTGTCATAAAAGTTTTATATTGCGTTATTTTCGTAAAATTTGAGATATTAAAAGTGATGTTGATCTTGTATATTATGTGTTGAAGTTATTTGAAATCATACGGGAGGTCCGAAATAGAAGTTGAAAAATTGATTTGTTCATAAGTGTTATTTTTTCTTGTAGGTTTTAATTTTGAATTTTCAGAAAAATAAAGAAAATTCTGTCAGATTTTCATTAAAAATTAAATTAACCTGTAAAAAAAAGAATTTTAATAAATGGATTCGAAAACGTAAAAGGTAACATCCCTCGTCTTAATCCTCGGTTTGAGACTCATGTGTAACAACGATACCAAAGGCCAACGAATCAAATTGAGCCCAAAACTCAATTACACCTGGAACTATAACTAGAAGCAGTGTTTTAGAGAATATGAAAAATTGAAAATAATTTGGATTCAGAATAACGTGTAAACAACCAGAAAGGATTTTAATTTATAGGCTTTATATGGACAATTTGAAATCAAGAGATAATGGCTTTTTAATTCCTTTTAATTTTGTTGATTATGCAGTCTCATAACATTAATCCAAGAATTAATTTTACAATTTTAATTCAGAATTAAACATTTTAATGGCTGCCAACGTTCATGTAATAATAGTTACAAAGACAAAATCAAACCTGTAGATACAACAACCAATACTCAAATTTCAAAAAAAGAATAATAATAAATAAACTCTTTTGAAGCAAAATGAAACCAACATGTACAAGTCCAGGTTTCAAAATCCGGCTTTTAATGGCAGCAACCGTTCATGGAACAATAGTTACTAAGACAATTAAATCTAATAGATACAACCAGCTAATATTCAAATTTCAAAAATAGAAAAAATAAAAATCGAAACTTTCCGAATGCAAAATGAAATTTGCCATGTGTACAAGTCCAAGGTTCGAAATCCAATGGCATTTGTGTGCCCGCGTTTGAAACCCATGCTTGGTTCATGATTTGCACCTCCCTTGTGTGCCACGAGAGAAAGCAACTGTGCTCACAATTGCAGTTGTAGCTATAACAAACATATTTAGATACCAAGCTTCCTTCTTTTATTTTTTAATGTTGGACTAAACTTTATTTTCTTTCTAAATGGACACATTTTGAGCTTCAATTTTTCGTTCATCCAAGCACAATTTTGACCAAACAAATTAAAATGACACATGAATATGGACATTTTATCCCTTATTTTTCCAACAATTTTCTATTCTGATCATAATCATTACTTTGTACAAATAATTTAGAATTCCAAATTAAATTAGTGCCCAGGAATACACGTCAATGTCTGATCACACATGTAGTCTTACATACACGTTCTATTATGTGTGTTTCGGCGATTATGGAAAGAGTTGGAAAAAGCCCAATATATTGTTTTATAAGAGGAAGTCCAAAAAAGCTGGTCAAAACTGGTCAAAATTCAAAGGAGTGGATATATGGTTGTCTTTCAGCTCGTGTACTCGAGCACACCTGATTATATGGCTGATCGTTTTAACTACTAAGTAATCAAGTGGATGCGTGAAGGTTTGACTGTATTTGGTCGTGTTCGAAAAACTGCTCGATAAGTGCTCTTCAAAGACCTTTAGAGCGATCAGGAGGTTTTTTGCACCTGTTCGCTGGCTAAATGGGCTGATCCCTTAATCAAATCTGCTCGTTAGAGGCAATGTCTGATTGCTTGAATAGTCTGCTCACTCTGGGTGCTCGTTGAAATTGACCAGTTGACTTTCTAGAAGACCGAATCAATTCAATTTGGAAAATGAGTCAACTTGTTTATTTTCATGCAAATCGAATCACGATATTCCTGGCAATTGTTGCATATACGGTGGAGATAATCTTGAGAAATATTATCTTAATTAATATAAATTATTTTTTGCTTTATCTGTAAGATTCTTAAACTAATTCAAATTGTAACATTTTCATTATAAATGGAGGATGAAATTCATTGTAAAAGACAGAGTGAGAAATAGATACTATTGCTTCGAGAGAGAAGAAGTGACAGTCGTGGACGTAGGTCATTATTTTACCGAATCACGTAAAAATTGTGGTGTTCTATTTGTTTCGGTCTTGGTCATATTTGTTTTGTCTGTTGATTGTTATTTCGCAAGTATTGGACTTCAAAAACCGGGTTAACCAAAATTCAGTGTCAACACGTTCAAAGTGGAACCAATCGCTAATAATCTATATCTGGTGCTACTGCCTGAGAGTTCGTACATATTTGGTATCTTATAAAATCTCAACCAGTTTTAAAACCTATTTGAATAAACTGTAATAGTTATATATTTCTCTTTATAATTACTCATTTGAATGTAAGAATAAATATTCCGTTTCTTTACTAGAAATTATTAGAATAAATCACAAAAAATCAATCGAATCTTAAAATCTGAAAAATTAAACATAAAAATATTATATACATATATATATACCATTAAAAAATTTATTAAATGAAATTATTAGGTCTTTTATATTAAGTTTTATATATTATTATAATTTTGTTACAATTTTTTAATTTTAAAATTACAACAATTTAAAAAGAACAATAAAATCACTGAAAAGTGTTTTACATTGAAACCTACGTACAGATGGGCTGTAACCCAACATTGTCAGTCATAAAACAACAGTCGGCACTGCTGCAACAAAACTACGCTGCAACAAACATCGAATTTGAACAAGAATATGGCCATATTTGCACCCCTTCTAAAATAATATGTACACCCCTTAATTTTTATATTTTAAAAATTTTAATATTATTTTTAAATTAAATTGTTAATATTTTATTTGAAAGGTATCTAATGATTTAATAACTATTTAATTTTTAAAATTTTTACTAACTAAATTAAAATATATATTTTTAAAAAGTAACTGGAACTAATTTTTTTTTTTTATAAAAAAAAAAAAAAAAAAAAAAAAAAAAAAAAAAAGAAACCTAGATTGAGAAATAAGACGAGCCAAGAGACTTTGTAAACCTAGAAGGAAAGGATCTTAATTCACAAGATCGATAAATCAACAAGCTTATCCCAAAATTAAAGAAGGGGCCGTTGCCTCCTTCTAGATTTGGACCTATTCATCTTTCTGGTTTTTTTTTTTTTTTTATCATCTATAATTTATTTATTATATTTTATGTTATTTAAAAAAAAAAAAAAAAAAAAAAAAAAAAAAAAAAAAAAACATAGTTGGTAATATGTGGAATGTGTTTGCAAGATATGATCTGTTTTAAAATTTTAGTGGGGTGTGTATATAAAAGGGGGTTACAAATGATTTTTAAGGGGTGTAAATATGGACACTCTTTGAACAAATCCAATATTTTGAATCCAATTGGTCGGCTAATATGATGCTCCAAATGCACCCCATAATATTTGTTTTGTGTTATGATGGTAAATTTAGGTCATGATGCGACAAACCAACACAAACCCAAAGTAGGTAACCGAGTTCATATGAATCAAGTTCAAGTTGATGATTTGATCAATCTGTTTAACCTATTTATTAGATGAGTTGAATTAGATTTCAAGGTTAACACAATTGTTACAAGTGTGTGTGTATATATATATATATATATATATATATATAACTGGCTTTTTTTTTTTTAAAAAAAAAAAAGAAGAAGTATATTTATAACTTAAAAATTAATAAGGATATATGTGTAGTATACATGTTAATATGTAAAGTAACTTTAAACTCATAATGTACTTTTTATTTCTAGTCTTGGATTACATAGACTTAAGTAATTGATTATACAAACTTTAGTTTATTTTGCTTAAATTAGTTAGATTGAGTTTATATTTATTTATAATAAACTTGGTTCGAATATATTTAACTTTTATGCAATAAAGACTCATACAAGTTGGTTCAAATCAAACTAATGAAGTGAGTAACATGACATGATCCAATTGAATAGATCGTGTCCAGTTTGAGAGGTCCAACTTGATTAGTTAATTAGATCATGTTGAACGAAAGAAAAGTTAATTGGATCATGTTGGGTTAAATGAAAAATTAATAGGATCATATCAAGTTAAACCAAACTGGACCCATTAACCCGAATTGCCACCCTAACTTTTCTATTAATCAAGATGTATTGAACAATTGGAACTTACAATTAGCTATCACCTTCAAATCTTTTGTATTTAATCTTGCTAAGTATGGTCGTATTCGTTGATATCTAGACGTAAACAACTAAAAAATTATGTATTCTAGCGGAAAAGAGGTCCATGATTTTGATAAACTCAATTCTATAAAATAACAAGGTATATTTTATCAACAATATATGCTGAATTTTATACTTATTTTCAATGTTTGTATAATGTTTATATCATCTACATTTCACAGCAGAAAAACCATGTACTCTTGCATTACCAAGGCTGTACAACTAGAGAGCATTTGGTGATACCAACACGAAAACAAAGTAATGCATACCTCTTAAACACAATTCAAGAAAATTCTCAAATCACAATAACAGCAAAAACTGTCTAACTCCACTAAAAATATCAGATGAATCACACAAGACCATACTCTTTTGCCTAGATGAGTTCACTAACCAAGGTAGATGTTACCCAGCTGTTGAACCTGATTCTTTCCTACCCAGTGTTTGAATTATAGCTTCCAAGAGTTTGATCTCTTCATCGCGCTTAGAGATTTCTTGTTGCTTTGCATGCAATTCTTCCATGTGCAGTTCGAAAACCTTGGTGGTGTTCTCAAGCTCTTTCGTAACCTCTTGTGCATGTAATTCAGCAGCTTTTTGTGAAGCCTCAGCTTGCCGTTTATCTGAACGAGCATGAGCGGCAGCTGCAATGGCCGCATCTAGCTCTCGTTCCAGAGTCTCTACCCTTTGTTCAAGAACTTTGATGGTTCTGGCTTGTTCAGAGCTGAGAGAGGCTTTAGCAAAGGTGCCTTCATCGACAAAGACAGCCTTTCTGAGAAGAAGTTTTTGAAGGGAGTCTAAATTGGAAGACATCTCCGTTTGATTAGATATTGCTCCTCTCCATCTCTCATCACTTCCTTTGCTCTTCTGCTTCTCTTCCTCCATTTTTCCAAATATCATACATAAATTCACCTATTAGACAAGATAAACTGCCGAAAGGAAAAGTTACAATTGTCAATTAGAAAGCTTGCTAGCCATCCGAAAATTCATATATCAAGAAAATCAAAATCCTCGACATGGCACCCAGCATGAATTGATAAAAACATTCAGCTCAACACAAGGTGTCCAGTATCACAAAATATTTCAATGAAATACGAGGAACTCAAATAAAAGTACAGGTACAAAACAATCCTTCTCTAGTATGCGACTTAGATATCAATCAATTAATGCCTGATGGTCAAGAAATATAGCCGAAAAGATTCACAATCGATGCAAAACAAAGATTAATAGAAACTTCGCAATTTATAAAGATGCATTTTATTTTATCCCCAAATTCAGATGTTATTTTAAAACATAATGAACAAATCAGATTCAGATCCCTCAAAAAATTCTTGATCCAATAACACAAACATCACTATTATTTGCCAAGCTACCATTGCAAAGTTAACTACCCAATTACCATCCAAAGAGTCAAATAATACTACTTCAGAACCCCAAACTGACAGCTTCTCTAAACTTTTCTCTTCTTCAGTTACAACAAGCGTACCATCAGTAAACTCACAAGCTGGAATAGGAACCCATGCAGTTTTTGCAGCTTCCAGACGACAAATACTACCGGTCCCTCACATATGGTTATCACTTACCACAGTGCTCTCCCTACCCAGCTGACTCGTTCAACCAGCTCAACTGCATAATGAATCGAGCCCATAGATAAGCCTAGTTAACCAATTTTCTCATCCCAACAAAATCTCATGGCTTCTAACTGCCTTCACTTTACTTTTCAGAACATCAACCATAGAGCTCACTTTCTCAATTTTGTTCAATTTACTCTATTTCACTATATCAAACTCACTCTTAAACCCAAACTAGCTGGAGTGAGAGCTTGACTATTACTATCTCTACCAATCTAACTCCACAAACAAACACAATTCCAACAGCAACCCATTTCCTAGAATCACTATACAACATACGAAACTGAATCGAATTCCCCCAGATCAAAACCAATGCCCACATCTCGTCAGTCAGATTCTTCCAATACACATAACCAACTAAATACACAACTCCTCCACTGACAGTATCTCAACCTAGTAAACACATGAAAACAAATTCGCGACCACCATAGATGGCAAATTTCAAGCTGCAATTTTTATTATTTATTTACATATTTATCTATTTGAACTCACGCTGCAATTTCAAATGCACCAACTCAATGACAATACAAAGTTCTAATTCATTTCAAAGGCGTGCTTTTTAAAGCTTTTAAACATGTTGATTTGATAGTGTTCATATATATCAATACAACTACTTAAAAATGGTGCCAACAATACAAAATTTCATGTAAATTGAACGGAATTTAATGGGAAATCGTGAAACGTACCCGGAATAAATAATGGCATCTCGGAAAATCTCCACCGACGACGGTTGTTGGAACTTCGGCGGAGACTCACGATGGTTTTAGAATTTTTTGTGGAAGAAGGAAGAGAAGAGCTTCTATTTGTTTTTCCTAACGCCTTTCAGCCCAGTTGAAATTATAGATTTAACTAGCAGGGTTCGAACGAATGCTACCAAAATGTTAGAGAGAGCTACCCACGACTACGTAAATATTAACACAAAATATGGATCATATCTGAGAATCCAGCCAGTAGAGACACACACAGTGGGCAAGCTTCTCCAGGTGTGCCAGGTTCGAAACTGCTCACCTTCCTATATAATGGCAATTTTTCCACTAAAATAGTGGATAACCTTCTCCGTTTTAAGAGTAGAATTCAGTCTAGATATCTTTAAACGGATACCTAATTTGATATCAACAAAAAAAAAAAAAAGTGAAAATTACAAGCAATATCCATTAAAATAAGTTTAATTTTGTTTTTACCCCATATGTTTTAAAAAAAAAATTTAACCCCTCAAATAAAATAATTGTATCGTATACCCTATTACCCATAATGCCCCTATATGTTTTTACATATAAACCTTCAACTGTCATAATTTATAAAAAAAACCTATATGTAAAATTACGAAATGGTCCCTGACTATATATATCCTAAAAATCGCTGGAAAACACTTTTCCATCACCGACCAAGGCAAAAACTAATCTGTTAAAAACCGAACGCAACCTGACGACTCACACCCATATTTTTCGGCCACAACCGCGACATTTTCGACTTGCCCAGAGGAGTTACGAGCGCCGACGAGCTACGTCTTGTTGCCAAGGTTAGTTTTCGAGTTGGATTGTCATATTTTTTTATTTTGATTCTCGATTTTGACATGTTTGTGTAATATGGATGTTGGGTAATGAGTATTTGGTTTAGACTAGGTTGGTATTGACTGTATTTGGCCTGATTTGTGTCGAAAATGGCCGATTCCGACCATATCAGCCTCGTCGGCATCGGATCGGTTTTTGACATCCATTTTTCAAAATCAGTTTTTCACTATGTGTGGAAAACCGAATCGATTTTTCACTATATCTAAAAAACCGATTAGCTTTCCACAGATATGAAACATCGATTCGGTTTTTTAAATCTTTAAAAACCCGAATCTCCTCATCCATTTTCACATCGGTTTTTCGAAATCTAATTCATATCGGTTTTTGAGTTCTGCTCATTTCAGGTGAAAAACTGAAATGAAAAATCGAATTCGAAAGACTGATGTTCACAAGGATGAGGAGATTCGAGTTTTTACTATATCTGAAAAATCGAATCGAGTTACATATCAGTGAAAAAACTAATCGATTTTCCAGATATATTGAAAATCCAATTTGGTTTTCCACACATAGTGAAAAATCGATTCGGTTTTCCACACATAGTGAAAAATCAATTTTACATATAGTGGCAGAATGACTTTTAATTTTGATACTGATCTTTTTGTCACTGTTTTTATTTCCTACAGATGGAATTCAACTATAAATATAGTTTGCAAACACTTCCGAATGAAACAAAAGGGAATACACACATTGGTTAGACGATAGTTAATAAAATACTTGCTATTCAGACTAGAAGAAAGTTGTATGACTAGTTCATAAGAGAGTGTCTATTCGGATATATGTTGAAGAATACCAGAAATACGGCTGCCGACTCCATTCTATTATGGGTTCTTGTTAAAGAAGTGGAGGTGGGTAGACGTAAAGATGAAATGTGGTTTAAAATTGGTGGGAGAATATATGGATTTGGGAAACATGAGTTTTTATTGATTACAGGACTTCGTTTTGGGGGCATATATCGTAAAATGACCAGAATAGTCTCCTATGGCGATGGTTCAATGGAGTATTATCGAATATATCCGAGTTTACTACATTTGTTGAAGCAAGAAGTCATTTGGACCGTGAAGGCGATGATGTATTAAATGATGAAGATCTTTTAAAGTTAATGAATATAGGGATCGCTTTTCATTTGTTTATGGGGTAGGATGACAGGGCGAAGCTTTCGCAATTTATGTAGATCATAATTGAGGATATGAAGAGGTGGAACTCGTTCCCTTGGAACACATTATGTTATAGTGTCCTAATACCCATTGGAGCATATTATGTTATAGCCTCCGCATGGCATTGAATGAAGAGCGGATCAGAAACCCACCGTGTAACATCAATATTTATGGGTATGTCTATGCGTTTCAAGTATAATCAATATCTTTAATATTTATTGCTTTGTAATGTGGTTATATTAACTATATGTAATTTTTTTTTTTTTTTTGCATTATAGTGGTGGTTGGTAGAAATATTCTCGGTGTTAATAGAGAAAATATCAAAAAGTAATCGATTATTGCAAAATGATTTGCCAAGATGCAAGAGAAAGTCACTTACAAGGACATCGACATCAGTGAAAAGTCTTGATGATTTACCTCCCGTAAGTGGCAAACGTAAACTAAATTAGTTTAAATTTATTGTTTGTTTTAATTATCTTTATTTATATGAAGTATAACATTATAATATAACTATATACATATATATAATGCAGATAGTTAGCATTGCGTAAACCCTTGAGCCTACCGACGCCAAAAGACAAACGGATTATTAGAAATCCTTCAACCCGAATAATTTGGTTACAGGTGATGTACATAAAGTTGGCGGCGGAGGGAGTGAAGGTGACAGTGTAAATGATGATGGTGATAATAATGGTACTGGTGATGATTATGATGATGATGATGATGACAAGGTTGATGATGTCAGGGTGGAGGGTGACTCTGTCGCAAATGAAGACGTTCGAAGTATGCAATCAGAATCAGAGGATTCCTTTTCAGAGTTTCGAACAAAAAGGGCGCACGATGTCCCAAACATTCATCCGGAGGTACAAATAAACTATTTATATAATTATTTACTGAATATTCATTGTATTTAATGCAAAAGATATGAACATTGTTGTGTGGTAGTACGGTGTGTGACAGAGAGACGGAGTCTCTAAATATGATAGATGAAGTGTAATTTATTATATGCAGGTTATATTTCTTTGGATACTTAAAAAACAAGGAAGACTCTGTCAAATTTTTTTTTTTAAATATGTTAACTGTAAAAAATGATACATATACGAATTTTTTTTTATAGGTGAAACAGTTGTTTTAGTATATTGTAAATTTACAGAAGATGACTAATACGAAGTTAAGTAGGATTAATAAGAGGCATAATGCAACTTTAAAGATCGTTAAGGACATCGATAGGAGACTGAGACGAGTGGAAGAGCATTTTTTATATATTCAGAGGTTTCTCAACAGTAGCGATGATTCAGATGATGACGACGGTAACGACGACGATCATGACAATGGGAGCTTTGTCCTAGAGGAGCACATCTATGTCCCGACTACAGTACCACCACCACCATCAGCTCTACATCAGGACGAGAGGATTCGTCATACACCTGTCCATGAGGATGACAAAGTCCATCATACATCTCTCCTTGAGGACGAGGTGGTCCATCAGTCAACTATTAATGCAGGTCAGTCAGTCATGTAGCAGAAGATTCAGGAGGTCATTCTATCACAGTAGATTCACCAGTCACCCCATCAGTTGGAGGAACAAGAGATATAATCTGACTTGATGAAGGACATATGAGGTGTATCAGATGCAGAGGCTGATCGTAGTGATGATCAGGTAGACATAGTTTAAACAGTGTGTTGCAGCTTGACATATAATTATAAATATACATTTAATGTGTTTGAATTTAAATGCAGTTACAAGAAGAAGACATCCAGGAATGAGGCAAACGAAAGACCAAGCCAGCAGCACCTCTACGAATGCCTTACACGGATCCTAGACCGGTGAAAAAGAAAAAAAAAATTGCCCAACAGCAAGTCAAAGAGGTTGCAAAGTCTGTAGATCCCGTAGAGGCCGTCTATAATGAATATAAAGCTTTAACATCTTTGGACCTTAGGTATTGAAATAAAATAGTAATTTCCTAAAATCGTAGTTGTTGCTGTAACTTTTAATAATTTGTTTAAATTGTTTATTTTAGACGTGCGGTTGATCGTTACGGGTGGTGCGTGATACCGACCACATTGGTGACCCTCGAGGACGAAAACAGTTGGTTGACTAATGAGTACATCGATTTGTATTTGATGTGCATACGAAAAAAGTGGTGGAAGGAAGATGAGGATAGAAGATACGCCCTTCATGGCAGTTCTTTATTTGTAAGTTATTGGTTGACAATTTTATATCATGTATCATCGGAATCAAATAACATTATTAATTTTTATCCTACAGGGCTTTATGACAATGGAGTATAATCAATAATACGTCAAGGAATGAATAAAATTTGATCTGGCTACAGCCACTATACCATCAGAATGACAGACATTCGGATGTGGAAAGATAGATGAATCAGTCTCTTGATGGCGTGTTGACAATGTAAGTGTTGTTTGAAGATATTTATTTTTTATTTGATCTTTAGAACTAGTCCTACAACACTTACATTGACCGAAACTACAGGTGCTATTACCGTGTAGTTTGAAACAAGAACATTAGGTCCTCTGTTGGGTGTGCTTCAGAGAGAAGAAAATATATGTATATGATTCCCTGCCGTATAGTGACATAGAAGAACGACTCCAGCCACTTGAGCCATTGGTGTGTTTTATGCTCATTATGCTGTGCTTTATAGGATTTTATGAGATGACTCAACTAGCTATGACAACTGTAGATGAGCGGTGGGAGGTTGAGCGTCTTGATAGAATAATTGTGCCACAGCTACTCGATGAGTGAGTAAGTTTAAACCAAAATATTTAATTTTTGTGGACTGTTAATTATTATTTAGTTATTATTAGTTAATTGATTTATTATTATAAAACAGGACGAGTTGTGGAGCATATGTCGCCATGTACGTACGCGACCTTTTGCAGTCCAGAGACAGTACATGAAAATCAAGAAAACCTAATACAGTTGTAGACGCCATCGCATTGAGGGCAGAGATTGCATGAGATATTTATTCCTTTTCACGTCCTTTGTATAAAGTAAATAAATTTGAAAAATGGACGATTGATTCTGATGGGGAAGTTGTATATAAGTAAAATCAATAAATAATTCATTATTTATTTTATTAATTTTATGACTTCAATTATTTATGTTAATCAATTAAATCAATGATTTAGTTATAAACATTTAATTAATGAAATCAATAAATCATTGGTTTTAAATCAATCACAATAAATATTTAATCAATGAAAGCAATGATTTAGTTTTTAACAATTTGTTTAATGAAATCAATAAATCATTAGTTTTGAATCAATCACTATAAATATTTTATCAATTGAAATCAATGATTTAGTTATAAACATTTAATTAATGAAATCAATAAATCATTGGTTTTGAATCAATCACAATAAATATTTAATCAATTGAAATAAATGATTTAGTTTTAAACATACAATTAATGAAATCAATAAATCATTGGTTATATATAAAATCATAAAAAAATTAGCCAATTAAATCAATAAATGATTGTGTAATAACATCAATAATAAAATTAAGAGGTGAAGTTAATAAATCATTGGTTAGTAAATTGTCAATAAACAGGTAACACATGTATATAAGTATTAGATCGATTAGTTATTCCATCGATCCAAACAAACACAATCATTTAAGTCAATAAAAATAAAATGTCATCATGGTGGATTAGTAATAAAATGATGTTAATTAACACATGACACAAAATTGAGATCATTTGTTGCTCATCCAGATGAAATATTTGCAAAACAAAGATCAGAATTTCAGAGACACCGAAAAACCGATTCGATTTTTTAAATGCTCTAAAAAACCGAATTGATTTTTCAGATACTCCCAAAAACCGATTCTGTTTTTCTTTATTTGAAAAATCGATTCCGATTTATCTGAAAAACGGATGAATCTATTTTGACACATTCAAGCAATTTTAACAAGTACTAAACTATTCATCCATTCATCAAAACTAAATGAATTCATTTCGATTATAATATATCAATTTAACTAAATGAGTTAACTTATACATGACATAAGAGTTCATACTCAATTCCTACTCATTGTTTTCATTATTATCCACTTCTTCATTTATAATAGGAAATCGTAGGGGACATCGACATTGGTTGTGTCTAGTCTCATGACACAAGCGACATCTGCAGGACGGTAGGACATTGTCACTAACATTTATGCTCGTGTCAGCTTCCGCATCCACTGAACCTGTGCTCATCCCACTGTTGGTAGAAGTAGGGGGGTTAGGACAACGAAGACGGTTATGCCCCCTCTCACAAAATCTTCCACACTTTTTTCTACGACAATCTTCTCCTACTGAAGGAATCCGAACTTCTTTCGGCCTATCTGGTTGTTTTTTTCCTATGGGTGGTAGTACAATCATGCTTCTAACTTCCCCAGAAACATTCCAGCTGGCTAATTTAGGAACTGGATTGATCGAATTTGCATATGCAACTTTCAACCATTCTGTGCTGTAATACTAACTGGAAAGTGTATCATAACTGACGCCCTTGAACCTGTTAAATTATCAGAAAACCCAAATTTAAGTGTCCCGACATAACATGAAAAGCCAAAAGCAACAACGTACAAATATCATACTTGGCTACAGCACATGCATGAACACATGGCAACTTATCTAGGTTCCATTGCTTACATGTACATGTGTGCTCTTGAATATTAACCACCACATCTCCTTTACTTGGATGTATGACACTGTACGTTAACGGTTCTGTAATGAGATATACACTACCTTCCATTGATAGATTTTTTGTTAACATGATGTGATCATATGCAGCGGTGGTAACATAAGTTGTCAGCTTCTCAACAGCAATACGTCTATTATTAAATCATCTCTACAACACATTTCTTATATATTAATATGCAGCTGTTACTAGCAAATGGCGTGCTTGCATCATGCATTGGTTGAGCAACTCTGCAATGTTGGTGGTCATCATTTCATATCTTCTTTTTGGACAATGTGATCGTGACTACCTGCTCACCCCAACTTTAATCAAAGTTCCATGTGTCCTCGGATGTAACAGTCGCATTTCTTCCAATATTCTGTTGCATTCCTCAGTCACATAATAGTATGCTGCAGTGTAAAATGCATTTTCCACATCCGAACGTTTTTTATAATATTGCTTAAGATTTTGCCATAGATGAAAAAAACATAACACGTGTGGGACTTCTGGAAAAGCTGTTTTCATCCCATTCAATATGCTTTTATGACGATTGGATACAATAAACAAATCGTCTAACATGCCGATCGCCAATCGTAATTTTCTTAAAAACCAATTCCATGAACAGTCTGACTCTCTATCAGCAAATCCATAAGCGATGAGATAAATCATCTCCTCTCCATCTTTACATGCAGCAAAAAAAAATCACCCCTTTTTATTCACCTTTCAAATGAGTTGCATCAACAGCAACAACAGATCTCATATAAAATCGAAAACCCTCAATGGAAGCTCCAAGTGCAACGAAGGAATACAAGAATCGGTCGTTTTCATCTCTCTTAATTACTGATATTGTTTCGGGGTTTGCTACATTTAACATCTCAAAGTAGGACGGAAGCTGTTGATATGACTTATCCGCTTGTCCATATGCAAGTTTCTTTGCATATTGTAAAGCCTTCCAAGCTTTGCTATACAAGATCTGAACTCCATACTGCTCTAGCATTTCTCCAATCAAGCGATTAGGTGTATACATATCTCTCCCTACTTTTCCTGCATACAACTTTTCGATGACAATGACCTTCACACTCTTCATATGTGATTCTATGGCTGTCTGACGACACGTGTGCTCCGCCTTATACTTCAACACAAACCACATCGAGCAACTCTTCCTGCATTTGCCACGAACTATAAAGCTACAAGTTTTGTCCTTGCAACTGGCCTCAAATCGCTCCGTGTCTAAACGTCTAACTCGATAATCAAATTTCGCATTCAGAGCATATTTTTCAATAGCTATACTCATTTCTTCTTTAGTATTAAAGAATGCTCCCTTGTACAATGAACCAAATAGGTAGACAATTGACATAACACTTGAAGCAGGCTCAATATCGCCCAGTTCAACATCAGGAACAATCCAGTATGGTTGTAAAGGATTGTTCTGAAATTATAAACCTGAAAATCTTATTTCTGGAAACCCTTCTTCTTCAGACACATCATCAAATCGAGTTCCCTCGTTATCACTATCTCCGGTTTCCTAAGACTCACTATCCCGTATCCCACCACCATTATCATTTATGTCCCAATCTTCATCATCAGTACCATAATTCATATAGTCATCATTAACGTCATAAATTAGACTTTCTGTATATGTAAATTAGGTGACAGCAGCATCAGACGGATTATTGCTCACAATTTCTGAAGTAAGATGAAAATGACTTTCAACCATATGAGGATTTACAGGTCTTGACGTATCTGCCTCGTCATATCTTCTTTCTGGTATTGAGTTGGTGACAATCGGATAAACGATAAACCTACTAACCTCAGCTCCAAAATCTTTCACAATCTTATCCACATAAATCTCTTTAACATCAATATTTTTTATCGTCATCAAACCAACAACACCAAGATCGGACATGATACGTATCTTTTTAATTTTACCACTTGTCGCACTTTGTAGTAAATAATATATACGGATATCCCACCTTCTTCTACCAATACCAGCCTCTCTATACACAATATCCACTAATGATGAAAAACTATTATTATTGTGAACCCCACACATGATTGACTCCCCTCATATGTAATTACATCTATTCCACTCTTCGTCAAAATTGATTATAATTGTCTCTTGAGTCATTCTTATAACGTTCAAATAAAATAATAAATTAATCTCATTTCAATCGGGAAACATTACAAAATACAATCTTATATAATCAAATTAAATATTATATCAGAATTATGCTAATAATTCATTCAACTAGGTTTTTGCTCCACTAAAGTGTTTTCATTGTGAACTCTTAATACTCTCCACTCATATATAATCTGTTAAATAAAATACAATCATATCTAAGAACATATAAGACTAAAATTTCATTTCCAGCATTTCAAACACAAAATATACCATAGTAGTTTTTTAAAAAATCCTTAATAACGGTTATTTAGGGCTGCAAAACCGAAATCGATTTTTTAGTCATTGATTGAAATCGATTTTTCAGTCACTGACTGAAATCACTGAAAAATCAATTTCGGTTTTTCAGTTTTTTAGCGGTTTTTAACCATTGAAAAACCGATCACTGAATGGCTAAAAATCGAAATTGATTTTTCAATCACTGCAAAACCAAAATATTTGATTGAAAAATCTTCAGCGGTTTTTAGCCACTGGTTTTTCAGACCGATATCAATCGTCAATCGATTTTTCAGTGACTGAAAAATCGATTATCAGTAATGAAAAATGGATTTCGTCACAAATTTTGCAGTTTTCGTCGCATATGAAGATTTTCAAAACGATCAAAACCAATACAATCTTACAGTCTTGTACCACGCAAATATGAACTAAATAACCCAAAAACTAACAAAAAAACATATACATTACCTTTGATAAGCAAATTCTTCAAGAATTAAATCCTTCAATGGATGAAACTAATATTGAAAATCCTTCAATGGATATTGTGAGGAAGAAGAAGAAGAGAAAATATGGACAATCAAAATCAAATCTCAGAAATCATTAATGGAAAAGTAGGGAGAGGAGAAAATATGGAGGTATTGGGAGAAAGAAGAATGTTAGTTTGGTAATTTCAATATTGGGCATTTGGGTAATATAAACTGAAAGGTAATTTCGTAATCTTGGGTATACAATAAAAATAATTAGTTTGAGAGGCTAAAAACAAATTTTATTAAGTATCTAGGTAAAAACAAAAATTTCCTTTGTATTTGGGTAAAAACTATGAATTTCCCTAAAAACAAAAACAAAAAAACACTTTTTGTTTTATTTTATTTTATTTTTTCCTGTTTAAAAAGCAAATAACATGAAAAATAGATACCAATAAGCGGAGATCCGGTAACTAGTTGTGAACTATTATCCATATTCGAATGGTCGAACCAACATAAATGATATATGTTCATGGTAGGGATAGCAAAAAATCATTACTCAAAAAAATTAGTGAAAATTACAATAAATACCCATTGAAAGAAGTTCAATTTTGTTTTTACCCCGTATTTAAAAAAAAAAATTGTTTTTAACCCCTCAAACAAATTATTTTCATTGTATACCCAAGATTACGAAAATACCCTTAAGTTTCTATTACCCAAATCCCAACATTAAAATTACGAAACTAACCTTCTTCTTCCTCACAATATCCTTCATATTTTCTCTTCTCAATTCTTCTCTATTAATGGTTTCTGAGATTTGATTCACCATTGATTATTCATATTTTCTCTTCTTATTTTTCCTCACAATAGCCATTAAAGATTTTTAAATATTCAAGTTTCATCCATTGAAGGATTACAAGATTCTTGAAGCATTTGCGTGTCAAAGAATTAGTATATATTTTTTCGGTTAGTTTTTGAGTTATTTTGTTCATATTTGCGTGCTAAAAGACTATAAGAATGTATTGGTTGTAATGATTTTGGTATTCGTTATCTGCAACGGAAACTGTAAAATATGTGACGAAATCGATTTTTCATGACTGATAATCGATTTTTCAGCAACTGAAAAACTGAGTGAAGAGACGTATCGGTTTTACAGTGACTGAAAAACTAATATAGGGTTTTCAGAGACTGAAAAACCGATAACGGAGACTAAAAAATCGATAACGGTTTTTTAGTCACTGAAAAACCGATAACGGTTTTTTAATCATTGAAAAATCGATAACGGATCTGTGAAAAACCGATAACGGTTTTTCAGTCACTGAAAAACCGATAACGGACCTGTGAAATAACGGTTTTTTACCCCTGAAAAATCGAAATTAGCAATTTTTTCAATAATTGCTATATTTGTGTTTGGAATGTTGTAAATTAAATTTTAATGTTATATGTGTTTAGATATGATTGTATTTTATTTTATTTGAGTGAAGAGTGTTGTGAGTGCACAATCAATGCGTTTTAGTGGAGACAAAAACTGGTTTCAATAGTCAAAGTCCCACCGTCCCGAAGATGCTACTTGTATCATGAGACTGGACACAACCAACGTCGATATCCCTTACGCTTTCCTACTCCAAATCCATAAGTGGATAATGATGAAAACAATTAGTAGATATTGACATTGAACTTCTATTTTATGTATATTTTAACTTATTTTGTTAAATTGATATATTATAATCAGATTCGTTATTTAGTTTAGTTTTTAATGAATGAATGAATGATATGAAATTTATTCGTAATGCATTGTCATTAATATAATGAAATAAGTAAAGATCAGTTGACATGAAATTTAATGAATGAAGTATAGTACTTGTTAAAATTGCTTATTTAATCACCAATCGGTTATTGAAAACCTTCAATGTGTTAAAATTACAGGTGAAAAGGAATAGAAACATTGGATCGGTTTTTCAACGTAGCGAAAAAATCGATACCGATTTTTCAGGGGCTATAAAAACCTGATCATCTAATGATTACATAGAAGTGAGGATCGGTTTTCTATTGACACTGAAAAACCGGCTTCGATTTTTCAGATAGTATGAAAAATTGGTCATCACTTTCCTTCAATATTTTCAGATACTATAAAATCGATTTTGTATCAGTTTTGTACTACGTCTGGAGAACCGAAATCAGTTTATTGATTTTATTGATTAATGATTTACTGATTATCAATAAAATCAATGAATCGGTCCGTACAATAAAATCAAGTTATCAATCAATAAAATCAATAAATCATTGGTTAATAATTTATGTCAATAAATTATTGGTTAGTAAAATCGATAAATCATTAATTAATAAAATCAATAAATCAATTCAAAAATCGGTCCATACAATAAAATCAAGTTATCAATCAATAAAATCAATAAATCATTAGTTAGTAATTTATGTCAATAAATCATTGGTTAGTAAAATCGATAAATCATTAATCAATAAAATCAATAAATCAATCAACAAATTGGTCCATACAATAAAATCAAGTTATCAATCAATAAATAATTGGTTAGTAAAATCGATAAATCATTAATCAATAAAATCAATAAATCAATCCAAAAATCGGTCCACACAATAAAATCAAGTTATCAATCAATAAAATCAATAGATCATTGGTTAGTAATTTATGTCTATAAATCATTGGTTAGTAAAATTGATAAATCATTAATCAATAAAATCAATGATATATTATAATCGATAAATCATGTTAACAAATCATACAATAAAATCAATAAATTGATTTTATTATATGATTTATTAACATGATTTATCGATTATAATATATCAATTTAACAAAATAAGTTAAAATATACATGAAATAAAAGTTTAATGTCAATGTCTACTGATTGTTTTCATCATTATCCACCTCTGGATTTGGAGTAGAAAATCGTAGGGAACATTGACGTTGGTTGTATCCAGTCTCATGACACAAGTAACATCTTCGGGACGGTGGGACTTTGACTATTGAAACTAGTTTTTTTCTCCACTAAAACGCATTGATTGTACACTCACAACACTCTTCACTCAAGTAAAATAAAATAAAATACAATCATATCTAAGCACATATAATACTAAAATTTAATTTACAGCATTCCAAACACAAATATAGCAATCATTGAAAAAATTGCTAATTTCGGTTTTTCATAGGTTCATAGGTCCGTTATCGGTTTTTCAGTTACTAAAAAACCGTTATCGATTTTTCATTCTCCGTTATCGATTTTTCACTACAACAAATCAGGCCTTTCGCAACATGCAAAATATGTTGCTAAAAGTTTTAGCAACATGCATATGTATGTTGTTGAAGCCTGTGTTGCCAAAAGTATGACATGCTTTTGTAACAGTCAATGCATATTGTCTTAGATATAATTACAACATACGATGTATGTTGTTATTGTTAAACACAACAGACGGTGCATATTGCCTTGCATGTTTATGACAACACACTATGCATATTATCTTAGATGTTTATGGCAACATATATAATAAGTTGTTTTAAATCATCAAAACAACTAACAATGCATGTTGTCATAAATATCTACAACAACATAACTTGTGTGTTGCTATAGAAGTGCATGACAACATTTTTTTGCCTGTTGCAATAGACATTTAAGACAACACCAATTATATGTTATGATAGATAATTGGTGTGTTACAATAAAGACTTTTTGTGTGTTGCTATAGTCTTGTATGACAATATTTTGTGTTTATTGCAATAAATATTTAAAACAACATTATTTGTATGTTGTGATAGATATTTAAAGTATGTTACGATAGATGTATTGCACATTATTATGTTTTTACTAAAAAATTTTCAATATATGAGGGACAAATAATTAAGGTCACAAGCCTATATCGTCGCTGTAAGAGGGGGTTTTTCCCTTGTCCATTATTTTTCTTCAAAAAAAATTAAATTAAAATATTATATTATTAAATAAAATATTTAAAATATTAAATATTAAAAAAATAATAAATCTTAGATTAATGATAATCTATTTAAAAAATAATATCTTGGTAGTTGTTTTTTTTTTTTTTTTTTTTTTTTGCAACATTCAATATATATGTTATCGTATGTAGCATTTTTAGCGACATAATACTCTGTGTGTTGCAAAATACAAGTTTTTAGCAACACACTAATTTGTCTGTTACTTAAATTAAGTATACCGTAACATTGAAAAAGTTTGTGTTGCCATATGTAATAGTTTTAACAACATACTACTTTGTGTGTTGAAAAAAACAAACTGTTTTACCAACATCCATAAATTATGTGTTATTATATATACCTTATTCATTGCAACACTAGTGTGTAAGTTGCTGTAAGTTTCTTTCACAACATGCATGTTTTGTATGTTATGATCGATGATAATAGGCAACACGCGTCTATTGTGTGTTACCTAATGTGTGTTGCAAAAAGTCATTTTTCTTGTAGTGTTTCAGTCTCCGTTATCAGTTTTTCACAAGTCCATTATCGATTTTCACTGACTAAAAAACCATTATCGGTTTTTCAGTCACTGTAAAACCGATACGTCTCTTCACTCGGTTTTTCAGTTACTGAAAAATCGATTGTCAGTCATGAAAAATCGATTTCATCGTAGATTTTACAGTTTTCGTCGCAGATAATGAATATCAAAACCATCACTACTAATACATTTTTATAGTCTTTTAGCATGCAAATATGAATAAAATAACCCAAAAACTAACCGAAAAAACATATACGAATCCTTTGATAAGCAAATGCTTCAAGAATCTTGTAATCCTTCAATGGATGAAACTTGAATGTTCAAAAACCTTCAATGGTTATTGTGAGGAAGAAGAAGAAGAGAAAATATGGACAATTAATGGTGAATCAAATCTCAGAAACCATTAATGGAGAAGAGAAAATATGGAGGATATTATGAGTAAGAAGAATGTTAGTTTTGTAATTTTAATGTTGGGCATTTGGATAATAGAAACTTTAGGATATTTTCGTAATTTTGGGTATACAATGAAAATAATTTGTTTGAGAGGTCAAAAATAAATTTTATTAAAAATCTGGGTAAAAACAAAAATTTTCTTTTTATTTAGGTAAAAACTATAAATTTTCCAAAAAATCAATATACAAATTTTACTTAATGATTATGTAACAACACACATATATATTTCTAAATTAATTGGCATGCATTTAGAGGCACCATAAGGTGCATTTAGAGAAACTTTTTCTTAAAGCTGATGGGCTCACTTAGCCAATCCTTTCGGGCCCATTTAATAGTTACATTCCTTTCACTATAATTGGATCTTTTAACTATAAATTAGCTCATTTAGCAAGTCTAGAGAGTTCATTTAATAATTATATAAATAAAATCATTTTGATCTTTAAGTTTTTGAAAATGGTTAAATTTTTAATCATATTGTGGCAAATGATCAAACTTAACCTAACTTTTCAAAGAAGTATCAAATTAGTTATTTTCATTAATTAATTTTTGGTCAAACTTAATGAATAACATGGTAGGCGAGGGTAAAATTATTATTTCTAATCACGTATGATGGTGATACATGTACGAGGTAGATAAATTAAAAAATAGAATAAATTAAAAATAATAAATTAAATTAAACAATTAAAAAACTTTAAAATAATAAAGAAAGAGGATCTAGATTCAATTAAATTGGTAGCGCCACCACCCTCTACCTTTCTTCAAACCCTTATCGTCTCACAAACAAGAAGCTGCACCATCACGTCCTACGAGGACACCATCATCACTGTCGAAAGAGATTGCTTGAGCTTCATTGGAGATATAGTCATGAAACAAAAGAGAGAATATAGTGGATTTTCACTCTCTCTAGATTTTTTTTTTTTTTCTTTTAAGCAAAAACAGAAATCAAAAGGTGATTTTTGCCATTTTGTTTACTCAGTGTTTTGTTTCTTAAATAAAAATTAGAAGTGCCATTTTATTTTTTCGGTTCTCTCCCTTTGATGTGAAATTCAATTTAATTAAGCCTTATTCAATATAATTGTTTTCGGAAAAAATGGAGATTATATATGGATATCTAATTGCTTGTAGCAGCAGCGTTGTTAGGACCATGGAGGTGACGGTGTTGGTGGTTATGAATGCAATGAGCTAGTGATAGAAGCTAGGGAATGATTTCAATATTTACATGGACAAGCCCCATGTGTAACTGAATTTTGCAATAATATATATATTTTACACAATTTTATTTGCAATCAAGTACATGTGATTATACTAGGGTATAAAACTATTAAGAGTATTTTCGTAATTAAATACTATTTAATTTAACTATAGATAGAATATAATTGTTTTTTTTATCTGTTTTAACTTAATCAAAGGGTAAATGAGTCTTTTCACGTTTTTCATAAGGTTTGATTATTAGTTGACTTACCAAAAAACTAATTTAACATATTTTTTTTTGAAAAGTTTATGTTGATTTAATCATTTTTTAAAATATAATTAAAAATTTGATCATTTTTCAAAAGCTAAAATATCAAAATGATTTATACCCTAGTAACATTTTTTTAAAACAAGTAGGCTTAACAACGTCTGGGCTTGAAATAATATTTTATCCATTGGGCCTCTAACTTTAGATCTCTTAGGTACTGGTTCTCGTTGTAATCAATTTAGCTCATATTAAAGCCTGATTTATTCTAGAAAAAGATACGGAGAAGTTTTTACTAGTAATCATTCTCAGGTCCTCATATTGATGCATTTTAAGAAGAAGAAGCTGCTGTTTCTCCAGCCAACGCAATGAGGGTCTCCAACATGGTATTATATTAGTATTTTAATTTTCTTCTTTATTTTATTATTATTGATGTCATTGATGGGGATGGGTTTTTATTCAAAAAAAAAAAATAAAATAAAGTTAAAAAATCGGATGGATGCGATGTTCACAGATTTATCAGTTTTTCGTTTTCTTGTGAACAGGATTGTTTATTTTACATGGGTGTGAGTGTGTGAAATGGTTTAATTTTGTAATGTGTTGTATCTTGCTAACTCAACTTGTTGATTTTATGCAATGTAGGAAGATTTGTGGAAGGTGGCGTTTCCTGTTGGAACAGAGGCTTGTTTTCATTGAAAACATCTTTCAGACTCTGAATGAATTCTGTTTCCTTTCTAATATTTACATTTTCATGACAGTGGGATGAATTGGACACTCTGTGCCAATACAACTTGAACTTCTCTAATCTACAAGTCAGTCCTAACATCATCTTTGCTTTCTTTTTCTTTTTTCTTTATTTTTAGTATTCGTTCTTTGACTTATATGTATATATTTGGGTGCTCATGTAAATTTTTCGCTTAGGTTTCGATCCTACAACTCTACGGTTTCACTTAAAGTCATTTCGTAACATTTTATGTATTATAGTTATCACTGAATGTAATTTTTAAGAACCAATGGGACTTATAAATTGTAAGTTCCTATTTGGCCAGGATGCACTTGAAGGAGGAGGAAAGCTTTTTGGGGGGAAAGTTTATCTCTTTGGTTGTACGGAGCGTAAGTGGCATATGGACTTGGACTCATTAAAGCTTATTTAGTGACTTTTTGTTTTCTATTCTCAAAACATATTCTCAATGATTGTATCAGTTTATTGTCATTATATGAAAATTTCTGTACGTTTTAAAACCTGAACTTTTATAAGGCTTAAGGAGTACTAAAATTTGGATTTCCTTTATTTTCTTTTACCTCATTTTCATAAAACAAGAAAAATAAAACGATTGTCAAAATAGAGATAGGTCTCAAAATTGTTTTCTTAAAAGTCTTTTTACACCTATACATTAAATTAGTTTTATAATCTATGGAATAGAAAACTGTTTTATAGAGCAGAGAACCCTATTGGAAAACATGCAAGGCAGCAAGGGAATCCTGCCCTTGTATTCCTTGTTATAGACACAATGCTGATTATATTTCCAGAAATTTGTTATTTATAAAGTGTTTCTCTTTTAAAGTCTTATGGGCACCTGCTGTGGTGACCGTAAGTATTTAAAGCAGTAGCTATTTTTCGGTTGCGAACTGTTTTGTGCACCAGTCTTTTCTGCTGCAATGCCTTTTATTTTTCATGGGCATTTATGTTTAGTTGTTATTTACAGGTTGTTGCTTCTATTCCTCCTTCTGAGAAGTTAGGAATTTCCTCAGTTCAAAGAGCCAAAAAAGAAACAGTTCCCATGAAACAAATGAAAATGGACTGGGTTCCATATATGCCTTATGATCAGAGGTATCTGAATTATTGTTTTCTGGTTTTTGCTTCTAACTGAAATTGAAATAGTTCTTGGATTATTTCCTACATTCTTGACATCCGTTTACAATTCAAATTGCTGTACCTAACCGACGAGAGACTGAAATCTCAAATATATGTTTTGAGCTGTACACAGAGAAGTAAAATTTCGTTTTCATTTTTTGGTTCCTTTTTTCTTTGATTTGTATATTTTACTCGTAATATGATGTTCTATTTATATAGGTGTGTGATTTGATAAGTTTTAGGTGGCATTTTGAGTGTTAACCTCCTTTGGTAGATATCACATAAGTTTTAATTAATTTTTTCAGATCTACTAGTTTTTGTTGTACTGCTTTACCTTTGTCTATTATTAAGACCTTATTTGGCACCTTTTACCGAGTTGTTTTGTAGTATTCTGGTGTTCAGTTCACATATCATATGAACATGTCTAGAACTTAGTATTTAATTTTAACCATCCATTAATTAACTATTTCCCATGCATGGCAGTCATATTAGATTGATACACAGATCAAATGTCTTCTCAAAATTATTTTGGTGTGGGTATCATCGTACTTATGAGTTTGAAATCTTTCTTCAGGGCTGTGTTGAGACAGTTGAGGGTAGATCGACTCATGGAATATCATTACTGCATGCGTCATAAGTTTCAGAGCCGTATTTTTGACATTTACATCGATGTATTATACATATGTTTTATAATTAGATGACCGATTATCAACAGGCTAGATAATCATGTTTGTTTCATGAGTGAGCATTGACTAATAAAAATAAAACGTCTCACTTTACTTTCATAGTAGTGTGAAAGTTAATTGATGCGACCTTCAGTGCTCTGGGACAACATCGTGCATGACCAGATTTTGTAGTTTGATTTGGTTATTGAGGGATAAAGAAAAGCACCATGTTTCCCATGTTGATGTTATATGTTGCTTGTGGATGCAGAATTTTACTTGTTCCCTGATATGTATGTTTTTGACAGATTTCAAGAATCCATTCTAGGAAGTTGAACTTGATCGAAGTACACAAGTTACCATGCTTTTCCCAGTAGAATCAAAGCAGGTAAGGTAGTAGTACACAATGGGAAAAAAACCATTAGATGCTAATTGTGGATATAAATGGTGTGTTTATATAATTTTACATTAAGAAATTGTGGTGTATAAATCTTTTTTGGGATGTGTATATTGATATTCTTTTCCGGTATCTATAGATTTATTGTACAATTGATTGGGAATTTATTAACAACCTCGACGTACATTATAATCTTTTTATATTTTTTGTAACCTTGAATCCTTCAGTTGCGAAGTTAGTGTTCTGTTTATTGTTTAACATTAAGCAATGCTTCAAAGCCTATGTTCACATATTAAGTTGGACCGCTTTGAGCTGATCTCCCTTTCAACCACATATGGTCCCTTGAAGGGATTTCTATTTAGGTTACTATTTTGCAGATACTGGTAGTTAGCCTTTTTCATAAATTGTAATACATATATTTACTAACTTGTAGGATATCACAAATGAGTTGGTTGAAAGCAAGGAATTAGCTGAGGATCAGAAGGATGCCTTTAAGGTAAAGTTTGATGAAAGATTTGTAAGAGTTGCTTGTAGCATTCATTATTTTACAGCAATTAGCGGTTTCTTCAATCCATTTTATTTGCAGGATTTTGTAAAAGAGAGAGTCCAAGAAGCAAAGAGAGGGAGACGGAATCATGAGGTATTTTGCTATGTGCATTAGTTGTTTCTATATGTGATTGTTTTAAATACACTAGTTACTAGTTGTATAACGTGCAGGATGATTGGAGAAGAGAGCTTGAGGAAATGAGTGAGGAGAAGAGCGCAGCTTTCGAGAATATGAGGTTTTACAAGTTCTATCTGTGCAAACATCTGATACACCTCATATGTCGAACGTTAAGGTAGTGTAAAGTTATAAATAGATGGAGTTGCTTTTCACCTGGAATATACTGCATTTTTTGCAATATTTACATAAAAGGAAGGTTTAATATTTCTTTGGCATTTACATTTATCCCTACAGGATCGATTCATCAATAGGTATTTTGGAAGGGCTCATGAGATTCTATGAAGGAGCTCAACAAGGAGAATGTGTTTTGGAGGCAAACAAAGCAATATGAAGAAGGCGTGCACAACTTTAGATAACTCATACGACATTTTATTGATATTGTAAAATTTTTTTAGAAGGCATTTAATTTGCAAATTCATTTTTAGCCAATTAGTATGCAAAGTGTTTGTATTTTTTTTTTTTTAAATTATTTTTGAAAACTAAACAAATTAAAGGAAAAAAATTGATTATATCGGACTAGATCAACTTACTTTCTATTATTGAATCGCAAACTTCAATACATACATATGTTTATACATATATATATGTATCTATATATATAATTTATTTTATCATATTTTTAGTGTATACCTAACAATTTTATTGAAAAAAAAAATGATATCATGAGATAAATATATTCATATAAAATAAATACATTCATATAATGATAAAAAAATATATATTTTTTCTATTGTGAATATAGTTTTTCACTAAATAAGACAATTCCAAATTTGATTTGTCAAGATTATCAAATTTACGTGATGATTAATTTGTCAAGTTGCCAAATCAATACTTGCAAGTTGTATTAGCATTTAATTAAATTAAATTGTGTTGAAAAATTTTGATTGGTCGATGAAAACCAACATTTGCCAATGATTTGGATCCTCCACATCAGAAAATAAGATGAGTTTGTACATATTTCTTTGTTCATTCTTTATGTTGGAACTAACAAGTTTGTTGCCATATTTTAGTATCTTCTGTTTTTCTTACATGTGCTTAAATTTTGAAATTTATTTTTATGAACAAGTTTATAATATATTTTTCAAAACAATTCTAAATAGATAATCTAAGGTTTCAGATATTAATTTTGAAAGAGATATAAGAACCTGAAGTTCTCAACAAAATCATAACTTGAAGTTCTGAATTTTAATTTATCAGGATCTGAAGTTCTGAAACTCAATTCAATTAGAACTTGAAGTTCTTGATTTTAATTTATCAGAACCTGATATTCTGGATTTCAAATTAATAGAACTTGAAGTTCTAGGGTTTAATTTATAAGAACCAGAAATTCTAAATCTATATTATTAAACCTGAAATTATCATAATTTTGGACCAGAAGCTCTAAATATATATAAATATATATATGAAGTGTTTTTGGAACTTGAATATCCATATACATATTTGTAAAGAATTTTAAGACAAAACAATTATATACAAATTTCTTTTAAATATAATGTTAGTATGATATTTACCACTTTGATCATATCACTAATAATGTTGTTTTATAAATATAGCTATGTCAAATACTACAAAACCAGAATTTGCTTTACTTGATATTTTTGGAAAGAACTATCTGTCATGGATTCTTGATATAAAGTTGTATCTATAATCCAAACACTTAACTGATACTATTAGAGATAATAATGAAACATCTCTAAAAGATAAAGCTAGTGCAATGATTGTTATCCGTCATCATTTACATGAGAACCTGAAGAATAAATATCTTACAGTTAAAGATCCACTAGTTTTGTGGAAAAATTTAAAAGATAGGTATGACTATCAGAAAACTGTTATCTTTCCTAGAGCTAGATATGAGTGGAGCTATATGAAACTACAAGATTTCAAATCAATTGCTGACTATAATTATGTCTTATTTAAAATAATCTCACAGCTGAAATCGTGTGGTGAAATATTGACTGATACAAATTTATTAGAAAAAACATACACTACTTTTCATATTTCTAATGTGCTCTTACAACAGCAATATAGAGATCGTGGATTTACAAAATACTCTAAATTAATTTTATATCTTTTAGTGGCAGAATAGAATAATGAGCTTCTAATGAAAAATCATGAACTTCACTCAGTTGGCACCGTAGCACTTTCAGAAGTAAATACTATAGCAAGCAAAAACCGTGGACATGGGCATGGATGCGGACGTGGTTCTCATAGTCGTGGTGGTCATAAATTTTCGGGTCATCGAAATCAGAAAAACATGCCCTAGAAGTGGAATGTTTATAACACCAAACATGATTAGAGAAAAATGCCCTTAAAAATTATGAAGATGTTTGTTACAGATATGGCGTGCCTGGACATTGGTCTTGTACTTGTCATACGGCCAAACACCTGGTTGATCTATATCAAGTCTTTGTGAAAGGGAAGGAAAAGAAAATTGAAACAAATTTTACAGATCAAGAAGATAATCTAATAGACATCACAAATCTGGATGTGTCAGACTTTTTTGAAAATGCTTATGGAAAAATAGATCATTTAATTGCTGATGGAAATAACCATACTAATTAAGAAAATTGTCTACTTAGTACTATTATGTTAATTTTTATATCTTTTTCTTTTTTTTAGAAATTATGTTAGTACACAATTTTGTACCTTCTTAGGAGGAAAATCTTTTTGTTTTATATTTTGTTATCATGATGTACTAACATATTATTTCTTTAATTGAAGAAGGATATTGATGAATTATCTATTTTCAAAAGTGAAAGTGAAGATATATATTGTTGACAGTGCAACTATATACACTATTCTTCAAAATAAGATATATTTCTCAAATTTATCAGTGACCAAAGCTAAGGTAAATACTATATCAGGTCCTGCAGACTTAATCGAAGGTTATGGAAGAGCCATAATCTTATTAACAAATGATACCAAATTATGAATAAATGATGTCTTATACTCCAGTAGATCCAAAAGAAATCTACTCAGTTTCAAATATATATACAATAACGGATATCATATTGAAACTACAAATGAAAGAAATATTGAATATCTATGCATCATTAAAATTATTTCAGGCCAGAAACTTATTTTAGAAAAGTTTAAAGCTTTATCATCTGGATTGTATTATACAATTATAAGATCCATTGAAACTCATGTAGTTTTGAGCCGAAAGCTATCAAAACCAACAACGTTTTAACCTTGGCATGACCGTCTTGGTCATCCAGGATCTACAATAATGCGTAGAATTATTGAAAATTCTCATGGATATTCATTAAATAACTTGAAGATTTCATCATCTAATGAGAATATATGCACTGTTTGTTCATAAGGAAAATTGGTGGTTAAACCATCTATTTCTAAGGTTAGTTTTGAGTCTCTATCTTTTCTACAAAGCATTCAAGGGGATATATGTGGACCCATTCATCCACCAAGTAGACCATTTCGTTATTTTATGGTATTAATCTATGTGTCTGCAAGATGGTCACATGTATGTTTGTTATCTAGTCATAACTTTACTTTTGCTAAATTACTTGCCTAGATTATTAAACTTCAAGCACAATTTTCAGATTATTCAATTAAGAGCATATAACTAGATAATGCTGGTGAATTTACATAAAAAATAATTGATAATTATTGCGCATCAGTTGGAATTAATGTTGAACATCCAGTTCCACATGTACATACCTAGAATGGTTTAGCAGAATCATTCATCAAGCACATCCAAGTAATTGCAAGAACTTTGTTATTACAAACAAAATTACCACTTTCTGTCTGGGGACATGCTGTTTTACATGCAGCAACCTTGATTCGCCTTAGGCCAGCAGTCTATCACAAGTACTCTCCACTATAACTTGTACTTGGGCATCAACCTGATATATCTCGTTTACGCATTTTTGGTTGTGCTATGCAAGTCCCTATTGCACCTCCTCAACGGACCAAAATAGAACCTCAACATCGTTTGGGGATATATGTTGGTTTTAATTCACCTTCAATTATAAGATATTTTGAACCATTGGCAAATGATATTTTTACTACCCGTTTTTTAGATTGTCATTTTAATGAGACAACATTCCTACCATTAGGGGGAGAAAAAATTTCTCATAATGAGAAACATGAGAAAATGACACTATTGAAAAGAAAAATGAATTTTCATGGAATGTGACAACGATATCTCATTTAGACCCTCGTACCACTCAATGTGAAAATGAAGTACGAAGAATAGTCAATATTCAGATGATTGCAAATAAGTTGCTAGATGCATTTACAAATTTTGCCAGAGTAATAAAATCATATATTCTAGTTGCCAATGCACCAGTTAAAATAATTATTTCTGTAGAACAATGTAATCAGAACGCAGCAAATGAATCATCTACTGCACGCCAGAAGCGTAGTAGACCAATTGACTCAAAAGATAATATTTCTCGAAAACAGAGAATGAAAAATCCTGATTCTGTTGAAAATAATACTCAAGCTACAAAATCCACATTCTCCAAAAAATCAACTCTAGAAAAGTCACCAGTCTCTAAGGAGAATGAACCCCAAAAGAGGCATAAACACTTGATGAACTACAAAATTCTAAAAATCAAGAAATTTCAATGAATTGTGTAGAAGGTGTGTGGAATCGTAATGAAATAATCATCGATGATATATTTTCATATACAATAGCTTTTAAAGTTATGAATGATGATTATGAACCATATATTGTTGATGAATGTAGACAAAGACACAATTGGCCTAAATGGAAAGATGTAATTCAAGCAGAATTAAGTTCTTTAGCCAAACGTAAAGCCTTTGAACTTGTAGTCCAAAAACCTAAAAATGTCAAACCTGTTGGATACAAATGGGTATTTGTACGGAAACGTAATGAAAAAAATGAGATTATAAGATATAAAGTAAGGTTTGTTGCGCAAGGTTTCTCACAGAGACCAGGAATTGATTATGATGAAACGTATTCACCTGTGATGGATACAATTACTTTTAGATTTTCAATAAGTTTAGCTAACGCGATCCAATTTAGATTTTCTCTATACTAGTGTCTGGTAGGTCTCGCCTAGCACTCCAACGGACTACCCTTAAGCCCTACTAGTCTGCTAAAGGAATCCGTAGAGCGAACCCTGAAAACTTGTCAATTTACTTTTGCTTTTAAACTAATTTGATCTCATGGTTTGAAGTTAGTTGGGTTGATTCATTACATATCAAATTTTCATTTCATTTAAAGTCATAAAAGTGATCATTTTATTTTCAAAATCTAAATTTATTTTAACGGAAATCCGGCAGCATAACGACTGCATTTATAAGGTTTTAAAATTTCCTTACAAAGAAAATACACTCCCAATTGATTTAAATCACAACCCAACTTCATGATCTCCGCAAACAAGCTTAACCACAATTATTCAATCACTTTCATAAAATAAAACACAATTGATGATTAACGTTTTTCATATCATAAGAAACTTTACAAAAATATTTACATCACAAAATATTGTAGTACAAGTTCTTTAAATGGGTGTCATCACAAAAGATGCAAAATGATGCATAAATCGTTAGGTTTCTAATTTTTACAAAATGCGACATGATATTACGCGTTGCATCCGTCGAGTGCACCCACCAATTTTTGACGACGAGGCTCCATTAATGAGATCACCTACGATAGTACCGGACGACTAAAACCTGTGGAGGTTTTATACAATATAACACAGAAATATGTAAACTCAATACAATTTAAGCAATTTAACAATTGTTAACGAAATAACCACAAACTCAGTTAAGTATATGTAAAACATCACAAAATTATTTTCTTTTTAAAGGCGCCATTCGTACCCCTAATTGCTATGTCACGTGACGATTTTCAATTGACACCAACCGTGACGCTACTGAGACTCCTCGGTAACTACGTGCGAAATTCTCTGCATTATAAATCGTAGTACAAAATAATGTATGAATCTAAGCAACTACGTGCGGAATTTCTGCATCGCAAGCGTAGTGCTATAAAAGCTCTATATCTTAGCGATTACGTATGGAATTTTCTACATCGTAAGCGTAACGCTAAATAATCTGTAAATCTTAACAACTACGAGCGAAATTTTCTGCATCGCCATGTAGTGCTAGATAGCGTATAAAGCTGAGAGTGTATGCATGGCCTTTGAAAATATTTTTCTGCTAAGTGCAACAAGCACATATTTGTTCTTTCTTTCAATTTTTAGATTAAAACTTTCAAACTCAAATCTCTTAAAAACTACTTTGTTTTTCAATTTCATTGAAATGCTTACATATAGTTTCATAAATCAAAGTAGGAATCTTGTATAAAAATAAATCAAGGACAAACTTTTTAACAACAATAAACATACAATTCACAATATAAACATTGTAACGCAAGTGCATAGTACTTACCTTGATCCTAAGCTTGCTGAATAGCTTTAATGGTCTTTTCTCGCTCCACTTGCTTGTGCTTCACCTACACATCATATTCTCACTCAAAATATGCTACAAATAACTACTCAAAGCTATACATAAAGCTTTCAATGCAACTAATACATTACAATACCCTTTGGACTACAACTTTCTCAAGTTAGTTCTAACTTAACCAGGGCTTTAAAATTCTGATTTCCTTCCACCAACCTCACTAATTGTCACCTAGGAACACCCCTATACACTCGAAATAATTTTCTGAAGCTCGAAACGAAAAATGCCCGATTTAGACCCCTTTGTCTGAATGCATGCTAGGGAGCAATCCTTAGGTTTTTTTAATTCCATTTTTGCTCCAATCATCTCCCTATCTCTCATTTAGGTCAGCCCTAAAGCGAATTTGGAAAGAAATGACCACCGGGTGGAGGTTTCTAGTTAAAAACTCCTATTTTTCACTACTTTTTCATGTTAACTTTTACCACATTCATATTCTAAACTCAATTCTCTTTTCATTAATGTTCTTAGACTCATACATATTCAATTAGGATCATACATGCCATAAAAATGCAAAGAGGGAGTGGCATTGCTTGGTAATCACCAATGCCCTTCATCTAACTTAACTAACATATTAAACTATCTCTTATCTTTTTTCAATTCTAATACTTCCATGAGATTCTCTAACATCTAACTTGCATAAATTCAGCTCATTTAGATTGATACTCAATGGAATCACATATCCCTCTTGGTGGCCGAATTTACACATGCACACATATCACTTATTTCTTTCATTTTTCAAGATGTTTACTTGTTCATTCTCTTAAGCATTTTGTCAAATATATTAACTACAACTCAATTCATTTTAGATATAATTGAATCAATTTCTAGGGTTTCATCCACATAAACCCTAACTCTCACATCTTATATGAATCTTTTTTAATCAAGTTTCCTTTTCACTCAATTTGAATTCTAACTTGATTTACATGAAAACCCACATCAATTATGCATCAAAAACCAACCCAATTACCAACATATACATACTAACCAACTAACTTCATACTTGAGAAAAATCATGCAAACTCACCTAGATTTTGCTTTAATCTTGCTCTTCTAGCTTGATTAAGCCTAAAATCTTGTTTTAGATCTTCAAATTGGTTTGAAAAATGGTTGATTATCCTTTTTCTTTGGCCGACCCTTGTCTCCCTCTCTATCAAATTTTTGCTTCAACATTTGCTAAGTGTCATGACTAACACACTTATATATATAGACATCACTTATATAATTTTAGAGTTTGTCACTTAATTACATGTCATGCCACTACTTAAATTTAATTAAAATATCCTCCATTTTTGTATAAATCCCATGACATCCTATTAACTTTTATAAATTTTCATAATTCCCACAACTAATTTAGTCTAACCACTTATATATATATATATATATATATATATAAAACTCTAAATAGAAAAAATGACCATTTTGCCCATTTTCAATTTTTTTTGCCTTACCATTAGGTTAAATCAACTTCTATAGTTTCTACTAACACCATAATCTTACTTATAATGGAATTATTTATGAACTTTAGCATTTTCACCCCATAATCTATCTTCTAATACTAGGAAGTTCAAATAGTAAGAATAGGGGCTTACATTAGCAGTCTCAAAAGGGCTCAAAATGCGTCTTATGGATGTAGTGATAGCATATTTATATGGGTCACTTGATATTGATATCTATATGAAAATTCCGGACAGATTTAAATGCTCGAAGCATACAAATAAAAAACCAACAATGTGTATTCAATTAAATTGCAACAATCTTTATATGGATTAAAAAAATCTGGGTAAATATGGTATAATCGTCTTGGCAAATACCTGACAAATGAAGAATATATTAATAATCCTATATGCCCATGCGTAATCATAAAGAAAATAGAATTTGGATTTACCATTGTCGCAGTTTATGTTAATGACATGAATTTAATCAGAACAGCTGAAGAGCTTTGAAAGCTGCCGACTATTTAAAAAGATAATTTGAGATAAACAAAATATTGTCTTGACCTGAAAATCGAGCACAAATTACACGAAGTACTTATCCATCAATTAACATATATTGAAAAAAATCCTAAAATGGTTAAATATGGATAAAGCTCACCCTTTGAGTATCCCTATGATTGTTCGATTTCTTGATCCTAAAAAGGATCAATTTCGACCTAAAAAAGATGATGAACAAAAGCTTGGTCCATAAGTACCATATCTAAGTGCAATTGGTGCTTTATTATATTTAGCACAATGTATTAGACCTGATATTGCTTTTTTAGTAAATCTATTAGCCAGGTTCAGCTCTGTACCAACATAACGTCATTAGAATGGGGTCAAACATATTTTTCATTATCTTCGTGGAACAGCAGATTTGAAATTATTCTATTCAAAATCCGCTAGTGGTACAGGTTTAATTGGTTAGGCGGATGTTGGATATCTTTCAGATCCTCACAAAACTCGTTCACAAACTAGATATATTTTTACTTATAATGATATTACAATTTCATGGCATTCCACAAAACAGACTTTTGTTGCCACATCCTCTAACCATTATGAAATCCTTGCACTTCATAAAGCAAGCAGAGAATATATATGGTTGAGATCTGTCATCCATCATATCCAAAATATATATGAACTACCTACTACATCAAATTCCCTAACAATCATATATGAGGATAATGCTGCATGCATTACTCAAATCAGATGAGGATACATCAAGGGAAACAAACTAAACATATATCACCAAAGTTCTTTTATACTCATAAGCTCCAACAAAGCCAACAGATTGATGTTAAGCAAGTTCGCTCTATGGATAATCTTGCAAATTTATTCACTAAAACATTACCAATATCAACGTTCGAGAAATTGGCTTATGGTATTGGAATGCATCGATTGTGTAAGCTACATAATTAATTAATCTGAGGGAGTATAATTTTATATATATATATATATATGCATTGTACTCTTTTTCTCTTAATCAGATTTTATCTTATTGAGTTTTACTGGTAAGATTTTTAATGAGGCAGTATTTAAATAAATCCAACACACTAAGATCTAGCAGATCTTATTTCTTTGCATGGTTTTGTCTTACCAAGTTCTCTTTGACAAAATCTAAGTGTTGATGAAAAGGTGAAAGCCTAAGGGGGAGTGTTGTGAATATAATATTTCACTAAAGAAGACAATTCCAGATTTGATTTGTCAAGATTATCAAGTTTATGTGATGATTAATTAGCCAAGTTGCCAAATCAATACTTGCAAATTGTATTAGCATTTTATTAAGTTTTATTGTATTAGAAAATTTTGATTGGTTGATGAAAACCAACATTTTGCCTATAAATAGGCATTTACCATATGTAAAATTTATCCTCTTTTTATAAGTAAAATCTAATCTCTCTACACTCCTCCATAACTTCTCTCTTTACATAGTCTCTTCCTTCTCTATATCTCTAAATTTCTCTATATAGTACTTATCACTTGTTTGTTTCAATTCTAAAGTTTACAACATTTTCCTGATTTTTATTTTTTTTTCAAAACCTTTGCCATACTTCTTTTTGCTACTCAAACTATCAAACAACCCATAAGGTAAGCAAAGGTATTAGTCTATTTTGCAAATATTTTTCAATCCAATATCCAACAATACATTGCAAAACACCACCACCACCAACAATAATAATAGTAATAATAGTAAGATAAACAAAGAACTATACAAAAATAGATAATCATAAAATATTATAACTCAATAATAGTGAATATAAAAATATTACTTTACCTCAAAAGTGAACAAATTTTCGAATTTCCATTTTTCTTCATTTCAGATTGTTAATGAAATTTAAAATTTTTAATTAGTAAAAACAAAAAAAATATAATCATAATAATAATTTAAAGTTATACTTTTGCTTTAGCCATCAAATTTGTGAAAGAGAAATGCAATGTAGGGCTTGAAAATGATAGAGTAAGTTTATATATGGGTGAAATATATTAATTTTGGGTTTCATATGTTTGTATTTATGTATATTTTTTTAAAGAAATCAAAACAATAAAAATGAGTATCACAATTGATAAACTCAATGATAAAGCCAAATCTTAATACCCTACAACACAAGTTTGAAACTGGTAGCTGACACCATTGCATTTCTTTTTTTTTGTTTTTTGGTAAAAAAAAGAAAGCGAAACAAGAAATGCTACGATTGGTAAAAAAAACAAAAAAAAAAAAAAAAACCAAAAAACAAAAAGCGAAACAAGAAATGCCATGATTGCTGGGAACTAACTTGGAACTGAAAAGCGGACACCATCACCTTTTTTTTGGAAAAATTTTAATTCAGTCCCTACTGTTTAGCAAAATATTACATTTTTATAAACATTTGTATTTTGAATTCTCGTTATCCCTAATATTTTGAAAATGTATCAATTTAGTCTTTTTATTAGTCAAATGTTAGTCAACCTTACTAAGGAGAGAGCTGGTTTGATTATTTTAACTTGAATATTGTTAACGTCGGAAAATGGTTCCTTAGTCAACGAGGTTATTTTTGGGCCCAAGTTGCAGTTTCGGGTAGTAGATGTGGATGTATGCAAAGCAATAAGAACGAGAAGAAGAGATCAGAGGCGAGGAGCAGAAAGACAAGAAGATTTTAGAGTGGTTCGGCCCAAAGAGATGCTTACGTCCACTGTTCACACTCTCACTATTTCGGCAGAATAACAGCACTCAGAAGATCCTCCTTTTACAATGAAAATCATCCCCTTTTTATAAAGAAAGGGGATGTGCTACAGTAAAATAGTATAAGACAAAAGCATACAGTAGACTACAGTTATAATGATGGACCGCATTTAATGCACCAGAACTTTAATTAATGCGGCTGACAGTGCATTAAATGAGGCCGAAAATACATTTAATGCGGTCGAATCCATCGCTTCTGAGGTCTACCCAAGAGAGATTTCAGGTGACAGATCTGCACAAGTCATGATAGGCTACCGAAATCTTGATCATAGCTTCTGGTTGGCATAGCGTGTATGGCACGTTTTGGAGCTATATTCTGTATGACACCTTTGACTTCCGTTGGCTCGTGATTCTGAGGAGTATGGTGGAGATGGACTTTCCAGCATTTCCAGCAGATAAAATACCGAGTCAGTTAAGAGAACAGATGAGCTTCTGATGAACCGAACACCTGGGGAGTTACGAAGACAGATTATGAGTCAAAATCCCTACGATTGGTTATGATAATAAGCGGGCAATCTCGTAAGTGAGCAGGTATAGGAGCACGCCCAGAAATCGTCGATCAACCAGGCAGATAATCTTGAGTGAACGGGACTGATGAACAGATGTGGAGAATAGAGGCGGCGGTCAGCCCAAACGATCAGAATCAGCGGACAGCCTGACAGATATAATCAGCGGTCACAAACAACAGACAGAATCAGTGTCAGCGGTCAAGATCAGCGCCAGTAGTTAGGATCAGCACCATCGGACAGGATCAGCACCAGCGGTCAGGATCAGCGCCACCGGATAGGATCAGCGATCACGGCTAGCGGTCAAGCTGAGCGATCAAGAATGGGCTCCTTGCCGGGAAGGTGGACTGTAAGAATGGTGGATTATTGAACCTTTAGGCCATTGGGCCTGCACTATAGATCTTTCTGAGCCCGATTAGTCTGATCGCTAAATTACTCATAACATTAAGCCTTCTAACTCTTAGTGCTTTATAGAGGACCAGGAGCTAGAAATTCTTAGGCGAACAGATGAGGTAGGAACAGTTACAATACCTTTTAAATTTCGCTTTATTGCCAGGCCACGTAGAGCTTCCCTAGACAACGGTTACAAGTCATACCATGCGCCTTGCACATTTAATGCATGTCTCTCAACTAACATGCTGCATGATGACAAAATCCCGGGAATCGCGCCATATCGTCAAATTAGGGGCGGTTATACAGCTGTCTTGATCTAACAGCTGGGGCTTGAATACTTTCAAAGGAAGGCGACGCTCTATTTTCTACATCTTCTAGCATTTTCAAAAATCAGAGACTCCCTCGCTCTTCGTCTCTTCTTTGATTTCACACTTTCGTTCGCTGACCCTTGATCAGAACCACCGGTTAGCTCTGCACCCAAGGTAAAATTTCTTCTCTTTCCACCTCCATCGTTTTTGTTACCATCGTTTTTCATTTTTGCATGACGTTTTTCTAAGAATCTGGACCGAAGTGGATGGAGTGTCTCCATACTGTCTCTGGTCCAGACGGGCCTGGAATGCATGTGAAATAATTTTACCTACTTCTCCCCCCCTTTTTCCTCCTTCAAGCTAAGTGGAACTTTGTCAAATGAGGCCTTTATCTCCCCCTTTTTGGCTTCCTCGGCTCACGGCTTGACGTTTAGGCACAGTAGACTTAGGTTTTCTTTGTTTCTTGGGTCTGGTTGGCTGTCAGTGGCCTAATTAGCTACTTCTTTTGTAGATGTCAAGTCTTGGACGTTGATATCAGCGAGTCATGTCTAGTGAAGAGGGCTCTGAGGAGGGTTCTTTTCAACAAGACAGAGATTCTTCGAGCGTAACCTTCCAGGGCAGCGAGGGTGTGCCAAGTTCTTATGGGCTAGAGGAAACTTTTGCCAGACAAACTTTTTACCAACACGACTCTCATCTCACCCTTAAGGAGTTAAAGATTATAGCTGAGGCCTACCATTTTCCTTACGGCTATCGTGTCATGGTCTTCGCTCATCGTGACCATGCGACTGATCCTCCTGATGGGTTCATAGCGATCAGCCGTCAACATGTGAACTCAGGGTTTAGGTTTCCAGTCCTCCAATATTTGATCGACCTGTTAAATGATTTAGAAGTAGCTCCTTTCCAGCTCACACCGAGTTCTTATGCCCAAATAACTACCCTGACCTACATCTTTCTCAAAAACGGCCTTCCGCCATCGACCTCGATCATAATCCAAAGCTTTTTCTTTTTCAAGTCTACTACTAGCGCTCAGGCCACAAAACGGGATGGTATTTACTATATGACCGCTCGTAATTTGCCTTACAAGGCGCTTCTGTCACAGAAGGTTGGCAAGTCAAACGTAGGGGATTATAAATCCCGTTGGTTTTATGCGTCCTGCCTATCTTTGTTGAAACTTGCCAACTTTGACTTTAATTCTAATCCTGGTGAGCATGTCTTTGCTCACTGCCTGTGCATATACGTACACATCATCATGCCCTATTATTACTGACATTTTCTCCCCTTGTGTGCAACTTTTATCAAGGGCTCGATCAATCTTTCAGACGAGGAGACAAAGGACACTCGAGAGGTTTTCAAAGATGAAGGATCCCGAGGACGATTATTTCCCAACGAACTCTCTCCTGGGGAAATACGGGCTCGTGCTTAGAGCTAAGACTAAGCCTCTGAGATTGGCTTTGGACGTTGAGATACGAAAGGGTCGGGAGGTTCAATATGTTTTTGCAGGACCCGATGAAGGTACTTTCGCCCCAACCCCGAAAAAGCCCAGAACTATGGTGAACCTTGATATGTATTCTCCTTTGCCTTTACCAGCAATTAAGACAGGAGAGCCTGAAGTAGAGATAACGGGTTCAAAGGAGCCCCCAACGCAGGCAGCAGATCCATCCGTTACAGTGACCGCCCTTTCTGCCAAAAAACCGGCAATGAAGTATAAGACAGTGGGGAGGAAGATCGTGAAGAACATACCCCCGCCAAAGGACGCTACTAGGAAAAGGATCTCAATTTCTGAAGGTGAGCCAACTAGACCCTCAAGGGCAGAAGATAAGGGAGAGGAGGCCACGGAACCTCCTGCCAAACGTCTGAGGTTCAAGGGCAAGGGCAAAGTGCCCATGACAGAGGGGCTGTTGAGGGATAGGCCCAGGAGGCTGACGTAGGGAAATACTTTAGTGACCTGTTAGATCAACTACCAGAATTATTGGGATCCGACAAGCCAAACGTCTATCAGGAGCATGTTCGCGGCAACCAGCTGATCACCTATGCTGCTCGCTACAATGTGCTGGTAGACCTTGTTCTTTACCTCATAGTTATGCATCATGTTCATGCCCATCACTAATATCTTTTCTTTTTAGGCTTTGCTGGCTATGATGAAAATGCGTCGGGATTTTCCCAACTTGGCGGAAGAGAAAGCCTCATTTGAGGAGGCGAATAGGAAACTGGAGGCGGAGAACAAGAAGTTCAAAAAGCAGTCTGATACTGCCAAGAAGACTATCCGCGAGCTCGAGTAGAAACTCAAGGATGCGGAGGGGTCTCTGGAGAACGAGAAAAAACTTCGACAACTCACTGCCTCCTCACTCAAAGAGGCCACTGAAAACGTAGACAAGGTCACTCACGAGGCTATTCTTCAGAAGAGACGGGCTGATGACGTTGAGAAAAAGACCGAGTCGGTGTTGCAGGATTTATTCATGGTGAGGGATCATCTTGCTCGTGCAAGGGAGATGCTCCGCCAGTCGGAGGTTCGGGCCATACAAGCTCGTAAAGAAGCAACTGATAAGACGAGCAGCAAGTTCCTATACACCTTGTGGAAGTATCACCCTGAGCTGGATTTCTCATTCTTCGGGAAGGAAGCGATGGAGGAGGTGAAGAAGTATGCGGTCAGTGCTGCCAGAGACGCCCAGATAAAGGCCGCACAAGCTGTCCAGAAGGAGATAATTCCTGCAGCTTGAAAGAAAAGTTCTGAGTCTTCGTCTGCTCAAACTGGTGCCCCATCAGCTTAGGGTAGCCCTTCTTCAGCTCCTTAAGAATCTGCACCGAGCGGGGACAAGGATCGTCCTCGCAAGGAGCCCCCATTAGGAAGGATCCAAAGGATGTCCCTGCCAGTCCTTCCAAGGCTTCTTAGGATAGATAAATTTAACATTTATCTTTGTTGCCGATAAGGCTTATCTTTGAACATCGATACTATAGATACCATTTTCGTTTAATTCCATAATGCTTCATAATTATTTATTTTACTTTTGTCTTTGTGGGATCCCTGTTGACTTGCGGTACTACTTCCTTAGGAGAGGTGGAGCGAGGAAAAGAACTCTCTAGGTTGCGAATGCACCTTGAGATTTTCCAATGGGTAATCTTTAATATGAAACGTAATCTAGGAAGTAGGAAGGAACCTCAACGGGCGAATCAATAATTTAAACCCCATGGCTGATCAGGAAACAACAGACTAATTGGCTTTCTTACAGAAATTACCTAATTGATAAATAGGCACACCTGTCTTATGTTATCGTGCAACAGCGACACATTCAATACATTTAATATAAGGCAATATAGATAGTGACATGTGAGTTGAGAAAAGGAAACACCAGATGATGAGCATATGGGGCTGTTCGCGTATTTTTCTGACCGCTGCTGGAATTGATAAGGGGTTGTGCTCGAAAGGTAGGGACCCGAGCATATACAGTCGACTGTGCTCACAATGTTAAACCTGAGCATTTACAGCGAACTGCACTCACAGGGTCGATACCTGAGCTATACAACCTGTTGAGTTTTTCAAGCTGCGCTCACAAGGTCGGAACCTGAGCATTTACAGCATAATGAACCTCTCCAGCTGCGCTCACAAGATTAAACCTGAGCATTTACAGTAAGAGTTGTGGAGGTTGGAACCTCAGCTACGCTCACAAGGCTAAGGCCTTAGCATTTACAGTGGGATGAATTTCTCCCGCTGTGCTCACAAGGTCAGAACCTGAGCATTTACAGCGGGGTTGTGTCGAGCATTTGGTCTTCAGCTGCACTCACAAGGCCAAAGCTTGAGCATTTACAGCGGGATGAATTTCTCCAGCTGCGCTCACAAGGTCGGAACCTGAGCATTTACAGTAGGAGTTATGCTGATTTGATGATCAAGTTTCTCATTTTGGTTCACGTGCAAAAGTGCGGGGGAGGCCAACCATTGAGCGGCGATTAGGTGCACAGGCTCATGGCCGTTTTAGCCCTTCTTGCCTTGTAGGGCAAGCACATGTTTGAGCTTTAAGTTGGCTCTTTGCCTTTCACGGTCGGGTACCTCACACACAGGAACACACATGAGCATTTTGTGTCAATGGTATTTCATAATAATAGATAAATAGCTTTCATTATGTCTGTATATCATTTGCTTTACATAGGCAACAGAGTAGTAATAAAAATACAATGATTATGTGTAATAGGGCCTAAGATGAATGGCGTTCCATGCCCTTAGAAGCATTGCCCCGCGCATGTCTGCCAGATGGTAGGCTCCATTCTTCAAGTCTTCATGGATCATGTATGACCCTTTCCAGTTAGGTCCTAACACTCCTTCACCGGTTTTACGAGCGCCAGGAAGGACTTCTCAGAGTACAAGATTACCTAATTTGAATTGGCGTACCCGGACTCTCTTGTTATAGTGCCTTGCTATCCTCTGTTGGTAGACGGCTGCCCTGAGACGAGCAGCTTCCCTCGATTCTTCAAGTAAGTCTGAGTTAGCGGCCAAGAGTTGGTCGTTGTCTTCAGGGTTGAAGTTTTCCCTTCGATGACTGAAGACCTCAAATTCTGCAGGAATCATGGCTTCGGATCCATAGACCATTGAGAAATGAGTCTCCCATATGGTGCTACAGACGGTTGTGCGGTAGGCCTACAACATTTTCTGCAACTCATCTACCCATGCTTTTTTTTTTAGCTTCAAGCTTGGTCTTCAAGATCTGCTTAATGATTTTGTTGATTGCCTCCACCTGACTGTTAGCTTGAGAGTGGTCTACTGTTGAGAAGCTCTTGACGATACCGAGGCCACTACAGAACTCCTAAAATTGTTCGCTGGTAAATTGGGTTCCATTGTCCGTCACAAGTTGCTGGGGGATACCAAACCTGCAGATGATGTTGTCCCATACGAATTTTTCAACCTTTGCTCTTTTGGAGATCTCTGCCAGCTCTTTTGCTTTTGCCCATTTTGTGAAATAATCAACTGCTACGATGACGTATTTGCACCTTGCTTGTCCTATTGGGAGAAGCTCGATCAGGTCTATGCCCTAAATGGCGAAGAGCCATGGGCTAATCATCTATCGGAGATAGGCTGGCGGTGCTCTAGGAACTTTAGAAAATCTCTGGCATTTATCACATTTCCTCATTAGGTCTATTGCATCCTGCTTCATAGTTGGCCAGTAGAATCCCTGTCTGAGCGCCTTTTGGGCCAAGGAGAGTCCCCCAGCTTGGTTGCCGTAATGCCCCTCATGAATGTCCTTCATCAATGCAGTGCACTCCGCCTCATCAACACACCTGAGCAATGGGGCTGAGAGACCCCTTTTATAAAGAAATTCACCGTAAATGTAGTACCTTGCTGCCTTTATATGCAGGCGGGGAGCCTCCGTCTTGTCTTCTGGCAGCTTTCCTTCTTGTAAGTAATCGACCAGCTGGTTCATTCATGAATTTACCACCACTGTCAAAGTCATCACTTCTACGCCAAGTTCGGTACTTAGTTTTGGTAGGAACTCCACAGGTATATTTTCGGTGCAATTTGTGTCCTCAACGGTCACTAAGCGGGCCAATGCATCTGCATGGGAGTTCTGGGCTCGCAAAATCTGGTTCAACTCGAATTTTTCGAAAGCCCTTAGTAACTCTTGGACCTTCTGCAAATAGATTGTCATTTTCGATCCCCTGGCTTGGTATTCACCCTTTATTTGACAAACCACCAATTACGAGTCACTGAATACCCTAAGTCGCTCAACCTGTATCTTCTTGGCTAGGCGAAGCCCTGCTAACAGTGCCCCATATTCCGCCTCATTATTAGTCACTCTGAAACCAAATTTGAGGGCATAGAGGAACTTACCCCCATCCGAGTTGATCAACAGAATTTCAGCCTCTATACTCCTTTCGCAGGAGGATCCATCCACGAACAGCTCCCAGTATAGACCTTCAGAGGGTTCAACCCGGTTGTCCACAGGTTTGGTGAACTCAACAATGAAATCTGCTAGCACTTGCCCCTTGATCGCTGGTCTTGGCTTGAATTCAATGTTGAATTGAGCGATTTTAATGGCCCATTTGATGAGTCGACCTGAGGTGTCTAGTTTTTGAAGGATTTACTTTAGAGGATATTTCGTCAAGACTTTAATCTTGTGCACTTGGAAGTAAGGACGCAGCTTTCTGGACGCCATCACCAGACAGTAAACGAGCAGCTCCATTAGGGTATATCTAGTCTCAGCTTCCACTAGCTTCTTGCTCACATAATAGACCGAGACCTGTGCTCCATTTCCTTCTTCTCTTGTCAGAGCTGCGCTCAGGGTGTGCTGGGATACCCCTAAGTAGACTGTCAGAGTTTCCCCTTCCTTTGGCTTGGTCAGCAATGGGGCTCGCCCCATATACTCTTTCAGTTGTATGAACGTAGCTTCACAATCATCTGTCCACTTGAAGTTCTTAGCCTTCTTCAACACCTCAAAAAATGGGATGCATTTGTCGGAGGCTTTAGACACATATCTGTTCAAGGATGCTATCTAGCCATTCAAACTTTGAATCTCCTTTACACTGGTTGGTGACCTCATGTTTAGCAGAGCTTGGATCTTCTTTGGGTTGGCTTCAATTCCCCTGTTATTCATAATAAAACCTAGAAATTTACCTGAGGAGACCCCAAAAGCACATTTGAGAGGATTGAGCTTCATTTGGTACTTCTTCAAGATTTGAAACATCCTCTCAAGATCACGAACATAGTCAACAGCCTGCTCAGATTTGATGAGCATGTCATCCACATATACCTCTATGGTTTTCCCAATCAGATCCTCAAACATTCTGTTCACCAACCTCTGATAAATGGTCCCTGTATTTTTTAGTCTGAAAGGCATTACCTTTGAGTAGTATAATCTCCTGTCGGTCGTGAAAGATGTGCACTCTTCTTCCTTAAGGTCCATAGGAATCTGATTAAAGCCCGAGTAGGCGTCCATGAAGCTAAGGAGTTCATGCCCTGTCGTTGCGTCCACCAGCTGATCAATCCTGGGCAGGAGGAAGCTATCTTTTGGACAAGCTTTGTTCAGGTCCGTGAAGTCTATGTACGTCCTCAATTTCCCGTTTTTCTTTTTCACCAATACGGTAACTAGCTACCCAGGTTGGGTATTGGACTTCCCGGATGAATTTATTGGCTAGAAGCTTGTCCACCTCTTCCTTCAAGGCTTCATAACGCTCCCGGTTCATTTGCCTCCTTTTCTGACAGACTGGCCGATAGTGGGGATCAACGTTCAACTTATGGGTCATTACGTTAGGATCAATCCCCACCATGTCCCCATGATTTCAGGCAAACACATCTGAATTCGTTTTGAGGCAGCTTGTTAATTGGGCCTTTACCTCCGGAGCCAAGTTTCTACCCAGCTTGAGACACCTTGTCGCATCTGCTTCACTAACCCGGATGTCTTCAAGCTCTTCCACTGGGCCTGTGTTCTGATACACGTCGAACTCTCTGGGATCCAAGTCATGACCGATCCCTGAAGAGGCGATTATTTGTAGCTCACGCTCCGGGACCACATCCGTTTTCTTCCTTTGAACTCCTCTCTTGATCATGTCTATGTAGAGGCGACAAGCTAGAGATTGCTTGCCCCACACACACCCCACCCTATTGGGAGTTGAAAACTTCACTGTAAGAGCTTTGGTGGAGGTGACCATGTCGAGGTCATTCATAGCAGGTCTTCATAGTACCACATTATATGCAGAGGGGGAATCGATAATGAGGAAGTCTGCTAACATTATAGACTGATGGGCGGCATCATCGAGGGTCAGAGGCAACCTGATCTGTCCGGTAGGGACGACTGAGTCCCCAGTGAATCCATATAGAGGTTCGAGGGATGGTTTGAGCTGTTGGTCACCAATCCCCATCTGATCGTAGCAATCTTTGTACATTACGTTCATTGAACTTTCTATGTCAACTATGATCCTCTTAACCATTGAGTTGCCAATTCGCGCCCGAATTACCAAAGCATCATTGTGGGGGAGGCGGACATCCCAGACATCTTCATCTGTGAACACAATGTCCTCCGACACTCTTTTGGCTTTCTTTGCAGGTCCCCCTGACTCCCTCTGTCCTACAGGCTGAGCTCGTCTTGCCTCGCGCACAAATTGCTCCTAGGACCTGTTGGACTCTCCCACTTTCGAGGGCCCCCCGTGGATGGTATGGATGATTCTAACAGAAGGTCCTGGGACAGAGTCTGGTTCCCGCTGATTTTGGATTGGCGGGTCTTGTGAATGCTGGCGGGGGCACTGTTGTTGGGATGGTCGCCTTGGGGGTCTCACAACATAATCCCTAAGACGACCATTTCTGATCATCTCTTCAATTGCGTCTTTGAGCGCCCAGCAGCCTGAAGTGTTGTGCCCTACTTCATTGTGATAGGCACAGAACTTACTTCTATCTTTTCGCCCTTCAGAAGCCAGAATGGGGGCTAGTCGTCCGAAATTTTCTCTGCTCTTCTCAGTCGCGTAAATCCTGTCATGGCTATTAGACAGGGCATTATATGTATTATACCGACCTTGATATTGTGGCCGCTCTCGCCCTCGACTACTCCCCAGCGCATGCCAGCCTCTGGCATTCTTGGCAACCTGATGGCTTTCCCTTCGTCCCCCAGGATTACTTCCTCCATTGCTTCTTTTTCTTTCATAACTGGAGCTGCCAGCCTCATCTTTTTGGGAACTAGCTTTCCTAGGATTGGTCCTCCCACCGGATTTCTTTCTCCGCTCGCTCATAGAATTCTCCTAGATCCTTCATAGGGGATTTGTAGATACTCTTATATAGCTTCCCGTCCTTTCTCAAGCCCGACGAGATAGTTGATAATACCCCTTCATCTATAGGGTTCTCCACATTTGTTACTTCATGCCTGAACCTATTAATATAATCTTTTAGCGACTCACCAGGACGCTGACAAACGGTGGCAATGTGGCAGGGTGGCACAAGCCGTCTTTTCAATGCCTTGTATTGGTTTAAGAACTTCTGTTGACATTTTTTCCAGTTGTTAATGCTACGGAGGGGAAGGTTCCTGAACCATGTCCACGGGATGTCTCCGAGTGTAGCCGAGAATACACGATATTTCATGAGCGGACTCGTCGTTTGGAGGTCCATATGAATGTTAAAAGCGTCCAGATGGTCGTAGGGTTTCGAGTTCCCTTTATATTGGGAAATGTTGGAAACTTTGAATCTCGACGGGAGCAGTTCCAGTTTGATTTCTGAAGTAAATGGGGTTCTTTCTCCTGTCTGGCCCCTTTGTTCCTACACTCTGGGCCACGCCTCAAGCTGTCGGACCCTCTAGAGGAGTTCTGCAACTAATGCATCCCGTGTCTCAGTTCCTCTGACAACAGACTGTTTGTCCCTCCTGCTTGGGGATCGGTTATCTCTAGCCCCTAACACTCCTGTATTAGGCCTTGGTCCCATTCTGTCTCCGCAAACCGGGATTTGATCGTGGTCGCGACTAGCTTGCTCTGGTCAATGTTCATTGCGGACCCTAGGAAACCGGGCACTGGAATGCAGGCTGGAGGAATGAACCGACCCTTCTTGTTATAATTCTCTAGCGTCCCTCCTGTTCGCGTCAGGGTCTTCTGCACGCCTCCCTCGGGGAATGTCTCTTCCTGGAATGGCTTGGGGGGGAGGGGTCCCGAGGAGGTTGAGCTTGAGTCCGGATTAGGGTCTTCATTTCACCAACCAACTCGGCTACCGTATTCTCCAACATTTCATGTCGTCGTTGCAGTTCCTGTATGGCGTCCCCCCTACAGTGTTAGACACGGGTTGGCGAGTGGGATGAGGTGGTATACCTTGAGCGTCTCTTGCCACAGGCACGCTAGATGTCCCCACATCGACATCGGGTATCCCTCCGGTGGATATAGCATGTCGTTGCTGATCTGAAGCTTTCTGACGGTTTTCTGTTGTGTTGAAGTCCCTAGGAATCCTCCCTCTGACCATAGTGAGTAAAGAATGAGCTTTGAAAGCTAAGAAGTAAGAAAAGGAGACGAAACTGAAGATGAGCCCTTCCTCTAGCGTCAAAAATGTTAACGTCGAAAAATGGTTCCTTAGTCAACGAGGTTATTTTCTGGCCCAAGCTGCAGTTTCGGGTAGTAGATATGGATGCATGCAAAGCAATAGGAACGAGAAGAAAATATCAGAGGCGAGGAGCAGAAAGACAAGAAGATTTTAGAGTGGTTCAGTCTAAAGAGATGCTTACGTTCACTGTTCACTCTCTCACTATTTCGACATAATAATAGCACTCAGAAGATCCCCCATTTATAATGAAAATCATCCCCCTTTTATAGAGAAAGGGGATGTGCTACAGTAAAATAGAATAAGACAAAAGCGTATAGTAGACTACAGTTACAATGATGAACGGCATTTAATGCGCTGAAACTTCAATTAATGCGGTTGACAGTATATTAAATGCGGTCGAAAATACATTTAATGAGATCGAATCCGTTGCTTCTAAGGTCTACCCAAGAGAGATTTCGGGTGACTGATCTGCACAAGTCATGATAGGCTACCAAAATCTTGATCATAGCTTCTGGTTGGCATAGCGTGCATGGCACGTTTTGGAGCTGTATTCTGCATGGCACCTTTGACTTCCGTTGGCTCGTGATTTTGAGGAGTATGGCGGAGATGGACTTTCTAGCAGACAAAATACCAGTTAGTTAGGAGAACAGATGAGCTTCTGATGAACCGGACACCTGGGGAGTTACGAAGACATATTATGAGTCAAAATCCCTGCGACTAGTTATGATAATAAGTGGGCAATCTCGTAAGTGAGCAGGTATAGGAGCACGCCCAGAAATCACCGATCAACCAGGCGGATAATCTTGAGTGAACGGGACTGATGAACAAATGTGGTGAATAGAGGCGGCGGTCAGCCCGAACGGTCAGAATCAGCAGACAGCCTGGCGGATAGAATCAGCGGTCGCAACCAGCAGACAGAATCAGCGCCAGTGGTCAGGATCAGCCCTAGCGGACAAGATTAGCGCCAACGGTCAGGATCAGCGCCAGCGGACAGGATCAACGATCACGGCCAACGATCAGGCTGAGCCATCACGAATGGGCTCCTTGCCAGGAAGATGGACTGGAAGAATGGCGGATTATTGAGCCTTTGGGCCATTGGACCTGCACTATAGATCTTTCTGGGCCCGATTAATCTAATCGCTAAATTACCCATAACGAATATATTTATATATTTTTAATATATATATTTATATATTTTTAATTTAATATATAAAAAATATTTTTAAATTAATTACCAAAAATAAAAACAGATTTCCATGGGAGGGTCTCCCATGGAGACCATTATTGTTCCAACAAAAGAGACGAGAAAATTGGTCTCTATTGTCAGAGTGGAAACCAAGCCAAAGACTATCCAATCTAGTCTTCACATTGGAGATCAAGTCTCCAATGAGGAGACCAACGCTGGTCTCCATTGTAAGGCCTCGATTTAAGTGGACCTGATAACTTTATATTTATAGAGTTATTTTATCTTTTTAAATTTGAATTCTTGCTTAGTTCTTAATATTTTTATTATTATTAAGTAAATTATTTCATTTTTCTTTTATTTTTATTTTCAGAATAAAATTGGTTAAAAATGCGCATGTGGACCCCACCAAGTAATATTGTTCAAGACAAGATCATCGCTACAAAATGAATATCATTCTCAGCAAGTTCATCGCCTCAAGAATTACTCGAGTCGGAGATCGCATAAAGAAATTATCGCGGTTTAAAGATAGGGTATTCTAGAAATAAATATTATGTCTTGCTGATGTAAGAAATGATGTAATCAAAATTTTGATGTAAGCAATGATGTAATAGAAGTTGACTTGAATGGGGTAGGTGAACGATGATGTAAGCAATGATGCAATTTGAAAGTTGACTTTGAATGGGTAGGTGAAAGATGATGTAAGCGATGATGCAAAATGGTGGAAAATCAGAAAACGATGATGCAATCGATGATGTAATTGGAGGTGAATTAGGCCTATAAATAGGCCTTAGAATCACCATTCTAAGCATTCCATCACAAACCAAAACAATAAGTAGTTTAAAGAAAGAGAGAGAGAGCTTGGAGAGGAGGAGCAAAGCAGAGGAAGAAATTCTACGGTGAAGCTTCAATCCACTAAGTTTTCCTATCTCTTGTTATGTTTAATCTTCTAGTTTTTGTAAATTCAATTATGGAGTAGATTTATTTTCTAAGGTTATGATGTAGCCTAACTTTGATGTTCCAAACCTTTGTTCAATTCAATTAATTATTTTCTATCTTGGTTGATGCATTTAATATTGTTCTTAATGCTTCTAAATAATTGACCACTATTTAGTTGAATTGTTAATCATAATGATAGCGGAAGTTGATTTATGTGTCTAGTTCATTGTATTTAATGTCATAAATTACATGTAGGATAGGAATATACCTGCATGGTTTGTGTAGTCTATAAAAGAGATCCATAAATCTTAATGAATCTTTTAATGTTTTGACTTGCATGGGAACATAGCAGTTAATCTTTATAGGGTATTTTCCTTAGACCTCGGGAGGGGTTATGTGAATAATTCAGGGAATCTCGACTAGCAACTGGATAGTTAATTTTTGTTAAAAAGAACAAAGGGGAAGAACAGATTAGTTATGGTGAAATCATAATCTTAGAGTTTTTATTCATTGAATTAATTTTCATTTATTTTCAATTACAATTAAATTTAATCATAGTTATCAACTCAATTACTCAAATTTCATCTACCAAATAAAAGTTGAGTTATTTTAATTTTGGGCATTAATTAACAACAATCCTCGTGGGACGATACTTCTCTCACTACTTTATTACTTGTTCGGCTCGTTCACTTGCGATTTTGCACAACAAGTTTTTGGCGCCGTTGTCGGGGATTGTTTGTTTCAATTAATACTAATACTAAGTAACTCAATTTTTAATTTGGTCATTTATTTATTTATTTATTTTGTTTGCTTTATTACTTGTGAGTTTTATGGTGTATGAGAAAGTCTGGGGGCGAAGTGTTACCATTTGACCCAGAAATAGAGAGAACTTGCCGTAAGAACAGGAAGGAAACAAGAAAGGCTGCTAGTACTGCACTCATGGATATGGCTGAGGGATCAAACAACACACAGAATATTGTACCAATAGATGCCGAAATTCGAGCATTACGAGATTATGCTCTACCCACAGTGGGTAATACTTCGGCGATACGACGACCAACTATTGCTGCCAACAACTTTGAGATTAAGCCGGCAATCATCCAGATAGTTCAAAACAACCAGTTCAGTGGGGCTCCGAACGATGATGCAAATGCCCACATTGACAACTTTCTGGAGATCTGTGATACTTTCAAACATAATGGTGTTACTGATGACGCCATCCGATTGAGATTATTTCCATTCTCCCTTCGAGATAAAGCTAAAAGTTGGCTCAACTCGTTGCCATCAGGGAGTATTACTACATGGGACATCTTGGCACAAAAATTTCTGGCCAAATTCTTTCCACCAGCCAAGACTGCAAAGCTGCGAACCGAGATTGCCACATTCAGACAGCTTGAGGGAGAATCATTGTACGAAACGTGGGAAAGATTCAAGGATCTGCTAAGACAGTGCCCACATCATGGAGTTGCTGACTGGTTGCAGCTACACACATTCTACAATGGTTTGGGGAGTTCCACGAGAACATTAGTAGATGCCACAGCTGGTGGAGCACTTTTGGGGAAACCCCATCAAGCCGCTTGGGATTTACTAGAAGAAATGGCTGCAAATGCCTATCAGTGGCCATCAGAAAGAGCAGTTCCGAAAAAAGTTTTCGGAATACAAGAAAATGATGTGTTAACCAGGCTTTCCACTCAGGTCGAGACATTAGCCAAGCAACTTGGAAACTTGACAGCTAATGTCAATCATACTCAGTCAGCATCCTGTGATTTTTGTGGAGGGGATCATTCCAACGGACAATGCGATGAAAACTAGACGGGTCAAGCCTTTTTTGTGGGCAACAAACAACCAAATAACCCGTATTCCAACACATATAATCCAGGATGGAGGAATCATCCAAATTTCTCATGGAAAAACAATGATCGACCCAGACAATAATATCCGCCACCACCTCAACAGCAGCAGGCCAACAAACCGTCGCTTGAAGAAGCACTTGCTCAGCTCAACGTAAGCACTACTCAATTTATGACGAGAACAGACACCACGCTCCAGAATCAAGCAGCTTCCATTCGAAATCTGGAGGTACAAATGGGTCAAATCTCGAATTTGTTGACTGCAAGACCTTAAGGATCCCTACCAAGCAACACAGAGATCAATCCTAGGGAGCACCTGAAGGCTGTCACGTTACGAAGCGGTAAAATGCTGAAAGAACCTGTCAAAAGAGCAGACGAGAAAGAAGAAGAAGTGATGGTTGAACAACAAGAAGCAGAGAAGCCAAAGTCAAAGTTGTTCCCAGACAATCCGCCACCATACAAACCACCATTACCCTTCCCTCAGAGATTTCAGAAACAGAAATTAGAAAAGCAATTTTCTAAATTTCTGGAAGTTTTTAAGAAGCTGCAAATTAATATTCCTTTTGCAGATGCTCTGGAACAAATGCCCAGCTATGTGAAGTTCATGAAGAAAATCCTATCAAATAAAAGGAAGCTTGAAGAAAATGAAACGGTAGCTTTGACCGAAGAATGCAGTGCAATCTTGCAGAAAAAGCTACCACCCAAACTTAAAGATCCGGGGAGCTTTACAATTCCTTGCACCATTGGTGATTCATTCTTTGATAAAGCATTATGTGATCTCGGTGTAAGCATCAACCTAATGCCATTCTCCGTTTTCAAGAAACTCGGCTTTGGAGAAGCAAAACCCACTACAGTATCGTTGCAGCTAGCTGATCGTTCAATCAAATATCCAAGGGGAATTATAGAAGATGTACTGGTAAAAGTAGATAAATTCATATTTCCTGCGGATTTCATTGTGCTAGACATGGAGGAAGATCAAGAAATACCCATCATCTTGGGTAGACCATTCCTAGCAACGGGGAGAACCCTTATTGATGTACAAAAAGGTCAACTCATACTCAGAGTTCAAGATGAAGAGGTGACATTCAATGTGCTGAAAGCTCTCAAACATCCACATGATATTGACAACTGTTTGAGGGTAGATGTGGTGGATGAATGTATCAAAGGAATACATCAAACCATCACTCCAAAAGATCCACTTGAAGCTTGCCTACATGGAGCACCAAACTCAGAAAGTCCGAACATCACAGAATGTGTTAACCAACTGGAAGCTTCATCTCCCATCTTTTTCAGACGACCTTTCGAGGAGCTTGGAGCAAGTAAGAGACAACCGGTACCATCAACAGAAAAACCACCAGAGTTGGAGCTCAAGCCACTGCCAGTTCATCTCAAGTACGCATTCTTAGGTACCTCATCTACACTACCTGTCATTATTTCATCTTCTCTAAGTAGAGAACAAGAGGAAAAGCTTTTGAGAGTACTACGAGAACACAAGATGGCTATTGGATGGTCGATCGCAGACATTAAAGGAATCAGCCCATCTATATGCCAACACAAAATTCTCATGGAGGATAAATACCGGCCATCCATCGAGCACCAACGACGTTTAAATCCAAACATGAAGGAGGTTATCCGAGCAGAGATACTAAAACTTTTGGATGCAGGTATCATTTATCCTATTTCGGACAGCATATGGGTAAGCCAGGTGCAAGTGGTACCAAAGAAAGGAGGCATAACAGTGGTCACCAATGAAAACAATGAGCTGATTCCAACACGAACAGTAACCGGATGGAGAGTGTGCATTGACTATAGGAAACTAAATAAGGCGACCAGGAAAGATCATTTCCCTTTACCCTTCATCGATCAAATGCTCGACAGGTTAGCAGGTCACCCTTACTACTGTTTCCTAGACGGTTAGTCTGGTTACAATCAGATTTCTATAGCACCTGAGGACCAAGAAAAGACTACATTCACATGCCCATATGGAACGTTCGCGTTTCGGAGAATGCCGTTTGGTCTATGCAATGCACCCGCCACCTTCCAACGGTGTATGATGTCAATTTTTTCAGATATGGTGGAACGCTTCATTGAGGTATTTATGGATGATTTTTCAGTATTTGGCTCATCATTTGATTCTTGTTTGGATAACTTAGCACAAGTACTGAAAAGATGCGAAGAGACAAATCTGATTCTTAACTGGGAGAAATGCCATTTCATGGTACAAGAAGGGATCGTCTTAGGTCATAAAGTTTCAGCTAAAGGCATCGAGGTTGATAGAGCCAAGATTGAGGCAATTGAGAAGCTGCCACCACCAACATCTGTCAAAGGCATTCAAAGTTTCTTAGGGCATGCAGGGTTTTACAGAAGATTCATCAAGGACTTCTCGAAGATCACAAAGCCATTACGCAATTTACTCGAGAAGGGTATTTCATTCCACTTCGATAATGCATGTAAAGAGGCATTTGAGATACTGAAAAAGGCCCTTGTGACAGCCCCAGTCGTTATTGCACCTGATTGGGCTTTGCCGTTCGAGCTGATGTGTGATGCTAGTGATTATGCCATTGGAGCCGTGCTAGGACAACGTATTGGTAAGATTTTTCATACCATTTATTACGCTAGCCGTACACTAACTGATGCACAGGTCAATTATGCTACCACTGAGAAAGAGCTTCTAGCTGTAGTCTTCGCATTCGACAAATTTCGACCGTACTTGATCGGTTCCAAAGTCATTGTATACACGGATCACTCAGCCATCAAATACCTTCTGGAGAAGAAAGATGCAAAACCACGCCTGATCCGATGGGTCCTTCTGTTACAAGAGTTTGATTTAGAGATTCGAGATAAGAAGGGAAGTGAAAATGTGGTGGCCGACCATCTTTCTAGACTAGAGCAACGAGGGGATAAGGAGGATCTTGACATAGACATTAAAGAGACTTTCCCTGATGAACAGCTCTTTGTTCTGGATACAAGCAATGTTCCATGGTATGCTGATTTTGTTAATTTTCTTTCTCACAAAGTTTATCCACCTGACATTTCATGACAGCAAAAGAAGAAATTCTTGGCAGACGTAAAACATTACTATTGGGATGAACCGTTCCTGTACAAGTTATGTCAAGATCAGATCCTTCGACGATGCGTCTCAAAAGATGAAGCACAAGATATTCTCCACCATTGTCATTCTTCTGATTATGGTGGACATTTTGGGGCTAATCGAACTGCTGGCAAAATTCTTCAATCTGGATACTATTGGCCTACCATTTTTAAGGATGCTCAATCGTATGTTGCTGCATGCGATCAGTGCCAGTGCACAGGTAACATTTCACGAAGGCATGAGATGCCTTTAAACAACATTTTGGAAGTGGAGTTGTTTGATGTTTGGGGTATCGATTTCATGGGACCATTTTCACCGTCTTTCAAGAATCTCTATATTCTGGTGGCCGTGGATTATGTGTCAAAATGGGTTGAAGCCATTGCTGCACCAACCAATGATTCCAAAGTGGTGGTGAATTTTCTGCGTAGAAATATCTTCACCAGATTTGGAACTCCTAGAGCAATCATCAGCGATGAAGGGAAGCATTTTTGCAACAGGTATTTTGATGCTCTTCTAGCCAAATATGGAGTCAAACACAAAGTTGCTACAGCATACCACCCGCAAACCAATGGACAAGCTGAAATCTCAAATCGAGAACTGAAATGGATTTTGAAAAAGACGGTAAGTGCATCTCGAAAAGACTGGTCGAAAAAGCTTGATGATGCATTATGGGCCTACAGAACAGCATTCAAAACACCGATTGGGATGTCTCCATACAAGTTGGTATTCGGAAAGGCATGTCACTTACCCGTTGAACTAGAGCATCGCGCATACTGGGCTATCAAGAAGTTGAATTTCGACATAGGAGCATCAGGAGCTCTGCGAAGATTGCAACTCAATGAGATGGATGAACTTCGTCATGGTGCATATGAAAATGCTAAGCTGTATAAAGAACGCACCAAAAAGTGGCATGATCAACGGATCTTAAACAAGGATTTCACTCCATGACAGAAGGTTCTTTTGTTTAATTCACGATTACGTTTGTTTCCAGGTAAGCTACGCTCTAGATGGTCTGGGCCTTTCACTGTTATTCAAGTTTTTCCACATGGTGCTGTTGAAATTCAAAGTGCAGATCGTCGATTCAAAGTCAATGGACAACGACTCAAAGTTTACATGGATGGTGGAGAGCCTCAACAGAAATCCACTATCGCGCTTTCAAACCCAACTTAAGGCGTTTCTCAACAGTCAAGCTAACGACTATAAATTAAGCGCTTCTTGGGAGACAACCTAAGTTTTTCTCTTTTTAGCTAGTTTTTCTCTGTTTGTGTGTTATTGTATTCTTTGTGTGTTTTTGTTTTTTCTTAGATAATTTTTCTTTCTCTTTCAGAGATGGAGACAAGTCTTGCAGCACTGAAAAATCATTTCCCTACTCTACCCCAAGATGTACTCAGAAAGATTTACAAGTGCAGACTCGAAAGAATGAGGGCACTAACATCTTTAGGTCTTCCAGAGCATATTCGGTGGATCATTGAAGCTAAGGTACGTTTAGCAGGTGAGTTGAATGATTCATTAATTAAACGTTTACCAGGATTAGGAAGAAGTTCTTACTCAAAGAAGAGGAGAGCTAAGAGAATGGAAGTCTGTCATAAGTGTGCGAGATGTAACTGCGATACAAGCTGTAAAAATCTTAGATATTTATCCATAAATCGAGAAGATAAAATCAAATGCATAAAGGATGGACTGAGTAAGGAGTCTCTGGATAACATCCGTGACACTCTTGAGACGCATCCCTGTGGGAAAGTTCAACGTATTCTTTTAGATTTATGGGAGTTATTCAGTAAAGAGAAACAGCGTTATAGTCTTGGGAATCTGACTGTAAAAGACCCTGTTTGTCAGTTTATAAGAAAACTGGATGGGAAGCCAATCCTCAACTCATAGAAGTTGTTTAAGCCGTTTCTGGACGTAAAACCAGAGGAAGATGTGAGCCACAATCACAACTACTGTAGCATCAATTTTTTTTCTTTGTTTAGCAGTCTGTTTCAAATTTTTTGATAATTGTGTTTACTTTTCCTTACCTGTCCTTTTGGATTTTTAGGTCGTTTCAAGCTTTCTTGATAAGTGTGTTTACTTTTGACGTTTCATCACCGAACATTTTTATTTTTTGCAGCTCTTTTCAAAATTTTTCGATGTCTGTGTTTACTTTTGACGTTTGTGTTTACTTTTTCGATGTTTGTGTTTACTTTTTCGATGTTTGTGTTTACTTTTTGACGTTTCGTCGTCGAACTTTTTGAATTTTGTATTTGTAGCGGCTTGTTTTAATTTTTTTTTCTTTTTTTCGAAGATTGTGCTTTCTTTTTGACATTTATACACTTAACATTTCCTTTTCCCTCTGACCAATACTGTGTAGCATCGTAAAACTATTCTTTTACTCTTTCATCTTCTTTAAATAAGTGTTTATGACTGATAACAAATAATTAGTTTTCTATGAAAAAAAAAAATGGCAGAGTCCTCGAGTAGTAAATTCAAAAACATCTGTGTTTTTTGTAGCCCAAAGTCTGGTATGAGTCCACAATATTCAAAGGCAGCTGTTGAGCTTGGTACGACTTTAGCTACCCGAAACATAGATTTGGTGTATGGAGGAGGCAGTTTAGGACTGAGGGGTTCTGTCGCGGTAACTGCAACTGTTGGAGGTAGGCAAACCATCAGTGTCGCAATAAAGCCTTTGGCTGAAAGGAAAGATATCATCGGTACGAGTATAGGTAATGAGTTTCAGGTCACGAGCGTACACGGACGAATGGCGTACATGTTACTCAATGCTGATGCCTTTATCGCGTTACCTGGTGGTTTGGAAACATTTGAAGAAATCTTCAACATTGCGTCCTGGGCCCATTACAACATTCACAAAAAGCCATTAGGTTTGCTTAACACTAACGGTTTTTATGATGGTTTATTGGCTTTTCTTGATCATGCTGTGGAACAGGGTTTTATGACTCAAGCAAACCGGCGTATTCTAGTCTCAGCTTCCAGTGCTGATGAACTGATTGACCAACTGCAAGACTTTGTACCCGAAGTTGATCCAATCATGTCACAGGTGGTTTGGACTCCTGAATCAAGCGGTAACAAGAAGCGTGCACTGGATCTTACCCTCCGGTTGTAACTTTCTTATCCTATGGTTTTATTAATAGCATTTCCATTTGAGTTTTTCTTCTTTTTATCTTACTAGACATTAGGGACACTGTCTCAAATAAGTTTGGGGGTAGAGTTTGCTATTATTAAAACCATAAGATTCAAAAACTGGTCCGAGTTGAAACTAAAAGATGGCAGAGTAAGGAGTACTTTTGTGCTCTTGAGACGCATCTTTGTTTTCATTTCAAAAAAAAAAAAATGCAAAAAGATTTTCATTATTTGTTTTATTATTTTTTCTTTCTGCCCTAACAAGTCGACTAACTACTTTGTATTTATTAATGGAGTCTTAATGCATGTTTTTGGTTGAATATCTTTACTAAGGAATAGTCATGAACATCTTTGCATGATTTGAGACTTTTGAATGTCATGATCCTAGTTAATTGAGTGGATAAATATCATGTTTACATGAACTGTGGACTATTAGTGGAGATTATCCTTGGTGAGGATTTGAGCCTTTTAAACGTTTCATTTTGAGAGATTTATTTGTTTCTACTCTTAAACAATCTTCACTTTGTTCTTAATAGATGATCTCTATAGGTTTTGCATTGAATACTGAAGAACAAATCATTATTGTAGATAACATGAGTTGTTTTGATTTGAAAATTGGATCGACTTCTTAGAAGTAATATAGGTCAGTTCTACTCTACAAAAGCCTACTTTCCTACTTTAAATTGAGACACATCATAAAACCTTTGAAGCCAAACACTTTAAATATTTTTCTCTGTTTACCTTTATTAAATGACCCTATTGAGCCTTTAAATTTAGTCATACCTTATGAAGTTTGGGATCATGCGATGAAGTAAAAGAGGAGAAAGGAATTGAAGTGTTAACATTTACACAATGTGTTTCTAAAAAATAAAAAATAAAAAAAAAGAAAAAAAAAGAAAAAAAGAAGTTGTGATGAATTAAGGAGAATAAATGGAGTACTTTGATATGATCATAAGTTCTTGTTGAACCTGTACCATAAAATTTCTTACATATCAATTAACCATAGCCTAAATACAATCTTTAATAAAGCCTATTGATCTTCAAGAGGAAGTCCAATTTGAGAGTTGAAGTCTGTCATCATGCTCTATCTACGTTCTTAGTATTTGATTCCAATCATGAGATCTATTCACTTAAAAGTGCGGTTCTTTTTAAACGTCTATATTCATATGTGATGTAAATGACGCTTGCTATGCCTTTACATAACCTCTGTCACATATGATTGCATGAGTGTTTGCTTTAGGATTCATGAGGGTTATGAGAGATATCTTGTGAGAATTAGAGTCGAAGCGAAATAAGTCCATAACATGTGAATATGATGTTTTGAAATAAAATTGCTTTAAAAGTGGTGTGAGATTGTTGATGATTATGTTTTAGATCATTAGTGACTTATCCTTAGTCCTGATACAAGATCATACATGTATAAGACTTCTGTTAATTTGTATTTAGTGAGATGTTGATAAGTTATGGGTGGAATCTTTTAACGTTTGTGGGTATCGTTGCTGGTAAACCCTCAGGAGACACAACTCCTCCTACTAGGGACACCTAAGGGTTTAAAGGCTTGTGGCATATGCTCAATGACATCGTGTTTACCTACGAAAATGGATTGTGATTTAATTTTTGTAGTTTTAGCTTAGATTGTTAGTTTTAGTTTTACTTAAGGACAAGCAAAATCTTAAGTTTGACGGTGTGATAACTTTATATTTATAGAGTTATTTTATCTTTTTAAATTTGAATTCTTGCTTAGTTCTTAATATTTTTATTATTATTAAGTAAATTATTTCATTTTTCTTTTATTTTTATTTTCAGAATAAAATTGGTTAAAAATGCGCATGTGGACCCCACCAAGTAATATTGTTCAAGACAAGATCATCGCTACAAAATGAATATCATTCTCAGCAAGTTCATCGCCTCAAGAATTACTCGAGTCGGAGATCGCATAAAGAAATTATCGCGGTTTAAAGATAGGGTATTCTAGAAATAAATATTATGTCATGCTGATGTAAGAAATGATGTAATCAAAATTTTGATGTAAGCAATGATGTAATAGAAGTTGACTTGAATGGGGTAGGTGAACGATGATGTAAGCAATGATGCAATTTGAAAGTTGACTTTGAATGGGTAGGTGAAAGATGATGTAAGCGATGATGCAAAATGGTGGAAAATCAGGAAACGATGATGCAATCGATGATGTAATTGGAGGTGAATTAGGCCTATAAATAGGCCTTAGAATCACCATTCTAAGCATTCCATCACAAACCAAAACAATAAGTAGTTTAAAGAAAGAGAGAGAGAGCTTGGAGTGGAGGAGCAAAGCAGAGGAAGAAATTCAACGGTGAAGCTTCAATCCACTAAGTTTTCCTATCTCTTGTTATGTTTAATCTTCTAGTTTTTGTAAATTCAATTATGGAGTAGATTTGTTTTCTAAGGTTATGATGTAGCCTAACTTTGATGTTCCAAACCTTTGTTCAATTCAATTAATGATTTTCTATCTTGGTTGATGCATTTAATATTGTTCTTAATGCTTCTAAATAATTGGCCACTATTTAGTTGAATTGTTAATCATAATGATAGCGGAAGTTGATTTATGTGTCTAGTTCATTGTATTTAATGTCATAAATTACATGTAGGATAGGAATATACCTGCATGGTTTGTGTAGTCTATAAAAGAGATCCATAAATCTTAATGAATCCTTTAATGTTTTAACTTGCATGGGAACATAGCAGTTAATCTTTATAGGGTATTTTCCTTAGACCTCAGGAGGGGCTATATGAATAATTCAGAGAATCTCGACTAGCAACTGGATAGTTAATTTTTGTTAAAAAGAACAAAGGGGAGGAACAGATTAGTTATGGTGAAATCATAATCTTAGAGTTTTTATTCATTGAATTAATTTTCATTTATTTTCAATTACAATTAAATTTAATCATAGTTATCAACTCAATTACTCAAATTTCATCTACCAAATAAAAGTTGAGTTATTTTAATTTTGGGCATTAATTAACAACAATCCTCGTGGGACGATACTTCTCTCACTACTTTATTACTTGTTCGGCTCGTTCACTTGCGATTTTGCACAACAGGACCTAAGAAATTAATTGAAACTCATGTTATTATTATAAATTTAGTATGACACAAGGCTTGGAAATAAATAGATATAAGGATAAATATTCACTAGTTAAATATTTTTAAAAGAAATTAACAAAGTTGGGTTAAAAAGAAAAAGGTCATAACAAAAAGTGGGGGTGCAAAATGAAAATTTATAAGCCAAAATGTAGAGACAAGTTGGTGACCATGTAATTGAGATGAATTGCTAATTTTTTTTTAAAAAAAGAAAAGTGATAAGTGTCACTCACACAAGTAAAGGAGTTAATGACAAATATTTTAATAAAATAGGATGACATGTGTGAAGAAGAAAATGGGTGTAGAGAATTGAATGAAACAAAAGTTATGTTAGCCCAATTGATAAGCAAAAAAGACAAAAGTAAAGCAATGGACGATGGAAACAAATATATATATATATAAGTTCATGGTGATTGCTGAGTGAGAAAGAAAAAAAATAGTAACATAAAATAAAATAAAGAAGAGGCAAGGGCATGAGAAGATAAGGAGGAGTGAGCATGTATATGTATTGGTCTTTAGAAGCAAATTAAACACAGAGAAGCTGTCGGGCAACAATAGAAATGAAAAAAAAATGGTGAGAAAAAAGAAGAAAAAAGGAAAGAAGAAAAAGAAAAATATTTGGGTGTCTGATATATTCAAATAAGTTTATTTTAATAGGATTTGAAATTTCAGAGAATTATTTAATTTTTCTATAAGCTTTAAATTGAATTTTATGTGATTTTAGGGTGGGTCCAGAATAATAAGAAAATCAAAGAAAAACTCGTTTTAGATTCAAAAATAAGTAAATGAGTTATGTGAGTAGATAATTTTATTTTTAATTAAATTGATTGAGTTATATTTATTTATATTTCAAATTTTATTATTTAATTCAAGTAAAAAATTTGTGGAGTTAATTAATTTTATAGATTATAAATTATATTTGTCGATCATAAAAGTTTATTATAAATTCGTATATATGTACACCTATTAAGATTCTAGTAAGAATTTTATATTTTCATGTTGAACTATTATTAGAAAAATTTCATTATGTTTTAAATAATATGATTTAGTGTTTTGAGAAATAATATTTGTTTATGTTTTGTGAAAAGTATTATTCAATATTATGTATATTCAAAAAAGATTTGAGAAAAAAAGACCAAAAAAAAAAAAAAATGTTTTCAGGATACCAAGGTTGTACCCTTCACTCTAACGGTCAAGTTGGTTTCATGTGAGTAAGTTCAAGAGAGTCGTACAGCACGTGTATGACAGATGTCTAGAGTCATTGAGTCATCCAACATATTTAATAGATGTGATCACTCGTTTTATGTGTGTATTGAATATTTTTACCACATATGATAGCTTTCCCCGGATACTAGTTGGTGTAGATTTTCTGATTATAGATGTCATATACTGAGTTTTGGTCAGTGCAGATGGAGATTTACAGAACTCTGAGACTTACAGAAAGAGATTTCAAAAAAGTTTACAGATTATAGATTTTCATATGTTATATTATTAAAATAATGAAGATAATTTATATTGAAGTTTACAGTTTTACTATAAGATTAGATTTAAATTTAGTGTCATTATTTCAGATATGAAATTATATGAATTATTAATAAGTATTTATTATTATCAGAAATATTTTATGTTTTATTTCAAAACGTTTTTGAAAAGTTTTGTCCACTCACTAGGCGTTAGCACTTACCTTTTTATAAATATATTTGTCTAGGTATCTACCACAGGTTCGTGTAGATTATTACATATCCTGAGGGAGGCCATATGATGATAAACAATTGTATTTGTGTATATTATATTTCGTAAATGTATTTTCAAAAATAGTTTTACATATGAATTATCATTTTACATTTATTTTATAAATATTTTATACATTTAGTTTATGGGTCCAGCACAAAATTTTTTGAAGATTTTGGATTTATTCAATTTATATTTCGATCAATATGATTATTAGGTTTACAATGATTATTGTTTTTAAAGGATTTTCAGTAAATCCAGATTTCAATCAAAAAAACCTTGGTTTTTATGGGATCCTCTCGAACTCGAGATAGGAGTTAAGATGAGTCCTGTAATCTATTGCTGGAGACCAGAGGGTCTCCATCGTCGAAGACCAGTCTTCAACGGTAGAGACTGATCGGAGATGGTGATGCCATGTCCAATTTTTTTTTTTTTTTTTTTTAAATTTGCGTAAACATTTTTCTTTAAATTTGCATTAACATTTTTTTTTTTAAGATTTGGGAGATGTTTGGTTTGATATTGATGTTTAATTTAGGTAATTTTGGTTTGATGAAAATGATGATTTTGATGAATGTAGAAAATGAAATTAGAGATGAGGAAGATTATGCGAGATAGAAGATGAATGAGATTTTTTTTATTATATTAAATATACTATTTTTTAATTAAAATATTTAGTAATTGTAAATTAAATTAAAAAAATTATTTAATGATATGTTATAATTTGATTGGAAGATGGTCAATGATAATTTTGTAATAATGAAGATGATTATTTTGTAATTATCAGTTTTTAAAAGGATAATTATGTTATTTAAACTATTTTAAATTATATCAAGGGTAACTCTGTCTTTTTGCCACTTCTATTATGTTTAGCTGTCATTTTTTTGTTAGAGAAACTAAATTGATACATTTCTGACATGTTAGGAATGATGGGAATTCGAAATGTAAACGTTAGTAAAAAAAGTAATATTTTACAAAACGTTAGGGATTAAATTAATTTTTTTTTTCAAAATATCAAGAAATGCTATGATTGTTGGAATCGAACTTGTGTTGGAGAAAAGTAAAAGGGCATTTTTTGCCACACTATTTAAACACTATATATATTATTTGAAACATAAATGATATATTTACTTTACAAATTAATTATAAAAAAAAAAATTAAAAATTTATAAAATTTGGGGGCTTAGGGTGGTCGTACTCCCTGCATGTGCTTAGGGCTAGCTTATATATATATATATATATATATATATATATATATATAGAGAGAGAGAGAGAGAGTGTGTGTGTGTGTGTGTGTGTGTAATACTCTCCCTTCAATCCCTATTAAAATAGAAACCTAGTCGAAGAATGTTACCTTAATCTATTTATTCATTTTGGTTATACATGAATGTAACATTATTTAAAACATTTCGGCAGAGTTTTCTCTTGTTTTTCTGAAAATTCAACTTTATAAAAAGCGGCAAGGAAAAATATAACACTTCTAAAATTTTCTTTTCTCAACTTCCAATTTCGGATCTTCCGTCCGACTCCAAAATCACTTCACCATACAAACATTTATTAATACAACATTTAATAAAAATCATATTAATAAAAGTAGTTGCCAATTAAAAGAAAAGTAGTAAATTTAGTTACAAAATCATTTTACAATACCAAAATCTTTTATATTATTTATATACATTATTTTTTTCAAAATCTCATGAATACATATTTGTGTATAAGTATACATGCGTGTCAATATACGTTAACAAACTACATAGTGCTTAAAATAATAACTACCCAAAATGTGGAGAGATGCGACTCATGACAATTGCTATAGATATCTTCTCTTTAGTCTTTATCTACAATGTTCAAGCCTCAATCAATGTGTGAAAATTCTAACGCGCTAAATATTTCTACTTACTACGTGTATACTTGATTTAAAAGTTATAAAACTTTATTACACAACAACATAATCTCACACTTTCAACATTTTTTTTTCTTTCAAATTTTAGAATATAATATAATAAAAAGCGAATAACTAATGAAATTTAATAAAAAAAAATCAATTTTAACAACCATTTTTAAGCTTTATATTAAAAGTTCACTAATTATCAATTTCCTAACAAATACACATATAAAATACATAAAGTTATTTCTTTCCAATTATAACTACACGATTTTCACCAAATAATTTTCGTTTTCTCAAAATACAAGTCATAATTTAATATTTCACAAATTTTCAAACTGTTACAAATAAATTACGAAAGACTCAAATTATAAATTAATACACATATAAAACACAAGAACTGTCATTTCCAACCATATCAATACAGTTTTCTTTTATATTTTTAAGCTCCTTTCGTAAACACTGACACAATATCATGGATCGGATTCGGATTTTCTGGCATCGGCCACTCGGTGGCTGCCCACCAGAATAAACGACGTCCTCGATATCGGTCACTCGGTAACTACCTGCCAAGTCACATATCACAATCGGGTCTCTTGATGTAATACCTTTTCTCGAGAATATTACTGTTCACATGTACGGAATGAAGAAATGTACTAAAATACCCCTTTGGAGAGTAATAAAAAGGATTTTAAATGTTTAGTAGTGAAAAATTTAAGATTTGTGAAATTTTGAAAAATTTGAAAGTAAGTGTAAATTATAAAAGTCGAGGGGTATAAGAGAAAAATATCAGATATTTTTGAGAGAATTCTCTAGAATGTGGCAATTTCATAATTTTTTAAAAAATCTAAGAGTTAAAGACAAGCTTGACCCACACCTATTGGCGTGAGTGGTGAGTCGGTGGAAGGAGAGCAAAGACAGAGTAAGGAAAGGAAAGGTAGAGTGAGGAGAGAAAGAGAAAGAGAAGGAAGAGAAAGAGAGTTGAGGGAAGGAGCTCGTTTGAGCTGAGCTGAAGTGAGAGCTGGAGTTAGATGCGAGCTGAAGCTAGAGTTGGATGTGAGTTGGAGCTAGAGCTAGAGTTGGAGTTGAAGTTGGATGCGAGCTGGAGTTGGATACAAGTTAGATATGAGCTAGAGCTGGAGCTAGAGTTGGAGTTGGATGCAAGGTGGAGCTGGAGCTGGATGCGAGCTAAAGCTGGAACTGAAGTTGGAGCTTGATGAGAGCTGGAGTTGGTGCTGGAGCTCGCATGGATAGCTTGAGCTGAGAAGGGTGGAGCAGCAAGCTAGATGAGGAGGTCACTAAGAGCAGAAATAAAGTATCTAGGTAGCGAGCAGTGAATGTGAAATTGTTTTAAAATACTTTTAATTTATTTAGCAATATAATTTTATTTTCATGTAATTTTTTTATATTTTAGCATGAAAATAAATGATTTAATTGAAAATGATATGCATCATATATTATTTATTTTTATAGCATGATAAATAAATAGTTTTTAGTTATAGAAAAGTAGAAAGAGGTTTTCAAATTTAGTGGACGGCCCGAGATTATATAGCGTGACCTTCTAGCTTTAGACCCGGCCGGTATATACCTTACACTATATAGCATACATTGGGAGGGTTAGTCCAGCTAATATCGGGGGGATTGAGTTTGTAGAGTCTGTCGCCCTCTATGCTTCTAGGGTATTTCTCGATGTACAGTGAGCGATGATAGTTCCGTCATGCATGTACGAGATGTCTTAATAGCTTTGTCACGATGAGCTAGTATTGTGCTACGTGACCTTTTTCCCTACAATGAGCGGAGCTAGTCCGTCGGCCTTTGTGGTTTTAGCTTTCTTGGGTGGCCATTAGAACTTTTAGAAATTGCTAGTATACCATTTAAAACGGATTCTAGAAAGAAAATGTTTTAGAAAGATTAAATATTTTAACTTTTAAAGCAAACTTTTGAAATTTATAGAAATATTATAAATACTCCATGCTTTTAGAAATAAAATGATTTTAAACAAAAATATTTTCAAAAATGTTTTTGGGAGGAAATTTTTAATAAAGACATACATACTCACTAGACTATATAACTCATTATGTTTTTATTTAAAAAACCTCCCCAGGTGTAAGTGCATGCGATCCAAGTACCAGAGAGTCACGATCAAACTAGGTGGGTCCCAATCGACGACACAACATCACTTTTTGTGTAAAATTTACAATTTAGATTTACTCATGTAATTTATATATTTTTTAATTTTATGAATATGTATTGTAGCACTTTTATGAATGAATGCATGTTTTAGATTTTCACATTTTATTTTAATACTATGCTTAATTATTTGGAGTAAGTGAAGTATGATTTATATAGAATTAGTTAAATAATTATAGATTCGCTCCACGATGTCTTTTTGAATCATATTAGTTGGACTTCAAAAAGGTTTTGTGGGGTACCCGACAGGATCGCTGGATTCATTAGTAGGAATTTGGGTCGAGTCTTGTCACCTGATATCGGTCACTCGGTGACTATCCGCCAGAGTAAACGGCGTCCTCGGCATCGGCTACTTAGTAACCACCCGCCGAGTCGCATATCACAATTGGTTTCGACTTCAGGACCCGATACCTAGTACCTCTCATAATCCATCTGTCGAAAACTGTATATCGGTATAACGGTGCATTATTGCTAATCTGTCTTATTGACATACCAATTATCAATCCCTACCTACCAATGTTCAGGCTTACTCAGATCCTTATAAGTTTCATTTATTACCAAACAATTTAACAATTTCCGTTTTCAAATAAAATTTTCGTTAAAAAATCACAATATACTGGATTTTAATCATCATTTTTTTATCGTTTTATCACAATATTGAACGTACATCATAAAACATCATTTTTTATTTGATGATTCGTCAAACGTAGACAAAAATCACATTGCCCTTAATCCAATATACATTCAGTTAAGTCCTTAAACTTGTCCGTTTCTTTCCATTTCCTTTCGTTTCTTTTACGTTTCCATTCAAAAATCATTAAAATCACATCCAAACAATATTACATCACAAATTGTCAAAAAAATAATTTCACCAAACCCTCTATATCTCTGTTCGGCCAATATATTTAAGTAATTCAAAATTTGTCAAACTTTCACCATTTCACATATCAAAATAATCCACAAATCATTCCAAAATGGAAATCAATCTAATGATTTTTAATACATAATAAAAACTGAAATATATGTAAATATACTAAAAATCTTATTTTATTCATACTCAATTCTTAAATCATTTTATATGTAAAATTGTATAACTCGATTTTTAAATAAAAATATAATTATCGAAATACATATTCTATAATCAAATCATAAATCATAATACAAAATCAATAAACTAATTAAATAATTTTTTTCTAATAATACTTAAATAAATAAAATTTTAAATATATATAAACTTTTCTTTTAATCGTAAAACATAATCTATAAAATCAATTAACTCGACTAATTATTTACTTAAAATTAATAATAAAATCTGAAATATAAATAAATATAATTCAAACAATTTAATTTAAATATAAAATTATCCACTCACATAACTCTTTTGCTTATTTCAGGATGTGAAACGAGTTTCTTCTTTATCATCATGGACCCATCTTATCTGGATAAATCGGACTCAAATTTTTTTATTTTCCTCGTGCGCTTCTCTCTCTCTTTTTTTTTTTCCTTTATTCTTCTTCTCTGACCGAATGACCTCTGTGTTTCATTTGTGTCTCAGACACTCTATATATATGTGCACATAGTACCCCGCGTCTTTATCTTTTCCATTCACCGTCTCTCTCTCTTTTTTATTATTATTATTATTATTTTTTTCTTCATCCCAATCCATAACACTTATATGTATGTATTTTTATCCAATGGGTCCTACCAATAATATATATATTATTATTATATACATTATTATTATTATTAAAAATCTTAAACAATGTTTAAATTTTTGTCATATATGTGAATTTTTATTTTCTACCCCTATGACATTTTTTCTTTTAGTCTAACTTTTTTAATTTCTTTTAAAAATATTCTTCAATGAGATATTTATCTACAAACTTCTGTACTTCTAAAACTTGAACTGGACTAAGTTAATAACAATAAATTAAATTTCAATTAATATCTTGGATCAAATAAAATTAGGGCCTTACAATTCACTTCCCTTTATAAAATTTTATCTTTGAAATTTATAAATCATCTCAGTTCAAAATATCTTATTTTAAAGTCATTACTTTAATTTAATCATCAATGACCATAATAATTATATTCTAAATAGATCTCCATTTTTTTTTTCACATAAGATCGTATATTCTATATTATAACAATTCATACATATATAAATCATCATTAATCAAAACTCTTCAATAATCATAATTGTACTTTTATAGAATATTTTATGAATTTCTTTATATTTATAGAATATCTAAAATCATAATAATTAACACCTAAATAGACTCTCATTAATCAAAATTCTTCAATTAGAATCCTTAACAATAATCATACTTGTATAATTCTGAATAATCATACCTATAACTATTTTGAATTATAAGTATTTATAATATTTTAAATAATAATTCTTTTCCTTTTTACCACTTTCAATAATATACAAAGTTTAATAAATAATTCTATATAACTATTATATTTCATGTAATTTTCGAATAATAAATCAATATACACTAATGAATAATTAATCACACATTTTTTTTTTTTTACTTTTAAGTGACACTCTTTCATTGGCAAATTTTAAATGACATGAATCACCAATTTGGACCTCCCTGTGTCACTCTTTTATTGGTTCATTTTGTATGACATGGATTTATGTTTCTTGGTGATAATTTCTTAGTGAAATGCATTTAATTCATATTCTTACCCAAATAAATTTCAAAAATATTCTATGGTCATCCAATTATTAAATTGGCAATGTAACACTCAAATTCGACTTTTTCGAAAATTATTTTGAAATCATTTCAAAATTTTTTGGGCCTTTCAAATTTTTCGGGGCCTATATTCAGGCTTCCTACATACTCTTAGTATCCTCGGTGACTCTTAAAAGTCATTCTATACCCCTTTTTGGCTATCCAAATTTCATTAAATCGTCTTTGGTAATTCTCAAATTGATTCTTTTTCCATCCGAATCTTCTTTAAGAGTGTCATTTAAGTTTCTAAAATACTTATTGATCATTCTCATACTCATTTTGATACTTCTCTAAATTTTTGATTTTTTCGAAAATCCTTTCGATTTTTCGGTCGGATCCGAAAACTATTTCATTTTACTTTAAATTGACTCGTTCTTGCTTTGTTTAAATTTTTACTAACTTTAATTCCTATTTCGAGACTTGTGATGTTCAGAGTCCATTTTTCGAAAATCACTATTCATAAGGATCGTTTCCGTCCGAAAATACGATTAATCAAAAATTTCACTTTCAATGATTTTCGAGATATGTTTCTCAAAAAATACTATTCATTCATCTCTATTCATCCAGAAATAAGTATTTATTCTGAAAATACTATTCATTTCGAAATACTATTCATCCGAATATATATTTTTGTTTTTTTTTTCTTAAATAGAGAAAATTCGGGGCATTACGAAGAGAGAGAGAATTGAGCACCCCATCGGTATACATTTAAGAACACAAAAACATGTTTATCTTTTTATTATATAACATCCTCACTTTGTTAGTCAAATTCAATTAAAGTTAGTCAAACTCATTTAACTTAAGAGTAATTTTGCCTTTTAATATTTTTTAATTTTCTTTTAAAATTTAAAATTATCAAAAATAAAAATTAATTAAATATAATAAATATTTTTTTTTTCAAATAAGAGATCTCCACCATCCATACATGATAGATGGTGTTGATTTAAAATAAATAAATAAATAAATAAATAAAAGACAATCAAAGATTGCTTAATCCATCACTGGATTAAACCTTCATTATTGAAGTAAGTGATAGAGACTTAGCGATGGAGACCCATCTGATGTTTGTATGTTTGTTATTTCAATACATGTGTTTGCACTTTACTGGTTGCTTTAGAACAATTATGTTTTAATATGGTTTGGCTGAAGTGAGAATAATAAGCAATTTTTGATGAAACTACTTTGCTTATCTCTCTAAATTTTTGGAGTCTAGGCATCCTCGCATTGTCCACAATTACTATCACATTGTTGCCATCACAATTTCATATTGATCGTGCTGCACTTATGTATCATCATCTAATGTGGTTTAGTATTAGAAGGCTCTAATTCAGTTTGATAATGATGACCTAAATTTGAATCGACACATCACAAAACGTTATAAAAAAATAATAATAATAAAATAAAGCACTCATGTTTAAAATTAAACTTCAAAGTAAATGACAATCAACACTGTTTAATGGAAAACTTTAAGATAATTTTTTTTTTCTTAAAAAATAAACACAACTTAATTGTCGTGGGCATGAAAACATAAAATCGATTAGAACGATCTAATTTGAACCGACCTGTAGGTGTTCAGTTGGGTTTTCATGTTCAAATTCAGGGTGTTTGAATCCTAATAAAAAAAAGAGGGAATTACTGTAAACCCTCTGTACATTTAGTTTATTACAATCGGAAACCACTTTTATCTTTTGTAACAATGATCACCCCTCGACTAGCGGTTTGATCATGGTTGACCGTCAAAATTAACTATTTTAACGGTATTTTGGTCATTTACTTGATTTGAATTATTTTTAAAAAAATTATTTTAATTAATAAATAATTTAAAATTTTAAAATTTAAATATATTTAAAAATAAAATAATTTAAAAAATTAAATTTAAACTATCAAAAAATAATTTAAAATTGATTTAGACCATCCATCTTTGAGATGGACGGTCTAGATCCATTTAGAAAAAAATAATATTTAAAAAAATTTAAAAAAAAAATTGATGGTGAAACCGTTTTCAGTTTCTGGTTCACATGCAGAATTTTGATTTCAGTTTCACATGCAGGGTTTTGATTTCAGTTTCACATGCAGGACATTAATCCAGCATCATCACAAGCAAAACCACTACCATCATCATCAAACAAACCTAAAATATCATCATCAACACCATTACAATAAACACAATCATCAACACTATCACAAATACAATCATCATCAACAACAAATAGACCTAAATCGGTTTTCGATCTGGAAACCGATCTGAGTTTCCAGGTGGAAACCCAGATGCTGGATGGGCGTCTGTGTTTCTAGATCGGCGTCTGGGTTTCCACCTGGAAACCCAGAAGCCAACACAGATGCCGGACGGGCGTCGGGGTTTCCAGATGGAAACCCAGACGCCGATCTGGGTTCCGGAACCCAGATCGGCTTCTGGGTTTCCACCTGGAAACCCAGAAGCCAACCCAGATGCCGGACGGGCGTCGGGGTTTTCAGGTGGAAACCTAGAAGCCGATCTGGGTTTCGGAACCCAGATCGGTCGTCTGGGTTTCCAGGTGGAAACCCAGACGGCTGATCTGGGTTCCGGAACCCAGATCAGCCGTCTGGATTTCCACGAAACCCAGATCGGCTTCTAGGTTTCCGTGGAAACCCAGACGGTCGATCTGGGTTTCGAAACCCAGATCGGCTTCTGGGTTTCCAGGTGGTAACCCAGAAGCCGATCTGGGTTTCGAAACCCAGATCGGCCGGTGAAGAAAACCAAAAACAAATAGAAGAATGAGAAGAGAGAGAGAGAGATGAAAGAGCGAGAGAAGAAAACAGAGACATAGAAGAGAAGAGGGAGAGAAAAAGAAGAGAGAGGGAGAGAGAGGGATGAGAGTAATAGATTTTAAAAATCAAGGGCATTTCCGTCTTTTTAACTTATTTTGTTATTCCCAGTTATATTAAACGGTCAAACGTTGTTGAAGGGAGGTGATTGTTATAAAATGTAAAAGTAGTTTCCGATTGTAATAAGGCTAATGTCCAGAGGGTTTACAATAATTCACTCATAAAAAAAAAACACTATGTTTTACATATTGGTTTGGTTTTGAGTATCCAGAACTGATCTAACACGCGAAACACTCAGCAAAATGGTGTATACATAATTTATAAGGGCACATGCATAATTCGTATGTGCCTTATATAAATTTAACTTCTAGAACCTTCATAAATTAGAAACCAATAGCTGCAAAAAAAAAAAAAAAAAAAACCCAAGCCCCTATTCTTCTTTTTCCATCTTCCTCCTCTTTCATCATACTTTTCTTCTTTCTCTTCATTTTTCTTCCTTGACCTGTCACTGAACAAAACTCCAAGTCGTTGTTCTTCTTCTTCTATCTTCCTCCTCCTCCTCCTCCTTCTTCTTTATCTGTCACTGATCAAAACCTCAAGTCGCTATTCACATCGCCGTTCTCGTCCCTATCATTTTTTGTTGCTTTTGGCCTCAGTTACCGTCGTTGCTCTCGTCCATTTTGGTGGCTTTTCTGATTGTTTAGTTTGAGATTGATTATGTGATGGGTTACTAGTTTCTTGGTTACTGGGTTTGTTGGTGGGTTGCTAAGTTTGTTGCTTTTTGTGAAATTTGATGTGTTTTTGAAAGGTGGTGTTGGATTATTAGGTTATTGGGTCGGGTCAAATCCAAGATGATCCAAATTCATGATCTGATCTAAATTCATTTGAATAGAATTTGGATAGGAATAAGTAACCGTTGGCGATTACTAACGGTTATCAGAAAATAACCGCTACCCCTATAAATATATGATGCAAAATCAACTTCCCACAATATACATGTAAATACACATAGTGAGTGAATATAAAATAGAAAACACATGACGGAAAATTACATTGTGATTTGAGATTCCTTTCGCTTATGTAATTGGAATCCGACCAGTTGAAAAGTTCAAAGAATTCAAAGGAATTTTCGCTACACAGAAACTGGTACGTTTTCGATTTCATTTTACTATTTTATATCGAATTTACATACTGCCTATGAATGTTTTCATTAGTATCAAAGCCAGGTTGAATTGTTTGCTAATTTAGAATCATGTTTGAGTAATTAAAATGCCAAGAAACTTAATTTTTCCATATTGAAAACCTGAAAGATAGAAGTATGAAACCCGAATCTATTCTTAAGCATTTATGACATTTTAGTTTTTTCTTCTTCATGTGATTATTACACCATTAGATAGGGTTTGAAAAGATCTTTCTAATGATATAATACAAGCTCGATTTGGATTAGAATCGAAGGAGAAAAACATATTTGAATAAAAATTTAGAAGATTAAAATCTGAAAAAATAGTTTGATAATAAAAGGCGATTGAAGATTATGAAGAACATTAGGACACTCTCATTTAAGGAAAGTGTGATTCACCTTAGACCCAAAATGAAAAAAAAAGGGAAAATATCAAATCGACATGGAATGTTGAAAAGACAGCGTGTGTTCTTCACGCGCCGACCAAGCACATGCAAAACTGGCAAACTTTGTTATTTCCACATCTGTGCCATGCAAGCAACATATAATGCCACATGTGTGACACGCAGGATGACATGTAAGGACACAAATGACATGTGGCATATCGTGGATGGCTAGAGTGCAACATGTGGCATACCTTTGTTGCGACATGTGCCGTCCTCACAATGTGCCAAGTGGTCACTTGCATGCTCGATGTGTGTCAACTAGTTAACTGATGAGAGATGCGTGGCGTAATGCGGATCCTTCAAGTGGCTTTTTGTGCACGTGACGTGTGGTGATATGACACGTGTTTTGTTCCGAGCATGATATGTGTCGTGTCGACGTCAACACCTGACGAGAAGGCGTGTGTAGTACCCTTGTGGTGCATGGCCAACGCGATCGACGAGTGTGAGGCTTACACCGGCATGTGACTGCCACGTGTTACTGTCGACGGCGAATTCCAGCCATTTTTTGACGAATCTTTTATTTATTTATTTTTTATTTTTCTTCTCTTTTCATCCCAATTGTTTATTCACTCTAATTGGGAGTTGAATTAAAATGCCTTAGTTTTTATATTAAACTTTATTTAATCTTAGACCAAACTTTGTTTATCCTCTTTACATGCTGGCAGCCTTTCTTTCACCTTCAAACCAAACTTCAATATCCCTCTTAGGGATAAAAATTTGTCCACTTATTTAAAGGTTCAGCTACAACTCAATGGTGCTTCTATAGTAGCTTTCTCATATGTTGCCACCCTACATCATTAGATTGCTTATAGACTGCAAGATCATGCTTTTGATCTCCCAATCTCTGGTCACTCAAGAGATACAGTCATGATTATTACTGAAAGGGAAGGAGATATTCCTACCATTCTCCAAATTTCAAAGCAATTATCTCGAGAACAAATCATCCAGATCATGCCTCTGGAATGGATCACCAGTTATGAATTTTTTTTTTTAAAATGATCAACCTGTTCTGACATCTGATGCTATTAATTTACTACAGCCTGATGGTACTGTCAAAACCATCTACCAACCTCCTCACAAAGAACCAGCCACCACAGCTCCAATTTTCCAAGCTCTCATGGTTCGCCCTGTTCCAACAGAATCTTCCATACCCATCCACAGTTTTACACCCTCTGGTTCTGCCACTTATGTTAGCAAGATTAATGGTCCATGGTTTTCCCTTGATGGTCATTCTACTGAGTGGAGAAAAAAGATATCTGAAATGAGTGTTTGGCTTGATCTTCAAGTCACTAAATCTGATCAAAATCTTGAAGGCATTCTCAGAGAATTTGTCTCCAAATTTACAGGCACTCTTCGTGACCGGTATCAAACCCTTGGAGATAATCACCAATTGCAATTTGTTCGTTCTGCCTCCGTGAACACTGCTATAGGAATTATTTTCAAAGAATTTCTTGGTGATGCAAATCAATTCTATAAGCAAACAAGGCAAGAATACTTTGACATGAGATGTTGCTCTCTTAAACGCAAAGATCTTGATAAGCATTTTCATCGCATGACTGTCCGCTACCATGCTCTTGGTGGCTTAAATGATGAAAGCCTTTGACAGGTTTACATCAACTCGCTACCCACAGAACTTTGAGATGAGCTTCAATGACGTATTGAAGCAACCAATCGTTCTCTTCGCGACATCACTCTTGGAGAAATACACATGTTTTCTTTGCAATGCCTTGACAAACTTTGCACTACCCAACACATCTTCTCAAAAATGTTGAAGAAAGGACAAAAGTATGATAAGCAATGTATGCAGCCCAATCTGCAGCTCAAATGCAAGTCTTCTGAGCATTGCACATGCAAACCCAAGAAAAAGAAGCATTTTCAACATTTTTTCAGACACCGAAAGAACAAAAAATTCAAATATTACAGAAAGAAAGCTTCTCGCGCTTGGCGAAAGTCTAACCGATGTTAAAAAAATATCATTTTGCCAAAAAATGTCCTAACCAGCCTACCAAATCTGCAAAAATGGTTCAACACCTAAAACAAGTGACTGGGGAGCAAATCCCTTCTGATGCTGACATTGAATCTCTCTTTTCAAAATACTCTTCTGATGATGAGGATACCCTTCTGATGGTTAAACAATCATCCTCCTCTTCGACATATTCCGATAATGAATCTAACACTTTAGATTCTCCTATCCCAAAACTTCAAGCTGTTACCTCATCCATTCCTAGTCCTTCCCCACATACTGAACCATATTTTCCAGCATCCATCTTTCTGACCAAATATACCAAACCTATACCTGTCATTACTTTAATCGACACAGGCTGTCATTGTACTATGGTGAATCCCTTCATTCTACCTCCTCATGCATGGATCCCTCACTCTCAGCATTTCCTTGCTGCTGATGGTAAATTGTTTACTACTAATCTTATCACATCTCATAAGATTGGTATACAACTATTTTTCGACTGTATTATCTGGATGAAAGTCTTGGGTTCTCCTCTTCTAGATAAAGATATCATGATTGACTGAGATGCTCTTACCAAATCCGAACATCTTCATATTATTCCCAGGGGTCTTAAATACAAACGGTCTTTTAAACCTTTTGTTCCTCTCTACAAAATTTATCCTCTCACACCTATCTCTCCAGAGTTTCAAACCATCACAAATAAACTTTTAACCTTTTGTGCTGAAAGACATGATGAGTTTCAACATTCACATCCACTGTGGTACAATCCTGAGTTTTTTTATTAAACTTTCCTTCAAATTGAATGAATATATCAATCCTACTAAAGCCACCCATTCAGGAATGACTCCATCTAATTTACACATGGCCCGACTTGAATGTCAACAGTTACTCACTCAAGGCCTTATTGAGACCACTTCCTCTTCATGGGCCTGTCAAGTTTTTATGTAGAAAAACGAGCTGAACAAATTTGTAGAAAAAAACGTCTTGTCATTGATTATAAACCACTTAATCAGTTTTTAAAAGATGACAAATTCCCTATCCTAAAAACCAACACCTTGTTTGCTCAGTTAGCCATTGTCAAAGTGTTTTCCAAATTTGACCTTAAAGGTGCTTTCTGGCAAATTGGTCTTGACCCTGTTGACCGATACAAAACTGTATTTTGTATCCCTGATGCTCAGTATCAATGGACTGTTTTACCCTTTGGGTTAAAAAATACTTTGTCCCTTTTCCAAAAAGCCATAACCCGAATCTTTTACTCTATTCTATCCTCCACTTTGATCTATATTGATGACATTTTGTTGTTTTCTGTTGACACTTCTTCTCATTAGGATTTACTTTCTCAATTCTATGACCTGACCAATTCACATGGTATAATGCTTTCTGAAAAGAAAAGTATTATTGGTCGACCAAACATCATGTTTTTAGGGATGCTCATCACCCAGGGCACTTTCAGTCCCGGATCCCATCTCACTACTCAATTATTATCTTTTCCAAATACACATTTTTCTATAAAGCAAATTCAACAATTTCTTGGCATAGTCAATTATGTCCGTCACTTTCTCCCTCATGTGACTCATCACATAGCCTCTCTCTCTACTTTACTAAAGAAAGATCCACCATCTTGGTCCTCTATCTATACAGTACAACAACTAAAAAATATTAGTCAAAATCCTCCTCCTTTGACTATCCCATCTACTGGTCAGTTAATCCTCCAAACTGATGCCAATGATGATTTTTGGGGTGCTATTCTTCTCGAAGACTGTAATCAAAAGCAATTTTATTGTGGTCATACTAGTGGTCAATTCAATGAGTCTCAAAAACATTACCATACAGTTTACAAAGAAATCCTTACTGTTAAGTATGGTATTCAGAAATTTGATTTTTATTTGCGCACCACTACTTTTGTTGTACAAATGGATAATTCATCATTCCCTAAAATCCTTGATTTTAAAAATAAGATTCCTCCTACTCCATTATTATTAAGACTAAAAGATTGGTTTTTCAAATATGATTTACTGTTAAACATGTGAAAGGTTATACCAATATATTAGCTGATATGTTATCCCAACCATCACACATCAAGCTTCTTACACCTCAACAGATCATTCCCTCTGTTCTTATGGCCTCATCTTCTTCTCTACCAAATCTTCTTGATCTCTCAGCCACTTCTGTAGCCACTTATCCTCTAGAGCTTCTCAACACTATTTCACCAAACTCTTCTTCCACTATTCATCAGATTAACACCTTTGCAAAAGACCACCTGCTTTTTTATTACTCTCGAATTCGTCTTCATGGTCATCCATATCGACTCCATAATCCTCTCAGACCTTTTCTTGACATATTTTCTCTATGGCCTTTTTCTCATTTTTCCCCTAAAGTACTTTGGTACCTCTGGTGTCTTGCCATCACTCATCATTTTCCTATTTCCTTTCCTATTCAAGCCCTGTATGCCAACCTTCATGATTCGAATCAACAAGACACTCACCTTTGGACTTTTCTTCAATGGTTTGATCTCTTACCTACTTGGCGTCGAGAACTCAATCGCATCATGAGATATTACAATCTCTGGAAACTATCCCCTGACATGGCCAGTGAAGTCACCTGCATATGGATTCTCCATCGTCCTTACTTTTGCAATCCCTAGAGAAATATAATATGGTCCCACAATCAAGGATATGAATGAGACACTTTATTTAATTTTGATGTGTTATACCCTACTAGAAGAACTGTTCTCCTCAACTTTCTTTGTGTTGTGAACAGAGTACTTCTAGATGATTTGCTCATCTTGTCAGATGTTCCTCGAGATCCCTCTCTCAGCTAGCACATATTCCAAGATGTTGAACCCTTTCAAGACTCCCAAGACCCAATAGACCTTGATGCTGATTTTTCTTGTCGTATATGTGGGGCCCTTAATTCTGATGATGAAGACCATGCCAACTGTAACCTTACATTCTCACCTCGAATCATGCACCGACCTTACCACTCACTTTTGCTTTGCTGAAAGTTTGTTTGTTTGTTTGTAATTTATTTCTTTTCAAGTCTTATATGTAACGGTCCCACCTGTCGGGCATCGAAGATTGTTTGTTTCTATCTACATGTTCTCCTCCTATAAATATGTATCCTTTCAGACTCTTCAGGACAGAAGAGAGTGCTGATCAATAAAAATCAGTGTGTTTTCTTACTTTCCCATGACCTTCTAAAGTACTTAAAATCTTTGGGATGATATGTTTCTAAACAAATAATGATAAACAGTCTGTCATGATCTAAGTATGCTCTGTACTTGCCTCAAGTGAGGATCCTGCACATCAAAACAGATGTTATGGTCTATAACTACGGTCCCCATCCATAAGTTAGGTTGAGCATAGCCACGATAGTACCCATTCAGGCCATGAGGAAAGGCCACCCCCGTGGGGAAAGTCCGATTCTATGCTCTGTGTTGAGTTATAGTGTAGGGCTTCCGGTCCAGTGATGGTATCAGAGCCATGTATTTTTTGTATTTTATGTTATAAAACGTATTTCTATGGGACTAGGTTGACTGATTTTGATGATGAACTATCTAATGACATGATTATGATTATTATCCTATCATATGACGAGAAGATTATTGAAATTTTAAATTGTCTACTAGGACCTTGAGATTAAATAAATTTTATATGAGTAGCAGAACCTTGAGATTATAGAAATCTCGGATGATAAAATGTTAGAGATCATAGAGATTCCGATGATGAGATATACGAGGTTATAAAGATCTCAAATGATGCTATTTAAATCGTGGGTGTCCTAAAATCTTGTGGCGAACGATATTAGGACTGTTTTGTGCAATACACTTATTATGGTTTAGTGAATATTTGAAAATTGGATGATGATGGGAAGCTTGACTACTTTTTCATTCCTATTTAAAAATTCTTTTATCATATTTATGAGTGTATAGTTGCTGCAATATTTTAGTAAAATAATAATGGATGTGCTAGTATAGACATAGAAAAATATATATTATAAGTCTCTAAGTAGAATAAATGTCATTTATGAAAATGACATGTGCTTCGAAAACAAGTTGCTAAACTGAATATGGGTGACAAATTGAATGATGATATTTATCATATTTGGCACCATAAGTTTCAATATATGCTAGATGACAAAAGGCCTTCGAAATCCTAACCAACACATCATGGTTGAACCCGAGCATAGTACTTTTACTCAACACAGAAAAGATGTTGAGGCTTATTAGGCTTGTAAAATAAAAGAATAGTATTGCTCATATACTGATGCTATTTAACATGACTGATGACCACATGTGCGCGTACGAAGAATATAAGATGGCACAAGAAATTTGACTAACCTTGATGGATAAATGTAATGAGACATTAACCATTAAACTGAGGAGACTCACAATTAAGTTTGATATTATCAGAAGTGCCAAGATCACGACATGAGATAACATCTGATGGAAATGTCAAACATGATATGTGAGCTAAAATCAACTAGTCGTGCATTAACTGATGAGCAGCAAGTACAAACGGTAGTCCGGTCCTTCCCATCTCATGTCATATTAAACTTAGAGATTTGTGCCTAAAGGCAGCCAATGCTTTGAGTTAGCATTATTTGGCTAAATCCAGCATGCCCAAGGGTTTAGGCTCTAAGCGTAAGAGGGGTGAAAAGAATAAGAGTTGGAAGAAGGGGAAAAAGGTATCCCAAATCCAATAAGGATAAGACCGAAAAAACCCAAAAAGGGTAAACATGGTAATGTAAAGAAGGATAAGAGTATGTTGAAGTGTTTCAACCGTGGCAAGATGGATCTATATAGGGAACAATTTGAAAGTTGATATGATAAGTATTGGCACCTGCAAAGTGATTCTGTGAGATGGACATTGTGTCTCCTTGATATCCTCTATGCTTCGAAGATTCAACTGAATATTGTCTATGTAATTGTCCTTCTAGGTTTTGGATAATGTTCAACTTTTCAAAGCTACTGTTTGAGGATTTATTTAGATTAATGATGATTAAGTATTGGATACCTGATGGATGGTTTCATCGTATTAAATACTAAATTTGATGGTACTATTAATGTGATAGTTGTTTCACTTATTGCTTCCACTGAAGTTGCCAATATTGATGTTAATATTTGGCATGTTAGACTAGGACATACCAGGTAGAATTGAATGAATAGATTTGGCCAAAGAGGGATTTCCAAGTTCCCTCAATAAGATAAATTTGTCTATATGTGAAAGTCATCTAGTAAGAAAAATAATTAAGAAATCATTAGGAAAATGAATTAGAGCTAAAAATTCATTACAATTAATTTATTCTGATATTTGTGGACCAATAATTGTGAAAGCTAGAAATGGTGTCTCATATTGTATAACATTCATAGATCATTACACTTGTTTTGATCATCTCTATCTGATCTTCAACAAATCGGAAACATTAGATTGTCTTAGATTGTATCTAAACTTGGTCGAGAATTATTTTGATAGAACTGTCAAAGTCTTGCGAGCTGACTAAGGACGAGAATACCTTTTTGACCAATTTGAGACATTGTGTCATGAGAAAAGTATTGATAGACAGTTGACCATCCTTAGGACTCCGCAACAAAATGTTGTAGCGAAAAGAAGGAATAGAACTTTATTAGAGATGGTAAGATCTATGATGACACAAGCGAATCTCTCAATATCTTATTGAAAATGTGCGCTTTTAATAGTTGCTTATATTCTGAATAGGATCATTACAAAATCAGTATCTTCCATACTCTATGGATTATGGACAGGTAAGAAATCTAACCTTACTTATATGTGACCTTGGGGTACGCAGGAAATGTACATGATCTTTCCGGTAAAATATGGAAAGCTAAGTACTAGAGGAAAGTAGTGTATCTTTATTAGATACGCTAAAGACTCAAAAGGATATATATTCATAGGAGAAAACTCAGATGGAAGTATTACTGAATTAGAGTCATAAGATATGAACTTTTTACATAATGAATTTCATAACAGATGAGAGGTTGAAAAAAAATTTCAATTTTATGAGTTGAACGATTCGGATGTTGTTACATGTTCGACCATTCAATTAGAGGAAGATAGAGAGTTGTTTAAATACTCTATCCCTAGTGAGAGTGACAGAGCTATTGGAATAGCCCGTATATTTGTTCCTAGAGGGAGTAAAGGGACTAACGAGTTAGTACTCTCAAAATTAATAACTCGTAGAAGCAACCGTAAGACTATTCCTCATCGTCTATTTGAGATTGAAGGGGAAACTTTTATACTTGCTTCACATGATAATAATGAGCTAAAGAATGTGAATAAGGCTCTCAACTCACTTGATAAAGATATTTTAGATTAAAGTCATGCAAGAAGAGATGGAGTCAATAAAGAATAACCATATCTAAGATTTGGTTGACTTATCACTTAGTGGGAAAACCATTGGAAACAAATGGATTTCTCGTATCAAGTGTAAGGCAGACGGCTTAATAGAGATATATATGATGAGGTTAGTAGCAAAACGATATACTCAATAGAAGAGTATAAATTATAAATAAACCTTCTCCTCTGTGGTAATGTTTGCTTCCATTCACCTTATATTAGTTATCGTCATACACATGGACCTGAAATTACATTACATTAATGTAAAGACAACATTTCTCAATGAGGAACTGGAGGAAGAAATTTACGTGGAGTAACTAGTGAATTTGGTTTCAAAAGGCCAAGAGCTGAAAGTATATAAGCTCACGAGATCAATCTATGGCTCGAAACAATCATCTAAACAATGGTACCTCTATTTCCATAAGGTTGTCATATCTTATGGATTTAAGTTGACGGAAGAGGACCATTGTGTGTATATTAAACAGGTAAAAGATAAGTTTATAACACTATCTTAACACGTTGACGATATTCTGTTGGCCAGAAATAACAAGGAGTTTAGGATAATCATAAGAGAATGATTACTTCAACTTTTGAGATGAAAGATATGAGAGAAACTACCTATATATTTTAAGAGTTAAAATTAATAGAGATCATTGCCTATATATTTTAAGAGTTAAAATTAATAGAGATCATTGCCTATATATTTTAAGAGTTAAAATTAATAGAGATCATTTAAGGAGAATTTAAGCTTTATCGCAAGAACTATACATTGAAAAATTCTCAAACAATTCTGTATAGTTGATTATAAGCCTATGGATACTCTCATCTTGAATGTTTAAACTCTTAGTTTTGCAACGTGCCCTTAGATTCAATAAGAGTATGAATAATACAAAGATTTCCTTACCTTAATGCTATCGAAAGTCTCATATATAATATGATGTATATGAGAGTTGATATCTGCTATGTAATTGGACTAGTAAGTAGATATCGATCCAATTTTAAATAGAAACATTGGATTACTAGGAAAAGTATATTAACATATCTGAAATGGACTGTTGGTTACTCTCTGTGTCACCAAGGTGGCAACATATGTCTTATTAGGAATACAGATGCTGATAGAGGCGATAATTTGGATGAGCAAAAATCTGTATCTGGTTATGCATTTTTGCTCAATCAATGTGCTATCTCTTGGAGTAGCAAGAAGTTGTTATGCATTAAACTATCCACCATGGAAGCTATATTTATAGCATGTTCAACTACAATCCAGGAAGTAGTCTGGTTCAAGAGAATCTTGAAGAATCTAAATTCAAAACTAATGTGTAAAAGCTAGTTATTGTATACTGTGATAATCAGGCAATAGTTGCCCATATCAAAGATCAAAAGTATTACAGTAAATCGAAGCATATAGAAACTAAGTAGAATTTTATCAATGATGTAACAATTAAGTATATATCTACGTGTGAGATGGTTGTGGATCCATTCACAAAAACTATGACAAAAAATGTATTTATGTGCTAAATCTTTGAGTTTGCGTAGATTGTAATGTTATAATTGTTAAGTTAAGCTATATTTGCTTTATGATTAGATAAGTCATTTTAATTATATCAAACTAGCACATATTCATTTCACATAGATAATATATGAAAGTATGTCGTTAGGTTTTGAGACTGATATTCTTACACATACAGTCTCATTGGTTGCTAGGAGAGCAAGCTAAGATGAGACACATATATTTTTTAGAGAATAAAAATTAGATTATTCTTTTGATGGCTTGAAATATATGAAATGTTGCCTTGATTATAATCAAGATAAGATTCTACCTAAATCAATTATTGAACCATTCGTGATGTATTCCCACTATCATGAGAACTTGATTAAGCTAGATGTAAGTTTATTGATAAAAGTGTTTGAAGGGCGAGCTTTTAGAAACTCAGGTTAGGTGCTAAGAGAGCATCTGAACTAAGATCTGTACAATGAATAATTTCATTATAAAAGACATAGGCGTCCTTATTGAAGGATAAGATTCACTGTAACATGCGTTTCATATCGCATATGCTTATTATGATCGATATGAAAAATGAATGAATTTGTCCCTAATTCTTCATTGTTTAAGTTCTATTGAAATTTGTAAAACTTCTACCTATGTCCTTAGTGATTGCTCACTTTGTCTCAAAGTAATGAGGTTAATGTTCGTATCATTAATATGTCTTCTATGACTATAATAATGCGGCCTATGAGATATTACTATGGTGTTAGTCATTTTTTGTTGATCGAGAGATAAAAGTGAGATAGGAAGATTTAATTAATTTTATTTTGTTCCTATAATTACTAGTCGCGACTAATTGTAATTTGAAATTGCAATTGTGATTATATGGAATATTGAAGGATCAAGCATATTATGTTATGAGATTAAATATGCTCGAGCAAATAAAATTCTATTAAATCTGTAACATAAGGATGAACAAATTTACGATCTCTTGTATAGTAGTATAATTGAGATTTGAAAGACAAGCCATATTGTAGATATTATTGTTCATAGGTCACACGGTGTATTTGCTTATATGAATGCCTGTATCTCTTATCATAAATGGGTCACTAATGTTGTCTCTGAAAGTTCTATTTGGCTCATCTTATGTGAGTAGGAGATGTTGAGTTGGATTGGATCCACCCAAGATGACCCAAACTTATGACCCGATCCAAATTCATTTAAATAGAATTTGGATAGGAATAAGTAATCGTTGGTGGTTATTGACGGTTACTGGTGGTTATCAGAAAACAACCGCCACCCTTATAAATATATGATGCAAATCAACTTCCCACAACATACATGTAAAATACACACAGTGAGTGAATCTTAAGTAGAAAACACATGACAAGGCAAATTACGCTGTAATTTGAGATTCCTTTCCGCTTATGTGATTAGAATCCAATCAGTTGAATAATTCAAAGAATCTAAAAAAATTTTCGTAATGTAGAAACGAGTACGCTTTTGGTTTCGTTTTACTGTTTTACATCGAATTTACATACTGTCTATGAATGTTTTCAGGTGGATTACTGGTAACTTGGTTCTTTGCTTTTTGTTTTGAGTTTTGATCGAGTTTGAGTTGTGGTCAAGTAAAATATAGGTTGAATATGGCATTCAGGGATTGTGGTGTTAAACATGGAACTTACCTTTAACTGAATCAACTCGATTCTGTTTCTCAAAATGAGAACCCATCACTTTATTGGTTCGGCAACCAAATGCTCGCCACTCTAAGAATTTGCAAATGTAAGAATAAAACCTTACATTCTTAATATTAATGGGTCATTCATTGCAAATATAAATACAAAACCCAAGTCATGCAACCCGACCCGACCCGTTTAGAACCAAACTATTGTAGAACCTATATGATGTGGAAGCTAGAGCCATTTATTCATAGCAGTTCCCATTTGATGTTTTGAGCTGTTTTGATTTGCATAGAAATTGCTCGACGAAATGCCTCAGTGATGTGTTGGGTCCGATGGAAGTGAATTGAGATGCTTAACATTAATAGGGTTTCTAGGCGTTGCATCTGCAGTGCAGCTATTTCGCGGCCATGGCTCTTTGTGGGTTTGGGCAATCCTGGAGAGAAATACAGAGGAACCAGACACAATGTAACGGTTTTATATTGCTATTATTAACTTAAGATTCAGCTTCATTGACTGTTATTTAATTAAAACATTTCCACTCCGTTTGGGTTTGTGCAGGTGGGGTTCGAGATGGTTGATGCTTTTGCAGAATCGCAAGGGATTTCTATGAACTCGGTTCATTGCAAAGCTATATTTGGACAAGGTCTGTTTCGGGTGATTCCCTTTCCACATTATGTGGTTCTTTGTTATGTAATGTTATTGGATGGATTGATGGATGTTTGTTGTGTGACATGATTCAGGTTTCGTTGGCGATGCTCCTGTATTGCTTGCAAAGCCTCAAACTTACATGAATTTGAGTGGGGAATCTGTAAGTTGTAGAGAGACATTATTAAGTTTTCGGAAATTGGCCGATGTATTGTATATACGTTTTTGTTTTGTGGAAGTCTTTCACTTTTTGTATCACGGAGAATGGTGGGGAAAAGACGTAACCAGAAGTTTATTACTATAGAATTTGGATGTGGGAGTTGATCAAAAACAGCTTGTTTGATATGTTACCATTAAAACTTGATGATACATTAATTGATAGCTCAGAGAAGTTACCATGATACATTTGTTGATCTGCATGATTGTGATGTGTTATGCCCATCTTGTAAAGCGACAATGAAAAAATGTCTTTAAACAAATGTCCAATAAGCTGTTATGTTTGCTATTTTTCTAGTGGTTTTAGTCTGTTTGGTTGTCGATGTTTGGTATAATGAATAAATTGCAGATGTTCTATGACTGTGAGGACAAAGCTTGACTGTGTTGGTGAGAGCATATATATATATATATTTTACAGCTTGTATACGTATAACTTGTTTTTTCTTTCGTCAATTGCAGGCTGGACCACTTGCAGCTTATTATAAGTTACCCATTAATCGTGTTATTGTGGTAATTTTGCTTTTACTTGATAATTAGTTCTTTGTTAGGTTTTGAAAGACTTATAACAGTAACACTACAGTGTTGCCATTGAGTTTGTTTGACGGTTTCCTGTTCTAGTTTCATGATGACATGGGCTTACCTTGTGGAGTGCTTCGTCTTCAACAGAATGGAGGCCATGGCAGGCACAATGGGTGTGTATAGGAAATCCTTGTGTACTTGATTTGAATGTTGTGCACTAAGTTGCATATTACTATATTGTCTACTCATCTGAAAATGCTTTATTTTGAGAAAGCTGTAGCTTGTAGGGTGGGGAAGGTGTGCTGCCGTCAAAAAAGAAGGAAATGAACGACGTTGATGTTCATTGAATTATAATAAGTTGGATTTCAATACGAGGTGTTGTATATAATCTGTTTACTATTGAATACTCAACACACTAAACATATAAGCTTTTAAATAATTTTCATACTGAAAAATTCCATTGAGTGAGAATTTTTTACCAATGGACCCTTCAAATGCAACAATATATTATGTAAATGAAAATAATCACTTTGATGTTTAATATTCACTCAATATTACATCAATCGTGCCTTTATTAGATAGTCAAGTTAACTTTAATGAAATTCTCATGAATCAAGTATGGCTCAAATTCGAATGTATGTTGTGTGTTCTACTTAAGTCGAATGTTTGTTATTTTTCTTTTTTAATTATTATTATTATTTTTTTGAAATAGAATGTTAATTTTGCTCTCCATTGTTTTCTCCTAAATTCTTCTGATTATGGAATACTCAGAGTTTATATGTGTTTGCTTCAAGATTTTGCATGTTTTCTCAATCTATGACTCAAGGGTTTCGTGCATTGTCTAAGTGGTCATGTATATGTTGTTGGGGCAGTAGTTGCTTAGTGCTTCTGACATTAAGTAAAGGGTTGTATCCCAACAGGGTGTATTATCAGCAAATGTATCCTCATTGCTTTACATCAAATGAATACATGTAACCTTTTACATTCTTTGTATTCTTTGTTGATTATAGAATTGTTATACTCTTCTACTATATTTATTGATTAATTTTACATTATTGCACTAGGCTTAAGAGTGTGATCCATAATCTTCGAGGGAATCGAGAGTTTGCTCGGTTAAGAATTGGTTAGTTCTAGGTCCTAGCTTGTTATATTTGATTATACACATGCATATATGTATTCTAGTAAATAAATTACGAAGTTATTTTGATTCTCTTCTTAGGCATCGGGAAGCCTCCGGGACAAATGGATCCTAAAGCTTTCTTGTTGCAGAAGTTCAACACCTTGGCTCGAGAACGAGTAAGTTTTGATTTGGACTTGATTATTGATTATTGTGATGGCTCTCCTCATTGATTAATGATACCACAATCTCTCACTGATTTTAAGATCCCAACATCAGATGATGATTTCACCTTATCACCAATGCTAATTCTTATTTGCCTAAACCTTTTTTTTTTTTTTTTTCCCTTTTTTTCGCTTTTTTTGTTCTAAAAGTAAAGTTTTTCAACATGCTATGCTTCATTGGTCACCAGATAGATGTTGCTTTGCAAGAGGGGGTTGAGGTATTGAAGCTCCTTCTATCCAAAGGCCTGACAGAGAGTGCTAGACATTTTAATACCATACAGAAATACAAGCATATAAGATTGCAAAATATGCCTACTTGAGTTCTTGATCATGAACTGCTGTTTCGAGGGAACTGTTGTTCAGTGGGGGGTAATTACATAAAAATATTCAGGGAACAAAGAAGAGACAGAGATATATAATGAGAAAGTGATTGATAATGCAATTTATAAGCTCCATTCTCTTCCCAATAAAACTTGATTCCCTTTCATTTTCATTCCTTGTTAGTTTGACGTGATTAATTTATCTTCATAGATAAGTAATGCATGCTCAGGAGTTCAAATTCTTGTACTGGTGAAAGTGGGCATCAACATGTGTTAATATTGGGCTACAACTTTGCTTTTGGCCCAACATGCCCAGACCAGCCAATATCATGTAAAATCCTCGTCACTTTTTTACCCCTGATTTAAGTTTAATTACGAGTGGCGATGTTCCACCCCTTAAATATTGTATATGCACGCTTTCTGTACAAACACTCAACTAATGGTTGTTTTAAAATATCATTAATTATGGTTAATTATACTAATATTCCTCAAATATTTCAAAATTATATTCAGTGACAACTTTAACGTGTTTTGCACCAACATACCTAAAAGTATCAACTATCATTAAAATTAACTACTGACTAACTATTTATTGTGAAAATCAAAAATTCTTTTAGTATATATATTTTATTATTTTATTTTTAATTATTTCAATTGTTATATATATTTATATAATAAAAAATTAATAACAAAATCATGTCAAAATTATAATTATAAATAACTTTTTACTACTAAATTATAGTTATGATATGATTTTTTATTAATTTTTTGTTATATGAATATATAAAACAATTTTCTTAGAAATATAAAATAATAATTAATAATAAAATAATAAAATAATATTAGAGTCAGTTTTGACTTTTTACAATAAATTGTTAGTCAAATAGTTGGTTTTGATGGTGGTCAACAATTTTGAAGGTATGTTAGTGTAATAAATGTTTAAATTATCATTTAGTAAAATTTTGAAATATTCGAGGAATATTAGTGTAATTAATCTTATAATTAATAATATTTTAAAACAACTATTAATTGAGTGTATGTATAAAAAAGGGTGTGTGTACAATATTTAAGGGGGTGGAAACATTGCTACTCTTTAATTATATATCATTTCTCCAAGTTCATCCCTGTTTATAATATTTGTCATGGATTTGATTCTTACCCTGCTTATTGTCGGTTTCAAAAAAAAAAAAAATCATCTTTAGATAACCGATTAGAATTTATTATTCATAGTAAATGAAAACATTAATTTGATAGAATTAAGAGCTATTACGTTGTCTCACTATCAATTAAAGAAAATCATTATGTACTATTTCATGTTTTATATACACATGAAAATTCTTAGACCCGGTGTCTGCGCTCTTATTTGTATCAAGATATGGTTCCGAATCGTCCTGAAGCAGTCTACCCTGTCTGCATAAATATACACATAAGTTTGAATTGATTTTCTTTAATTGAGTAAATTTGTGTGGTCAAAATCCTTGTAGTTTAGATAAAAGACTATTGAGTCTTGATCACCTAATACAATTATCAAGACTATCTGAGCTTTAATGGAAACTCTCACTCATATTATCATGACTGTCCACATTTTGTTCCCATAAAGTTATAAGCACCTAATACAATTAGAATAATATTATGGTGTGTTTACTTCATGGATTAAACAAAGGGAATGGGGAATGGGATTGATTAATGTTGTTTACTTACTTAAAATTCATTCCGTAATGGGAATGAAAATGTGGGCCCCACATCAATTTGGGGTTGTGGAATGAGAATCTCATTCCCCCCAACCCACTTGGGAATCCCATTCTCATTCTCTTTGTCAAAATAAAATGTCCCTTATACCCCTTTTTAAAAAAATAAAAAAAAAAAATCTATTTATTTGATGTTAAAAAAAAAAAACTACATATTATAATAAAAAATTACGCACTATTAATTTTTTATCACCAATTTCTTAATTATCATGATGGACTAATAAAATAATATGTAATTTTTTTTAATTATTATATGTAGTTTTTTTTATTTAATATTAAAAAAAATTACATATTATAATAAAAAACTACACACCAAGTTAGTAAACTATTAAAATAATATTAAGTTTTTTTTATTATAATATGTAGTTTTTTATTTGATATTAAAAAAAAGAGCATATTATAATAAAAAACTACACATTATTATCATTAATCCATAATTTTAATTAAGGGTATTTTTGTAACTTATAATTAATTCATTCCGATTCCAAAGTAAAGTAAACAGTTTAATGGAAATAATATTGATTCCGATTCCGATTCCTGTAGTTGAAGTAAACAACTTATATGATTCCGATACTTCATTCCAATTCCAAGTCATTCCGATTCCAGATCATTCCGATTCCTCTAAGTGAAGTAAACGCACCATTATATTATTAAAAAATTTACTTAAATAATGAGATATATTGATTTATAGTCACCATATTAATTTAAAATATAATAATTACTAGTTATAAATTAGTTTATCATATCATAACACACTTTTTCACAAAATAAAGTCTCGAATTCAAATCTCCTCTCTTCCAAGTTAAAATATAAATACATACATACACATATATATATGGCCCTGAACACCCTTCCCTAACAAATATGTAAAAAATTTTCATAAAATAAGATGAAGATATTATCACTCAAAATTATGATTTACACACAAATTTTATTATAAAAGTTTATTGTAAAAAGAATCTAAAACAAAGTGACAATTATAGACAATTTAATTAAAATACTTTTCATATCTACTAATATTTTCTAATATGTTTAAACTCTAATTTAAGATTTAAATAATTAATTCAATATGCTTTTCATACTCATCAATTTATCTTAATATATTAAACCCTAATTTGAAATTTTACTGCAGTAGAAGGAGATGATCATCACAATTTTTTTTTTTTTTCTCCTCTTCTAAAAGAAAGTTAAAAAAACAAAAACAAATTGGAGATTTAAGTTGTAACTTGCCTTCCTTTTGTTCGGTTGATCCCAAAAGCATTAATCATTATAGCGAAGAACAAAAAAATAATTTAGTAAATTGATAAATATTCTAGTTGTAAAATTTTTTTAATATTTTCTTTTGCAGTTTAATTTAGGATAATGTTTTTAATAATATATATATAAAAAAAATATTACACTTGCATTTGTATTGACTAATCAATTTTGACTAAGAAGTATACTATATACAAGTCTTCAGAACTAAAATAATAGTAAAATTAGTGATTCAAACTTTGCAAATTGATCATAAAAAATATGATTAATTAGAGTTAAGGTTTTCTATAAAATTAAAGAAAAAAATTATGAGAAGAGTCTATTTATTTATTTATTTTTTGAAGTGCAAAGAGTTATTTAAATTTAAAATTGGGTTCTAATAATTTAGTTGGATGCTTTTGGTAATAAATGAATTTACTTTCATAAGTTTAGTCTTGGTATTAGATTAGATGTTTATGGTAAAGTTGTTTTGAAATTTTTAATGATGAGTGTACTTAAAATTTGGGCGTATAAATAATATTTTTGGGTGGTAATATCTCACCCAATTATAATTTATTTTTAAATATTTTGCAACTTTTACATTTTAACTCTTCTTTAGTATGTCCTTTTTATTTTTATTTTTAAACATATTAGTCATTTCAAATAAATCCGGTTGACTCTCTTCTTGACACCACAAAATTTATATATTCTTCCAACTGAGGTAGGATCATTTCCCAACTTCTTTTTTTTTGCAGACTTTTCATAATCCAATAACGAATCAACATAAAATATAGTGAATAACTAGAATTATTGTATTTTTTACCTCTCACGTGCATCACTTAAACTTCAATTTCTCTTATAAAACATCAAGTTAAAAAGTAAGGTTGGAAGAGAATTCTAACTCTTTTTAAGAAACAAAACATGATCATAACCACTTTCCTACCTTCACAAATCACAACAATCTTGAAACAATTGGGTAAGCATGCATGATCCATTATGCTTCTTTCTTTGTAAGCTCATGAGCTCCAACTCCACATTGATTGACCCTCCTTGTATGCCCTACTTTATTAAGAAATAAAAAATCTTCGACACAATCTTCTTTCCTTTTCTTTTGGTGAGGAAATGAGATGACTCCCATGCTAGAAAAAACTTATGATAATAGAACAGGTAATAAAACAAAGAATTTGCAGTAGGAAACAAAAAAATAATAAAACAAAGGTATTTTTGTTGAGGTTTGTAATAACTATGATGTTCTTAAAATAAATTCGTTGTTTATTTTCTGAGTTATTCAGTATTTATCTCTTAGGATACAATAACACCAACTAGACTCGTCTAGTGAACTATCTATGTTTAAATATCTATCATTCTGGACGCTTACTACTAAGAATAGTGTTTAACAGAAAATAAATTAGAAATCGAAATGAATTTTCAGTTGTCTTTGAACGGCTAGAAAGGATGCCAATTTATTGTCTCTATGTGGATGATTACAAAACTGATTTTAAATCAACAATTAAACAAATCAACGGCTACGCTTTCAAAATTTAAATTTCATTCAACACCAACGGTTATAATTTGAACTGCAATTCAATTTTATGTAATACTTGCAATTGAAATTTGAAAAATTTAATCTGTAATTTAATTTTACAATTATACTTTTCCAAATTCAATAGCTGCATTCATGACACTTAATTTAATAGTTATATTTTGAAAATTAAGTCTTCAATTCAATTTCCATGCAGACAACTTAATCAAGATCACAAAGCCGATAAAAATGGATACTTAAAATGTGTATTTATCCCATTTTTGCAACATCTCATTATGTTCAAAGGAGTCATATTCTATATCATTATTAAGATCATCTGCATGACATAAATTGTGCTTATGCATGATATATATTCTTGTTTATATATTTGAACTTTGATTTAATTATTATTATTTTTTGGACCTTTGTTCTTATAACGAAAAATTCATTTCATATATCTATAGTAGGTTTAGTTATTTTACTCAATCACTAACTTTACTAGTAAATTGTAGCCACTGGATTGGTTATAAAAATAATTATTGAGCTAATTTAAAGACTATAATTTGTGAATAAAATTAATGATTAAGTAAGATAGTCAAACTTGTTTGTAGTTTGTTTCAATACTCCTCATTTATTAAGTTTATGACATTTACAGAATTTAAGATTGTAAAATTTAAATTTACTCGATCACTAAGGTTGATAAATCCTTAAATAAAGTGACATAGTCTATTATTATTATTTCGTTTTCCATGTGATACACACCAAACAAAGAACTTGATTCATTCGTACAACTTTAAATTCTCTTCTAAAATTATGCTTCCTCAAAATCTTACATACCATTCACGTTGCTAATTGGGCCATTTTGATATACCTTTTTATGTTGTTTTTTCATTCCTGCATATAATCTTAGATTTGGTTCTTCTGCTTCAAAAATTTGTGTGGAATAAATAAAAGGGTAAATTACACAACTACCCTTGACATTTGGTATAATTACACAATTATTTAGTTTGGGATATAATTACGTAAGCACTATTTAACATTTTATTAATGTAGCTATGCCCCATACACAGTGGCGGACCCAAAAAATTTGTTCAGGGGGGGCATATGAATAAAATGATAAAAATAGTAAAAATTAAGAATATATTAAATATGTAATGTTTTTATGTAAAACAATGTTCAATAACGTTATATGATTTAAAAGATAACAAATTAGACAATATGCTACATCTTTTACTTTATTGTACTCTAACCAAGTCTAATATTCAGTAAATCAAACAGTATTGAATCGCCTAAACTTTTGTCCAAAAGGTCTAATAGGAAAATTGTGTTCTCAAGGTTGACAAGGACCTTTTAGTAGATATGCTCTTCAAACTTGCTCACGGACATTAGAATCATAATCTAATATTTTAGTTCGAAGTCCTGGATTAGTAGGGAGATCTGGAAAATTGACTTCAACACAATTTTTCTTTGAAGAAGATGATTCCAACTCAACTGATGATTTTTTTTTTTTTTTATATATATCTCCATAACTATTTCATAATAAATAAAAATATAATAAAAAAATTTTAAAAAAATTTAATAATAATTTATTGATTCTAAATAATATAAAGCTATAAAGTAAACAATATTACATATATATATATATAATTGAATCATAACAATACATTATACATGAATAATTTTAATACAATAATTTAAAGTTTAAGATTTTAGGGTTTATCGATAAGATATATATTAAATTTAAATTATTAAAAAATAAATAAATTAAAAAAGTAATTAATTTAGAAAACTAATCTGATAAGTCACAAAATGTCAAAGTAAAAATAAAGAGATGTTAGATAAAGATAAGAAGAAAAAGAAAAAAAGGGTTATTCGCTAAAATTATAAATTATCAATGTAATTAGTATTTATATAGAAAAGAATTAAAAGAATAAAATTGAAAAAAGAAAACATTAATTAATTAGGAGTAGGAAAAATATTAGAAGTAGGAAAACTAAATATAATAGGAGTAAGGAATAGGAAAGCAAGTTAATCCTATTAAAAATAGAAAAAATAAATAATTGAATAAGAAAGTAATAAATAATTAAAAAGAAAAAGAAAAAAGAGAAATAGGGCTCGTAAGTCGTAATTTGAACAAAATGAGGGGTCATGGAGATACTATTATGCTGAGCATATGCGCTGCACTGATTGCAGCGCAGACAATTTTTTTTTTTTTTTTTCTTTCTACTTCCTTGGAATTAAACAGTAAATTTATCAATTTTTTTTAAAATTTCAACAGTGGATCCGCCACTGCCTATACGGTTACTTGTGTGGACATTCACCATTAGTCAAAGGCATAAAAAAAATAAATGATCCTTTATAATAATTTTTAATATTTTTCTTTTTTTTTAATTTATTGTATTTTTATTTTTTATTTTTAAACTTAAAATGAATGGTACTTTTTTCCCTGAACATTTGTCTCTTAAGATAAAAGATACTGTAGTCTTTTTATGTCTTTGATTAATGGTCAATAGTCCACAACTAATAATAGGAGATGTAGCCGCGACACTAATGAAACCTTAAACGGCATAGGGATCCATCTTCTCACTCTTCAATGGGCAACAAAAGGTGTCTTTATATGCCTCTTTTTTGCACCGACTCCATCTCACTCATTCTCTTATTTCTTTGATATTTCCTTCTCTCGACTATCATCATTAAAATTACAGCATTTCCAACATATGTATATTGGTTGACATATCTTTAGGTCCGATTAATACCGGAGCTCTCTACTGATCATGTAATTGCTTTAATAATTTAGGGACCGCACGAGTCAAAAATATTGAAATAAGACATAATAATTACAAATATTTAATAATAAAAATTAAAATCTTGTTCAATAAAAATTTTTAAAATTAATTGATGAAACATTTAACCATAAACAGATAACATATCTCCATAAAATAGTTTACGTCAATGTCGCAAAATGTTAAGTTCATGTCTCTTCCGCGTGAAGTTGCCCCTTCAATCCTTCTAAATGCGAAAAAATATGTAATTAATTTAAGGCTATGCTCTCTGATAGTTTTTTATTTTTATTTTTTAAGACTTTTAATTGATAATTTAGTGACATATTAACATAGATTTTTGCCATCTACAAACATTAGCGGTGTTTTTATTATTTGCCTTGGATGAAAACTGGCTTGTAATAAGTACTGGTTCTTGTCAACCCTTCGTTTAAGAAAAGGAATTTATTCTACCAGCATTAGGGGTATTAATCACATTTTGAAGACAGCTGGCTAGTTTGACTGTCATCATTCATGTAAAAACACATCACACGTATTGGAATATTGATTAGGTGTTGAAGTATTTTAAGAAAAAGAAATTACTTTTATGATAACGTTCTACAATTTATTTGAATATCAATACATTTAATGAGTAATTATATTTTAAAATTATTGATTGTATTTTATTATATCTAATTTTATATTATTACGTATGATTATGATTAAATAAATTAGATCATATTTATCATAATTAGTTGTAATTAAATATAATAAAATATAATTAATAATTTTATAACCTAATTAATTTAGGTATATCGATACTCAAAGTGTTTTGTAGATAATCCCATTTATACATACATACATATATATATATGCACATGCGTGTGACTTACTCATCCATAAGAACTATTATAAGAAAAATTTTATGCCTAAGTTCATTGAACAAATGTTTTTTGAATAGGTTACAGTGCTATTCTTTACTTCTATTTGAAATGTATGGAATCCGTAGGACTTATGGAAGCTGTTAAGACAAGTATATGCAAATATTCTAAGGGCTTTCTTATTTTTCTTTTCCTAGCATTAAAAGCAGTGTTCCAATAATAACTAATTAACATTCTTGACATGCAAAGAATCCAGCGTGAATGGGGACGAATCAGAACCTGGTGCTTCCAATGGCATTGGGACCTTGGGTAGGATATGAATTTATAATTGTGATTTGCATGCAAAGAACCAGAATCTTGTTGCCCCAGTCCATTCCATTTGCGTCTTATCTATCCAGGAGAGATTAAAAAAATTTGGTTTCCAAATACTGTGAGTGACAGAACATGTTTTTTAGCTGCCTCAGATTAATATTTTAACTTTAATATACTATATATACATATATGTTCGACCCGAAAATGTAATTTATAAATTAAATAAATATATATATATATTTTTTGGGTGGGGGTGGGGGCGGCATCTAATATGATTATGTGTAGATTTTGATCATATCTTTAAACCCAAGAAGAATTTTTCTTACATTTTTAAGCTTGGAACAGACAACCCTAAATTAGAATTTATTCCAATTTGGGAAAATATCGCGAATGAAAAATATCATTATTCGTGGACATCACTTGTAGTTAAGTTATAATACTCTAGAGAAGATCAATAAAATTTATAATATTTTCTTATATAATTAGTTTAAAAAATATGACTTTTGAGATCATAAACTAGTAAATACTAGTTAATATATTATTCTCAATAATAATAATAAGAATAATAATAATAATAATAATAATAATGATAGAATACTAGTAATCATATTATTACTTACCTAATTTGTTTATTGAATATATCCATACAAAGATAAATAGCAACAAAAGCCAATCCTTGTTGCAAAACAAGAAGAAAACACAATCAATGTGTAGCAAAAACAATGATTTTACTCAATCTAATAAACACTATAAAACAATAATATAACTAATGTTCTGAAAATCAACTGAGTCGGTCGTGGCCACCAGTTGATTTGAAAACCCCCTAATCGGGGTCCTAGGCTAGTTTCCGGCGGTAGGGCCTCCTAGATGGAGAAATCAAAGGCACCATAGAGATTGAATTTTTTTTATTTTTTATTTTTTTTTATTTTTTTATTATTATTTTTTTTTTTACGAATATGATCTCACACTGAACCACCAAAAAAAAAAAAAAAAAACACACACACACAAACACAAACACACACAGCTCCAATCTATCACCTTAAATTCTCTTTCACTACTCAATCAACAATAACTCCATTCTTCACCAAACAAACCTAATTTTTTTTTTTAAAGAAAGATCACTATTATCTCACTAAACCACATCGAAAACAAAAACAATCTATCACCTCAAATCTCTCTTCACTGCTCAATGAAATGAACATCGATTTTGATCGCAACCAAATAGACCTAAAAATCAAACTCCCGGTTTCCACGGAGAGAAAGTAGAGATTTAAAGATTGTAAACAAACAAACTTCGAGATCATAACCAAACAAACTTGAAGATTGTAACCAAACACCAATTCTAGAAGCACTTTATTTCTAGAGAGAGGAAAGCGAGATAGAGAGAGTAAAGCGAAATGTGAGAAGAACTAAAACTATGCTTTATAGTTTTTTTCACTCTACATTAAACACTTTGACAAATAAGTGATGTCCTGCTAGAAAGGTGATGGAAACCCAGGAAGCAAATAAGTCATTCATCAAGGTATTCATCAAAGTTGTCCTAACAATCATTTGTGCATTAATGGTGGACCGATCATAAGGGAAAAAAATTGAGAGAATCAAGCTTGAAGGCTTTAATTGGATTGGTTTCTTCCAGATTATTAATCATGAAGTCAATTGGGCTTTATTGGGCTTCAATCATAACACAAATTGAGCTATTATTTATTTATTTATTTATATTAATTTGTGACTTGATCTGATTTGGATTCCTTGTAACGAATCTAGCGATCTTGTTAGGCACTCTATGAAACCCTTCTGAAGTCTAACTAACAAGACCAAAAAGAATACTGTGAAGCGAATCCTTAATTATTTATCAATTTATAAACATATAAATCATACGTTTTAAAATCTCGTTTCAAATTTTATCGGATGAATAAACATATAATTTAAAAGTATTATCATAAATATGTGAGTATCTAAAATATGCATGCATCTATTAACATAACTTCTACAATATTTGTTTACAAACTGAAAATATGTAAATTACATGTTTAAAATTTAAATCACAGTCTTTACACAAGAGGCTATGTGGCTTCATCGGTCGTACCTTCGTTCAGATTAGGTCGGTCGTACAACCCACCTAATCTGAACGAGGCACACTAGTACCTAGATTACTTTTTCCTACACTTAGGAGGTTTTTGGAAAAACATAAAATAAAAGCATGAGCCAAAAAGCTCAGTGAGTGTGGACGTGTTTATGTTTAAAATTATCTTTATAAAATTTACCTCATGAAAACATTGTTCTTTAAAATAATTTTATTTCTAAAAGCTTGTGTTATTTTTAAGTTCATAAAAGGTTAAAATGTTTCACATTTCAAAAATATTTTATTTCTAAAATCTGTTTTTAATGGTATGTTTTCTCCTCTAAAAATGCTCTAATGGAAACCTAAGGGAAGCCACAACCACATAAGCGGCCAGATCAGCTTCGCTTAGTGTAAGGGGTCACGTGATGTAAAAGCTAGCATTGTTCATTATGACAAAACTATAAAGACATCCTACTGCCACGTGGCGGAACTACTATCATACACTGTGAAATGAGATAATACCTCGCAAGTGTAAAGGACGACTCAACAGACACGACAGACTCAATCCCCTCGATATTAGCAGGATATACCCTCCCAACACTTGCTATACACTGCGGGATATGCTAGCCGGGTTTTATGCTACAAGGTTTATTTATAAAAGCTCGGGCTGTCCACTAGTTTTGAAAACCTTTTTATTTTTCTATAATTCAAATCGATTTATCTTTCATGCTAAAAAAACGAATAATATATTGCATAATAAACTGAAAATCATTTAATAAAAATATTTGTACACTTATTGCTTGCTTTCCAATTCACTTGAGTCACTTCTACTTCAGCAACCTCTTTTCAACTCGCTAATGCCACCTACACTTGGTCATAAAATGAAATCTCAACTTAGCTCATAGATCAATTCAATTCCAATTCAGTTCTATCATTTCTACCTCAATCAAGCTACAACGGATTACACTGTCCTATTCAGCTCGAGGTGCGAGCTCCTTTAAGCTCGCATTTAGCTCGTCTCATGCGAGCTCCTACTTCACTCATCTCGGCTTGGATTGAGGGTATTTCCTATTTCAGTAAGCTCGCTTAGCTTACCCTTTTTAGTGAGCTGCTACCTTCTAGCTTAACTCGATTCACATGAACTGCCCAGTTCGCTCCTTATGGCTACTACCCTTAACCAACTCGCCCTTCCAAGCTACAGACTTAGTCCAACTCGGATAGGCATTATAACAAGTTGCGGGACCACCCGGCTATCCTTGTGAGTTGCTGCTTTGGCCTAGCTCGGGCAGGTGTTACAAAAAGGGCCACGAGCATCACCCATCTCACTATTTGAGAGCTTCTGCTCATAGCCTACCTTAATAGACACACTAACAAAATAGCTACGGGCATTCATCCAGCTCGCACCTCACGACCTCCCGTTCTAACTCACGCCACTCATAACATCTCCCTTTTGATTTCTAGATTTTATACACACTTAAGCATTAATACATCTCGACCTTGATAACTCCACAAACAAATACTAAGCAACACTTCATTAGTTTCATTACCTAAGCTCAAGTCGCAACCTTAACAGGTTTCGCAACTTAAAACCAAATCATCCCAACTATTACAAATCGACATTATTTTCTCAGCTAGCTCACTTACCGATTTCTTCTCAGTCTTTTACCTTGCTTTTTCACTCGCTTGCTGCTTCAATATCATCAGATCTGCATAAAAAAATCTCGTTAGTTTCAAATGAAACCCAGAGACTGTTCTTGATAGATTTTCCACCAAAAGAAGGTCATAAACAACAGTCTTACTATTTGATCCTTACCAGATCTAGATTGATCACTCTCTTAGATCCGTTTTCCACCTTTCCACAGCTTCCCCCTTCAAAAATAGCAGAACCCAGCTTGGATCGGAGGTAGCTCATCTGCCGACAACATCTTTCCCTTTCCTCTCTAGATTTTTCTCCCATTTTCACTCTTTAACTCTTTCATGGTAACTCTCACTACACACATACACACACCCCTATTTAAAAGGGTGGATCAAGCTCAACGTTTACCCTTAAACTTCCTTAAATTTACGATTCTGACATGTTCTAGAGAATTCTTCACTTTTCTCCAATGTCCTTGATCTTTCCCTTTATTCACAATTTTGCCACTCTTTCTAGAAAAATCTTTTATTTCCTCATTTGACCCTCAACTTTTTATAATTTAAATTCATTCCCAATTCTTTCGAAAATTCTATAAATATTGAATTTCACTACTAAACTTAAAAAAAATCCTTTCATTATTTCACCAAAAAAGGTATATTAGCACACTACATTATTCTATACATATGCACAGTAATAACCTCGAGAGAGGGTATTACATTTTTTTCCCTCCTTACAAAAATTTCATCTTTGAAATTTACATGTTATACTGAAAAAGATAAGAATATTTATGTATGATCTTCATGCTCCCAAATGGCCTATTCTACCTCGTGATTCCTTCATAATACTTTTACTAAGGGAATACCTTTATTCTGCAGAATTTATTCTCTGTGATCTAAGATTTGCACCGGTTCCTCTTCATAAGTCAGGTTCTTTTTTAGTTCTACCAGCTATTCCCTAAGTATGTGGAAGGGATCTGGAATGTCCTTAAAAAGTATAGATATATGAAACACATCATAAATTTTACTTAGCTGTGGTGGAAGCTCCAACTTGTACGCTATGGGGTCCTACTCTTTCCACAACCTCATATGGCCTTATATAGCACGGACTCAGCTTGCCATGCTTCCCAAATCTAAGCACGCCCTTTCAAAGGGATATCTTGAGGAATACTCTATCGCCAAATTCAAACTCGAGGTCCCTACGGGGGTTATCCGTATAGCTCTTTTATCTATCGCTTGCCACTTTAAATATGTTTCTAATAATTTTAATTTTATCTGTAGTGATTTGGATGAGCTCGGGACCTATCAGTTTCCTCTCACCTACTTCGTACCAACATATTAAAGTTCTGTACTTCCTTCCATACAAGGCTTCATAAGGCGCCATAATAATGTCAGACTAATAACTATTATTGTATGCTAACTCCCTAAGTGGTAAGTGCATATCTTAAATCCCCTTGAATTCCAAGATACAAGCTCTGAGCATATTCTCGAGTGTTTGGATTGTTCTCTTTGACTTTCTGTCTGTCTGAGAATGAAATGTCGTGCTAAAGTTTAGTTAGGTACCTAAGACTTTTTGCAATTTGGGCCAAAATCTTAAAGTAAATATGGGATCCCAATTTGATACTATCAAAACTAGCATACCATGAAGTCTGACTATCTCATCTATGTAGAGCTACACTAACTTACTTAGGGGGTAGTTGCTTCTGATCAGTAAGAAATGGACGGATTTAGTCAGTCTATCTACTATCATCTATATAGCGTTATGCCCCTTCTGGCTGCGTGGAAGCCCTACAACAAAGTCCATGGTGATATGCTCCCACTTCCATTCTGGGATAGAGAGTGGCTGCAATACTCACACTGGTTTCTAATGTTCTGCTTTGACTTGTTGACAGATGAAGTATCGGGGTACAAATTTAGCGACCTCTCTCTTCATTCCTTTCCACCAATAATGTTATTTCATGGTACGGATTTAGTGACCTCTCTCTTCGTGCTGCTCGGATGCATGACATGCGTTGAAGAATAAGCTTCTTCCATGATCTTCCTTTTTAGATCGCTTATATCCAGCACGCATAAACGTTGACCTATCATCAATATACCATCTTCCCTTATTGTAAAACCTATCCTCTGTTCTGCTTCAATTTTTTGTCTTAACTTTACCAACTGAGAGTCTTGCCATTGCTGTTATCTTATCTGACCTACTAAAATGGGGTGAACATGAAAAGTAGCTAATAATGCCCTTGAGTTTGCTACATCTAACTTGGCCCTTAGCGACCTCAACTCCATTAGAAGTGAAAGATATACTATACTCAAATGAGCTAGGGAATTCACTGGTCGCCTTCTTAACGCATCTGCCATTACATTAGCCTTTTCGAGGTGATATTATATCGTACAGTCATAATCCTTAATCAGCTCTAACCACCTCCTCTGTCTTATGTTTAACTCTTTCTGAGTGAGCATTTATCGCAAACTCTTGTGATCTGTGAAGATATAACAAGGGACACTGTACAAGTAATGCCTCTAAAATTTTAATACAAATACTACTGCTACGAGCTTTGGATAGTGGGTAGGGTAGTTTTGTTCATGATTCCTCAGTTGTCTGGAAGCATGTGCTACAACTTTACCATTTTACATCAGAACACACCCCAAACCCTGTCTTGAGGCATTACTGTATATGTTAAAACCGTCTTACCCCATTGGCAGCATCAACACTGGAGCAAATGTCAATCTTCTATTCAGCTCGTCAAAACTCTACTGGCAGGCATTTGACCACTCGAATCTCTCTTCCTTTATAGTCAATTTGGTCAGTGGGGATGCTATCTTTGAAAACCTCTCTATAAACTTTCTATAGTAACTTACCAATCCAAGAAAGCTTCGAACCTCTATAACATTGGTAGGCGGTCTCCAGCTTGCTATCGCTTCTATCATCTGGGGATCCACATTTAATCCTTCAGCTAATATTACATGACCCAAAAAAGTAACACTATTTAGCCGGAATTGGCATTTACTAAATTTCGCAAACAACTTATGCTCTCGCAGAGTATGTAATACTATCTAGAGGTGTTTTACATGCTCCCTATAATTGCTTAAATGCACTAAAATGTTATCAATAAACACTATCACGAAATTATCCAGGTATGACCTAAAAATTCTGTTCATCAAATCCATTAAAGTTGTTGGAGCATTCGTTAATCTAAATGGTATGACTAGGAACTCATAATGCCCGTAGCGAGTTTTGAAATCAGTCTTCGGAACATCTTCACCATGGATTCTTAGTTAATGGTATCCTGATCTCAAATCGATCTTCGAATAAACTTTGGATCCTTGTAGCTGATCAAATAGGTAATCAATTTTTAAAAGCGAATACAGATTCCATACGATCACCTCGTTCAGTTGTCTATAATTAATACACAATCTTAAGCTCCCATTTTTCTTCTTGACAAACAATACTAGAGCTCCTCATGGCGAATGACTAGGTCTCACAAAACCCTTATCCAATAGTTATTCCATCTGCACTTTCAACTCTTTCAGCTCAGTTGGAGCCATTCGGTATAGTCTGATAAAAATCGACTCAATCCTTGGAATCAAATCTATCTCAAATTCTATTTTTCAGTCTGGAGGTAAACCTAAAAGGTCTTTCAGAAACACATCTGGAAAATCTCTGATCACAGGGATATCTTCTAATCTCGTTCCATCATCTCTTACCTCCACTGCATAAGTTAGATATCCTTGACATGACTTCCTAAGCACCTTGCTAGCCTCCATTGCTGACATCATGCTAGAAGAAAACAACTTCTGTTCTCTACGAAAAATAACATCAGGCTCCCTCGCTTTGATCAATTTAACTTCTTTTCGGAAGCAGTCGACCGAGGCGCGATGTATGGACAACCATTCCATTTCTAATATGACATCAAAGTCATGGATGTCCAGTTTAATTAGGTTTGTCAGAATACTCAACCTTTGATGACTATTGTACTACCCCTGAATGCTTTCTTTGCCCGAAGGGAATCCCCCATAGGGATGGACATTATCATACTATAACCTAGGGGTTGCGGTTCAATGATAATAGTCTTAGCAAAATTTCTAGACACGAAGGAATGAGTAGCCCTAAGTTTTATCAATCTATATGCTTCGTGGTCAAACACTGAAATAATACCTGTCACGACCTTAGGGGCGGTGTCTGTATCCTACTGAGTCACCGCGAACATTCTGGCCTGAGTATAGGGTCTACCTAATTGGCCTCTGGATGATACACACCCGATGCTTTGTTATGCTGTTCGAAACTAGTGGTCCATCTAGCTTGGGAACTCCTCTGATCTCGTTAATGACCTTTGCTAGACTGTTTTGGTGCTACGGTCTTAATCTCTAGCTTGAAAGCTGAAGCTACCTTTGGGCAATCCTTCATAAAATGGCCTTTTGAGCAACCTATCACTTGGAAAATCTCCTTACTAGTCTTTAGCTAAGACAAGGAGCTCTCAGGATCTCTGGTCCCATCGTAAGACTTAGCGTCTAATTTTCAAATGCGTTCGATGGAAACCCTTGACTTCTGCGGTTGATGAAACGTAGTTGCCAAAACTAGAGCCAACCATTCTATATCTACATTCCTAGCTATGGGCTCTGCAGGTCGCGAAGGTCCAGCTTGAGTTTGATCTATAAGCACGTTAACAGTTTCTCCAATGCGTCCCTCCTTTAGTGCGGGTATCTCAACCGCTCTCTTAATAGGTGGACGACCTCGACGACGCATGATTCTGTGAAATTTCAATCGTGAACAAACTCATGTAATGCACGAAGTGGAAAATGGCTTCGTAAAACCATGTAATTATGAGAAAACTCTTTCTAAAATGATCGTCCAAACGTTTACGAGCTTTACCTCAAAATCATGTAAAACCTGGCTATAATACCAAGTTGACAGGACCTAATATGGATTCCCTCTAACGAATCTAGCGATCTTACCGAGCACTCCACGAAACCATTCTGAAGTTTAACTAACAAGACCCAAAAGGATATCATGAAATGAACCCTTAATTATTTATCAATTTTGAAACATATAAATCATACATTTTAAAATTTCATTTCAAATTATTGAATGAATAAACATATAATTTAACAGTATTATCATAAATATATGAGTACTTAAACATGCATGCATCTATTAATATAAAAAGTTCTATAATATTTGTTCACAAACCGAAAATATGTATATTACATTATTAAAATTTAAATCATAATATTTATACAAGAGGCCATGTGGCGTCATTGGTCTGACAACCCACCTAATCTAAATGAAATGCATTAGTACTTGGATTACTTGTTCTTGCACTTATGAGGTTTTTAGAAAAAACATAAAATAAAAGCATGAGCCAAGTAGCTTTGTAAGTGTGGACGTGTTTAAGTTTAAAATGATCTTTACAAAATTTATCTCTGGAAAACATTTTGAAAGCATTTTTCTTTAAAATAATTTTATTCCTAAAAGTTTGTGTTATTTTTAAGTTCATAATAGGGTAAAATGTTTAGTATTTTAAAAATACTTTCTTTCTAAAATCTGTTTTTAATGGTATGCTTTCTTTTTTAAAAATGCTCTAATGGAAACCCAATGGAAATTATAACCACATGAGCGGCCAGACCAACTTCGCTCAGTGTGGAGGGTCACGGGACGTAAAAGCTAGCATCGCTCATCGTGATAAAGCTACAAAAATATCTCGTTACCATATGATAGAACTACTATCGCACACCGTGAAATGAGATAATACCCCACAAGTGTAGAACGTGACTCGACAAACACGACAGACTCGATTTCTCTGATGTTAGCAGGACATACCTTCCCAACACTTGCCATATACTATGGGATATATCGACCAGGTCTAATATGTAACACTCTGATATTTATTTTCGTACGATTAGTATTCGTTGATTAAATAATTGAATTCGATAAGTTGGATTAAATTATAATTGAGTGAAAGTAGTGCAATATTAATAAAATTTGTTAGTTATTTATGGGATTTAATAATTTTTGGAGATAATTTTTTTAGTAAGGGATTTAAATTGAAATTAAATGAGATAAGTGGAAGGATGCAAGCTTATGATTGGATGAGAAATGAAAGTGAGTAGGCTAAATTGCATGTGATTTAATTTGAACCAACAGAAAGTTACCAAATTTAAAAGTGAAAAATGAGGTAATATTTTAAAAAGTTGACAAGTGTGTGGTGGATTAAATTAGTGGAAGTATGAGAGGAGATTTCAACCAATAAAAGGTGAACAAATGTAATAAAGGACATGAAAGTAATAATGAAAAAGGTTAGGGGTGATTTTGGCAATAAAAAAGGAGCTAGTATATAAAGAGAGCGGTTAACTTGAAAAATCGTTTTCTTCCTTCATCTTCTTCCTTGGCCGACACCATCTTCTCCCTTCTCCTTCATTTTTCTTTCAAATTCATGCCTCCAAATCGCTCATAATTCATATTCTTTCCATCATCTATCCATCCAAGCATTTGATTTCATCAAAACCCACCAAGAATCCAAGCTGGAATTTCATTAGAAAAGAGCTTAGTAAGGTAAGTTGATATGAGTTTTGATTGTTGTGATGGGTTTAGGTTAGTAATGGTGTAGATACTTTGATGAGCATGTAGAGAAGGTTATTTTAACATTTGAATAAATGAATTTGATTTTGTTGATAAAAATTTCTCTCTTGAAAACCTTAGGTGAGGTTTGCTTCAAGGAGACCAAGATAAGCATAAGGGGGAACTATAAGCTCTCTTTGAAAGTGTGGTTAAGCTAGCAATCAAGCCCAAAACATTGGTATATACCTATCTTGAAACTCTGCTTTTGTTAGTAAGCTTGCAAATGGAAATTTGTTTTGAAATTTTATGATTTTGTTTCTTGGATGCAATAACTAAGTATGAATGAGATTTATACGTCATTTGGATGCTTTCTAAATGAATTTTGAGATGAAAAATAATTTGGAATAAAAATTTGAAATTTTAACCCCCTTTGACCGAATGTTATCTAGAGAAATACCTAGGGGTATTTTTATCATTTTAAGTCTAATTATGTGATGATTGAGTGATGTTTTGATGATATATGTGATGAATTAAAGATTGGAAAATAAAATTTTGAAAAATACCATCCTAGGCCGAATGTAAGCTAGGGAAGAGTATGTGTGGTTTGGTTGAATTTTAACATTAGAACTAGGGGCAAAATGGTCATTTGAAATGATCAAAAGTGATGATCCGAAGAATTTCAAAAAATGGATTTATAAATGTTATGTAGTATTTATGCGATTAAAATTTTGTTTAAAATTGAAAATCTTGAAATTTTGAAAAGTTTAGAGGGTCCGAGTAAAACTAAACATCTGTAGGTGGGGATTGGTAATTGACATGCCAACAGGGTGATTACTAGCAGTACTGCGTCGTTATTATTGTATATCGATTTCAAATTACGGACCCTAAGAGGCATTAAGTGTCCGGTCCATAAATTGTAAAAGTTTGTAAATTGCAATCCGACGGGCAGACATCGAGTGTCCGATGCCGGAAAGACCCGTTGCCGATCCAAGGTATTGTGTCGGATTTTACAAAAGACTCTAAAAAGTGTAAAGTGTAAAAAATTAATATTGTAAATATTTATATATGACAATTGGTTTTGGAAAGGGTAATTCCGTAAATGCGCTTAATAATGAATTCTTGAAAAGATATATGGGTAAATTTTTAATTTATGGAATATATGGTGTATATGTTTTGAAAAGATTATTATTTATACATGTTAATTGATTTTATTATTGTATTTTCGAAAATAATTTATGATTTCAATATTAAATGTGTGCACCCACTAAGTAGGAATACTTAGCGTGTTGGATTTACTATATGCAGGTAGTTGAATCGAGCTTGTAGCTAAAAATGAAGACGAAGTATTTGCAATTTTTTCATTAATCACAACCGACGTCATTTTGTGTAATGATCGGTTTTGTATCACATCTGTATATTCATATGCATGTTTATAAAAGTTTGTACTTCTTCAATGTGTGACCTTTGTAAAGAACAATTTGTATAAGATTTTGAAATGGTTTGTAAATTATGGATGATAGTATAACTTGATTTTGTATTAAAGTTTAAGAACGTGGATATTTTTAAAATGTTGTGTATTATATATGTTTGTGTGGCGGAGTGAATTTGAAAACAGATAGAAGGTCCGAATGGGAGTTGAGAAATAAAGATTTTAGAAGTGTATTGTTTTCCTTACAGGTTTTAAATTTAGAGTTTTTAGAAAAGCAAAAGAAATTCTGTTGGATTTTTTATGAAATAAAATAATTGAGTAAAATAAAATAAAAAATAAAATAAACATTTTAAAGGAATTTTTTTTTTTTAAATGAACTTTTAACAAGAAAGGTAACATCCTTCGACTCGGTTTCTATTTTAATGGAAATCGGGTTAAAGGCGTTACATAATGCTACGAGGTCTATCTATAAAAGCTCGGGCTGTCCACTAGTTTTGAAAACTTTTTCCTTTTTGTATAATTTAAATCGATTTATCTTTCATGCTATAAAAAGGAATAATATATATATGCTATAAAAAAAATAATATATTGCATAATAAACTGAAAATCATTTAATGAAAATATTTGTATACTCACTGCTTACTTCCCAATTCACTTGAGTCACTTCAGCTTTAGCAACTTTTCTTTCAGCTTGCTACGCCACCTACACTTGGTCACAAATGAAATCTCAACTTAGCTCATAGGTCACTTCAATTTCAATTCAATTATATCATTTCTAAACCTTACCTGAGCTACAACAGACTACACTGTCCCATTCAGCTCGAGCTGTGAGTTGCTCCCAGCTCGCATTTAGCTAGTCCCATGCAAGCTCGTACTTCACTCATCTCAGCTCGGATTTAGAACATTTCCTATCTCAACGAGCTCGCTCAACTTACCCTTTTTAGCGAGTTGCTACCTTCTAGCTCAGCTCGATTCACATGATTGCACAGCTCGCTCCTTACAGCTGCTACCTTTAACCAGTTCGCCCTTACAAGCTACTGCTTTAGTCCAGCTCGGACAAGCACTATAACGAGCTACAGGACCACCCAACTATCCTCGTAAACTGCCACTTTGGCATAGCTCGGGTAGGTGCTGCAAAAAGGGCTACGAGCATCGCCTATCTCGTTATTTGCGAGCTCCTGCTCTAACCCAGCTTAACAAGCACTGAAAAAAGAGCTACGGGCATTCATCCAGCTCATACCGTAGGAGCTCTCATTCTAACTCATGCCACTCATAACATCTCTCATTTGATTTCCAAAATTTATACACACCCAAGCATTAATACATCCTGACCTCAATAACTTCACATACAAATACTAAGCAACACTTCATTAGTTTCATCACCTAAGCTCAGGTCGCAACTTTAACAGGTTTCGTCACTGAAAACCAAATCATCCTAACTATTACAAATTGATATTATTTTCTCAGTTAGCTTACTTACCGATTTCTTCTCAACCTTTTGCCTTGCTTTTCCACTTGTTTACTGCTTCAATATCACTAGACCTGTATACAAAAATCTCGTCAGTTTCAAATGAAATCCAGATACTGTTCTTGATAGATTTTCCACAAAAAAACGCCATAAACAACAAATCTTACTACTTGATCCTTACCAGATCTGGCTTCATCACCCTTTTAGATCCTTTCTCCACCTTTCCACAGCTTGATCTCCCCTTCAAAAATAGCAGAAACAAGTTTGGATCAGCAGCAGCTCGTCTGCCGATAACGTCTCTCTTTCTCCTCTCTAGATTTTTCTCCCACTTTCACTTTATCTTTCTTTCACAACAACTCTCACCACACACACACACGCCTATTTATAGAGTGAATGAAGCTCAATTTTTACCCTTAAACTTCTTTAAATTTATGATTCTGATATGTTTTAGAGAATTCTTCACTTTTCCCAAATGTCCTTGACCTTTCCCTTTATTTACAATTTTGCCACTCTTCCTAAAAAAATCTTTTATTTCCTCAATTGACCCTTAACTTTTTATAATTTAAATTCATTTCCAATTCTTCTGAAAATTCTACAAATATTGAATTTCACTATTAAACACTTAAAAATCCTTTTATTATTTCACCAAAGAGAGTACATTAGGACACTACATTATTTCGTACATTTGCGCAACAATAACCTAGGGAGAGAGTATTACAATTTAGGTCTAATTTATATTATGGTTTGAATTTTAATTTTTTTTAGTCTATTTAATTTTATGTTAGGCCTTTTAGACTAAGACATTCAATTTAAGACAAGCCCGAATAGGTGTGTTTTTTAAGTGAGCCTAATTATTAGGGGGCTATGGTTTCATGTTATATTTTATTTCTTTACCTATATAAAGATTTGTAACCCTAAGCAAACATAAGATCAATGAAGAAGTAACCAATTATGTTTAATTGAGAGAGTAAATTTTCTTTTTTGTTCTTTATAAGTATGTGATCTTATCAAACCATGTTTATGGCGATCAAAATCATGACTTATCTCTCATCTTCTCGTCTATATCTCGGGAGTGGCATCAATATCCTTATAATTTTGATTCTTGATTAATTTCTAATCATTAGGTCAAAGTTCTTTTATAACTTTGATTCTTGATTGATATATAATCAATGAGTCGAAATTCTTTTTCTTTTTATAAATATGTTTTAATCTTTCTTGGGGTTATGTTTCAATTTGATTGTAGGGATCGTATCTTATATATATAGGGTTTGCATCAAAAGGTGTGAAATTAAACCAACCAATAAACAATTAACTCTTCAATTAAACCCCCACCATATCATATTTGGAATATTGAGTTTTGATTGTATTATTGGAACCAAGCTAGTTTGACCTCAGGTCATGGCTCTTAGTCATGCTACACATTGGTCTATGAGAACATCTTTCTCGTGACCTACTACTATTGATTGCATCCCTTTAGTCACGATACACACTATTCATGTGTTTTCCTTTTTCCTTTCATGGCTGATGATAGGCCCCGTTCGCCTTATCCTAATACAACCGGCTACCCCACGAACGACCTCTAGAGGATACCTGATCCAACTAGAAGGTTCCCGTGAAGCTAAGCCTTTTTCTTCATAACTTGAATGATAACTATACAAATGGTTTTGATAACCCAGGGTTAATGTAAAAGCAGAAGATTAAATATATTTTCATACAATCAAAACTTTGAAGTAAGATTCAAATTGAGTAATTAAAACAAAAGGCATTAAGTGGAATTTAAAACATCGTTTAAAATAGTTTAGAATTCATATATAGAGGTTTACAATTCTTTCAAAATATAGTTAATATAATTCAAGTGTTACATTTAAATTATATATGATATGCAGCTAACATATTTCATGGAATTTAAATGTTACATTACTTGTCATAACATAAAACTTTAATAACATTTCATGAAAACTTAATTAATTGCACTTCATCATTGACAAAATAACTTTTACACTCACCTGTCACCTTTTCAAAATGCTCACTACTAATTGACAAATCCTTCGCATTACCTATTCATTTAATGATACGCTTTTAGGTAACGGCGCAAGCGATTCCGATCGCAAAATCAATTACATAAATTTCTAATTACAACGTTGACACCAAAACATCTCATTCAAAAGCAACAAATAATAGTCCATCAAAATAGTTTACAACAGTCCACTAACCAAAGCAAAAACAGCATTCAAACAGCACACATAACGGTCCCAAAAACAGCACGTAACATCACATTTTGGCAGCCCATATCTAGCACATTTATAGCTCACAAAATAGCCATATAACAGCTCATTATTTGACCTTAAATCAAGCATAAAAACTGCACCTAAAATCAATTCTGAATCACCATAAAAACTGTACATGATGGCAGCCCGTAAAACTCAATCGCATTGGCTTTTGCTTGTTTGCTTTAACTCTAACAATTCATCAACTTAACATATTCTTATGCACGAAAATCTTTTGTGTAACTTAATTTAAATGCACAACAAAATAGCCCCCTTTGCAACCGATGCAAGAACGGTCCGTGCAACGAATTTATCACACATTTACAACATCAAAAATTCAATCGCAAACACAAAGAAACGATATTGAACAAACCTCCACACTAACGAGGTTCTAATCCTAAAACTCAATCATGTCATCATCAATTTCATCCATAACTTATATAAACCTTATCCAATGAAACAATGCTCATAAAAAAATACAACTTACCTCACGAAAACTAATCGAAAGTTTCGAAAACCGATTGCGAAGGGCTGTCCACACTTGCCGAGAGCTACCTTCAATTCAAAATTGACATGCAAGCTTTAATAAATCACTCAAAACATCATAACAAGCTAATGGGACAACAACTCACCTTGAATGAGTGAATTTCACCCAAAAACAGTTTTAAAATGCTTTTGATAGCAAGCTGTCGCTCACTTGCAGTTCATGGCAACATGCAATCTTCTGGTTCACTTGCATGCACGAGTTGTCCTCCTCAATTAGTTGCTACAACTGTTGTTTTTCAAGCCAAAACAGTTCTAACTCCACTTACCCAGCTAGCTACACTTGGATCTTCTCTTGCATGTGAAGAATACCCTTAAAATAACTCCCAAAACTCACGAGCTGCAGGCTGTCCTCCTCTCCAAACCAAAGTAGATTTCTTCTTTGCTTGTCTTAAGCTCTCGATTTTTGGGCTGCACTTTCTTACTTGCACGAGCTCTCAAGCTCTCCCCCTCACGACATCACTTACTCTCTCGGCTTCTAGCTTTGTTGGTGACCGAATATGCTTGATGATGTTTTCGGTTTGGACAGTGCAAAGAACCGAGTTCCTCTCTCAAATTTACTCACTCTCGGCTCAAACACCCCAATCAAAACCGAACCTCTTGATTCTCCCTTGAGCTTGCTTTTCTTTGTTGACCGTGAAAACAATGGCTCTCTCTCAAACTCACTCTCTCGATTTTGAAAGGAAATGACTGAATGGATGAAATGGGCTTTCATTACAAATTTTTACTCCTTCATTTGATATATATATAAGCTTTGTAATGGCTTGACAAGTGTCCATTATTTAACGCTTAAATCATTGTTGCCATGACACTTGTCCTTCATCTTCTTCATGTATGGGACATGTGTCACACATGCATTCATTTGCACGATCTCCCATACCTATTCTTTTATGATTTCTATTCACACTTTACGATTTTTGCTTTTCGCTTTGGGTCCACCTGAAAATTTTATAAATATTCAATTACGCTCTCGGACCTAAACGGATAATTAATTTTATTATCCCTTAATCAATAAACAATATTTAATGAATTACCTGGAAGACAGAATAGCATGTTATAGCCAACCTTTTGTTACCATAGATAATGCCCTTGGTCATGCTACACATTAAGGTTATGTGTGTTTTTGATGCAACCAACCTCTTGTTACCTTATGTAGCACCCTAAATAGCATTAATTGATTTAGTTTCCATTCAAACATCTGACATTACCAAACATTTGAATTGGAAACAAGACCCTAAATTAAGATTGAATTGCTAAATGAAATGCAAATGCATCTACGAGGAATCAAAAGAGTGTGCATTAGAAAAAGTGCCTCTAGGACTTGAACTTACCCTATTGAAGTCATATTGGGTTCACGTGATGATGCAGTGGATATTATCTATCTTAAATTGTTCAAAGATAATATGCTTCACACACAACACAACCTTTAAGTTTTGGTTCATATATTTTTGTTCATTTTAAACCTAAACATATTCCAGGTTTCATGGTAGCTTTAGAGAACTTAGTCAATTTTTTTCTCAAAAATGTGACCCCACATTTACTACCATATAGGTGACATCCTAAAATCCTTTTAATTTCTAGGTTTTGATGTCATTAAATGTAAGGCATATCCTAAACTTCTTCATACAACACACTAATTATCATAAGAATGAGTTGCTTTATGTATTAAGCTAATTAAGTCACACCTAACTAGTTTGCCTATTTGACCTAGACCATGAGATCTTCAATCAACTAAGTTAGGCTTTTTCCCAGTTCAACTCATTGAATTGCCTTTAAACTCATTCCCTCGGTGTAAGTTTAATTTGTTCTCTTGGTAGGCCTTTTGTTAAAGAATCAACTATATTTTCCTTAGACTTTATACAATGAATAGAGATAACTCCATTTGAGAATAGTTGTTTAATTGTATTATGTTGTTACCTAGTATTATGTCATTACCTAATGTTTTGACTTGCCATTATATACACTATACTTAATTAAAGTTTGAGCAACCATACTATCACAATGTATACAAATTAGAATGATTGGCTTAGGTAGCGATGGCAACAGGTTAGATCTACCCCTTCCAAACTTGATCTAGTTTTTTTTGCGAGATGCTCCAAACCTAACCCTTGTCTCGAATGTATATTCCTCCCCGAACCTGAATAGACCTTTTGATCTAATTTAATTTTTAACAAATTACATAATTAAGATTATAAAAATATACAAACAAAAAAAATTAACATTTAAACTTACAATAATTCAATTCTAACTCCAATATAACATGACATCTACATAATTATCAATATAACCTTCATAGATGGCATGAATTCTTTAAATACAAAAACTAAAGTAATTAGTAAATAGTAAAGTTACATTACAAATGACAGAATAAATAAAATGATTTGATGTTGGTGACCTTTATCTTGATCTTGAGCAATCTATCTCACTAGTAGAATTATTTGTCACATTTAAATCATTTACATGTCATCTTCCAAATTAGGTATAGACATGCTTTGAACCCTAAGTAAAAATACATATTTAATATTAATTAAAAATACAATTTACTACCATAAACACTCCAAAATCATTATCACGAACATACCACAAACAAACATAAATCAAACTACAAACACACCTAAATCACTACACAAACAGTATCAGAAATTAGTACACAACTACAAACATTCCCACTCCCACTTTCACGTACACTTCCACAAAAATACAATTCCATTCCCATAAATAGATAAATTGACAAATACAATTACAAATAAGATAAAAAAATATTAACATATATCTAAAGTAATAGCTATAATCACGAGTAAGAAAATATCTATAAAATAAAGCTAAATTAATAAATATGAAAAACAAGTAAAATAGAAATAAAAAAGAAAAAATTAGCTAGCGACGGTGCGTAATTATCGACGAAGATCAACAACTACAACCATCAGTGAGGAGAACCAAAATTGATGAAGATGGCTTAAAAGTGTGCATCGCAAGTCAACAAAGAGGTGAGCAACTGGCAATAGTTATGCTGATTAAGGAGTCATTTTACCTAGGTTGGGGTTGGCGATAATGAATGGACAATGAGAAGGAGAGGTTGATGAGTCAAAAGTGAAAGTGTGAGACAGTGGTGTGGTCGTGTGGGTGAATCGGTGGTAACTAGGTGTTGATTGATGAATGTAAGGTTTTATTTTTTTCTTTAAATATATTAATTTACTAGATCAAGTCGGGGCAAGAAAGCTGGCCCTGGTAATTAGGTCGAGTCAGCCTTGTTGCTTAAAACCTGCTCAAAATCACATTTTTCCAAGCCTAAACCCACCTCAAATGGATTAGTGCCCTATCAATTTCGGTCTAGGGCAATTTGGTCATCCCTAGACTTAGGGCATACTAGAATGTCATTTACGATGTTTCTTAGCCATTTTGCTTCTTCAATAGTCATATTTAATGCTATAAGATTTTATTCTAGTGTGGAATGTGCTATACATGTTTGTTTTAAGCGCTTTTATAAAACCATTGCTCCACCTAACGTAAATACATATCCACTTGTAAACTTGGTTTTTGAGCTATCATAAATCTAATTAGCATCACTATAACCTTCTTAATACTAGTGGGTATCTTGAATCATGTAATCCATAATTCAAAGTATATTTCAAACACCTTATTACTCTAATCAAAGCTTCTTAATGATCATGACCAAAGTTGCTAGTATATCTATTAAATATGCTTATGAAATAAACAATATTTGGCCTAGTAGAATTCATCAAATAAACCAGGCTTCCAATAACTTGAGAGTAGTCCAATTGAGAAATTGTATCTCTTAAATTTTTATTTAGTTTGCAACTTTCATCAAAAGGATGATGGGTCGAATTCAGCCTACTCTAAACTTGAAGCTAGTTTGTGATAAGGTGCCCCAAATCGCAACCCATGACTCGAATGGGATTTCAATCTTCACTCAAAATTTGAAACTGTTTAGGATAGGATGTCCCAAACCTAACCCTATTTGATCCAGTTTTTTAAACAAACAATGTTTGAGTTTTTATAGCACTAAAAGTAGAAATTCCCATTTTGTTATTAATGAATGGGGACAAAAGCTGATGTGCTAAACAAAGAGCTAATGTTTCAAACAAATTGATGTCTTGAACAAAAGGAAAATGTCTTAAAGAAATTGTTGATGTCTTGAACAAAGTATTGATGTCTCAAACAAAAAGATGATGTCTCGAACATATAACATTTGTCGTGAACATATATCCTCTTGTTCTGAATATAGCTATCTTGTTTCGAACCTACATCCCTTTTGTCATTACCAAACACTAAATTGAAAGAAACTCAACCATGGCATTCACACACATCTATTACACCCATTTTCAAGATCTAAATCCCTCTAACGCAAATCCATATTATTTTCAAACATAAAACCTAAAATACTAAACCAAATCCCTAATTTCAACATTACCAAAATACAAGCACTTCTTTTTTGTTAGTTACCATTAGACACATTTTAAACACCCCTTACTGTTATAACATATGTAATAAGAATTTGAGATAAAGAAGAGAGAGAGAGCTTTAACTAGGGATATTCAAACACTAATATAATGTTAGTTGCTGTCAGATCAAAGAGTTGAAATTGATAGGAAAAAGCCCAACTATAGTGACGGGACCCTTCTCGAATCCCTACTCTGGATCCGTGAAGTACCTCGTAGCACTCCGACAGAGCTCTAACGAACCCTAGTTTGGCTAGCAAAAATTCTGCCAGAGCACCGAGACTCACTTTAGACTTCTTTTTACAAAACATTTATTAAGGGGAAAGGGTAAAATTTTTTCGTTTTCCTAATGAAAATCTGGCAGTATGCTTGTTGTTTATTAGGATATGTCACCCTGCAAGTTCAAAGCAATTTAAAAACACTTCTATGACAAACAATTCTCAACTATCAGAAGCCTCTCATCCACAATCAGCCATAACATGAATATATATAAAATTTCAAACTTTTATGGAAACTCAATTTTCTGAATTAAAACATTTTCATAAAACGTGCATCAAACAACTAATATGTACACTCTATTTAAACTTATTTTAAATGTACATCATTTACACCATACTTATATAAAACACATGCATGATTAGAAGTATGAGCTATACAATAAGAAATAGTCGTCCATCACTCGATTCGCTCGTCGGTCTGAGCCTCATCTGCTGGACGATTCACTCCTGCACCTGAATGAACATTTTAAGAAATACATAAAAAACAAACGGTGAGTATAACTCAGTAAGATAAATAATAAACAGTTTTATAAACTAAAGTATTTTTCTGAAATACTTTTTATTTCTTTCAATTAAAACTATTTCTGAAATTCGTTTTGAATTTCTTTCTAAAACTTTCTCATTTCTTGCTTTGATGGTAACCCAGGGAAACTACTCCTGTCGTGGCCGCATAAATCTCTAGCTAAGCCAGTAGGAATTAGGGAATCTACCATGTGTAGTTACCGATGTGCAACTCTAGGTACGCGTTACCCCTACACAATCGGTTTAAACTACACTACCCTAAACGTGCAGAGGGTCACTTAACTGACTCTCTCTCTTAGTTAGTAACTCTCTCACATCTACCATACATGCATAGAGCATTCTACTGGATACTCAACTGGGGCTAGGGTAAACCATCAGTGTATTAAAATTCTTTTTATTGGTATTCTCCAGTAAACTCGTTTTTAAGGCAAAAGGCCTAAAACGTTAATTCTCAATGGTTTTTATATAAGCATATACTCAATTTAAAGCTCATGTAATATAATCTAGATATAAAAATAACACACAATTCAATTACAACAATGTAAGAAATGCAATTAACCATTAAATAAACTTTGAATTACCCCACACTTGATAAGGTGAGATTTCTACTTTCAAAACGTTTCCCGATTAAAAGCGAACCTCCTTCGAACTCCTCTGATACACTCCGCTTTCACCCTAAAACATTCACTACTCATTTAGAATTACTTGAATCATTAACACAAAACTAGAAATTACTAAAATGCAAATAACTCTATTAACTCCACTTTACACCTAAACCTTTGCAACTAAGTTTTAACTTATCAGAGACTTTCAAATTCCGATTTCTCTGCAAAAGTCTTACTTTTAGACCCTTAGGATCATCCTTATATGGTTCGTTTAGTCTCCGAAGGCTTAAAACAAAAAGTCAACTTTTTAATTAATTCGTTAACCAAAAAAAACATTTTAAACACCAGCCCTCATTTCGCGTCGATTCTTTTTTCTAACATCTCCTTATCGCATAACTAAGTCATCCGTAAAGTTTCATCGAAAAATTCTATCGTTTGCTATGTCAAATCTAGGAAAAACGCTATATTTTTGGCACTTTTTGAAGCACTTTTTCACATCAAACAAGCGACGATAGTTTTTCTTTCGTATCTAAGCTTCTTTTACCCAATTATGATAAAATAAATTCATTTCATGCAATAAAAATTGTATTTATATAGTTATTTCACTTATCAACTCTCTAACAGCACTATTTTGAGTATAACTTGCGTAATTTTTATCGGAATCGATCCGTTCCAAAACCTATGATTTTCTATGACTCCTAGGCATCATTTGAGGTGTAGAACAATCCCAAATAAGTTAGAACTAGTCAGGTCTTACCAGACTCTTCATCCAACTCGGGATTTTTCAACTTCACTCTATACTTCTCTTTTTACAACTCTATGACTTCTACAAGGTTTCTTAGCTTCTAAAATGCATGGATTGAGCCTCAATTAGATGAAATAAACTTGGGCTATACAAACCCTAACATGGCTGAAATTTATATCACAAAGGACCATCATCAATCTTTCAATTTCCAACACATAAATCACACTAAACTTATCACCGACCAACATACTATCCATCCATAAACTCAAAACAATATTTGGAGTAAAAATAGAAATGGGTTTTTCATACATACATGATGATTTAACACTAGTAAATTCACTTACTTATGCTTTGATTTTTCTCCAACTTGCTTTGGTGACTTTGCTTGATGACTAGATGAAGATTGATGGTAATTGCTTGAAGAAAATTGCATGAAATCACTCACTTCTTCCTTTGATAGTGGATGGCAACTCTCCTCCCATTCTCTGTCGTTTTTTTACGCCAAAATGAATGAAGAAATGCTTTAATCTCAACTTTATATAGTGGTGCCATAATTGCCAAAGAGTCCCTCTTGAAAATCATAAAAGAAACCCTTAAGCTCTTCTAATTTATGCCATGACCCCATTCTAGATAAACTTTAATCTAATTGGTCCACTTGGCACACTTTAGTCCACTTATTTTTTCAACCAATCAATAGATGACAAGTGACACAACCATAGTCACTACTTTTTAAAAATCACTTATCTCATTTCTTATTGGTTGAATTAAAGTATCTTTTACTTTATTCCGTGAACTCACCTCGCTTGATTAACACATAAATCACTTCTAATCACTTTGTATTCGTACCGGGGTCAATCAAACGACATTCAACTTGCGATACAAAAATATAATAACCCTTAAATGACACTATTGGAGGTCTAGGATTCGACCGTAACTCAATTTGAAGATTTATAATACAATAAAATAATAAATCCGGGTGAGGGCTTACAATTCGATTTTAGGATTCTAAACTTATTTCATCCAATAATTTCCCATCTCAATTTCTAATTTTCTTGGGTTATCTAGTCGACACCCTAATCTTAATGTGAAATTAAATTCGCCTTTAAAAATTATTACTGAAATTTTACTATTCAACTGTAACTAGAATTGAGGGTTTACATATAGTAATTAAAAATTGAGGTTGACACATGACACTCTTAAAATAACAAACCTAGTTTCAACATCATCCTCATCATCACAACCGTCGTTCTTCAAGACACCGTTCTCCCTTTCCCTTTTGTGGAACTAGCTCAACACCATCTTTTTGCCTCTCTCTCTCGCACATTTTTCCTCTCTCTCTCTCTCAATCTATACTTTAAACCATTGAAAATAAGTTGTGTTTGCTTTTTATACAAGGGTAATTTTACCCCAAACATGAAATATGTGACATACAAATTTGAACTATTGATTTGATGACATATCAAAACCCACTCAATAAAATATGCTACTAAAAGAAAGCACCCTTATATTCATAATATGCACTAAACTTATACACCTCAAGCTTTCTATTGGTCCAATCACACGGTTGTATCCATTCAAGCTTTACTAAAACGTGGGGAAATTTTGAACAGCAAAAACATATGAAAGAGACGTGTACCTCTACCGTGTCTTCAATAGTCGAACAAAGTTTTCCACTTTCTCTCTGTTTCGCTTTCCAATCACTCAAGATTTCTCCAAAATTTTTCCAATTGCATACATTTTTTCAAATACTAAAAACTACCCCACGTGGAAATTGCCTTTATTCGTCTCCTCGAGGTGAGAACGCTAGTGCGCTCTTTCCTTATAAAGGTCATCAGTCTTCTTCACCTCTCCATATCCAGAAAACCCAGTTGTTCTTTTTCTTCTCTTAGACACTTGAAGGCATTGATTATTGAAGGAAGTTTTCGTTTCATTAGAAAAAATGAATGGTGTGCAAGGGAAAAGGTATGCTCTTTTGCAAGCAATGAGGGACTCAGATTATGTGAAGAAAGTCTATGGAGGGTACTTCAAGGTTTTTGTGTCAGCTTTTGGTGAAGAAGGGGAGAGATGGGATCTGTTCAGGGTTGTTGAAGGAGAGTTTCCTGACATGAATGAGCTTGAAAAGTATGATGGATTTGTAGTGAGTGGTAGCCCTTTTGATGCCTATGGCAATGACTACTGGATTCTCAAGCTTTGCTTCTTGTTGCAGACTCTGGATGCCATGGAGAAAAAGGTCCTTGGAGTTTGTTTTGGTCACCAGGTACATAAATTTATGAACTGTTTTAAGTTCGCTTGAAATCTCTGTTGAAAATTTTCAAATTTGTTTAGTGGATACCAATTAGCTTAACTAACAGTGAGATCCCTTATAATTATATAAAAATCAACCTAATTGGTTGGATATAGTAGATTTGAACTTAACTTTTTAAAATTATTGATTACTTAACATGGTTTCAAGAGACTACATGCCAAGACAATAAAGATCTCTTTATTGTCTTTTTTACAGGTTTTGTGCAGAGCATTGGGTGGAAAAGTAGGGAAGGCATGTACAGGGTGGGATATTGGGATAAAGAGAGTGAGGATGGTGAAGGATTTGGCAACATGCAGCTTCTTGGAAGAGTTGGGTGAAATCCCATCATCTCTTTCCATAATTGAATGCCATCAAGATGAAGTATGGGAGGTGCCTTTGGGTGCTGAAGTGATTGCATTCTCTGATAAAACTGGCGTGGAGATGTTCACCATTGGTGGTCACATTCTTGGCATCCAAGGCCACCCTGAGTACACCAAAGATATTCTCTATAATCTCATAGAACGCCTTCAAAACAATAATTCTATTGAGGTAAATAATTAATTATGTTGATTTTTTTTTTTTGAAATAAGTTGATATTGTTTTTATAAATGTAATTTAGTTTTGAAATTAAACGAAGTAAATTTTATTTTATTTTTTGTAGGAGGATTTTGTTAGCAGAATCTATAAATTTGCGGAGTTATTTTTCAATTTTGATGGAATCTTGAGAATTTTAGAATATTGTCTAGAAAAAAGACTTACTATCGTCGTCTAAAACACATTTGTGTAAAGTACTGCTTTTTAATAAGAAAGAATTTTCTCTGTTGGGAATTATTATATAATATAGAGTTGTTTCCAATTTCGATGAAATTTTTGAAGGTTTTCATAATAATTACAAAAATATTTACTAGACTGTTTGTCAAAGAGTATATATATATATAAAAGTATTATGGTCAGTGTCTTTTAATTTTAAAAAGTTATAACGAGACAATCAAATTCATTCATTACATTTTCTCATATATATATATATATATATATTTCTATGGTTAGTCTTTCTTAACTTTAAAATATTGGGACGAACTAATTAAATTCATCCATTTCATTCTCTCATATTCACTTTAAATGTAATAGATAAATTTAATTAGTTTATCTTAACTTTTTAAACTTAAAAGATTCTGATTGTTGAAGTTCTCCCTCTCTCTCTTTATATATATATATATATATATATATATACACATATATATATATATATTTTTTGTTTACTTTCTAAAAAATCGCTTTCTTCAACAAAATCCTTGTTATAAATACATTTTTACATATTTTGTTTACTAGTAAGTCCATGCTCTGAAGTTCTTTATTGATTATTACAGAATGAATCTGCTGAAACTGCCAAGTTAGAATTGCAGACAGCTGAACCAGATAGAAAGTGCTGGGAAAGGATTTGCAGGAATTTTCTCAAGGGAAGAATATGACATGTGTGATGGATTTGCTTTTCAAGTACTCTTATAGAATTATCTTCTATTGTTTTGCTTTACCAGAGATGTAAATTGTAAGTTTCAATTGTCGATGATGTACTAACCCAACATGCACTCATGATAACATGTTGTGAATCTCAATTTACTTCATATATAATAAAGCAAAATATTATTTAGAAATGCAAGCTCAATTTCAAGAATTATTGTTGTCAACCATATTAAAGGGGAACCGGTTTTCTAGTGTCATTGGTTATCCCACTCAACGTCAATAGGTAACAGAGAGCACAAATTCTTTTTGACCATATTCTACATGCAAATAGTTGCGCCGTTATAGTAATACTTAAAAAACACACGCAAAAAAAAAAAAAAAAAAAAAAAAAAAAAAAAAAAAGTTAAAAGAAAAAGCACAAATAAAAAGGTAAAAAATTGCTTATTCCAAAAAAAAAAAAATTGAATTACATTGAATTATCAATTATCTAGTGTGCTATTCATGATTATTACCATTGTAACAAAAATTTAATCTATCTGAGGAAAAAAAAAAAAAACTAATTGGTGGTATTCATTAATTTAAAACCAATATGAAATTACTACCATCTAACATGGTTTAGAGGGAGAAAGTGTTTATTTATCTTGACAAATGACTTAAGTTCAAATTGTTCCTATTATTGGTGGTCTATATGTGTATATATATATATATATATATATATATATATATCTATTGACGTCAAAATTTGATCAACACACCGATAAATAATGTGAAATTCGTGAAATGAAATCTAGCAACGGTGTTAATACAATAATGAAAAATAGAATAAACACAAATAAATACAGTAAAGTAATAAAGATATAAAAGAGAGAGAGAGAGAGAGAAAGGAGCAAACGAGATTTACGTCGTTTGGCCTAAAGGATAATACCTATGTCCACGATTATGTTAGTGCTGAGAGAAAGCTGTGATAGTAGAGCTTTTGCTAGGAGAGGGGATGCTAACAAGCGTATAAGAGCTCTTTCGAGATGTAGGCAGGTTTGCAAGGATGCCCGATGCTTGTTGTGTATGTGAAGAACCTTTTATATAGTGTTGGGGTTCCTTGTGTATAAACAATTTAGTTGCTACAATGTAGGAAAGGCTAATATTTCTCTTTCTAATTTTACATGAAACTACATTAAACACATAAATATTAAATCAAACTGCAATTAATTATGCCTAATACAATTTTGGAAGCTTTTCGTTCAAAGAGATCTTCCGTACATTGTAGAAATCTTCTTGATTGATGAAGTTCTTTTCTTTTTTCCAAGATTTCATTGAAATAAAGAAATATACTGTTGTGGGTATTTTCAACATTTTGTGGCCTGATAAAAGCCCAACTAATTGACCCACTGGGTTAGGCCCAATTTCAACATTTTAGAGGAAACCGTCGAGCCCTACATAAGGCCTGCGGCATGCGCATAAGGCCTACGGCGTGCATTAGACTCAAACATTTATAGCGAAGTGAAACCCCAGTGAAGTGAGACACGAGCATGCAATGTATCTCACTAAGCGTAGTGCGAAGTCCGCGCTGCCCACGTCGCGAAGCCGAGTCCGCTCAATGTCAAACCAGGTTGGTCTACGAGTAGCTAAGGCCGTCTATCACTATTCCCCATCTTTTGACACTTCAGTCCGCTTGGAACCTCCACTTCGCTCACTACTACGTCAAGTCATCACTTAACTTGCCTTGCACGTCAAACTTGTCAGGGATTACTGTTCAAATCACGGATAACCACACCTAATCGGCGTGGGTTAGTCATGCAAATCTTCCACCTGTCCCTTGCATTTAATGTAATCCGGCTGCATTAAATGGAGGTCAAGTTCATTAACTATAATAATCATTCTAGTTTAACGCATTGTACATCGCTGTAGCCCTTCTCCTTCTATAAATAGGGGAAGCCTTTCTCTGTGAACTAAAGAGTGAAACACTTAGTGAAAAACTGGCTGTTACTCTGTCAAGATATTGAGAGAACAAGCAGTGGACGTAGGCAAAATTAGCCGAACCACTTAAACACCTCACTGTGTCTCATTCTGTCTTTGCCATTTTTACGTTTGTTATTTGCTATCATTCGCTATATCTGTCGTCTATGCAGTGTTGAGTCTGGAAGAACTTAGTTGACTACTTTTATACGTCAACATTTTGGCGTTAGAAGGAGGGGCTTATCTGCATCTTTTTTTCATTGAGATCATGGCAAAGGGTAGAATCACCAGAAGTTCAGATGTTGTCATTGAAAGAACAGAAGGGTCGAACCACAGACGAGGTGAGGTACCAACAACTTTAGGTGCAGGTCCTTCTCGCGTTCATGTGGATAGAGCAGCTCAAGGGAGAAATTCTGTGCAAATTCTACAACGTCAGGAGAGGTTAGAAGGCATTGTTCAGCAGCTAGTTGAAGCTGTGAGAGCTTTGACTGAAGCCCAAGCTCGTGGCCCCCGCAGGCCGGATGACGTCCCCGCAGTCGAAAGAAGGGTAACCAGGGAGGTGCCATAATTTCAAGGGTCAAATTTGTCATCCAATGTACGTTCAGTAGCTCGGACTCGACGAGCTCGTAAGAATGAAAATGAAGCCCAGCCTTCAGACTTACGGGAAAGAGTAGACCACAGTGGACACCGGAGAGTCGAAGTGAGCCATGGAGATGCCCGGGTGTCAGCTAGGAGAAATGAGAACGAACGCCCCCATCAAGGCTCCCGCAGAGAAGCTCCAAACCGGTCACATCGAAGACAAGAGCCTAATCGTCGTTCCCCTGATCATAGAAGCAGGAGGCATGAAGAACTTGATCAATATCCTCATAACAAGGAAAACAGATTAGATAGGCGATCTCCTGTTAGACAGCCTTCAGCACAAGGGTCTGTTATCCAGCATCTTCTTCAAAGGATGCAACAACTAGAGGCAAGGTTGGGAATTCAAGAGCAGAGGATTCCAGCGGGTGAACGGACTCCATTTTCCTTAGAAGTTGAAGCAGAGCCCATTCCTCCTAGATTCAAGATCCCCAGCATCCCTCAGTACAATAGCGACTCTGACCCACATGAACATCTAGATGCTTTCAATGTTCGAATGAATCTGCAAACTACCAGTTCGTTGGTAAAATGCCACGTCTTTCCTGTAACACTTGGAAATATCCCTCAGCTATGGTTCAAGAACCTCCCACACCATAGTATTCGTAGTTGGGAGGAATGTCAGCAGCAATTCTTGAATCAATACAAGGCGTTGAAAAGACAACTTGTGCCACCTTGTCATCTGGCCACCATTTTCCAACGTCGTGAGGAATCGTTGAAGGACTATATTGATAGATTTAGATGCGAAGTGAATAAAGTTGACAGTCCAACTGAAGACGGTATTCTGAACGCCATCTCATCAAGTTTGCGGAAGGATGGGAAATTATATGAAAACATCTACAAATCTCCTGTGAAGACTTTGGATGCTTTTTATGAGCAAGCAGAGAAGGAGATACATTGGGAAGAGGCCTTCGGGTCTAAAAAACCAGTTGATCAGAAGGATGAGGTTAGTAGTTCCAATCAGCAGAATAAGAAGAGAAGCAATGAGAGAAATAACCATGATGGACAAAGAAGTACCCATCAGGTTGCAAAGAATGCACGAAGTAACCCGGGGCGTAGATCGAATAGGAGGCCTGAGCGTCCTCCTCGGACAAAGCGATATGAGCATTATGCCCTCCTATCTGACTCCATGGGCAGAATCTTTGTTGCTGAGAGGGACAGAGAGAATTTCGGGAAACCTGCTCCCACAAATGTGCCCAATCGGTTCAGAGATAAAAATAAGTACTATGTCTATCATAATGAGGCAGAGCATTTCACTTCAGAGTGTCGGGCGTTGAAAGATGCCATTGAAGAAATGATCAGAAATGGGCGTCTTCGTGATTATGTAGTACAACCCGCAGGTCAGCGGTCTCAGAATCAGCGATCTCAACAACGACCAACTTCCCAGGCTACCCTACAAAATAATGAACAAGAATGAGATCAGGAAGTAAGAACAATTTTCACGATCCATGGAGGGCCTCACATTGCAAGAACATCTAATAGATCTCATTAGCGTTATATACATGAAGCCAATCATGTACAAGTTGCAGGTCCAAGAGAAGTGGAAGGATCTATCAAACGAGCTAAAACAGCCCCAATAGAAATCGTGTTTATAGAGGATGATGCCAAGGATATATGTTGGCCTTGTAATGATGCCTTGGTAATCCGAGATCGGGTTGAAAATGTTGAAGTCAGGCACATAATGATTGATACCGGGAGTTCTGTAAACGTAATGTATAAAGGGTGCTATGACCAGATGGGTATTGGGGATGAATAGCTTCAGCCCTCTCCGGAGCCTTTGTATGGATTCACTGGAGATGCAGTTATTCCCATGGGACAGATCAAGCTACCTTTAACCCTAGGCAATGTCAAATGTCAATCTACTGTGCTTGCGGATTTTCTGATCATCAACTCGCCTTCTGCTTACAATATGGTGCTTAGGAGACCAGCCATGAATGATCTGGACATGATCACGTCCACCAAGACCCTTACGGTGAAGTTTTCTACTCCCAATGGCGTTGGGTGTGTACGAGGCGAGCAACGCATTTCACCAATCTCAACAAGGCTTGCCCAAAAGACAGTTTTCCATTACCCGGGATTAACCAGCTCGTCGACGCTGCTGCCGGCCATGAACTCCTCAGCTTTATGGACACGTACTTTGGTTATAATCAGATTCCAATGAATCCTGCAGACGAGGAGCACACATCGTTTATTACTGACCGTGGTCTGTTTTGCTATAAGGTTATGTCCTTCGGACTGAAAAATGCATGGGTGACTTATCAGAGGTTAGTAAATATGACGTTTGCAGATCTCATAGGGAAGAGTATGGAAGTCTATGTTGATGACATGTTGGTAAAATCCACTCAAGCCAACGACCATGTATGTGATCTAGAGCAAACATTCCAGGCGTTGAGGACGTACAAGATGAGACTTAACCCTCTGAAATGTGCCTTCGGGATAGCATCAGGTAAATTTCTTGGGTTCTTGGTGAATAATAGGGGCATTGAAGCCAACCCCGAGAAAATACAAGCTCTGTTAGATATGAAGCATCCAGCCAGTAAAAAAGAAGTACAAAGCCTTAATGGTCAAGTCGTCACGCTCAATCGATTTATCTCCAAGGCCACTGATAAATGCATTCCTTTCCTTAACGTGTTGAAACAAACAAAAACCTTTGAATGGAATAAGAAGTGCAAGGAGGCATTTCAACAATTGAAAGAAATTTTAGGGCGAGCTCCACTCCTAGCAAAACCAAAAGAGGGGGTAACTTTGCTACTCTATTTTAGGATCTCTCCGAATTCCTTGAGTGCAGCTCTGGTGCAAGAAGAAGAGGGTGTTCAGCACCCAGTATACTACATCAGCAAGAAATTAGTTGATCCCGAGACAAGGTATACTCCGATAGAAAAGCTTGCTTATTGTCTGGTTGTGGCGTCCAGAAAACTACGTCTCTATTTCCAAGCACATACGATCTCCGTCCTTACTAAGTATCCTATATGATAGATCCTACAAAGGCCGGAGACTTCAGGTCGCCTCCTCAAATGGGCTATCGAATTGGCCCAGTTGGACATCGAGTACAAAGCAAGGTCAGCAATCAAAGGGCAAATCTTAGCTGACTTCGTTGTTGAATTTACAGGGCCTTGTGCTGAACCTGAAGCTGAGACCTTGGAGGGTCCTTACTGGGAATTATATGTTGATGGTTCCTCCAATGATCAAAATGCTGGGGTTGGTATGTTATTAGTTAGCCCAGAAGGACAAAAAATCCTTTATGCTCTTCGATTCGGGTTCAAAGCCACCAACAATGAAGCCGAATATGAAGCTCTACTGGCGGGACTCCGTTTGGCAAAAGAATTATTTGTTGAGCAACTTAGAATCTTTAGTGATTCTCAATTGGTGGTATGTCAAATACTAGGGGAATATCAAGCTCGGGGGACAAAAATGGTGGTCTACTTGCAGAAGGTACAAGATTTATTGAGGCGATTTCATAAATATGAAGTAAACCAGATCCCGCGAGCTCAGAATTCCTATGCTGATGCCCTAGCATGCCTGGCAACTGCTCAGGATGTTAATTTTTCTGGAGAAATACCGATAGAGTACTTGCCCAAACCCAGCACTAAATCTCAAGAAGAGGTCTTAACCCTGACAGTGGCAGCTGATTCCTGGATGAGTCCGCTGGTTAACTACTTACAAAAAGGAAAACTACCCAATGACAAACTAGAAGCACGCCGTCTACATACGCGAGCTGCCAGATATTGCCTCTACGACGACGTGCTCTACAAGAAAAGATTCTCCGCTCATTTATTAAGGTGTGTCGATGAGCCAGATTGTTCTAACATTTTAACTGAAATTCATACAGGTCATTACGAAAATCATGCTGGGGGAATCTCTCTAGCCCAAAAAGCTATGAGGCAGGGATATTATTGGCCTACCATGAAGCAGGATGCACTCAATTTGGTAAAAAAATGTAATGTTTGTCAAAGGTTTGCTAAAGTTCCACGAGCTCCACCTGCTTACCTGCATCAGATGATTAGCCCATGGCCCTTTGCAATCTGGGGTATGGATTTGATAAGGCCTCTTCTTGTAGGACGAGGTAGCTGTAAACATGTCATTGTAATAGTAGACTATTTCACCAAATGGGTTAAAGCAAAGGAGTTATCTCAAATCTCCACTGTAAAGGTAGAGCAATTTGTCTGGAACAACATTATTTGCAAGTTTGGAGTTCCTCAGCAGCTGGTGACCGATAATGGTACTCAATTCAGTAGCGAGAAATTCATTAGCTTCTGCAACGGTCTTGGTATCAAGAAAAACTTTTCAGCAGTTAATCATCCTCAAGCAAATAGTTAAGTAGAAGCTGTCAACAAGATAATCAAGCAGATACTGAAGACCAAGTTAGAGGTCTGGAAAGGAGCATGGGTGGACGAATTGCAGTAAGTATTATGGGCCTTCAGAACAATAGTCCGTAGTACCACGGGAGAAACCCCTTTCTCTCTGGTTTATGGCTCTGAAGCCATGATTCCTGCTGAGCTTGAAATTGCTAGCCACCAACGAGCGAACTTCGCTCCAATAGATAATGATCAACTCCTCATGACGAGCCTGGACCTTCTTGAAGAACTAAGGGAGACTGCCAATATGAAAGCTACTATCTATCGTCAAAAATTGGCTAGATACTACAACAAAAAGGTCCAAGTCCGAAAGTATAACCCTGGCGACCTCGTACTCCGTCTCATCCTTCTTGGAGCCCGTCAGCAGAGTGATAGAACACTAGGTCCGAACTGGGAAGGGCCTTATATTATCCAAGAGAGTTTGAAGAACGGGGCTTATCACTTGATGACGATGGAAGGAGATGTATTGACACGAGCTTGGAACGCTAAACACCTCAGACCTTATTTCCAATAGTCTCTTATGCCTTTTTGTACATATAAATATTTTCACAAGTAAATAAAAGCATCCTTACACATTGTTGATTCACTTCGTTTGTGATTGTCTTTAACAGTTATTTTGCTCATAACAACTCCTGAAATGTGGCACTAAGGATGACATATCTTTGATTTTTTACTATAAACAAACCATAAGGGTAAGGGGCCTAATATCAGTATATTAACCGACCCTACACCTACCTCGTGGTTAGGAGATTGACAGGCCATATACGCTCACATCGCCAACCTCCATTGGCAGGCCATATGCGCTCATATCGCCAACCTTCATTGGCAAGCCATATGCGCTCACATCGCTAACCTCCATTGGCAGGCCATATGCGCTCACATCGCCAACCTCCATTGGCAGGCCATATGCGCTCACATCGCCAACCTCCATTGGCAGGCCATATGCGCTCACATCGCCAACCTCCATTGGCAGGCCATATGCGCTCACATCGCCAACCTCTATTGGCAGGCCACGTGTGCTCACATCGTCACCTTTGTTGACAGGCCACGTGCGCTCACATCACCAACCTCCATTGGCAGGCCGCGTGTGCTCACATCGTCAACTTTTGTTGACAGGCCACGTGCGAGTTGCGCTCACATCGCCAACCTCCATTGGCAGGCCGCGTGTGCTCACATCGTCAACCTTTGTTGACAGGCCACGTGCGCCACTTCGCCCACTTCCATTGACTGTGCCGACCTTTGTTGACACAACGTATAAGTATTTTTCATCATCAGCATTTTGTGCAAAAAATGATACTTGAGCTATTATGATGGTATTGATGTTTAAGCTTTCAAGTAAGCTCATACTTGTTCATATTATTGCACTCCTATTGGCTCAGTTTTCTAATAACATTCATTTTGTTATTTTTAGTTTCTTTTAATAAGGCAAGTAATGTTGCTTAAGAGAAACAGAAACTATTACTTCTTCTCTGCTTATTTTTCTGACATTCAACTTAAGGCATGGAAAAGTAGAAGTTAAAGTCTTCTGGAATATCATGCACAAATTAAACAATTTCCTCATAAACGAGGTCAATAAAATAATATTTGTCCAACTAAAGAAATTAAATAGCTAAATCATAAATAAGTGCATACAAGAGGTTATAAAATCATGTTGTAGGGTCCTGAGGAGCTAACGAGGAGGGTGCCGGATCTCTTGCACCTTCAACAGGAGGATCTTGAACATTTCCCCCAGGCAATATCTCCGGAGCCTGATCTTATGCTTCAACCTGTTCCTCTGCTGCATACTCAGCGAACTGCTGAACTTCTCTGACTGCGCCTTCACCAAAAATAGAGTAGTCAAGAGTAGGATAGGTGTTCCACAACGTATACAATATTCTTGTTTCCGTCTCCATCCTGATCTCTTCTACGCAGGCCTCTTGCTGCGGCGAGCTGCTCTTTCAGTTTGACTATCTCCTAAGAAGTAGTTTCTATCTCTTTCTCCCGTTCTCCTAGTGTATCTTGAGTATTTTGGAGCTGGGAGTAAAATTTGGAGGATACTAATTCATGGCGCTCTTTCTCTTTCTCCTGAGCGAGCTCAAGGGCGCGCTTAGCGGCGTCAGCTACATCCAACTTAGACTGAAGCGCTGTGGCCTTATCATTCGCCTTCGCAGCCATGTCCTGGGCTTTCTTCATTGCCTGCTCAGCTTTAGTTGCTATTTCTTGAGATGACTTCGCTGTCTGCTCGGCCTTATTTGCGATCTCCTGAGCTTTTGTAAGTTCCTCCTTAACTGAAAGAAGCTCATCATCCTTTTTCTTGGACGTCTCTTTCAATTTCTTATTGGCGGCCTTGAGTCCATTATACTTTTCTTTCGCATAAGCTTCCTCATCTACAGCCTTCATAAGTGCCATAATAGTCTGCGAAAGATACATATGATCAGAAATTAACATACGAAGAAAGTATATTTATCTTGTATCTTACCCTGAGCGACTGGCGAAGTCCCCATGAAAGCAACCTTGCACCAGTAAACTCTTCATCCTCGAGCCTCTGTGCTGCTAAGCCCACAAGAGAAGGAGCTTGTTCACACGCGAAGTCCAGATAGGCCCCTCCAGGAAACTCTCTAGGAGCTAGTCCAATAGGAACTTTTGGTCTTGACTTGGGGGGTTGCTCAACGACCTGCTTGCCCTTTTCTTTTTGCGTCTTTTTTGCAGGAGGAAGTTTACTGGCCTCCCCAGTCTCTTTTCTCTTAGTTCCAGTTTTCTTGCCTTTGGCAACAATTGTATCCTTTGGATCTTGGGAGCTCGGAGGTCGGACATCAACACTAGTCTCTTACAGAGTAGAGGTTGAAGGTTCTTCCGAAGCAATTGTAGCAAGAGACTCCGCAGTGCTTAGATCTGGCACTTCCTTTACCATTGCTGAGGAAGAACCAGGGACTACAGAAGTGGCAACCGTCGAGCTCCCAGGTTTGGCTTTCCTCTTCGGGAGCGGTAGTAAATTCAGTTTACCCCTCAACTCCGTCATCTCTGCTGTCTCTTCAGAAATAACATGCACCTCCACTTCGCTGGGAGAAGTCAATCCTTCCGACGTACTGGAACTTCCACTGATGTCCTCAGCAGCAAAAACCGACCCTATATCGTCAATTCCTTAAGTTCCCACGTGCTTACTTCTGATAATTGCACTCTTGGAAATTGTTGCGAGGTCGTAAGTTTGAAGCAGCTCAGTTGTTAGTTTGACATCGTCCTCCTCCGATTTTCATGCCAAGAGGTAGTCCAACTGAGCTTCTTCTTCCGGCGTTTAGTCAACCCTTTTGGCCTTTAAATCTGCAAATCATTAGAAAATGAAGGATCAGTCAGAATATCCAAGCTAAATGTCATACCATCAGCAGTATTATACAAAACATTGTACCTGGCTAAGCCCGAAAGGTGAAATATTATAAAGTGACAAGCGAATGACATGAAATATTAAACCAATGTGTTTTATAATCTCCTACATTGGATTTTCCCTTCGCTTGTCCTTTGGGCATTATATTTTTATGACGGGATTGATGAAGTGAAGAATAATAGTACCCGTCTCTTGACTGCCCCGTGTTAGTCCCCTTAAAAGTAAGCAGGTGTTTGATTATATTTGGACTAGGAAAGGGAAAGCCATTTTTCCTAAACAGAATAGCTATCGAAGTTATTTGGTTTTATGTGTTTGGAGTAAGTTGAAAGGGGGCTAAGCCCAGTTCGTTGAGAATTCCAATAAGATAAGGTGGAACTAGAAATCTAAGCCCCGCTTCTAAATGCTACATGCTCACGGCTACAAAACCATAAGGAGGGTAAGCTACATGACCCTCTGGCGAGGCCGCCAAGATACGACAGCCTCTAGGGAGGTGAAATTCAAGCACTATTCCCATAAGGTCTATTGCAGCGACCTTCGAAGGATGGCGCTTGAACATTTCCCTCGCTATTCTCTCTTCGGCAACTCGTTTGGCCAAAGTTGAAGCCTGGGCTAAAGGAGTAGAAGCCCATGGAGGAAAGAAACTTGGAGCACCCTTTCCGAATTGTGGAACTGATTTCTGAGGAGCCTGCTCCTGTCCTATCCGCTCTTCGAAGCTCGAGGATTCTCCCTCTCATACTATATGTTGACGTCTACGACCTGAAGCCATCTACAAAATAAGACAAGGAATAGTCAATCCGCAGTACGCAGACCCAACCTAAAATCTTCACTCCTAATTTTAAAACACTAATTCTCTTATGAATTTTCCTATGGAAAATAGGCCACAGACACTACTGGAGATTATGAGCGAGGTCAGGCTCAGGCCATTATATCGCGGCCTAAGAACTGTGTATTTACGCTTCTACAAAATATTTCCTAATTCTAGGAAAAACAATTAGCAGTCTACCCAATGGCATTTACAAGGATTAAAGGTCAGTTATTTTTCTATTTGATGTTCAGATAACTACATAAAACAGCAAGAACATGAAGATCAAACCTCATTCAAAACGCAACCCAAATGACTACACCTACCAAAAAGTAAAAACAAAAGCAGATTCATCATAACTTACTTGAACAACGTAAAACTTGGGCGGCTTGAAATGATGAAGGTTGATTGCCGATGAAGGACGAAGATGAAAGTCACGACTGCGGGAGGAAAACTGAAGCTCTCTCTCTGGCAATGGCTGTATAACTGTTGAAAAATAATGAAAAAGAAGAGTATCCGAACAGTCGCTGCTTTTATTTGTTTCTCTATCGCACCCCAACCGTTAGATCTCATAACCGCCTCAGATCTGATGATCTCGCGCGATGTCAGGAGTGGTTATCATTATGTCGGTGGTTGAAAGACGTGCATTAAATGCACACCTTGCACGAGATGCGTCTCTTCACCTCCTCTGGATAGCTGCCACGTATCAGATAAGACAAATTCGAAATACAAAGAGTAACGGTTCCCGCCTGTTTAACTTTTACCAAGTCAATTCGGAGTTCTCAGTCCGCGATACGCCCTATGAACTAGGGGGCTTATGTTGTGGGTATTTTCAACATTTTGTGGCCTGATAAAAGCCCAACTAATTGGCCCATCTGGGTTAGGCCCAATTTCAACATTTTAGAGGAAACCGTCGAGCCCTGCATAAGGCCTGCGGCGTCCATTAGACTCAAACTTTATAGCGAAGTGAAACCCCAGCGAAGTGAGACACGAGCATGCAATGTATCTCACCAAGCGTAGTGAGAAGTCTGCGCTACCCACGTCGTGAAGCCGAGTCCGCTCAATGTCAAACCAGGTTGGTCTACGAGTAGCTGAGGCTGTCTATCAGTATTTCCCATCTTTTGACACTTCAATCCGCCTGGAACTTCCACTTCGCTCACTACTACGCCAAGTCATCACTTAACTTGCCTTGCACGTCAAACTTGTCAAGGATTACTGTTCAAATCATGGATAACCACACCTAATCGACGTGGGTTAGTCATGCAAATCTTCCACCTGTCCCTTGCATTTAATGTAATCCGACTGCATTAAATGGAGGTCAAGTTCATTAACTACTGTAATCATTCTAGTTTAACGTATTGTACATCGTTGTAGCCCTTCTCATTCTATAAACAGGGGAAGCCTTTCTTTATGAACTGAAGAATGAAACACTTAGTGAAAAACTGGTTGTTACTCTGTCAAGATATTGAGAAAACAAGCAGTGGACATAGGCAAAATTAGCCGAACCACTTAAACACCTCACTATCTCGCATTCTGTCTTTGCCATTTTTATGTTTGTTATTTGCTATCATTCGCTATATCTGTCGTCTATGCAGTGTTGAGTTTGGAAGAACTTAATTAACTACTTTTATACGTCAACATATGCCAACTTCTACCAATTAGTAGAAAATTTACTATTTTCAAGTCTTTCTCATTGTTAAGGAAGTAATAAGCTGAAGACATGTCACGAGCTGATTGACCTAAGCAAATTCGCTATTTTGGTGCAACTAAACTCATTTGGTGTTCCTACTGTTGTGACATTTTGCTATTAGGTCAAGGTATGATGGGTTTTATATCACTCCATTTTTCATCCCGAACTTTGTACTCATTAGCCTATTAGGCTCTTATTGGGTTTCTGGTCTCGATGATATACATATATGTTTAATGCATCTAGGAATCAATATACCCTCAAAAATTTTACGTGTTAACAATCTACTAACCTGTTGAACCGATCACAATTTAAAAATTCAAATTCTTTTAATTATTGCAACCAATGAAGAATGTCAACTCCATTTACATTTTCCAAATTTCAATTTGTTATGGGTATTTTCAGTAATACCTACAAGGCCTGATAAAAGCCCATCTAATTGGCCCATCTAGGTTTAGCCCAAGTTCAGCTTGATCATCAAAGGAAACCGTCGCAGGTATAGCACGATTTACTTAAAACTCCTACAAGGTAAAACCTCGGCGAAGTGAGACTAAGGCATGCAATATGCTCCCCAAACATAGTGCGAAGTCCGTACTGCCCACCTTGAGGAGCTGAGTTCGTTCCTTATCAAGACAGACATGCCCCTGAGAAGCTGAGATCGCCGTTCTCTACGTTCTATCTTCCAGTCCGCCTGGAGCCTCCACTTCGCTTACCACCATGCCAGATCATCACTTAACTTGCCTTGCACGTCAAGCTTGTCAGAGATTATTGTTCAAATTACAGATCACCACACCTAATCCGCGTGGGTTAGTCATGTAGATCTTCCACCTGTCCCTTACATTTAATGTAATCCGACTGCATTAATTGGGAGTCAGGTTCATTAACTACTGTAATCATTCTAGTTTAACGCATTAAACATCGTTGTAGCACTTCTCCTTCTATAAATAGGGGAAGCTCTTCTCTGTAACGGAAGAGGGAAATACTTAGTGAAAAACTGGCTGTTACTCTGTCCAGATATTGAGAGAACAAACAGTGGACGTAGGCAAGCTTAGCTGAACCACTTAAACACCTCACTATCTTACATTCTAGCTTTCCCATCTTTACTCTTATTGCTTATTACTTGTTCAGTTTGTCGTTCATGCAGTGTTGGGCCTGAAAGAACTTAGTTGACCAATTTCATACATCAACACAATTCTATCATGGAGTCGCCCCATAATTGGGTTAATAAATAGGTGGTTACTTTCAAAAAATCTCAAAATTGAAATTGTTAGAAAAAATACACTTATGCCAACAACTTTTCAACACCCTAAACTCACATTCATAAACTCAAATCTTTGCTCTAACCTTTCTCTTTTCTAACCTTCAACCCTAATCTCTTCTGTAACTCACAACCCTGATCTCTTCTCCAACCCTCCCACCATATTACCCTAACATTCATAAACCCCAATCTCTTCTCTAATCATAAATCCTAATTTATTCTCTGACCCTCAATCTAATCTCTTCTCTAATATAGCCACAATAGCTAAATTGTCATTTTTTTTTTTTTGTTCAAGAAAGTATCATTAATCTTCCACTTGAGAGCTTAGATATATTTGTGAAGCAATGTCTGATGTTAAAATTCTTGATAATATCTAAGTTGCAGACAATGTGCTACCTAGAGCAGTTTTATAAAATGGTTTCAATATTGAATGATGCATAAAAGAAAAGCATTGATTAAATGGATTTTGGGTTGTTATGAGAATCTCATGCCTAAAATTTCATGGCTCTTTATGTAAAATATCACTTCAAAATATTGAACCTGAAACTTGTCAAATCTTGCTATAGGGAAATTGAATTTTAATGAAGGAACTCAATTTTAAGAAAGTAATGGGGTTGTCTAACTGTCCTGATGAAGTGGATTATAGAATGGACAAATTTGATGCATTATGTGAAATGTTGAAAGTTCTAATTAAGAATACAAGGACATACATCAAAATTGGTTTGCTGATGGATAGATTAGAAAATATGAAGGGAGCAGATGATATGTTCAAGATTATGTTTGTTTTGATTACTATGTCGATCTTCCTGTGCCCAACAAAATCACCAGTAGTATGTTTGAGTTTGTATATTTATAATGAAGCTTTTTATAGAGACAAACACAGGTTATTCAGCCAATCGAGAAAAAAAAATAGAAGATAAATCGTGAAGAAGAATGAGATGAAGAAATGAAAATATATATATATATATATATATATATTTTGGATATCTGATTATCCAGATAAGGTGAATCCAAAATGAGGAGAAAATCAAAGGGAAACTCGTTTTAAATCCAAAAATAAGCAAATGACTTAAGTGAGTAGATAGTCTTATTTTTAATTAAATTGATTGAGTTATATTTATTTACATTTCGGATTTTATTATTTATTTCAAGTAAATAATTAGTTGAGTTAACTGATTTTATGGATTATGTTTTACGATTGAAAGAAAAGTTTATATATATTTCAAATTTTATTTATTTAAGTATTATTAGAAGAAAATTATTTAATTAGTTTATTGATTTATTGATTTTGTATTATGATTTATGATTTGATTATAAAATATGTAATTTGATAATCATATTTCTATTTAGAAGTCGAGTTATACAATTTTACATGTAAAATGATTTCAAAATAAATAAAATGAGATTTTCAGTACGTTTACGGATATTTCAGTTTTTATTATGTATTGAAAATAAATTATTTATTTAATAAATTAATTTTATAGATGATAAATTATTACATATTTATAATTATGTTATGTTGTAAGAAATAATAATTGTTTATGTTTTGAGAAAATATTATTTAATATTATTGATTTCTTTTCAATTTTATTATCATTATGTTTTTATGAAATTTTTAAATCAATATTCACATGTTTTAAAGTATTTTTAAAATAAACACTAAGATTTCATTAAAGATATTAGTTATGGATATTTTAATAAATTGATTTTATAGATTATAAGTTATTACATATTTATAATTATGTTTTGTTATGAGAAATAATAATTACTTATATTTTGAGAAAAATATTATTTAATATTATTGATTTTTTTTCAAATTTATTATCATTATGTTCTTATGAAATTTTTAAATTAATATTCCATGTTTTAAAGTATGTTTAAAATGAATACTAAGATTTCATTAAAGATATTAGTTATGGATATTTTAAGCATCTATGAAATTGATAATATATTTTAATGTTGAAAGTGATGTTATTTTGAAAATATTAGTTTACAGATATTTTATATATTTATTTGAAAATAAAATGTTTTATACATGAAAGGTTGGAAACAATGATGCTTATGTTTTAATAATTTATATGTGATATATTCCATATTTCAAGTTTATTGAATGATGAAATTCAGTTTTGAATTATATGGAAAAGAAAATGTTTTCAAACTTCAATGACCTACCCCATATTATATGTTATGGATTATGATTTAGACCCGACCGGTATACCCCACTGTGTATAGCAAGTGTTGGGAGGACGTGTTACTGACATCAGATGATTGAGTCAATTGGTCAAGTCGTATTGCCCTCTACATATATGAGATATTGTCTCACTCGCATATGTGATGCAGAAAATTCCACTGCATGTGGTGAAATGTCTCATGTATATCGTCACGATGAGCGTCACTAATCAAATCGCCATATGACTATGTTATGATGATTCTTTTAGTTTCATTAGTGCAGTTTTAATATGGAAAAGAATATTTTAAGTTATGAAATAATTGAAACATTATTATGTTTTATGCTCGAAACCATGTTTTAAGATTTTTCATAAATTTATTAAAGTTAATGATTTTGACTAAGAAAATGTTAGGAAATAAAATAATTTCTTTTAAAGTATTTTTGGGAGGTATTTTGAAAAGAAATGCTTTTTAATAAAAAAAATCTTACCATTCACTAAACTCCTTTGGCTCACCGCTCTTTGTTTTATGTTTTATGAAAACTTCTCCAGGTACAGGAACCAGCAATCAGGGTGTTCGCTCTCCCACCTCAGATTAGATGGGCTAGTCATGGATGATGTTCTATGAAGTCACACTTTGCATATTTAAATTTAATTGAAAATTTATGTATGTACCTAATTTTGATTGTAAAGGATTTTATAAATTTTACCACGGTTGTGGTGATACAATGTATTCATCTAAATGAAATGATTTGATGCATATATGTATATAATGTAAAATATTTTGAGATATTTATAAATATTTGATTTAATACTACAAAAATGTTAAAAGCATCACTAGCAAGATATCGGTTTTTTAAAAACCGATATTATGAAAATTCGAAAATATTATTGTGAAACATCTGGATGCATCATTATAATAATATAATAATATAAAATATTTTGTAAGTCGGTTAACCGACTTAACTTTGCCTATATATACATGTGTAACCTCAGCAATAAAATACATATATTTTCTGCTTTCTTTTTGTTTGCCTCCTTTCTATCTCTCTCTCGCTTTTATTAAATATTTTGTTTATTTTATTGTTTTACTTTTCTGCCGCCTTTTTCTCTCTCCTACTGCCTCTCTTGCTGCCATTATTTTATTTGTCAAATATCAGCTCAAGTCCCTGGTAAATTATCTTTAAGCCCCTGATAACTATTAATTTTATTATATTCATTTATTTTAATTTTATAACACGTTATCAGCACGATCTTGAACCTGAAGTTCTTGATATTCTGACTCAATATATGTACGGCTCTGCCGACTCAATACATGTACGGCTCTGCCGACTCAATCAATGTACGGCTCTGCCGACTCAATCAATGTACGGCTCTGCCGACTCAATCAATGTACGGCTCTGCCGACTCAACCAATGTACGGCTCTGCCGACTCAATTATTATTATCATGCATTACAGATCTAACTATTTAATTTTATTTATTTACTTATTGTTACGTACTATATGTGCAGCTCTGTTATTATTATTTACTATTTTTATTATGTATTTCATGCACGGCTATGCCGGCTCAATATATTATTAATTAATTGATTTGTTATCTCTGTTATATATTTATATTTTATGTATTTTATTCTCTTAAATTTATAATGTACTAGAACCTGAAGTTCTGGATTTTAATCAATGGAATCTGAAGTTCTAAATATTTATTATTAAAACCTGAAGTTATTATTTTTGACCTGAAGTTCTAAAAATATAAATGAAATTTTTGGCAACCTGAAGTTTCAAATATAACATTTTGATTATGTCACTAATTGTGATACTTTATATGTATAGTCATGTCAAATATCGCAAAACCAGAATTTGCTCTACTGGATATCTCAGGAAATAATTATCTTTCATGGATCCTTGATGTAGAGCTGTATCTGCAGTCCAAGGGCTTAGCTGATACAATTAGAGATAATAATGAAACATCTCTACAGGATAAAGCAACTGCAATGATCTTTATCCGCCGCCATTTACATGAGAGCCTGAAGACTCAATACCTCACAATTAGAGATCCACTGACTCTGTGGAAAAATCTAAAAGATAGGTATGACCATCAGAAAACCGTCGTCCTTCCCAGAGCCCGGCATGAGTGGAATAATTTAAGACTCCAAGATTTCAAATCAGTCGCTGATTATAATTCTGCCCTGTTTAAGATAACCTCACAGCTGAACTTGTGTAGTGAAATACTGACTGATGCAGATCTGTTGGAAAAGACATATACTACTTTCCATGCATCTAATGTGCTCCTGCAGCAGCAATATAGAGAACGCAGGTTTACAAAATATTCTGAATTAATCTCATGTCTCTTAGTGGCAGAACAAAATAATGAGCTTCTGATGAAAAATCATGAACTCCGCCCTGCTGGCGCAGTTGCACTTCCAGAAGCAAATGCTAACACAAGTAAAGGCCGTGGACGTGGACGCGAACGTGGTAATCATGGTCGTGGTGGGTATAAATTTTCAAATAATTGAAACCAGAAAAAACATCTCTCAAAAGTGGAATGTTTATAATGCTACATATAACAAGGGCAAAAATGTAGAGAAACATGCCCCTAAAAATTATGAAGATGTTTGTTTCAGATGTGGTATGTCTGGACACTGGTCTCGTACCTGTCGTACGACTAAGCATTTGGTTGATCTGTATCAAGCCTCTGTAAAGGGGAAGGAAAAGAAAATTGATACAAATTTTGCAGATCAAAGTGATGATCCTGTAGATATCACAAGCCTGGAATTATCGGATTTTCTTGATAATGCGGATGGAAAAGTGGATTACTCAATTGGTGATGGAGATATCCATACCAATTAGAAAGTTGCCTAGTTAATATAGTCATATTAACTTTTGTTATGTTAGTACATATTTTTGTAATCTTCCAGAAGTAAGATAACTTATTTTGCTTTATATTTTGTTATCAATGATGTACTAACATATGGTTTATCTGATGAAAGACGGATATGGATGAATTATCTATTCTCAAAAGGGAAGGTGCAGATATATGTATTGTCGACAGTGCAACAACACATACTATTCTTCAGAATAAGAAATATTTCTCAAATTTGACAGTAGCCAAAACCAAGGTAAATACTATATCAGGTCCTGCAGATCTGGTTGAAGGTTCTGGAAGAGCCATAATCTTATTGAGAAATGGTACTAAATTATATATAAATGATGCATTATACTCTAGTAGATCTAGAAGAAATCTACTCAGTTTCAAAGATATACGTAGTAACGGATATCATATTGAAACTACAAATGAGAAGAATGTTGAATATTTATGCATTACTAAAATTATCTCAGGCCAGAAGCTAATTGTAGAAAAACTCAGAGCTTTCTCATCTGGGTTGTATTATACAATTATGAGATCAATTGAAACTTATGTGGTTTCAAGCCAGAAGCTGTTTAAACCAATAACATTTCGACTTTGGCATGACCGTCTTGGTCATCCAGGATCTACGATGATGTGTAGAATCATTGAAAATTCTCATGGGCACCCATTAAAGAACCTGAAGATTCTATTATCCAATGACAATATATGTACTGTCTGTTCACAAGGAAAATTGGTAATTAAACCATCTATTTCTAAGGTTGGTTTTGAATCTCCATCTTTCTTGCAAAGAATACAAGGAAATATATGTGGACCCATTCATCCACCCAGTGGACCATTCCGTTATTTTATTGTATTAATTGATGCATCAGCAAGGTGGTCACATGTATGTTTATTATCCAGTCGTAACATTGCTTTTGCTAGATTGCTTGCTCAAATCATTAGACTCCGAGCACAATTTCCAGATTATCCAATCAAGAGTATACGACTAGATAATGCTGGTGAGTTTACATCAAAAACATTTGATGATTATTGCACATCAATCGGAATTGATGTTGAACATCCAGTCCCACATGTACATACCCAGAATGGTCTAGCAGAATCATTCATCAAACGTATCCAGGTGATTGCTAGAACTTTATTGTTACAAACCAAATTACCGGTTTCTGCTTGGGGACATGCTGTTTTACATGCAGCAACATTGATTCGACTTAGGCCTGCAGCTTATCACCAGTACTCTCCATTACAACTTGTACTTGGGCACCAACCTGATATTTCTCATTTACGCATTTTTGGTTATGCCGTACAGGTCCCTATTGCTCCTTCTCAAAGAACCAAAATGGGACCCCAACGTCGTTTGGGAATATATGTTGGTTTTAATTCACCTTCAATTATCAGATATCTTGAACCATTGACAGATGATCTTTTTACTGCCCGTTTTGCAGATTGTCATTTTGACGAGACAACTTTCCCACCATTAGGGGGAGGAAAAATTTCTCCTAAAGAGAAGCACAAGAAAAATGTAACTATTGGAGAGAAAAATGAGCTGTCATGGAATGTGACAACAATATCTCATTTGGATCCTCGCACTACCCAATGTGAAAGTGAGGTACGAAGAATAGTTAATCTTCAGATGATTGCGAATCAGTTGCCAGATGCATTTACTGATGCTGCTAAAGTGACAAAATCACACATACCAACTGCCAATACACCAGCTAGAATAATTGTTCCTGTAGAACAATGTAATCAGAACGCAGTAAATGAATCATCTACTGCACGCCAGAAGCGTGGTAGATCAATGGGCTCAAAAGATAGTATTCCCCGGAAACGGAGAATGAAAAATTCTTATTCTTCTGAAAATAATACTCAAACTATAAAATCCATTATCTCTGAAAGATCAACTCCAGAAGAGTTGCTAATCCCTGAAGAGACTGAAACTTCCAAAGAGGTACAAACAATTGATGAGTCACAAAATTCTGAAAATCAAGAAATTTCAATCAATTGTGCCGAAGGTATGTGGAATCGTAATGAAATAATCATCGATGATATATTTTCATATACAGTAGCTTTGACAGTTATGAACGATGATTATGAACCACATACTGTTAATGAATGTAGACAAAGACACGATTGACCTGAATGGAAAAATGCAATTCAAGCAGAATTAAGTTTCTTAGCCAAACGTAAAGTCTTTGGACCTGTAGTCCAAACGCCTGAAAATGTCAAACCTGTTGGATACAAATGGGTATTTGTACGAAAACGTAATGAAAAGAATGAAATTGTAAGACATAAAGCAAGGCTTGTTGCACAAGGTTTCTCGTAGAGACCAGGGATTGATTATGATGAGACGTATTCACCAGTGATGGATACAATTACTTTTAGATTCTTGATCAGTTTAGCAGTCTCAGAAGGACTCGAAATGTGGCTTATGGACGTAGTGACAGCATATTTATATGGGTCACTTGATACTAATATCTATATGAAAATTCCTGAAGGATTTAAAATGTCTGAGGCATTTTTCAGGGGGAGTATATTAAATCAATGTGGACATATGTGCACTGCACTCTTTTTCCCTTCGATCAGGTTTTATCCCACTGGGTTTTCCTGACAAGGTTTTTAATGAGACAGTCATTTTAAGCACATCCAAATATTATTAAATCCAGAAGATTATAATATTTTAGATCCAGCAGATCATAAAATATCCTTTGTTTAGATTTTGAAGTTTTTATTGATAGAAACTTTTAAATATATTATAATGATATCATCCAAGGGGGAGTATTGTGAAACATCTGGATGCATCATTATAATAATATAATAATATAAAATATTTTGTAAGTCGGTTAACCGACTTAACTTTGCCTATATATACATGTGTAACCTCAGTAATAAAATACATATATTTTCTGCTTTCTTTTTGTTTGCCTCATTTCTATCTCTCTCGCTTTTATTAAATATTTTGTTTATTTTATTATTTTGCTTTTCTGCCGCTTTTTTCTCTCTCCTGTTGCCTCTCTTGTTGTCATTATTTTGTTTGTCAAATATCAGCTCAAGTCCCTGGTAAATTATCATTAAGCCCTGATAACTATTAATTTTATTATATTCATTTATTTTAATTTTATAACAAATATCAGTTTATAAAGAATCGATATCTTAAATTTTATGGTTTAAAAAGACATAGGTTGTTATATAAACCCATATGGATTTATTTTTTTTTTAAACCCATATCTTAACAGATTTAAAAGTAAAAACATTGTTTTTAAAATAAACTGATATATTTATTAAATTTTACCTCCCTATTTAAAACACACACCACTCGACATTTCACCAAACACCCAGCCCCATTTCACTCGCTCACCAAACACCATTTCTCACTACTTCACCGGTGACGAGCGACGGCCACCACCACCCACAACCAACGTGCGACGGCCGACAACATAGACCGGCGAGGAGCGACCCAAGACGAGCGACTAGTACCTACCGACGAGGAGCAACTCTCCACGACCCACAACCAACTCTATACGAGCTACCCACGATGAACGACGACCAGCAACGGACGACCGACAAGGGGTGGCGAGGAGCGGGGAGCAGGAAAGAGACCTGAAACTCGGGACCCGATTCAACTCGACACCAGCTATACCCGATCTGAGAGCAGTTGTACCCGATCCGAGAACATCAAGAACCGGCGAGGAGCGGCGGGCGACCTGAGACCGGCACCCAATCTCTCCAAACCGTCGAAGCCCACGACCCAATTTCAACCCGACCATAGTTAGTTCTTCTCTTTGCAGTTTCGTTTTTGCTTGGAATTTGTTTGTTTTTCGTAGTTGCAACTTTGTTTTTCTTTCATATTGTTTATTGTTTTGAGTTGCTATTTCATGACTGCAAATTTTGTATTGAGATGTTTGGTTTTTTTGGGTGTTCATGATTTATGTCTGTTAATTGATTAGGTTCTCATTATGTTTATGGATTTGTTTATTTTTTGAGTAATTTATCAAACTTGAAGTTGTTAGGGTGAGAAAAATATAAGTATATTCTTGGGTGTTTTAGTTCTGTTTAAAAGTTCTAAGCTTTGTTGTGATTGAGAGAGAGAGAGATGTGTGTTCTAATAGTCCATATGGTTACATCTGAGAAACATGGCACAGTTTCATGGTCGTTCACTGTTATTTGATTTATAATCATGCCTTGTTAATCTTTTCCATAGATCACAGATGCAGTGCACAGTTTGTCTTTGTTTTCCATAGCTGCAAATTTTGCGTTTGCTTTGTTTTTTCAGTTTTTCGGAGCTGCATCTTCATTTTTGCTTTGGTTTTGTTTGTTTTTAATAGCTGCAATTTCGTTTTAGATTTGATTTTGTTTGTTTTTGACAATGACATGTCATGGAAACCATGAGACATGACATGTAAACCATGAGACTTGAGTCACCCTCTGTTAATTGAGTCAGTCTTTGGCAGAACTATGTATTCATATGTTTGTTTATTCTTTTAAATGAGACCCATTTCCCAATAAGTTTATTTCTTTTTATTTAACTTAATATGCTGGCTTAATTGGTCCTTGTGAATAGCTTGTCTTTCCAATTAAATGAACTTATAATTTCAGTTATCATTATATGATGTTGAATTTGACTGGTTATTTCAGTTGATACATTGGTGTAGATTTGTTATTTGGGAGTAAAAGAATGCGGCAGATGATTGATTAGTCATCTATGCTTCAAGTGGTTAAATGTTGTGAATTTGACACATTTGGAAACTGTTTGACTGTTCTAGAGAAGTTTTGGACCAAGCTTGAAATCACTTTGTGACGATTTTGGATTGCCTCACAGTCACTCACACACCAATCACAATATATTTAATTTAAATATATGTTATTTGATTTCATGGATGTGTGTGTGAGTGACTTTGTGAGGGTGTATGATGCTTGTATATATGAGTGGACTATTGTGGGTGCCGAACTTTGAAGATATTTAATATTATATCTTTTAATATGTGTGGAGTTGCAGACTACAGAGTTGGAAGTCAGTGTGTGTGATTTTTGCATGCAAGTTTTATAATTAGAATATTGATTGACTGAATGAACCTTGCATGTATACTTGTAGGTTGGCACTGCTTCAATTGTTGATCATTTGCTTGAACTGTGACAGACTGCTAAGGTAACATACTTAGCTGACTTGATTAAGAAATTACGAAAAATGCTTTATGTTAGTGCTTTGTTTTGTTAGTTTGACATGAAGATCCAATTGATTATTACGATTGTCTTCTATATCTGTATTCCTTGTTCAGTTTAGAATTGCAATACATGGAATTTTCTTTACAAAATCAAAGAAAATAGTGGTTTTATAACTTCTCCTAGCCTAACCTGCATAAGAGCCAAAAATGCCTTTATTTAAATGATAAATAATTTTCTCTAAATTGAAAAATTTTCAACCTGAACCTGATTGGGTTGGAAGATTTCTAATTCAACCCAACATGAACTCGTAAGCGCCTACCCTTACCCCTTATCTTTGGTATAAAATGGGCTATAAATCCAAACACTACACACATTTTCACCCACACACCCACTTAGTGCAACCACTTCATTTTTAAACTTGCCCTCTATACGGAGCCTTCTCTTTCTTTTTCAATCTTAAAATTTGTCTTCATAAAGTATTGATTTTTCTTAATTTTTGGATTGATGGATTTGTAACTTTGTTGATTTAATGTAGGTTTAGGATGCTTTCATATGATTTTGAACACACATAGATTAGTTCTAAATATTTTGTTTGAGTGTGTTTTTGTTATATAAATATCTTGTTAATAATGCCCATATGTTCACCAAGTGGCTTGTCAAATGTGTCATTAAGGTTTTATTTTGATGAGTTAATATTTCTCAATTATTTAACAATGTCTAATAGTTTTGATATGGTTTGACGTTTTTCAAACAGATTGCTTAAAAGTAGAATCATGAAGATATAGACTTTTGCGGTGTTAATAGTTTCGAATGGTTGAATATTTTGTAAATCTAAAAATAAATATTAATTCTAAGATATAGATTTCCTTTTTCATTTTGGAAATTACTATATCTAGTAGGTCATTGTAGAGTTATATACTGATTGTATAATTAAATGTTTTATTATTTTAATGGAAATGAGATTCATTTTAGAGTTATGTATTAGTTACATTATTAAATTTGTGTTGTTATTCTAATGGAAATGAGACTTGTTAAAGTATTTTCAATATTTAAAAATTTATGATATACAATAAACTAGATGAGAAATATAATTTAGCAACTACATCAAAGATAAATGAAATATAAATAAATAATTAAACAAATAAATTGGTTTTAATCATAAATTGATTTCTTTTATTTGTACTAAAAACATCGGTTTTAATATAAAATCGATGTCTGGTAGCTTATATATAATATCAATTTTACATGTAACCGATATATTTTAGAATAATACAAATCGGTTTATAACTGATGTCTTTGTTGTGTTTTTTCTACATCGCTCAAATAGACAACGGTTAGAAAATCAAATAAAACCGACGTAAAGCTTATAAAATAACCGATGTCTTTCAACTATATTGTAGTAGTGGCATGAAATTGTGTTTTCGAATTTGAAATAATTTTGTTGAATTAGATATCTTGTGGTTAGGTGATAGTTTTGAGATGAACCGGGAGTCCAACATAGTAATGGAGATTGTTGTTTGAAATATTAAAGTGTTTTTGAATTGTTTTTCAGGTGATTTAAAATTTTGAAATATCTTAAAAAATAGTTATTATGTTGTCAAAATTTTTTTAAAATTTATATTATGGAAAAAGAAAACTTTAGAATCGATAATTCATATGTTTACGAAATGATTTAAGTTTAAGGGCTTGTTCCACGGGATTCTTTTGGCTTTACTAGTTATCGTCTAGATGGATTCCGTGGGGCTCCCGACAGGGATCATGGGGGCTCTGAAATGGGAAATACGAAGGGAGTCTCGTCATTTAATGTTATGCTCACTAAACTTATCAAACATTCATAACAACTCCATATCATCTGTAATAAGTACAGTATCAATGTCCCATGGAGTTGTAATATAAACATCATAATTGGTTTGGGGAGTATACTCTTCCCCAGTGATTTTCTTATGCATGGCATGCAATATTAATATAATATTAATGTGATCCTTATCACATTGGTCCAACCACAGTACATGTCCATTAAAATTAACCCAAGTCTCGAACACCTTAATAATTTTTCCTATGCAAAATAAAATGAACAGGTATAAATGCAAATGTCATGCAAATTAATAATTTTTCTTACACTGTCATGCAAAGTAATCATTTTTCATGCAAAGTAAACAAAGCCAATACACTGTCATGCAAAGTAAGATTTCATAACCAACAGAATCAAACAGGTACACTGTCATGCAAAGGAAACTTTCACACTACACTATCATAAGCAACACAAAACCAAAAAAAAAAAAATGAAACAACACGAAACAGTACACAATCATAACTATACAAAACCAATATGAAACAAATATGAAATCATTGGCAGAACATAACATGCATGCAAGATGATGTTCCCACTTCTTTACCACTTCCATGCATCATTTTTTTGAAATAAGTAGCTTAGATATGTTATTGGAAACCGAATTTGTAGCTACCATGCTTCAAACACGAAAGCCCAAAATTTTAACAAAACCCTAATCAAAACTAACTAATCAAAATTCTAGCACTTTTCAAAACCCTTTTCCACTTACATGCAACTTCATCCATATAAAAAGTACAACAATAGAACAACAAAGATATAGCAAAATCTCACCTTTTCACTTTCTTCAAAGGCTTTCCATGGCTTCAACAGGTACAAAATATTCCTCCACACTCTTCACCCACCATCGGTTATGTCCTGATTGCAGTGGTTGACAAAGATGGAAGGTTTTTGGCACAAAGGGTTGCAAAGAAACTAGGAGCTACTAAGTTGAAGACGACCTTTGGGAGCCAAATGTAGTCGGTCCCAACTCTTATGGTTCCAAGACTCCATGTGTATGGGCTACCAGTTTTTCTCATTTAAAAATTACATTTTCATTATAAGATTACCATTTTACCCTTCTAATTTATCACCATTTGTATATTTAAACAGCAGGAGGCGGTTCAGCTATTTAATAAAAAAAAAAACCGGTGCCATTCATCAATATTTCACTTTTCAAGAGGGTTTTTCATAATATCCCTTTACTTAATAGTAAAGTGACAAGAATTAAAGAAACTTGAAATAGTTCCACCTCACCTACTTAGATAATTAATATTTATTTTATAAATATAATATTTACTTTCACGTATTAAAGTTATACTGAATGTATCATTTTTCAGTGCTAACACAAGTATCCACTTCAGTGATACCTCTGCATTTTATTACCAATTGTCCCTCACTCCCTAATTTACTAGTAATGGAGTAGCACATTATATCCTTTAAGAAGAATAGTAAAAAGGATGTTAATTCATGATGTGGTATTTTTTTTAAAAGAGATCTCAATTTATCATGTAATTTTTTAAAAAAGAAAAATGAACAAATTACTATTTGGCTACCCAGATAAAACATTATTACAAGCAGAATTAACTTTTAACTTTAATTATAATAAACCCACCCGCCGTTACTTCATTTTGGTCAGAGATAACGGCTTAAGGGGTAAAATTGTCTTTTTAATGTTAATTTATATTTTCATTTCAAATTAATTGGTTTAATAATCTCTCCCTCATTTTTCTTACCCCCACCGGCCGGTCACCGTCTCTCTTGTGCTTCATCTTTCTTCTACTACTTCTTATTCACTTCTCATTTTCTTCTTCTTCTTCTCTTCTTCTCCTCCGAATCCAGATTCATCAACACATCAAAATCATCAACAATGAATCCAGATTCATCAACACATCAAAATCATCAACAATGATCCATTAACACAAACAATCATCAACACAAATAACACAAATAAGGGTCCAACATAATCAATAATCAACACAAATCAAAACCACTGTCATTTTCAAACAAAAACCATTACCATCATCATCAAACACACTGATGCAATCTGGGCTCCGATCTGGAAACCCAAACACTGATGCGAATCTGGGTTGGAAACCCAGATCCACGTCGGGTCACGGCCTGGTTCCAAACCTACATCATCTGGAAACCCAGATCGGCATCTGGGTTTCCATCCCAGATCAGCGTCTGGCAAACCCAGACACCGATCTGGGTTTCCAAACCCAGATCTGGGCGTCTGGCAAACCCAGACGTCTGGGTTTGCCAGACGCCGATCTGGGATGGAAACCCAGACGCCGATCTGGGTTTCCATACCCAGATCGACTGGTGAAGAAGATGAACAGAAGAAGGAGAAGAGAGAGAGAGGTGAGAGACCGGAAGTCTGGGTTCCAGACGTCGATCGAGTTCCGGTGAAGAAGACGAAGGAAAAGGAGAGAAGAAGGAGAAGAAAAAGAAGAGAGAGGGAGGTGACGTCGATCGGGTTCCGGTGAAGAAGACGAAAGAAAATGAGAGAAGAAGGAAAAGAAAAAGAAGAGAGAGGGAGGTGATTTTTGCTGGTGAATATGGGGCCATTTTCGTTTTTTACTTTTTACCATGGGGGCATTTTGGTCTTTTAATAATATTCATATGGTTGACCGCTAAGTTTGACAGAAATTCCCAAACGGAAGGAGGTTGATTGTAATAAAACTAAGAATGTTGATCCGGCTGTAATTATGTTTCAAATGGGTAGTCAAATTGTAATTTGCTCAAAGAAAAATTATCACTTACAGTAAGAATGACTCTAACTTTAAATTTTACTAAGCTAAATGATGGTTAATTTATTTCGCACACAAGAAAGAATGGACAATGATCATAACATGGTAGTTAACGGTGTTAATATTCTAATTAAATGAAACTAGTACATCATTAGTTTGGATTTAGAGATCCTAACATTAATTATTGACCACCCTATTCACTCACGTATCCACCCCAAGCTTTCAATTCATCAATCACCTGGTTATATAACTACTACAAGCTTCACTTAGACGTGGAAAACTTTATGAATAGTACTAACAAATTTGAACCACATCTTCAATATTCAAACAAATGATTTTCCTCCACATTTTCTCTCTTTTTCACTTTCCAAGCACTAATGATATTTTTCATTATTTGCATACATTTTTTTAATCTTAATAAAGTACCCCACGTGGAATTTGCCTTTATTCGTTTCCTCAGATGAGATCCCAAGTGTGATATCTCTATATTAAGGCCGTCAATCTTCTTCATCTCTCCATATCGTTCAAAGCCACCAATAGGTGTTCTTCTTCTCTAAGAACACCTGTTGAAATTCCCATTTCTTTAGGAGCTAGAGAAAATGAACGGTGTGGAAGAGAAAAGATTTGCTCTTTTGCTAGCAGCGGGAGACTCAGATTATGTGAAGAAAGTCTATGGAGGCTACTTCAATGTTTTTGTGACAACTTATGGTGAAAAAGGAGACAGATGGGATTTGTTTAGGATTGTTGAAGGAGAGTTTCCTGACACGAATGAGCTTGACAAGTATGATGGATTTGTGGTCAGTGGTAGTCCCCATAATGCCTATGGCAATGACTACTGGATTCTCAAGCTATGCTTATTGTTGCAGACTTTAGATGCCATGGAAAAAAAGGTCCTCGGAATTTGCTTTGGCCACCAGGTATTATAAATTTATAATTTCCCATGAATTGTTTCAATTTACTAGAAATATATATCTCTTTAATTTTTTATGGTATCAATTTTCTTAGAAATGAGATCTGTTGTAATATATATAATTGATCTAGAATGGATTCCATAGATGATTTAAAATTGAACTTCAAGTTATTAATTACTTAACATGGTTTCATAGTCCGTATATGAACAAGCAATTTCGTGTTTCGATACTAAAAAGGATCCATCTATTGTAATGTTTACAGGTTTTGTGCAGGGCATTGGGTGGAAAAATAGGCAAGTCATCCATGGGGTGGGATATTGGGATAAAGAAAGTGAGGATGGTGAAGAATTTGAGACCATGCAGCTTCTTGGAAGACTTGGGTGAAATCCCACCATCTCTTTCCATAATCAAATGCCATCAAGATGAAGTGTGGGAGGTGCCTTTGGGTGCTCAAGTGATTGCATTCTCTGATAAAACTGGTGTGGAGATGTTCACCATCGGAGATCACATTCTTGGCATTCAAGGTCATCCTGAATACACCAAGGACATTCTCTTTAATCTCATCCAGCGCCTTCAAATTAGTAATACTATAGAGGTAATAATTAACTAACCACGTTGACTTTGATTTAAATAAGGTAAAATTATAAATTTATTATGCGCAACGCAGGGGTGGCTCAGTGATATAAGACCATCCCTCATCAAGTCTTGACTATCAGGTGCTTGGTTTAAGTGTACCTCTCATTTGATATGTGGGTAGTTTTTTCATATTATGTGAGTCGTTCTCTCTCACTTTTGAGAGTAAAGTATCGGATCATACTTTAAAGTCTTATCTCAATTAGTTTCGACGATGTTCTGGCCTAATGCCAGTAATAAAAATATATATATATAATTATGTTTTAATTTTGGTCAAACATTAAGAATCCTCTCTTGTAAAATTACTTACTAGAAAATTTTGCCTGAATTACATTTTGGTCATGAAATATAATTTGATTGATGATTCCAGAGGGATTTTGCTGAGACTATCAAGTCGGAATTGGAGTTAGCTGAGCCAGATAGGAAGTGCTGGGAAAGGATTTGCAGGAATTTTCTCAAAGGAAGAATATGATATCAATAATGGATTTGTTTTTCAAGTCTTTATAAAATTATCCCTTTTTTTTTTTTTTCCTTTTTTGTTTCCCCGGAGTTGGGAATTCTAAATTTTAAGTGTATTGTATCCTAACCCAACATGGTTGGCATCTATGAACATGTTGTTCATCTCAATTTTCTTGACATACAATAAAGTGAAATATAATTTGATAATGCAAGCACAATTTCAAGTAAAAGTTTATGTGACGAAAAAATAACTGTATTTCTTATTTGAAGTAAAAATAAATTAAATAACTAACTTGGCCTGTGATTCTTCTTGAAATTTATTCATGGAAGAAGCGATTAATGTGTGGAAACACATATTCCTGCAGTACTTCTAATTCTTAAACATGGGGGATAAGAGTGGGATTTTTTTTTTTTTTTTTTTTTTTGAATGCCATTAAAACTACCATGAATTTGAAGAATATCACAAACCATTAAGATGAGTCACTTTAGCATCATCAGTTATAATTCGTGAACAAATTAATGATCATAAAGATTATTGTTCGCGTCCTTCATTATTGAATTAATCATTTTATTTGCAAACCGTAATTCATGATAATTGATGGTGCCAAGTAACTCATTTCAATGGTTTGGAGTTACTTTCCGAATCAATGCTAATTTTGACGCTATTGGTTGGAATTTCTATTGGGGCTTTATACTTCAAGATAAAATAACTAAAAGAATTTGTATTAATGAGAGAGAAAAAAAAAAAAAAAAGTTTATAAGTACACGTGTTTTACATAAATAAATCAATATTGATCATTTATTAGTTGTACGCTGCAACATATAATATATGAAGATACAACAATGTTTTCCTTGTCTCATTTTTAATACGCTGTGGAAAATTAAATATTTTAACTTTCTATTCCATTTTCATCTTATTCACCTAATAATTTGAAATATATATATATATATATACATATACATATATCGTTTTATGAAATTTTGAAGAACTTTCTTAAAAGGAATCATAGGAAAATGGAAATCATATATATTTTGAAAAATGTTTAATCCATCAAAGACCGATATAAATAACCAAAAATATTGGACAAAATTTAGAGATATATATATATATATATATATATATATATATATCGTTTCACTATAAAGAACACATGTACATATCTGAGGAGTAAAAATTCTCTATCGATCTTTTGTTTGTGCTAACTTTTTTTACGAGAAAAATTTAAGTTTAAATAATGTATGAGGGAAAAAAAAAAAACAGTTTTTACTATCCATTATTTTTTATGTTAATGTGTTTCTAGATTATTAAAAAAATTTAAAAATAAATATATAAAATACGGTTGAAAATCCTTAAAATCCTTACTTATGTCTGGGACCATGGCCACCGTGAACCTTGACGTAATTTTGCCTGTGTCTATGACTACTGTCATTAATACAAGATGAATAATTATTTCTTAACCATAGTTTTCCTTTTCAAATAATAATCACAAATCTATATTTATTCAAATAAAAAATCATATCAATTAAAAATTTATCTAAAATTAGAAGGAATGATACTTATATCTTTGATTTTTGTACCTTTTTCTTTCATTCCTTTCAAATCTCTCATCTGCCTACAAATATACTCCTATTATAATATAGTAATGTCAGATTTTTCAAAAATTTTATCCAAATGATGTACCATGTGAATTATCAAGATCCTAATAATTATCATATTATATAATAATTTATAAAATTTTGACAACTCACATACCATATCACTTCAACATAAATTTGGATAAAATTTTTGGAAAACCTAATATTACTCATTATAATATTACACATGTCAACTTAGTTTGCGTAAGGTGTGGGGGTCATATTGCAATAGGAACCCTATTCTCAAAACTATACTATTAACAAAAGTTTGAAAGGAGAACCTTTGAATTTTAGGAGTATTTGGCTTACCTTAGCTATAGTGCGTTTTCAAGAATTTCACTTTTTTATGCTTGTGATATGCTTCATTTGTAATGAACCAACACCAACATATAAGCTAAATTCATTCTCACTTTATTTTATGACATCATCACGATCAAACAACCAACTCCACTACTTGATTGTAGGATTCACTCAAGTTGATTCCGATTGATGTGATTATCTTCATCACCAAGAAAAGATAAAATTTGAAGATATCCAACAAGTAATCTATAAAATAACAAAAGTTTGAAAGGGGAATATTGATGACCTAACTATAGGTCCAACAAAAAGTCTTAGCTACTTTTAGGAGCAGACCTAGCTTAGGGCTAAAAGGAGCATGTACCCCCTGAAATTTTTAAAAAATTAATTAAGTTTATGACATTAGTTGTTAAATATTTTAATATATAAATATATGTGATGTATAATATTTGAAGTAGGCTTGAGTCTTGTGTCCTTTCACTTTGTCACATGTTCGGTCCCCCACCACAATGGAAGAATTGTTCTTTTTTTTGTTTTCTTTTTTTTCCCAAAAATAGGCACTGTCTTATGCTATATATAACTTTTAAGTTAACCTAGATGACAAATGTTAAAGTGTTGGTGGCATGAGGTTTGGCCCACCCTTCTCTTTGTAACCCTGGTTCTATACTCCACCATAACTTTTTTTTTTTTTTCACAAAATCACCATAAAACAATATTCTTTTAAAAAATAATAATAATAATATATTGTGTACAGTTCAAACCCCCATCATAACAAATAGTATATATATTTTTTTTTTTTTTCTAAAACCACCATAACACAGTTTATTTTTCCCAAAACCACCATAACAAGGTTTTTTTTTTTTTTTTTTTTTTTGGAAAAAATGTACCACATACAGTTCAAACGCCTGCCATAACAAATAGTATTTTTTTTTTTCAAAAAAAAAAAAATTGCACTATACATGGGTTTAAGCCATGAAAAGAGAATAATAATGCACCGTAAATTATTTTTCTTTCAAATAAATTATTTGACATAATAAAATTTACAAATTAAAAAAGAAAAAAAAACTCATATGAATTATAATTGTTTTTATCTTTAATTTTTATTTTATTTTATTTTCTTATAAGGTATTCCCCCTAAAATAAATGTATGGATCCACCACTGGCCGCCTTGACTTGCATCAAACGCTAGGTTAGATAATGAACCAATCAGTCAATAGAATTGATAAAGTAGTCATCTAGAATCAGATAACAAAATGACCTAACCCTAACCCAAAGTTAGATAACAAACCAACTCACATAATTGGTAATTTAACCCTCTAAAATCAAATCACAAAATGAACTAAATCTAGCCCAAGGATAGATAATGAACCAACCAATCAACCCACAAAATAAGTAAGTTAGTCCTCTAGAATTAAATCACATAATTACCTAACCATAACTTAAGCAATCCTATTATGGGCATTTTTGTGATCATAGAAAATTGGCTGATAAAGGTTCAAGAATGAGCTCAATGTGTTATTTTATGAGGAAAAGCCCAAGAGGCTAGTGCATTAGGCAAAAATCAAAGGAAGAAACATGTGGTCGATTCTCAGCTTATAAACTCGAGCACATATGATTGCATGGCTAATCGTTTTATATTACTGTATGGCTGATTGTATCATTTGACTGTCTATTTGATCATGTGTTTGATCGCGTGGCAACCTGGTCGCGTGTTATGATCACTCAGCCAACCTGATCATGATCCAGAACTGTTCGATAGTATTTTTCAAGGGCAATCAAAACGATCAGGAGGTCGTCCTATCATGATCTTTCCAAAATGCTTGACAAGTCATAGGTTGGTTGTTCATCTCTTCATTTACTCGCTAAGAGTAAAAACTGATCACTCGACGTGCTAGCTAAAATTGACCAATTGACCTTCTGAAAGTTTGAAGCGGTTTAATTCAGGAAGAAATCAACTTGCCTATTTTCATGCAAATCAAATCACGATATTCTTGGCAATCATTGCTGATATGGTGGAGAGAATCTTGACAAATATTATCTTAATTAATATATTTTATTTTTTACCTTATCTGTAAGATTCTGAAACCAATTCAAATTGTAACATCATCATCTATAAATAGGGGATCAAATTCATTGTAAAAGAGGGAGAAAACTAAACAATATATACTGTTACTCTATGAAAATAAGAATGGCAGTCGTGGACGTAGGCCATTATTTTACCGAATTACGTAAAAATCAGTGTGTCTAATCTGTTTTGATTTCCATCTTCTATATTGTTCCTTGTTATTTGCTATTTCGCAGGTATTGAGTTTAAAAAATTGGATTGACCAGAAAACGGTGTCAACAAATCCCAAATAGAAATACCCAGTAAGTTGCAAGATTTTATTAATATCTCCCAAAAGCCAATAACATAATAACAACCCTAAACTAATTTCTTATTTATAACTAACTATTTCTAACCTTTCCTAGAAAACAAATATTCCTTGAAAAATAGAAACCTTTAAAATAAATTAAATAAGGAAATAAAAAGCTCACACAATTCCAACTAGTACACAAGTCTTCATAGGAAGAGATTAAAATACTATTAAATTCTAAAATAAGGAAATAATATTTTAAGTAGGAAATGAAAATCCAAACAAATTCAGAACCCATCGAAAATATCCTTACTCTCATCAAAGAACCTTCGAATTTTAGGAGAGTATGTGGCTAACGAGAGCTATAGTGCATTTTCAAGAATTTCGCTTTTCTATGCTTGTCATATGCTTCCTTTGTAATGAACCGACACCAACATATAGGCTAGATTCATTCTCACTTTATTTTATAACATCATCACGATCAAACAACCAACTCCACTACTTGATTGTAGGATTCACTCAAATGATTTGGCTTGATGTGATTATCTTTATCACCCAAGTAAAGATGAAATTTAAAGACGCCCAACCAGTAATCCACAAGATAAATTCTTACTGTTGTAAGTCATTCACTTCTAAAGTTTCTTCTAAATTTTGGTTTACAATGTGACATATCTCGATCATTTAGAAAATAAATAGAAACCCTCCTTTGTAGAAAGTTCCCAGATAAATTTTATGAAATTTTAAAGAAAATTTTAAAGCTTTTAACAAAATATATCATATTTTATTTATTAATGGATCGATATCTTTCATTAGAAAAATTAAAGTCTCTTGCATAGGAAGTTCCCAATAAATTATGTGAAATGTTTTAGAAATATTTTTAAGTTTTTAATAAAAAAAATAAAGAGAATTTAGACAAAGATCAAAAGTAGGGAAATCTAAGTATGTTATTGTCACATTGTAAGAAAGCTAAATGAAATTATCCCTATCCTTGCACTATAGTATCCGCCACTACAAAAAAGTTCAATAGCGTACCAAAGGGACCAACAAGGATGTGAAAAATCAAGCTGTTATAATTATTAAAATTCATCATTCTTGTCATGTTGATCTAAGAAAGTGATGTTCACTAAACAAAAGCCAAATACATAAAAAACAGTGCTAGCTAAACCAATGATATTAAGCATGTGATGTGACAATGCATGCATCGTGAAAGAGCTAACGACGATATCCGTGAATAACAAAAAATAACACTATAAATTAAATTTTCAAACTAACATTCAGAAACTAAAATAAGTTTTACTTAATATTATTAATATTTACGAATTATAGTTCACAAATAAAAATAGTTTACAACCAATGGTTCATGAATGAGAGAGAGAGAGAGAGGCTGCTGTCTCTTTTAGTCCTTAGTTTGCAAACATTATAGTGTTAAAAAAAAATCAATTTAAAATTTCATTTTAATTTATCTGTACTAGTTTCAAACCTCATTTTTTGTGTTTAAAAACAAACCAATACGTGAGTGTAACTAAGTTCGATCAGAAGTGTATGAATATGTACTTACTATATATTTTCCATAGAAGCACATTTCTCCAAAAACATAGCCATACCAGTATGAAACAACTTCTGCTGCTCCTGTAGCTGTAAGTTTTAAAAACTTCTCCAAAAGCACACTTATAAAGATTACGTGCCTGTTTGGCATAGCTTTTGGAGGGTCCAAAAGCTCTTCTAAAGTCCAAAAGTGGCTTTGTAGACTGTTTGGGTAAAATTGAAAAAAAAGCTTTTGATACTTGGAAGCTCTTTTAATGAAAGCTGGAGGCCAGTAGCTTTATGGAAAAGAGCTTCCATGAATAACACGGGAAGCTGTTTCACTTAAATGAATTTTTCATAATTCCCATTTTAGCCTCAATGGAATGAACAACAAATCAAAAATGTCTTCCATATCCCATTTGAACATTTTTCTCTCAGTCTCCATCCGGAGAGATTGGACTCCATGTCTGAAATCCACACTGTCCCGCTCTCTTCTCATTCTTCTCTTATTTTTCTTCATCTTCTTCACCGATCGACGTCCCTCTCTCTCTCTCTTCTCCTTCTTCTCTTCTTTTTCTTCATCTTCATCTTCTCCTTCTCTTGCCCAGATACCTAGATCGACGTCTGGGTATCAGGCATCTGGGTTTCGATCGAAACCCAGACATCGATCTGAGTTTCCATTTGGAAACCCAAATCGACGTCTGGGTTTCGATCTCGAAACCCAGATCGACGTCTGGGTTTCGATCTCGAAACCCAGACGTCTCCTTAGTACCGGGCCTGGAAACCCAGATGTCGATCTGGGTTTCCAACCTAGACAGTCGCCCGTCCCCCATTGATCGGAATACTTCTCCTGGTTTAGTTCGACGATGACGACAAACCCTCATGTGGAGACCCAATTGGTCTCCATTTGGGAATCTAAACCCGTTTGGGTCTGCAGAACGGGTCTCTAATGTGGTTGATAATGGATTTTTTAATTTTTGATAGATTTGTTTTTGTGATGTTTTTTTTTTTTTTTGTGATGGATTGGGTAAGATTGATTGATGATAATGATGGTAAGGTTGATGAAGAAGATGATGGATAGGGTAAGGTTGATGAAGAAGGGTGAAGACTGTTTTTTCTGCACCAGTCGTTATTTTTTGAAGATTGAAGATCTGGGTTTAAAACCCAGATCTTCAACTTCATCTGCAAATCATGTTTTTTGTTTTTAATTTTTTTTTTTTTTCAATTGTTCAATTGTTTTTTGTAACCAAGGACGATCTTCAATTGTTTTCTTGAACCTGATAAGGTTGATGAAGAAGGGTGATGGATTGTCCCAGGTTTCATTCGATGATGACGATGGATGGTGCTAGGTAGATGAACTAGATCCTTTACTAGATCTATTTAAAATAAAAATGGTAAAATTATCATATTATAATTTATAAAGTTTTAAAATGTTTCAACCAAATAATCCTAAAAGCTCTTCTGGATTTAAAAGCTCTTTTGAAATATATAATCCAAACAGCAACTTAAAAGTTCTAACTTTTACTTCTCTTCTTCTACTGTCAAAAAACAAAAGTAAAAGTTATCTCAAACGAACCCTACGTATATTGCTAAAAGCACTTGGAAAAGAAATATGAAAGAGTACAGAACTTACAACTTAAAAGACCGCTGTCCAACTCCAAAACTCTCCCAAGGCTTGCCAATTATTAGAATCAAGACAGCATATAGATATTTCAAAAAGTCAAGAAATCTTCTTTTTTTTTCTCCGGCAGAATCTCATATTCACTTGAAAATATTGTGGCAGATACAATTGTTACCCAACATGGGAAAATCAATGATGTGATCTTTTACTATTACAAGGTCTACTAAGGAATACTAGGGTCCAGTTAGCAGAAGAGAGCAAGAATTTGCATGAACTATGCCAGATCGGCGTTGAATAGATGTGCACCAACTTCTTCCTTTTCTATGTTGCTTTTCCTCCCTTTCTTTCATTACTACCCCACGCCGCAACAACCCCCACAAGCCCCAGCTCCCCCCACAACACACACCCCCCCCCAACCCCACCTCCCCCTGCTCTCTCTTTTTTGTTTCTTTGTTTTGTATGTTTTTCCATATTACAACAAGAAGGAAAGATCAATGTACATGTGTGATTCACCTGACGGATTGCTGAAAAGAAAATCATACAGTTATGACAGCTAAAGAAGCAGCAGAAGTTCTCCGACGTTTTGAACCCCAGCAAATAAGCTCTGACTTACAGATCTTTCTTTTGGTTCCAAGGAAGCCTTGACAATTTGAAGCACCACAGTAACACTTCACCTCAGGTCCAAATTGTACAAATCTGCAAACAAGAAAAAATGGAATTCAATCTCCATAGCAGGCTACAAACCCTCTTTAAACTAACTTCTAGGAAGTAGCAAATCATTAGTTAGATATTTGCACAGTTAAATTACTCAAATCTAGCAACAATTTATACAATAAACTACCGTCATTGATATGTAGACCAAAAATACTCATAGGTCATTTTAAAGTACTTTACTGGGTACATGCTACCCCACAGATTTTAACGTTTATGTGAACTAACAAAAATTAAAATCGTATCTATTAGAAGACCAATTACTTATGAGTATCAAAGATTAGATTATATACAAACTAAAGACTATAATGTCTCATCCAACAATTTGTATGCCCCACTTGGTCAATTAGAAAATATAAGAAGTTACAACAAAGATGCATATATACCTGTAGTCATATGTCAATGGCTCTCCAGCTTTAATTGATTGAGCAGCAAACACGCCCACACGTGTTTCCCCTTCCACTTGCCTTTAAAGAACATCAAAATTAAAAATAGTTAGATCACAAACTGTGCAAAAAGGTTCAAGAAGAGTTTCCTTGTCATTTAGCTTGCGATAGATCAATGATCACCAAACCACTTAGATTTTATTTGAAGGCCATAAATTAAAACAAGGATATACTGGCAGTAATCTATCTGGAAGCCATTAATCTATTCTTCAAATCTAAGAGCAAAGATCTTATTCAGTGTGGAAGAGAACATCAAGCTCTATCCCTATTCTATCAACTGACATCACATTCTCATCAACACACAACTCATTTTAGTTGGAGACAAATAGATGAGTTCACTTGTAACCTAATGATAGTAACAAGTTTCAGCTATCTCCTAGCAGCAAAGAATGCAAAAACAGCAATATTAATCATACTAACCATTTCTCCAACATACAGTTGGGATCACAGCTGTGATTTAGAAAACGTGATAAATTCCCCTTGAAAGTTGCATCAATTGTGAAGTCTTTCCGAATTTCACACATATAAAAGTTCTGTGTGCCTCGGTATTTCATATCCCAAAGCCTTTGTTCACATGTAGCATCGTCAATAACTGAAACAAACCACAATGTAGAAGTCAGACCATCAAAAGATTCAAATCTCTGCTTCAAAATCCTAAATAAGGCTTCAATGTACACTAACACATCATAACCGCTAAAGTTGAAAACTAAAGAAAAACAAGTAATTTTTTGTTTCCGAACACGCAGTCAACTTTTAATAAAAATAAAATTGAAAAGGAGCACTTCAATATATATTGATGAAAGTTATCATCAAAACAAGGAAACTACCTTCCCCTATATACTCAATTATAAATTCTCCTTTGCTGATGGGTTCAGCAGCCTCCACTCCCCAACCACAGAATTCAGTCTGAAGCATAAAAGCAACATTTTTGTTATATTAGAAAAAAAAAATTACAAATAAAAGAGTTAAATGTATAAATGTCACAAACTAATACAAAATTATTTTCTGCCCAAGGTCAAACTTCAGGATCAGGCTATTAATTTACCACTCAAGTTAATACAACACACCTTGACAAGTTTGATTTTCTTCTCCTTACGAAATGGCCTGTTGTTGCAAGTTTCTGAGCAACGGCAAGCCTTTGAACAGCTGACACATTGAACCCTATAACAAGGTATGTTTATGTATTAATCTGGTACATGGCGGACCAAACTGATAAAACTAACTTTTAGTGCATGAAAGCATCAACTATAACAAAAAAAACAAAAGGTAAACTTCTGCTTTATAACATCAAGTAGCAACTAGTTAGCTGTGTAAGAAGCCATAACTAGAATATTTACATAGAAACTACCTGCACACACAATCCTCACAGCATTCAGAAGTACAAGTTGTGCATCCAATATCATCATCAGCATCATCGCGCTTCTTCTTGACAAGGTAAATATCTAATTTTAATTAAGGCCTGTGTGGTGCTAAAAACAAATTTATGGAAAAGGTCATTAACTGCTTATCTGCCACAAAGTACACAGTTCTTCATCTCACCATGCCAATGGGCCAGTAGAATAAAAACATTTATATAAAATTGACTACTGACCATAAAATATTGACTCCCTATAACAAATGATTTATAGGATACTGCGCCTTATGTGCACATAAGAAGGTGGCTCCTCTTTTTTCTCTAGATTTTTCCACATTAAGTCAATCTTAAACTCCTCTTCAACATAAGGTAGAGGCAATCGACAGAAAACCTCCTACAGTATCAAGTAGGGGAAAACGTTAGCCTCTGACATATAGGAACTTTGAATTAATTACTTAAATATAATATCTGTATGATTTCTTGAGACAAGAGACATTATTTACAATATAAATCGCTACTTTCAAACAAGATTATAATAATACATGCCACAAGCATACACACGCTCTGCAGCTTCTATTCTCTAATATTTCACTTGAATTACCACTGAATCTCTTAATTATTGAACAAATTTGAAGCTTGTTCAGGAAATGGCAGGATGAAGTGGCATAACACAAGATTACAGTTTAAATTTACAATGCCTTAATTTGTGACTAATATCATAAGAACTGCAGCAATCAAGAAGACATCCACAAGGTAAGCAATTATAATGGTAGGTTTGTATAAAGATATGAAGTTCAGCAACTATCCTTACATAAAGTGTGGAAAATATCTGACCTCTATGTCACATGTTGCCACTGCATGCTGCTCATTCAACAAAGACATCAGTCCTGTCAGCCAGCCTAATCAATAAAAAATACAAATGACGAAATAAAACCTCAACAAGCACAAGATTGGAGTCTTCCAGAATTCCATCTGTAACATGAAAGCTAATCTTGTTTGAAAAAGGTATTGAGGTTATAATAATCTGAAATGTGCTTTAATAATTTCATTTAAAGATGGCTGTGAATTGTTTTTAGATGAGTTTTCTTTATTCCTTTTGGGTCCAGCAAAAACCGTGCAACTAAAAACAGAACCCATAATTCCATCTATCTTATAAATTACATACAACACTAAAAGTATTATAAATACTAGTTTCTATGTTCAGTAGCAAAGGCATTAAAGATTACAAATCTCTGCATTTTGGAGACAACTTGACTAAAAAATACAATCTAACAAAAGTATAATAATTCTGACCAGAGGCAAAGGGGAATCTCTGTAATGAGAAACTAGTTTATAGAATAAATGATGACAACCATCCAAGATGTGTTTCTTGGTCATCATTTTACAAATGTGTTTTCTATTTTTTGAAATTAAAAAATTTAGAAACAAGTTTGTTAGTTATTAATTTGAAAAAAAAATAAAGTGAAAAAGAAAAATAGCAAATACATTTTTCACTTTTATTGAATAAAAAGCAAAAACATCATTTTGATGTTTCTAATGTTTTGCACTTTTATCTTTTGTCTTCATTAGTTGGATAGGCAACTTAAAAGACCTGCTAAATAAATGTGCCTCTATTGCTAAGAAAATTTTCTAGAGTAAGTTACACTATATATATGGATTATGAGTTTTTTTTTTTTTTAATTATTAAAAATGAATTAATATATATATGTATTAATAAATATATTGTGCTTAAGATTAATAAAGTATGTATTATATTTATCCTTTGAAAAAATGAAAAAATGCCAATCAAATTAAAATTATTTTAAATTGGTTTCTATTAATTAAAATATATATAGAAATTAATTTCTTGTTTTTAAATAAAAATTGATAAAACAAAACACGGAAACAGATAATATTATCCCTGTTGTTACCTTTCAAATTTCTTCTAAAAACTAAAAAAATAAACAAAAAATAAATAAAAGAAGCCACATAAAGCAACCTTTCTTCAAATTTCAAGTTCAACACCATAGGAGAGAGGTTATTCACTCTTGAGTTTTTCTAATCAAGTTGATCACAATCCATACATATTTAAAGGTTTGTGGAGTACTGATAAATGTAACCACTAGAAATCCAACTGCATATCTTAAATCTTATAGCCAAACATGAATTCAAAATATGAAGATCCTAAGTTCTAATGTGTTAGATCCCAAGTCCAGATGAAAAAGAAATTTAATAAACCCTCAGTCAATCCTACAGCAAAAATTCAGAATTTGAGGCTCGCATCTGATACACAAGACAAAGCGTGAGCAATGTAAACAGGGGCCATTGCTGATGCAGGAAAGAAGAAATTGACCTGTTTATCCAGCCGCCAATTAGAGGGATGCCGCCAACAAACCACTCGTCCCAGTTGGTCTTTAATACGAATCACTTTTTCCGGCCACGGAGCACACTTATCATGTGATGCCATAGCACATCGTACACATCGCCACTGTAATTTCTGTCGACAAATGAAGCATGCCTATTCACAAGAAGATGTCACATCTATAATCAACAGTGGAAGCAGTAATTAAAAAAAAAAAAAAAATTAGGTAAAGATTACATCACAATCATATTGATAGTGTTCCATCACAATGAACTACAAAAATATCATGATTGTAAATTTGTAATCCATAAACATAATATAACTTCTAGAAAACTGTAAGCTAGAAAAGAAACCACAAACAAATCCATTGAAACTTAATTAGAGCTAGTTAATAGATATTACTCAGTATTTGAACAAAGTATAGATCAAATTAAACCGTTCTCAAGGATTTGGACATCACTAACTAGCTATGGTATTTGAAATTTACCTCAGCTCAACCAAAAAATTAAAAGTACACACTTTATGTCAAAGTCTCGGTGCTGACATGAGAAACTACACATCTCAAGAGTAAAATACATTGCCACTCAATTAAATATTAATTCAGTAAAAAGAAATTATCATAAAACTGACCAATCAAATTTCCAATAATTATCTCTTCTCATTCCCTCCACATTCTAAAATGATTGCATGATTTCTCCATGGAAGCACAATCAATTAGAGCAAGATTATGAAAGTTTTAAGAACAAAAAACAATACCATAATTCATAAAAACTTACATGCTGCGGGCACTTGAATTTCATCGGATTAGATAAGCCAAGCCTTTCCTTCACACAGAGTAAGTGATAGATCCCTCGGCAGCCACGTACAGAACAATTCACTTCTTCCCCGGGGTAAATATACTTATGGCAAAGAAGACATGCTGCCTGAAAAATAAAGTTGCAGAAAAAATCTCAACAGTGTATAATTATATCATATACCAAACCACAAATTTAAATTCATACGACACAAGTTTCAAGACAAGGACATCTATTGTCACTCAAAAGCCCGCTACATAGGAAAGGAACACATATTTTGGGAATTTATTAGCTGTCTATCTGTTTTTATTCTTATACATGCAAAAGAACTTCTACCTTACCATTTTTTCTCTATATTTAATAAATCCTAAGGACAGACAATTCTACAAAATCTAACCCGAACCAAACCAGCCATAAAAATACCCTTCCAAAACTATCTCACCTAACTACATGACTATCATATTACAATCGATTAAAATTTAATAGACATGATTATTTCCGATATAGTAAGTCCCTCGCACCAAAATTAATAAGATTGTGGATTCCAGTAATGCCTCCCTCCCCCAACTCCCAAATCTATACTAGTTCTTCCACAAAAAACTTCTGGTGTATCCTTTCTAGGAAGAGCAATTGACAATTAAATCTTGCACACCAAAATAAAATGAGAAAAAATAAATAGATTATAAAAATCTCGGGATGTTTATGCTCATTAGCTCAACGTCTAAGTAGTAGGTACCAAGAATATCAACAAAACTTTAAAGCAAATAACACGTTCCCCAGAGATATTGAAACAAAAAGCAAAAAACATTATAAATTATGGTAATCTCATATAGAGACATCACATTACAATCACATCGAAAGTGTATCATCACAATCAACTAGGAAAATGTCAAACATGTAATCCGTAACACAATAACAACTTCTAGAAAACTAAAAGGTAGAAAGATACCACAGAGACGAAATCATTGAACAGATAAACACACAAGTGACCATTCTCAACATCATCATTAACACTAACTAACTAGAAGGTAGAGATAAAATTGAACCATTCTCAAAGATTTGCACTTCACTAACTAACTAACTAACTCAACATCATTAACATTTTTGCAGCAAATGAAATTCAAAGAAGAAAGCAGAACATGAAAAAACAACCATTTTCTTGGCGCCGACGAGAAACGGAAGAAAGAAATTCGACTGCAGAACCTTCAATTCGACTTGCTTCCGAGGCCGAGCCGCCGCGTCCTCCTCCGAACACGCGGCTTTCTTGACCGAGCCGCGGCTCCGCCTCTTAACCCTAACAGCGGCGTCACTGTTTCCGTCAACGCGAACCTCCTCCTCGCATCCTCCTCGTCCTTCTTCGCAGAAGCAGTCATCGGCGCGTGTAGACTCGGCCGCCGACGCCGACGCCGAGTCGGGACAGATCGACTTCAGTGTCATCGGACACCGAGTCAGAGCCGGTAACGAAGCGAGATCGAGATTGGCGAGGTCTGGCATTTCTTCAAGATTGAATCATAGAAAAATCGATACAACAAAATAACCCAAAAACAAAAAAACAAAAATTAAAATCAATAAAGCCCTAGATCTTTTTTTTTTATAGAGAGAGAGAGAGAGAAAGAGAGGGAGAGAAAGAGAGAGGGAAATTTGGGCGGGAGGGAAAATAAAATTTGTAGTTTGCAGAGAGTGGTTCCCTGAAATTACGATGGTGACCTTGGATCGTGTGGGGCCCGCAGGTGGAGAGAGGGAGCGGGAATTTGAAACGGATGTCCAATAGGATTGCAGTGGAGTGAGTTTGGTGTGGACGTGGAGGAATCTGAGTGGATACTGGTAAAAATGATCTCTTTTTTGACCGATCAATGCAGGAGTAGTAGAAAACAAACGCGAGGCAAAGTGAGTGAAAAAGCTGCTTTTTCATGTAAAACGAAGGGACGTGTCAGCCAGTCGGTCAGTGGGGAGTGTGGTATAGTGTATTGTGCGTACTCACGGGCAGTGGCGCTTTTGAACCGCCAGATCCAGTTGATTGTGTTCTCGCCTTGTTAAGGATTGGAGTTCCTTTAGATAATGTTTTGGCATAGAGGATTGAGAGTGAATTTGGGATTCAAAAATCTTAAATTACTTAAATATCATGTTTAAAGGTCAATTGGAATAAAATGAGATTGAGATCCAAGAATTTCACACTCTCAAAAGAATATATATATATATATATATACCAAAGAATTGCTATTGTAACCTAAAATTCTTCATGCAACCTTAGTTTACATGTAAAATAAGGTATAATATATATTAGGAAAAGTAGTGTTTTCCCCTTTTAATTTGAATTAATACTCAAAATTCTCTTTTTTTTCAGTAAAAAAGAGAGGAATTTTAAGTATTAATCGAAACTACAAGGAAATGGGATTAAGCCTATATCTTATTTATAGCATGTCAATATAATTTAACTAATATATTGGTAAATAAGTTGGGATATGAGCATGATATTTAGTGTTGTTTTATGACATTAACTTAAGTAGTTGATTCTGTAACTGAAAATAGTCGTGCGACCCTGGTCTACATGTAAATAAATTATTATGTATCTCATTTAATTGTATGTCAGTGGAATTAAAAGTACTACATTAAAAACAAGTTGGGATATAAGTCAAGATACATAGCATTGTTGCATCACCTACATAGTGGATCCTACCACCTAAAGCTGATCCCACCAAACCCTAGTCTACTGATAGACGAAGTATGATCAATTTTATTTATAGCAGGTCAATTGAATAAAATTGCGATCTTGGACAGTAATTAAGTTGGGATATGAATCAACGTTAACACATCTAACATTGTTACTTGATTTAAACTAAAGCAGCTGATCCTGCAACCTGAAATTGGTTTCATGACCATGACAAACGCAAATAAATTATAATCGTGAAATTGTAGGAAAAGAAATACATTAAATAGGATAAATTATAAAATCACAATATCAATCACTATTTTATGCATGTGACCATTTTTTGCGTCAGAGCCATGTAATTTAAAGTTGGTCTAGCTACAAATGAATTTAATTATTATAGTAATCTAAGCAAAACCTGTAGCTATTGGTCGGTGATATTAGTTACAATCTATTCCTATAGAAGTGTATAACGAAAAAAAATTTGATATTAACACTATTAATCCCAAGAACAAAGTAACTAGGGACTGACAGTATTGTTTACTTGTAGCCACTAATAGAAGATTTGAGTGAGTATGACACTCGAGAGCACAAGTTTATGATTCATATGCTAATTCCGTCTTCAACTTAAAGATTATTTTAATGTGGACTGTAAATAATTTTCTTACATTTGAAAACTTACCAGGATATTATGTGAAAAGTGAATATGTTTGTCCCATATGTAAGTTGAACATATGTTCTCAAAGATTGAAATTTAATAATAAAATTGTGTATATGAGTTATCGGCGATTTCTTTCAAAAAATTGTGTATATGATTCATCTACTAATTCTGCCTTCAACTTAAAGATTATTTTAATGTGGACTATAAATAATTTTCTTACATTTGAAAACTTACCAGAATATTATGTGAAAAGTAAATATGTTTGTCTCATATGTAAGTTGAACATATGTTCTCAAATATTGAAATTTAATAATAAAATTATGTATATGAGTCATCGACGATTTCTTCCAAAAAATCATGTTTTTCAAAAAAAAAAAAAAAAAAAATCATGTTTTAATGGGAAAGAAGAAATGGACGATCCTCTTGAGATTCTTAATGGAAAATAAGTTCGAATTACATGTGCGAAATTTAAAAATAATTGGGAAAGAAAGTAAATGGAAAAAGGAAAAAAAAAAAGAAAGAGAAAATGTCATCCTATACGGAATAGAAGATAAATATTCTTTGATCTATCATACTTGGAGGTAAGATCTTTTCTTTGAAGATATAACTTATTTCATTATCTTATCAATACCTCAAATTTTACTTCATCATTTTTTTTTTTAGAATTTATGTTTGCGGCATAATTCAGATGTGATGTACATTAAAAAAAAAAAAAAACATTTGTGAGAGTCTTGTTGGCACATTATTAGACATCAATGGAAAAACCAAATACGATGTTCATTCTTATAAGGATTTAAAAGACATTAGGATTAGGTAAGACCTTCATATTAAAGAGGGATGTAGATAAACTTCATTTGTTTGCAACAACACAAACTCTATTAAAGGTAGAAAAACAACTCTTTTGTAAAAGGTTGTTAAATTTAAAGCTACATGACAATTAATTTTCAAACATCTCTAATTACATTTCATTGAATGAATGCAAGATATTTAGGCTTAATTCTCATTACTATCATGTATTAGTGTAATATTTGTTATCGGTGGCAATACGGAGTTTCCTACCTAAAGGGCTAAGAATTGTCATATAAAAGGTTGTACTAATTTTTTAATGTAATTTTTCAAAGAGTATTAGATAGATATAAGTTTAATTAATTGTAAGTAGCTTAAATTTAATATGTACATAGTTTAAATATTAGTAAAAATAATGAATATTGTACTTATTTGGTCATCTCTTTCTTTTTTATAAATATTTTATTAGCATGTATCTTGAAGGGCTTCAACAATCAAGTGAATGATTATCAATACTTCGTGCTTATTTCACCTATCATTTATGTTAAGTTTCTTGTGAAATTAGCGTTTTTATGAATTTTGTGTTTTTGTGTTATAGTTTAGGTTTGAAGAAAAAAATAATTGAGATATCTACAACAAATTCTAGTTACCTTCATGACCTAGTTATCACTTACTCAAATGGCCTATGTTAGAAAATGTTTTCCATCACTAGCTTTGAAAAGCCCATGATAGATATGTTTATTTAAAACTCACCTTCGCAAGCTTTTGGTGGCTTGTAATAAATGTTTCGTATTAGCGCAAAATTTGCCTGTGATGATATTTGGTTCTCAATTTTTTTCTTTTCTCTCTGTTGACGTACGATTTTAGTCAACTCAGGTTCTTGAATCCCAATATTGTAATGGAAGGCAGATCAAAGCAAAAAGCAGGAAAAAAGGAAGAGGAAGAATGCAAAACACAAAGAGTTTTTACGTGATTCGGTTAGAATGTGTCTACATCCACGGCCGTTTTTTCTAAATATTTTTGGGTAAAGTAGAAGTATTTTATTACTGTCTCTCTTGTGTGTGCCTTCTACTCCCTTTTACAATGAGTTTTAATCCCTATTTATAAAGAGAAAGGTGCTACAGTTTGTGTACAATGTAAATAGAAAATAATTTAATATTAATTACACTTTCCAAAATAGGTGTCCTTTTGAGTATGATCAAATCTCGTAAAAATAGGATCTGATATTATCTCCATACTGGGTAATTAAGTTTTCCTTAAATTGGGTTGCTGCCATTCTAGAAAGACTCAATATGCACACTACACCACGAGTTAGATCTTGTTTTGAAAGAGCTGGATGCTGGTAAGCTAGACCTTTGTTTATTGGATCGATATGTTGGACCATTTCATTGGGCTTTTACTAGCCCATTTATGCAGTCTCGAAAATATTCATAACATTAGCCCCACCAGCTCTCAATGCATTCTGTGGATTGGAAGCTTGAGCTTGCTGGTAAAAGCTTATGTGTCCTGACTTGTCACATTGCCCTCTTCAAACTCTGTCTGAATTATTTTGACTTATGATGAGAATTCTTACGCGGTTGTAATGTCAGGCTTCAAACTCCTCACAAGTGAGGAGGAATTGAAGAGAGCGAATAAGGCCGTGCAACGAGCTACGACTGCTGAAAAGGGGGTTGCTTTGTCAATGAGAAGGTTAAGGTGCTGGCTGCCAAGGCTAAAGAGGAAGCCGAGGTGGAGAAGCATTGGGGGTAGATCGCCTGATTCTCCTTGGCATCTGCTTGCTTTGTGCTTTTATTTCACTAAGGCCTCGTTTGTTACGTGGGATAGAATTGGATTATTTATATGAGATTGGATTGGATTGGATTGGATGGGATAGGATTGGATTAATTTAAATGTAATCCCATGTTTGGTGACATTAGGATAGGATAGGATTTAAATAAAATTTTTTAAGGACTGAAATGAAAATTTTCATATATTTTTCCATTTCCAACCCCTCCCCGCCCCCCATTTCCTCCATCTTCATAGTTTTTAGCCCCTCCCCGGCGCCCCTCCAACCATCGTCCCTCTCGCATCACCCCCCATACCCTTCCAAAACGACGCCATTACCAACAGCAAGAGAGATGGTGGAAACGATGGAGGCGTCGGTGCCCTGAAACAACGGCAAAGACGACCCAAAACAATGGCGAAGATGACGCAGATCTCAGCTTCGACGTGAGAAGAACGGAGAGTCAGCAGACGGTGAAAGGTAAGCTGTTCGATCGGAGAAGACATAGAAGAATGGAGAAGAGAAAGAGAAGGACGACCTGGCACAAATCAGCATAAGGATGAGGGAGAAGTGAACGACGGCGATGACAACGGGGGAGGAGCTGGAGAAGAAGGCCAGAGAGAATCAGCGACAGAGATGGAATAAAATTAACCCACAATCTCAATGGGTTACAATTAACCCAATCTAATGGGATAAAATAGATGATGGGATAATTTAATGAATCCTACTTGATGGCACCAAACATGGGTTTGGATAAAAAACTTATCCAAACCCAATCCTATCCTAGCAAACAAACATGGCCTAAGTCCTTGAATTTCTTATGGACTGAAAAATGAATTATCTATGCATAAAAATTAGTGGTACTAATACCTAATTTGAGCTTATGAGCTTGGTGAAGTTTTGAGGTCGGAGCCTCGGTTAGCAGTAAGACAAACTTTTTGAGCTATGCTCAGAAAGTCGAAACTCGGATTACGTAGTGAAAGTTGTGGAGGTTGGAACCTCTGCTATACTCAAAGGGTCGAAACCCGAGCTGATATAACATAATAAACCTTTCGAGCTATGTTTAAAGGGTCGAAACCCGAATTACGTAGCAAAAGTTATGGAGGTCAGAACCTCGGTTGTGCTCAAAGGGTCGAAACTCGAGCTTATACAGCATAATAAACCTTTCTAGCTATGCCTAGAGGGTCGAAACCCGAATAATATAGTGAAAGTTATGGAGGTCGGAACCTCGATTTTGCTCAAAGGGTCGAAACCCGAGCTGATACAACATAATGAACTTTTTGAGTTATGTTCAGAAGGTCAGAATCCAGATTACATAGTAAAAGTTGTGAAGGTGGGAACCTCAATTGTGCTCAAAGGGTCGAAACCCGAACTAATATAACATAATAGGTTGAGTTGTCCAGAAGGTCCACCTAGTACCAACATAATAAATTGCAAGCTATATCCAGTAGGTCGTTACCCGGTAACATAACTAGAGTAATTCCATTTTCGGCCAAAGTAATTTAATAAAAAAGATCAACAGAGAAAGCAGTCATGACACATCAATATGAAACATTCATTAATGTTAAAATTGACATTAGCAGTAGGTGCTCAAAAGGTTAACGAGAGTACGGGGATGTATTCGCGAGGTAAGGATCACCATGAGCTATGAAGATGGTTCCTACTGCGGGTTAGTATTCTTGATCAGGAGCTCATTAGGTTACTGCTGTGTTGGCCATTGAGGTAGTTAAGGTCGCTAGCTCGCTGGTCACACAACATACTCTCTCAATTAGCCTCGCTTTATTAGTTCTTCAATAGCATCTCTTAGCTTCCTACAATCTGAGGTGTTGTGCTCGACCTCATTGTGATAGGAATAAAACTTATTCTGGTTCCTATGATGAACAAGGGTCCTCATGGGAATGGGTTTCCCAAAATCTTCCTCGTCATTTTCTGTTGCAAAGATTTTACTTATGCATCTGATAGGATGTTGTAGCTACCATAGAGACCTTAACGCTGAGGTCGTTCATTTTTGGTCTTTTTCCTAGCCTTCTTAACAACTTGACTGTTTAAGTCATCATTTCTTCTTTTTGATTGGTTAGAGCTACTTATTTCGTCCATTTGGTTGGGCTGTGTTGAGCTGAATGCCTCCTCCTATCTAATCTCTTTGGCAATTCGCTCATAAAACTCACTCAACTCTTTTACTGAGGATTTTTATATGCTCTCATAGAGCTTCTCGCCTTTGCGAAGCCCAGCTGAGATTACAGTCAAGACACTTTTGTCTAACGGATTCTCCACATTGTTGACTTTGCGTCTGAACGTAGTTATGTAGTCTTTTAGCAATTCGTCTTGTCACTGGAAGACTGTAGTGAGATGGTAGGGTGGCACGAGCTGCCTCTTGAGAGCCTTGTATTGGCTGGTGAATTTTCATTGGCATTCCTCCCAGCTATCTATGCTACGAGCTGGGAGACTCCTGAACTAGGTTCACAGAATACCCCCTAGGGTGGTTGTGAAAACATGACACTTAATTAAATGATCGACCATCTGAAGGTACATTTGGATATTGAATGCATCCAAGTGGTTGTAAGGGTCGTTATCCCTATTGTACTAAGGGATATTAGGGACCTTGAATCTACGGGGAAAAGGTTGCATTTCAATCTCTCTAGTGAATGAGGTCCTCTTTCCATATTGATCATGCTGGTTTGAAGCATCAGGGCGTGATTCGAGCTAGTAAACCCTCTGAAGAAGCTCTTCTATCCTTGGGCTTTGAGGCTCATGCCTTTCCCTATGTTCGCGACCCGGAGAGCGGTAGTCCAGGGCATATTCACGACTAGCCCTTCACGAGCTTTTAGCTTGGTGCGACTCTAAACGTCCTTGATAGTCTACTTCCTCTTCTCGAGCTTGACGATTATCAACTCTCGAATGGGAATTGGAGGGACGAGTTGAGCTAGCAGATCGCGACACTTCTCTGATGGATCTTTCGTGAGCTGATACTCGTTCTCGTAGCTGTTGATAAATCCTGGGCTCAGAAGCCTTAAGTCTGAGTACATTATGGGCTTAGACCTGTGCCAACACCCTGACTGTATTTGCAAGCTATCGTATTGTGTTTTGAAGCGCTCTTGTCGTTGGAGTCACTCTTGTAACCCCCCAGTCTCAGGGATCATTTGTGCTAGTTAGCGAGGGGCTAGTAGAGGCTTGCCTCCAGTGGCACCGTCTGTAGGGACAATAATATCCCTTATCAGCTACACGTCACTTGGTTGCTAATCTGCGTGCTCTCCTAGTTAATCAACCGTTGCTACATCTGAACTTCTGGTTATTCTTCCTCTTGCCATGGTGATTGAGAAATAGGAAGGATTGCAGTCTGGCCCCTTCCTGTAGTGTCAAAATATTGATGTACGATTTCAGTTAACTCAAGTTCTTAAAGCCTAAAACTGCAATGGAAGGAAGATCAAAGTGAAAAGTAGGAAAAAAGGAAGAGGAAGATCAAAGTGAAAAGTAGGAAAAAAGGAAGAGGAAGATCAAAGTGAAAAGCAAGAAAAAAGGAAAAGAAAGAATGAAAAACATAAAGATTTTTTACGTGGTTCGGCCAAAATATGCCTACGTCCATGACTGCTTTCTCTGAATATTTTTGGGTAGAGTAGCAGTATTTTATTACTGTCTCTCTTGTGTGTGTCTTCTCCTCCCTTTTACAATGAACTTTAACCCCTATTTATAGAAAGATGAGTGATACAGTTTGTGTACAATGCAAATAGGAAATAATTTAATATTAATTACAATTTTCAAAACAGGTGCCCTTCAGAGTATGGTCAAATCCCGTAAAAATAAAATCTAACATTATCTCCATACTAGTTAATTGAGTTTTCTTTAAATTAGGCTGCTGCCATTATGAAAAGACTCAATGTGCATGCCACGCCACGAGCTAGATCTTATTCTGGGTGAGCTGGATGCTCGCAAGCTAGGCATTTATTTATTGGATCATTTCATTGGGCTTTTACTAGCCTATTTATATAATCCTAAAAATACCCATAACACTTTCCTTTTGCTTTTTTGATTATTTATTTATTTATTTTTGGCTATAGACTTGTCGCAATTTGTCTCAATGAAGTCACTGATGGTTCTCATCGTGGATTCAATGAATCTTAGATCCTTCAAACCTTGTTATATAATGTCGTACTTAACGTGTTCAATGATTTTACAGGGAGATTCAACTAGAATAGGAGACTACGAGGTGATCCACGTCAACATAGACGTCTTTCAGGTTTTGAAAAAGAGGCAATATGATCCCTTAGACCTTGTTATTTGTCTTTGTTTTTGATCTCGTGAAATTGTTGTCTAAAACTGTAGAAGTGTGGGAATGAGTTGGAGCAACTCAAGGCCTTGATTGGTTAGGGCTAAATTTAGTACACAATGTTGAGTGGTATTAGAAATAGGATTGTGGTTTTGATTGGAATATGTTGTTGTCCTGTGTGAATCCACCAATCTTTCAAATATTTTCCAGCTATTGAATTTGTAATTGCATGATGATGATGATGCACCAAACAGGCCCTTGCCTCTTTAAGTCAACTAGTTGCAAAGAAATATTGAGCAAAGGTTTTTTTTTTAAAGGTGCTACATTCACACTTTGGCTTTTCTTATTTCTTCTTATTTGTGATTTTATTTTGCCTTTTTTTTCAAACTATATTTGGCCAAACATAAATTTTGATTTTTGTTTTTATTTTTTTGTAATCTAAAAATTTCAAGCTATAATGATGAAGAATATGATTGAATCTGACGTATCAATGTGGAATGATATCATATCATCCATTGTCTTCAAAGTTCTCTAATTGCTTTGCTGGTTACTTGATACTGTCATTTATTGCACCAAAAATTCAAAGTTTGTTATATAATCTATTTTTCAGACTATACAAGCTGGGTGCAATATTAATATTTCTATCTTGATTCGTTTTTGTTTGACTTGTCGTTTTTACGCCGACTTAACTGGTGAGAATCGAAAAGAAGACATGCTTGCATCCTTCTCAGTTTCTTTTAGCAGGTTGTGAATTGTTGAGTGTGATTAATTTGTTTGATTTTATAAGGAAGGCTGATGATGTATTGTATTCTTGATATGTTTTATTAGTTTTAGTTAATGCTGGCTTTTATTGAGTGTTAGGACTATTGTGCTTTAGGGAGTTAACAGAAATTGTTTTTGGTTTTGGTTTTGGTTTTTACAAGGACACATGGATTTACAGTGAGACCGCAACATGTAGAGAGATACTGAGAGTATGCTAATATTTACAAGGTTGTTTTCTTGTCTAATTTATAATGTTTGATGTGTAAGGCTTATGGTCTTTGTGATTGGTTGTTGAGAATATTATTGACTAGAGAGATGGTAAAATGAAAGTTCAAGCACTATATTTTAATTTATGTTTTTATATATATTGGTGAAATGATGAAATATGTGTCAAATTCAAAATCTTGATGCTGCCACATCTACTGATATATTTTTCTTTTCTTTGTTTTCTTTTTCCAATTTCTTTGCATTCACTATTTCTTCAGGTATTGATAGTTCTCTCAAGCAGCTTATTTAATGAGGCAAAGACTGAGAAGTTCAAAGATTTGCGTGTCCTTCTTAGCTTCTTTCAAATTTGTTCGAAGTATAGTTTTCCAAGTTTATTAGGACTTGGTATAATTTTCTAAAATGTCGACATGCAATTAGAATATAAATAGTTTCAAGGGGTTAATATTTTGTATAAAGATTTGGTACCAGTGTATATGAATATTTTAGAATTTCTATGTTCATGAATTTTATTACGTTAAATATTATATGAATATTTTAGAAATTTTATGAGCTTTATTTATGTTGTAAATTATTATTAAAATGTTATTTAAGTATTGTTGATGTTTGAATTTGGATCCTAATCAACGAGATTCGTTTTGGGCCCAAACTGCAGCTTCGGGTAACTGATGTTGAACATGCAAGGTAAAGAAGATAAAAAGAAGAGATCAGAGGTGAGGAGGAAAATACAAGGAGATTTTAGAGTGGTTCGGGCTAAAAAGATGCCTACGTCCACTATTCACTCTCTCACTATTTTAGTAGAGTAACAACACTCAAAAAATTGTGTTTTTTTCTATAATGAAAATCCTCCTCTATTTATAGGGAAAGATGAGATACTACAGTAAACAGAATAAGACAAAAGCATACAGTAAACTGAAATTACAATGATGGACCGCATTTAATGCTCTGGGACTTCATTCAATGCGACTGACAGTGCATTTAATGCTGTCGAAATTACATTAAATGCTGCTGAAACTGTCACTTTTGAGCTCTGTCCGAGCGTGATTTCAAGTGGCTAATATGTACGGGTTGTGAGAGGCCACCGTAATCTTGGCTGTGGTGTCTAGCAGAGATGGCATGCATGGCACGTTTCGGGCTGCATCTTGCATGGCGTCTTCGGCTTCTGCTGACTCGCGGTTTGGAGGGCATGGCTGAGATGGACTTTTCAACGGATAGAATGTTCAGTCGAGTTGGCGAACAGATGAGCTTTTGACGGACTAGACACTTTGAGATTTAGAGGGATAGATTATGAATTGATACTTCTGCGACCAATCGTAATATTAGGTAAATAATTTCATACATACATGAGTAGGTACACGATCATGCTCAGAAATCACCTAACAACCAAGCAGATAATTCTGAACGAACAAGCCCGGGCGAAATAAATCTGATGATCACCCTTCGGCGAACAGCTTTAAACGAACAGATATGGTGATCAACCTGAGCGAACAGATATGGTGATCAACCTGAGCGAACAGATATGGTGACCAGCTTGAGCGGACAGATATGGCTATCAGCCTGAGCGAACAGATATGGCGATTAGATTAAGGACCGGTACTGGTCGTAATTACATGCGGGACAACGAGCAGATCATTGATCAAGCAACCGATATTATTTGCGAGCAGGTCGACGATCAGCAGGGGGACCTTGGGATACGAACGAAAGTAGAAAGTTTGTCTATCATACAAATTCGTTGTTAGGAAGATGGTCAGGAAGAAAGGCAGATTGCTGAACCTTTGGGCCATTAGGCCTGCATTGTAGATCTCCTCTTGTCCAATTGACTTGATCGCTAAATTACCCATAACAAGTATATACTATTTACCCATATTAGAAAATTTATGCTAAAAAAATACGTTATTTAGTATAGGTAATATTGTTCTTTAGTATAGGTGTTATATGTTCTCGTTGATATTGTTAGCACGGGCTTCGCTCATACTTGTTAATAATTTTTTTTTTCACGGGCTTCATTCGTACTTGTTAATGTTTTTAGCACGGGTTTTGCTCGTACTCATTAATATTTTTATCACGGGCTTTGCTCGTACTCTAAAAGAGCCATTTACTATCACACTCTTATACAGTGCAAATGCGTACCCATGTTACTTGTACATCTATCACGGACACCATTCGTGATTAATAAACATTTTTCTTATAATCGATGACAGATTTTTGGGCTAAAAGATACGTTATATTGTGCGAGCTTATATGGAGTGCGTTCTAGTTACATGGTCATAATTTATCAAATTAAAGCCACAGATGTCTAGTTTTTATAGCAATCGACGGTTTATGAATCAAAGTTTTCTAGAGAAAGTTATGATCGAATTATAATCTTAAGGTCAAGTTATCACAAGTTTAGGTTATAGGTAGCAACTCATGAACGCAAGTAGCAAGACCCAACCTAAGAGTCTCATAAGCAACACTGCGAGAACATCCTCACGACAACAAATCATGACGGGGGCTAATAGCTGGAGACATTTTAATGCATTCAAACTTCCTCTTTTGAGCATCCTAATCAACTTCCTAAACTTATATCTTTCCTAGTTGGATTAGTTGAGCAATTTTAGGAAGAATCAAATTCATTGGTGTAAAAGAATTCACTTTCCATATTATAGTTTCATTCCAAATCAAAACTGGAAAGTTGATTTCTTCTCAAGTTCAGAAGTCTTGTTCTTCAAGGATTGCTTGTCTATAAATATCCAAGTTTTTATAGAATTCAGGAGATTTCGGCTTGAGAGAATACAAAGGAAGGCTAGGCTAGGCATGAAGGCTACTGCTCATTCTTCTACATTTCTTTTATTTTCTTTCTATTGAAGTGTTATTTTTGAGCCATGTATGGCTAATTCCTTTGTTAGTTAGGTCTGAATTGAAGCTTTAAAAATAAACTCAATTCGTGTATATTTTCAATGAAGTTCTAAGTATTATTGCATGATAAAAGTGTTGTCTCTAATTTATTGAATTTTATTTATTTATTTATTTATTTTAACTGACCATCTTAGGAGCATCTTATAGGATTATGTTGAAAAAATATAAAATGCATGTCAAACAAGCAGATTGTTTGTTTGCAACAATTGCTTATGAACCAATGTAGTGACTGTGATTCATGAAAGATCTAAGATAGATGTCATATTCTAGGGTTTATGTGATATTCTTATTCTTTTTGTTCTTAATAGGTTTCGATTATTAAACCTAAGTAGATGGTATACTAGATTATAATTCATAATGCACATATTTATACAAACTCTATGTGATTTATATACAATCTAGGAAAGAAACAATACGACATGTAGTATGACCATTACCTTATTATGAATGTCTTTATTGTGCATTAATATGAGTGTGCTTATTTAATCTATCTAATGAATTGAGAGATTATTTATTGGTGAATAGGATGTTTCAACTAATTTTTTCAGCCATTGATTTTAATTAATTTAGTTTTCTACTGTAATTTATTTTTAAGTCTATAAACTTGATTTCAAAACTCTTACTTTAAGTTAATTGCTCTCTAGTTTAGGTTTTAAATAAACTTATAATTAAAAGTAGGTTAAAACTTCTCATGAGATCAACCTTTACTTGCTTGCTTGCTATACTTAATAAAACAATCTGTGGACTTGCAAGATTTAAATAAATTTGTTTGTTAATTTTGCAACTGACACTTACCACATTAAAATGGCTTGCAATTGGACCAACTATGAAGTCACATGTTATACAAGCTGTGTTGTAAATGGGAAACAATACCGCACAAGACGATAGTGAGAAAATTGCTCAAGATAGTTAGCGAATTGGATCATAGATTCTACTATTAGTGAATTCTAAATTTATCTAATTGAGGCAAGTGACTAAACTTATTAGTTAAAATAATTGGTTCAGTAATTCAATATTATGTTTGTTTTGTGTTGTCATATTTCTTGTTTATGATTTTGGTTGCATTGAAACTAAATTGGTTGGCCTCATAATTGTTTATAATATAGAACCAGCTAGTTGTGCTTTAAGTCTTTGACTCATGTTTGTGTTAAAACTGAGCATGTTCGAAGCTATTTGAAAGATGATAGATTTATTCAAAAAATCTGCTTGTATTTCGTGAATTATGATTGTTTTTGTACTATAAACTTCATTCAAAACCGAAACATAAAGTTCCAAAGTTTGAATTCAGTTAGAACCTAAAGTTTTAAAACTAATTGAAGTGATTTGAAAAAAGAATTTCATGCAAACTTGAAGTTTTGAGTTACAATCAAGTTCGAATATGTTATGAAATACAATTACATCATAGTTTGAAGTTTGTTTTTATTTTAGAAGAAAAGGTACAATAATTTTATGCTTCTTATATTAAATTATTAAATTATTTTATTTGTTATTTCTTATGAGATTTTAGATTAGTAAAGGGTATATTATTTTTGTATTTCTTCTTTCCTCAAAGCAAGATATGAAAATAAGGCAGATGATATATATATTTTCTTATACCTTAATTATTTATTAAATATTCATTACAATTCACTGTAATTCTATTTTGAGAAATTATTCATTAATTTATTGTAATTTACCTAAAAAATTATGAGATATATATATCTTTTGGTAAAAGGATCAATTTATATTTTTAAAGAAATTTGTATGTATATTTGATTATCAAATAAATAAAGTCAAATGATTGAAACAATTCATATTTTATATTTGCTCATGCAGTAATAATGTTGATGATTATGAGGTGAAAAATCACTTAGCTCACATTGCTAAATTAATTATTATCATTCCCTAAAGCGAATGTTAATCCTCTAATAGTCATGGTTGTGATTATGGTCAATAAAACCTCAGTGATCATAATAAATTTTAACCATCAGAAGTGGAATTCACATTAAATCAAAGTACGAAAAATGCTTATTGTTAATGGAACATGAAAGTACATAAATATCATATTAATCTTTTATAAATTATATATAAAGACTCTAGAAGTGCAGATTGAATATTATAAAGTGAAAAAACAACAATGTTGTATAAGTGACACTTTGTGTAACGGATCGGTCCGCCCCACGCTTTCACACGTGGCGACTGTCCGGCCCATCCCACTCTCTAGCCTTGGCCCTCGAGGGATTCCCTACAAGGTTGGTGAACAGGCACTGTCCTCTGGGCCCATAAGGTTTTCATACGCCTTTCACACCCCTCTCGAATCCAGCACTTAACCTTGAATGCACTGGGGAAGTAGAGTGTGTACCATTTGAGCTAGTCTAATAGCTCAAATGGTGCATGCTTTGCTTCCCTAGTGTATTTAAGGGTAGCTCAAATAGTACACACTCTATTTCCCCAGTGTATTTAAGGGCAAATGTTGGGTTTGAAAGGGGTGTGGGAAGCATATGAAAACCCTATGGGCCCAAAGGACAGTACTTACTCACCAACCTTGTGGGTGATCCTTCAAGGGCCCAAGCCCAACAGTGGGGTGGGTCGGACAGTCGCCACGTGTGAGAGCATGGGACGAGCCGATCTGTTACATAAAAAAGTGAAAATTGTAATACCCTTCCCCAGTTTAGTGTTATATAGGAGATATAATAATAATGAGTGACATTAGAATGTTATACAAGTGTATATTCACCCAATGGAATAATAAAAAATGATTAATTTTTCGATCACAATTAAACTTTTATATTTAATCACGTAATGATAAAAGTTTCCAAACGGATCGAAAACGGATTTGAAATCCGAGAAATGATGCTATGGCCTATCAAGACACATGTTGGAATTGATGTTGAAGAGATTTACGAGATTTAAATACGTGATTAAAGTGGGTAGAAAAATTCAAGAGGAACGAATTTTATTAAAATTATAAAAACCATTACATTATCAATACAAATGAGGGTAATTTTAGAAGGAAAATGTAATGGCATGGAAGGAAAATGTAATGTAATGGCATGGAAGGAAAATGTAATGGCATGCCATGTAATTTATACCCAAACTTCAAGGGTAATTTATTAAGGACTTGAGGACATATATATATGAGGAAGATTGTAGAAGAATGAATGAAAAAGAGAGAGAAAGAGCAGAAGGCAGTTCTACAGACACCAAAACAGGGCAGCAACGTTTTGCTCCAAACCAACCCAATTTCAAGCAAGTTTTGAGCAATCTAAAGGTCAAGAACAACACTAGAGAGGTCTTCCATCAAGGGTAAGTCAAGTTGGAGTGAAAAGAATTATTTTTTTAAAAGGTTTTGGATGAGAAAATTTAAGCTAAAAACTACCCAGATTTTCTTAGGTGCTGTTATGATAGTTTTTATATGAGTTTGATGAGTTTTCATGCTTGTTTTTTGGTGGAGAAGCAAAGCAGTAAGTTGGAGGTGAAATAGGTAAGGGTTTTGAAACTAAAAAAATTTAGATTTGAAGCGATTGTGGAAGTACTTTGTGTTGATAATTGTTGTTATTGTTTTTGTTAGTTATGTGCCCTAGAACCAATCAACCTTAGGTTGTATTTATGCATATTTCATTTTAATAAAACATCAATATTATTATTAAGTTTATATTCTTATATTCAACTGCGTAATAAAGTCCCCTGTATATATAACATAATGTAAAGGAAATCATGAAAGAGTTCATGATATGAGATTCCTATTACATGCAAATATGTTTATACTTAAATATCCCTAGTCATAGTATTAATGAGACGGGACATCATTAGTACGGATAGACTAGCACGTGTTATATTCCTCGATTGGATCGAGTAGTAGTTCTTATAAGCTGATGGCATATGAGATGCCTAGAATAAACATGTGAATGCTTATTTAGAATGAGTACATTGGATGACCTGATTGTAAGATGATCACATGGATAGTTTTATGTCAGTGATCTCATCTTAATATAGCAGTAGGTGCAAGTATCCTTTGACATGAGATCCCCAAAGTACATTGAGTATCGACTATCATTCTTTAATGTTATTCCTTGTTGACTCAGAGAGTTGACTCATAGGGTGGTACTTGGGTTCGACATGAGCTACTCAAGCATAGTTGAGTGATTAATAAAGGATTCGTCACTTCTCATAGTAGAAGAAGATATCTCACTGCCTCTTGAGGAAATCGTTATTCTAGGAATCTCTGGCCAGAGTGATCGTATTAGTGGAAGAGTCTCCCAAGATACGTAATTGGGAATAACAAATTTCGGAAACAAGAACTAATAAATTCAAGCTAGACATGACTTAGTCATTCTATTGAGAGTTGACACATAATCCATACTCATAACCAAATGAGATATGTTATGACAAAAGGATGAATTGCATGGTAACTATCTATGGAAAGGTATTGTTCTAACCACAGACAATTCTAGGCACTTGGGTGGTCATGATGCATTACTAGATGCCAATCTTGATTTACTCGAAATCAATTAGTTGATTGGTGAATCAAGGATTAAATAAAAAAGGTTTAATTTAATCTAATCCTAATTTGATTAGGATTATAATTCATTTCGGGTTGCCAATGTGTTCGAATACCTAATGGGTCATACACTTAAGCGACTCGATGTACAGTGTTAAATGGCTATTCAATATGATTTAATATATTAACATGAGATGTTAATATTAATAGTGATAAAATAAAATAATGGCCAATTTATTTTATTAGGATCAATCTAATTTAATTGGATTAAATTAAAATTGAATCTAAAACTAATGGGTTAGGTGAATTCTTAATGGGCTTAGATTAGGGTTTCTTTTCTTTGCTTAAAATATAAATACTCATGTGATAGGGCAACAATTCATATATATCTCTTAGAAACAATAAGCTCCCAATATCACCACATGGCCAACCACCTTGACTAGCACATAAGGTGTTTGGCTATTGCCATCTCCAATTGGGTTTTTGAACATCGTGTTGCTGTGTGGATACCTTAGAGGCGATTTTACACTTGGATTGCCAGTGGATTAGATCATACAAGAAGGGAAGGAGTCACCAACGAAGTTATGGTTTCAATAAAACACTCTATGTGTTTTTTAATTGTATTGGTTTTAAACTAATCTAGAGTGATCCAACTTGGATTTTTGGTTTTTGTTTGCTGTAATTTTTGTTTTACCGCTGTGCTATGATGTATGAGATGCATACCAAAACCCAACAATTTTAAGTTGGTTTGTTGTTGATTTTGGTTGAAATAAATTAAATGAGATTTTTGTGTGATGGAATGGTGACTCATGGCTGCATGTGTAGGTGATGAAATGATATGGTTTTGATGTGTTTTGGATGGATTTGTATGTGGTAGAATGATGGAAATTGGATTGATGTTGGTTGGAATGAAAATAATCTGGTAAATTATTGTAATTTCATTCAGTTGAGTCATATGAAATTGGTTGGGTAAGTTGTTGTATTAGGGTATATTTGCGTGATTTTCGATGATTTTTCATGTTTAATTGATGTCAAATAAGGTTAAATTAATAATAGAATTGGTATGAAATTTAAATGGAATTAATTGGATGAGTTTGGACTGATTTTTGGAATAAAATGTGAGCTGTTGTGAAGCTGTTGTCCCCTTGGTGTCTTGTGGGATTTTGGGTGAATTTAAGTGCTTGAATGAGTTAAAAATTGAGTGGATTTAGTAAGAAATAAAAATGAAATTGATTTGATGAAAATTGGATGGCAATCGGATTATTAGAACATGTTTACATGCAATTGTAAACAAATTAATTCAAATGTGATTAGGGTGATATTTTAAATAGATCTAAACAATCTAATTAATCAAATGAGATATTTGTATACTAAAAGAGAATGAGTACGTATTGAAATTAAAATGGAAAATGTGTAGGGAAAGCGGAAATGAGGGAGCCGAGCAGATACCCGAACATGAGCTAGAAAATTGTGAGTGTCCTTTTATTCGAAATCGATTTGATATTTTGATGTTAAAATTCATGCTCAAAATATATATGAAATGGTATTATGAATTATATGAAATTAATTATATTAGTTGCATGGATACGAAATGATTTTTACATGAAATAGGGATTTGATAAATGAAATGAGTATTATGAGAAATGAATTCAAATGAATTGAAAATGTATATGAAATGTGATTTAAAACCTATGGTACGCCTAGATATGATATAGATATCTACGGTCTGAGTTGAGTACCTTAAGCATACATTGGCTGGGTCAGAGGTGTTTATGTTAGTCCTTCACAAATCATACTAACCGCGGGAGGTACCCGCACGAAGTTAACTGAATCAGTCAGTTAATGAGTCATCCAATGCACGTATAAGGTATATTATTAGCTAGTTTCCACCCGAGCGAGGACAATTCCGCTCCGTAGCGAGGACAATTCTACTACGAACACCGGATTGACAGCCTACCCGAAGTAACATTCCGGGATGGCTTGAGCAAGGACAATTCTGCTCTCAGAATCGAGTACCATGTGGTACGGATAGTCAGTGGGTGGCTCGTTTTTATACTGAAATAGTTTTATAAAGAAATATCACCACCATTGATAGATGTTTTGATGGTAAATGAAAACCATGCAACTCTTATTTATGATTTAGTTATAAAAGCATGAATTTTATTAAACGGTGATTTATGTTATTGAAATTGATAGAAATGTGATTTTCAAAAAAATCGAGATCGAATTTCACATAATAGCAAAATGTTTATTCTCGAAATTGTTTAAAAGCAAATTTTAGAGAGGTCATTTTATATAATTAGATTTATCTGGAAATTATATGACACTCATTGGGCTATCAAGCTCACAATTATTTTATGTTTTATAAATAAAAACCTCCCTAGGAGTAGATATAGGTTCAGGTACTTAGGCAGTAGGAACACCGTGTCACGCCTGACGTGCCATGCTGATGATGCGATTATGATGTTTTGAGGATGATGTATTTGACAAGACCCGAACCAGATTCTCTTTAGGCTCTTATCTATAGGGTCTCGTCGGGCACTCCAATAAACCTCAGATAACCTTACTCACGGTTAAGAAAGACCTGCGGAGCAAACCCCTAAAATATTTTGCCTGTTTAACTTGCTTTGATAAATAAACTTCCATTTCTTTGAAAAGAGTTGGGTTGGTATAAATTTTTCGAATTCGATTCAAGAATATTTTGATAAAAATTTGACAGCATAACGACTGTATTTTTAAGGTTTTCAAAATTTTCCTATAAAGAAAATGCACTTCTAACTATGTTCAATCACCACCCAACTTCTATTTCCACAAACATTTATTTCGTTTTGCATTCATACATCGACACAATTATTGAACATCTCTTTTTGTACATACATACATATATATATATATATCACATTAAGCATTAAATACCATTTACATCACCAAAACGATTTGATATAAATTGCAATTATGTTCCGAAATATACCAAAATGATACATAATTTCATTTGATGCTTAGTTTCATGAAATATATTTTTGGTTCATGAAATGCATTCTTCGAATTCCCACCTATATTTTTGATGATGTGTTCTTTTTCCTTTGATTTCCTACAAAAGTACCTGAATAATTTGTACGCTACAATAAAGGAAATTTTGTTAGTTTAATCAATGTAGGAAATATGACAATGATTGCATAAATCTTTGTAATCTATTTAAATTTTCATAAAGTTTAACATAAAAATTTATTACTAAAGTTACCATGTGTATCCCAAAACTTTAACCACACGACGACTAACTACGTCGCTCAATGTGATAAGTCACAAGGCGATTTTCAACTGACACCAACCATAACGCTGCTAAGATCTTTTGAAACTACGCACGGAATTTACTACATCGCAATACGTAGCGTGAAATAATCTATACTCTGAGCAACTACATACGGAATTTTCTGTATCGCATATTATAGTGCTCAATACTCTATCTCTTACGATTACGTGCGGAATGCTCTGCATCGCATCATAGTGCAAAGTCAAATATAAATCTAGGCAATTATGTATAGAATTTTCTACGTCGTAAGCATAGCGCTAGAAAATCTAAAAATTTTAGCAGCTACGAGCGAAATTTTTTACATCGCTACGTAGTGCTAAATATTATATATAATACTGAGGGTATACACATGGCTCTTGAAAACCTTTTTACTAAATACATGAGCACCAAAATTTCTTATCTTTCAAATCTTTCAGCTAAACTTTAAACTAGAATCTTTTAAAAATACTTTGTTTTTTATTTTCAATTATGAATCCAATATATGGATAAAAATATGAACTAAGGTTTTAAGATTTGTTTCGAAATTCTTTTCGACAACATATATTTATATTTAAACTAGAAGTGAAGTACTGTAAGTGAGTAGTACTTACCTCGATCCAAAGCTATCTAAAAGCTTCAACGGATCTCTCATGCTCCGTTTGCTTGCTCCTCGCCTACATAACATAATCTTACTCAAAATACGCTACAAATGACTACTCAAAGCTATAAATAAAGCTTTCAATACAAATCATTCATTCAAAAACTCTTTTGACTACAACCTTCCAATCTAGGTTTTAATTTAACCAAAACTTTAATTTTTCGATTTCTTTCTACGAACCTCATTTATTATCACCTAGGAACACCCCCAAACACTCTAAATCCCGATTTTAGACCCCCTTTGGCTGAACCTAGTGTAAGGACCAATCCCACACTTTTCTTTGCTCCGTTTTTGCTCCAATCACCTCCCTATCTCTCATTTAAGTCACCCGTAAAACGGTTTTGAAAAATTATAACTATAGAGGGGCGAAACCTACATACTTTTACCTCACTTGCACAGTAAACTCAATTATTTCATATCTAACATTTTTTCACTCAAATATAATCAAACATATTCATTTCATGCATCAAAAAGAGGCTTTTACATGAAATCCTTTAATGTCCTTCAACTAGGCTTAATAGTACTTCATTGTCTCTACACTTGGTTTTCTCAATTCTATCTTTTCTATAGCATTTCCTAAGCTCTAATAAACATGATTTCAATCTCAAATGGATCAAAGCTCAAAGGGATTACATATCCCCCTTAATGGTCGAATCACACTCACACACACAATAATTCACTTCTTTTACTTTTTCAAGTTATTCACTTGATAATTCTCTTGAACAATTCATCAAACACTTAATCTACAATCAATTCACTTAATTCATGCTTAATTACATACTTAGGGTTTCCTCCACATACATCCAAACTAGCATTTTAGACATGGTTTCTTGTAAACCAAACTTCATTCTTAGTTGCTTAAGGGTTCCATATTTGATTTAAATCCAAAACCCTATCAATAACACATTCACCAAATAATCCAATCCATCATCACATCACATAACCTAACTAACATTAAATTCAAACAAAATGATGATATCTCACCTTACTTTTGCTTAGGATTTGATGTTCTTGTTTAAATCTATGAGAAATTTGGTTTGGAGGCTTCAAAATTACCTTGGAAAGCTTGGATCTCACTTCTCTTCTTCTTCCCCTTGTTGTCGCCCCTCTCTTGCTCTCTCAACTCTCTCAAATTTTTGTTAAGTGTTAGTTTACTAACACTAACACACCTATATATAGGCAATTAAAAAGCGAGCAAAGACCATAATGCCCCTCTTGAGTTTATTTCACTAGCATCTTAAATTTTAACTAAGTGTTAGATGTCAATCACATATATATCTATGTATAACTCTTGTTTAGAAAAAGACCACTTTGCCCTTCTTCGACTTTTTCTTACTATTAGGGTCAATTAGTTTCTAAAAGTTTTACTAGTATTCTAACATGACTCATAAGGATGACATTGATGAAATTTAACAGTTTTATTCTATAGTCTAGCTTCTAACACCAAAAAGTCTAAAATCGAGAATAGGGCTTACAGTATTTGATTTAAATAAACGTAAACTAAAGTTTATGTGTATATATATATATATATAATTGCTTGATTTTAATTGAGATGATATGAAAATGTTGGTTTGAATCGATATTTTGAGTGGTTTTGAAATTCTATTGAAAATTGATGCATGACGTGTGAAATTCCTTTTAATGTGATTTTTAAATTACGAATATATGTTTGTGGTTATTTGTGATTGAGAAAAAGAGGGCCAGAGGCCTGGCAGTTTGGGGAAAATGTTTAATATTAGAAGTGTACATATTTTATTAAAATTTACAGGGTGACATAGTCAGAATTACAATCGTTATGCTACCCAAATTTTTATAAAACCATTTTGCAAATGTTTTAAAATAAAACGAAAAATTTTTCCCACGTTTCCACTAGAAATTGAAAAGTTTAATAAGGTTTAGAAAATTAACGGCTTAACTCTGTGGAAATCTTTCAACCGGATGGGAAATCGACTGGAAGGTTATCATAGGGTTGCTAGGTAGGCTGCCTCAAGAAAGGGGCTTGTTAGGTTTGTATTAGAGCGAGGTTTTGAGACCCAAACGAGTATTTTTATGATTTAACTGTAAAATAAGCAAACCCCTAAATAAGCTTTTGTCGTTGTTTTTCATTGATGTCATGCAGATATTTTCAAAACTTTTTAAAGTATTTTACAATTTGATTTTTTTTTTTTTGAAATCACAGTACTATGCACCGATGCGGTCGTAGGGGTTCTAGCAGAGCTCATTTTGGAGCTCTATTACCAGACGTACCACCTATCTAGGAGATGGAGCAAGCAATAGGATAAATGAATGTCCTGGTGGAGCAGCCCCAGCTAATGCTGAACAGATCCCCCAAATCCTGGTGATGACAGTATGACAGCCGTGAAAGGCTCTAGAGGAGCCGAAATGCTCCATAGCGTGTGCACATAGATTGGGAGTGAAACCGTTTGATGGTAGAGACGACCCAGAGAGCACCCTGGCATGGCTAGATAGAGTTAGCAGGATTTATATAGTGATGGAGTGTTCTGATGAGCAAAGAATGCAATTCTCCTTTTTTTTGTTAAATGATAGAGCCAAGGACTTGTAGGAGGCCCTTGAGAGGAGACACCGAACTAGAGTATCTTGGGCACTATTCCAACAGGGGTTTATTAGATTTTACTCACCCAGCTATAGGGATGTCTGAGTTAAGGAGTTCTTCAGGTTGGAGCAGGGCTCTATGTCCGTGACAGATTATGAGAAGAGGTTTTTCGAGCTAGTCTGGATAGTCCCGTTCGTTGCGGATGATGAAGAGTAAAAGTGTAAGAGATTTCTTACGGATTGAGCTCCAACCTTAGAGTACACTTATCTTTGGCCCCTAGGACGCATTATGGAAGATTGGTAGAGGCCGTATTGGAGGTCGAAAGGAACGCTACAGCTACTAGATAGAGTAGTAGATCAGAGGGAAAACGTAGTGCCTCCAGTTACCCCACAACATGAGCCCAGTAAAATTTCTAGGAAAAATTCAAGATCCAGATGGACAAGTGGTAGAAGGATAAGTAGGGGCACATCATCCAGTTAGAGATTGTTTAGACCTCCTACAACACCCGGAGGCTTCCGCGATGCCCGAAGTACAATGCCCAGATGCAAGATATACGGGAGGAGACATCCAGGTGAGTGTTGGATGCGGACTGGTGGCACAGGCACTGCATGTTTCCATTGCGGCCAAGAGGGTCATTTCATGAGAGAGTGCCCACAGTTGGCCATCGCACCTAGTTCAGAGGCTGGACAAACATCGGTTGCTACAGTCCAGTGTTAGTTAGAGGTAGAAAGGCAGAGGCTCCTAAACCAAAGGTGAAAAGACCCAACCCAAATTTTCTCTATTCGAATCCGAGCAGAGCCTTCCCGGCACCCCAATAGAAATCCTTGTAGTCTTTATATAGGTGACTCAAAAGGACTCTGTGGAGCAAAGCCGTCATATTTTATCGTTCCTAATTTTTTTTTTTTTTTGATGGAGAACTTTCAATCAGCACAACGGCTATCTCTCCGACATTTTCAATCTTTTCAAATACCTGTAAATTAGTTCATAAGTATTTGTGAATACATCTATTTTTCTCCACTTCCAAATTGGACCTCAGGTCCATCTCAAAATTTACATTCAAATGAAAATCAAAGCATTTAAATTGAAACTATTTTGAACTTAAAATTATTTTAATGTACGTAAAATTGTAAGCATTAATATAGAATCAAGAATATTTACATCATGTAAATTCATTATATCTCAAAATACTTATTTTAATTTTCACAGTAGCAATCGTCGGATATACTCGCCTAACTTTGCATCGGAGATCGCTCGGCTTGAGTATTCACTCATACACCTGGGGAAATTTTCATAACAACAGACAAGAAATAGTGAGCTATAAAGCTCAGTGAGTATTATGCATTTCTATTTAAACTTTCATGAAGTCATAAAACTTTAAAAAAAAAATTATTCATCCTAAACATTTACAAAATTCATATTACTTAAACTTAAACAAAAGTTTATATCATTGCACATAATATTTAAACGTAAGCTTATATCATTGTACATAATACTTAAACGTAAGCTTATATCATTGCACATAATACTTAAACCTAAGCTTATATCATTACACATAATACTTAAACGCAAGCTTGTATCATTGCACATAATACTTAAACGTAAGCTTGTATCATTGCACATAATACATAAACGTAAGCTTATATCATTGCACATAATGCTTAAACGTAAGCTTATATCATTTCAATATATCATAAACTTGTAAAACAAAAATGGTGGTATACGAGTTAATTAAAAGTCATGGCGTAATAACAAAGTAATTTAACCACCAATCATTTATTCACCTACGGCACCCTAGGCATATGGCAAAACAGAATCCTACATCGCAGGGCCATATGATCGGTAAATAAGTAGCAGAATCCTACATCGCTACGAGCGGAATCCTACATCACTCAAGTAGAAGCTAGCATCATAATATACCCTAGGGAAAGGCGGAATCCTACATCGCAACTCCCAAGCGGAATCTTACATCGCTTTAGGGTACTCTACCATTATCGATAACATCAAAAGATCTCCCTAGGAAATACCATAGGCTTCATAAAACGTTTATAAATAAGTTGCATTTCATATAAAATCAGTATTTCATTCGTGAACATAATAGTTCGTAAGTTTCAATAAAAAATTTAGCAGCTTGTATAATTTCCACATAACATAATGTTGTAAATAAAATGATGGTATGCATGTTAATAAAAATTCTTTGCATAGTAATAAAGTAAATCAACCACCATTCATTTATTCACCTATGACACCCTAAGCATATGGCAAAGCGGAATCCTACGTCGTAAGACCATATGATCTGTAAACAAGTAGCGGAATCCTACATCGCTATGAGCGGAATCCTACATCACTCAAGTAGTAAGCTAGCATTATGATATACCCTAGGGAGAGATGGAATCCTACATCGCAACTCCCAAGCGGAATCCTACATCGCTTTAGGGTACTCTACCATTACTGATAATATCATAAACACATCCTAAGGAATACCATAGGTTATTAAAACATTTGTAAATCAGCTACTTTTCATATAAAATTTACATGTTATTCTTAAACATAAAAATTTCATACGGGAGGATATCATAATGCATTTAAATTTACTTCATAACATACTTCGTAGAATTTAAATGCTACATAAGATTTCATGAAATCACATAATTTGATTTACATCAACTTATCGTTGAACATAATTTTCAAGCATGCCATAAATGCTTTCATTAAAACATACTAGAATGCATATAGTAGTTGAAAATAATTTTCACTCACATTAAAACATATTTTATTACATTTTATCAATGACAAAATAATTTTTATACTCACTTGACACATTATTGCAAAGCTCACAACCTATTCAATATTTCCTTTGCGTTACTTATACATTTAACGTTAATCCTTTAGGTACATCGCAAGCGATTTTAATCGCATAATTTAATCATGAAAACACATTCGTGCAATGCAATCGCTTTTGCATTTCATTTGCTACATAAAACACCACATAACGGTTTTGAAACATCTCTAATTGATACTCAAAACAGTCCATGCATCAAGATAGTGAACGTAATACTCATTTGAAACCATGATGGACACTAAAACAGCACACGACATTCATACCAACAGTCTTGACACATAAACAGCATTAAAAATCTCATCGAAACAGCTTGAAATTTTCAAGACAGCTTACGCAATCATTCGAGATAGCTTTTACGTTAAAAAGCCCATGATTCTAAGCCAAAACACCAAGTTATAACATCACAACAACTCATAAAACAGCATCCAAAACAGCTTGCAAAACAGTCCTAAAAACAGCATATAATACAACCTGTTTCGTAACGTTTTGACTGCTCGACTAAGTGCATTTTAACAGCCCATTGAGCGACCAATTAACAGCCCATAAAGTGTACTATAACAGCCCATAAAGTGCACTATAACAGCCCCTAAAAATAGATTTTACACAAATATCTCAATATTGAAATCATCCGTAATCGTATTAAAATTGCAATGAAACATAATCTAACGAACATCCGCACTAACGAGGTTTTAAATCCTAAAACCCAATCATGTCATCATCCATTTCTTAACATAAACATTTTCCAATGAAACAAAGTTCGCAAAAACACAACTTACCTCTCTAAAATCGCTCGAAAACTTCAAAAATCACTTGCGAATGAGCTGCCTATATCATTTCTATAATCCGAGAGCTTCCTTCAATCCAAATTGACATGCAAGCTTTAAAAACCACTCAAAACATCTTAACAAAGCTAATGGGATAGCACTTACCCGAAGAATGAGCCATTCTTCACTTCGAAACAACTCTCGAACAATCGCGATGGCCAAGCGAAGCCAAAATCACCCACGACAGCAGCTACACCAGCTCTCAACAGCAACAGCCCCTTCACGCTAGCAGCAGCAGCACTTCCTGGCAGCAGCAATTCTAACGCTCGGCAGTAACAACACCTGGCAGCAGCAGCACCAGCGCTCGGCAGCAACAGCATCTGGCAGCGGCAGCTCCACTGCTCGGTAGCAACAAAACCTAGCAGCAGCAGATCTTCCGTCCTTGCTTGCATGCAAGATCTACTCACTTTAGGATGATGGTTTCTCTTATTCTCTCAGCTTTTTGAAAACAAAAATGGGGACTGAATGAAGTCTCCTATGGCTTTCGATTTTAAAGAGATGAATGACACTCTCTCTCACACATTCTCTCAATTTGAAGCTCTCAGATTTTGATGAATAGAGGACCGAACAAGAATGAGTTTTTGCTTGTCTCATTCTTCTTTCAATTAACATAAATATACTTTTCATAAATTCTTGACACTTGGCACATTTTATTGGTTGCATGAATACCATTTGTCCTCTCGGTTTATTGCATGGATGCCACTTGTCAACCATGCAATGCCTTCCTCATCCTTTTCATGACATTTGTCTTGCATACACGATCTCCCATGCACATTCTTTTATGCTTTTAAGCTCACGCTTTTCGATTTTCGCTTTCTGCTTCGAATTCGCTTCGGGTCCTCATAAATATTTTATTTTATTAAAATCCGATTTCACATTCGAGAATTTCATTAGAATTCGAATAATTATTCGGATCTGATCACTCTAATTTATTTTATGATTTTGAATTTAAAAATTATCCTCGGACCCGTCTAGGAATTTCATAAAAATTGAATTACGCATCCGGTTTCGAACGGATAATTAATTCTATTATCCCTTAATTAATAATCAATATTTAATGAATTATCTGGATGTTGGGATAGCATGTTATAAGAGGACAAGGTGCATCAGCCTTAGTTAGAGGCGCTGGGAGTAGAGGAGTATCATCATTAGGTTAGCCAGGTAGGCCTCACACCCAGGCTCATATTTTTGTAGTTACATAGTAGGAGGCAGATGCGGCTTCGGAGGTTGTTACGGGTATGATTCTCATCTTTGATCATCATGCATATGCATTAGTAGATCCCGGAGCCATACACTATTTCATGTCCATGCCATTCTCTACAAGGATTAATGTAGAGTTGCGACTCTTTGAGGATGATATAGTAGTCTCCATCCCTACTGGAAACTCGCTATTGGCGAAAAAAGTGATAAAGGATGGAAAAATCATCATAGAAGGTAAAAAGTTTCAAGCGGATCTGATTGTATTAGATATCCAAGACCTTGATGTAATATTAAGGATGGATTGATTGTTTAGACATTAGGCCACTATAGATTATTATAGGAAAGAAGTTAGATTGGCCAGTTTAGGGGAACTTGAAGTGGTGTTCTGTGGAATCCGAAAAACAATCGCTACTAGTCTGATCACCACAATGACAACAAGCAAGATGATTCGGAAGGGATGTTAGGGATATTTGGTATATATGATTGAACCAGATAAGAATGAAGCCCGTCTCGAAGACATCTTGGTGGTCAAAGATTTCCCAGATGTATTCTTGGAGGATCTCCCAAGACTACCATCCAATAAAGATGTTGAATTTGAAATAGCTTTAGTTCTGGGAACCGAGCCAATCTCAATCATACTGTACAGAATGGCTCCAGCAGAGTTGAAGGAATTGAAAGTACAAATGGAAGAACTGTTGGATAAAGAAGGACGGAAGCTCCAGTTTTATTTGTGAAAAAGAAGGACGGAGGCTTGAGATTATGTATCGATTATAGACAGTTGAATAGAGTGACGATACAAAACCAATATTCGTTCCCGAGGATCAATGATCTGTTTGATCAGCTATAGGGATCCATAGTATATTCAAAAATAGATTTGAGATCGGTCTATCATTAACTGAAGGTTCGTGAGGAAGATGTTTTGAAGACTGCTTTTAGAACTTAATATGGGCATTATGAGTTTTTAGTCATGCCATTAGGATTGATGAATGCCCCAGTCACGTTCATGGACTTAATGAATAAAGTGTTCAAACCCTACTTGGATAGATTTGTAATTGTGTTCATTGATGACATTCTGGTGTATTCAGGTAGCCATGAGAAACATACGAAATATCTTAGACTAATATTACAGACCCTCAGAGAGCATCAGCTATATGCCAAGTTAAGCAAATGTCAATTATGGATGGATCAAGTAGCTTTCTTGGGTCATGTGATTTCAGCTAAAGGATTCAGCGTGGATCCCCAAAAGATCGAAACTATTATGATCTGAAGGCCGCTCACTAATATAATAGAAGTCAGAAGCTTTTTGGGACTGGCAGGGTATTACCGTAAATTTATCGAGGGGTTTTCTAGGATAGTAGCCCCACGGACCAGATTAATGAGGAAAGAGAAGAAGTTCGAATGATCAGATGTCTACCAGCAGAGCTTTGATGAGTTGAAAAAAGGATTGACATCTGCTGCTATGTTGACACTGCTAACGGGGAAAGACGGATTTACTATCTACAATAATACCTCACGATAGGGTTTGGGTTGTGTTCTGATGTAGAATGATAGAGTTGTAGCTTAAGCTTCCAGGCAATTAAAGAAGCATGAGCAGAACTATCCAATTCACGATCTGGAGCTAATAGCAGTTGTGTTCACATTATAGATCTGGAAGCATTACTTATACGACGTCCCTTGTCGGATCTTCACGGACCATAAGAGTTTACAGTATCTGCTTACCCATAAGGAATTAAATATGAGATAGTGGAGGTGGTTAGAGCTAATTAAAGACTATGACTATACGATATAATACCACACCGGAAAAGCTAATATGGTAGCAGATGCATTAAGTAGGAGACCAACTAGTTCCCTAACACAATTGAAGATAGTATACCTTCCGCTCTATATGGAACTAAGGTATCTCAGAGTGCAATTAGATATAACAAACTCTGGGGCATTACTAACTACTATCAAGGTTTGTCCTATTTTAGTAGATCAGATAAGGGAGCAACAGAGACAGGATCCCTAGTTGGCAAAGTTAAAGGAAGAAATTGAAGAGGGAAAGAGAATAGACTTCATTGTCAGGGAAGATGGTACGATAATAATGGGTCAAAGATTATATGTACTGGATGTGTAAGAATTAAAAGAGAAAATCATGAAAAAAGCTCATTCATCAGCATATGTTATGCATCCGAGTAGTACGAAGATGTACTGTACCTTAAAAGAAAATTATTGGTGGCGAAGGATGAAGAAAGAGATAGCAGAATTCATCTCTCAATGTTTCACCTGTCAACAAGTGAAAGCATAACATCAAAAACTGACAGGATTATTATAGCCTCTATTGATTCTAGAGTGGAAATGGGAAAAGATTACCATGGATTTCACAACAGGGCTTCCGTGTAGTCAGAGGAGACATGACGCAATTTGGGTAATCATTGGTAGATTGACGAAGTGCGTGCACTTCCTACCCATCAGAAGTGATTATCCCCTCAACAATTTGGCGCAGCCCTACATTAATGAGATAGTCAGACTCCATTGGTACGCCGATTTCTATTGTATCAGACCATGATCCCAGGTTTACATCGAAGTTCTGTTCCAATTTGCAGAAAGCATTAGGGACTCGGCTTAATTGCAGCATGGCCTTCCAACCCCAAATAGATGGGCAATATGAGAGAACAATCTAGACGCTCAAGGATATGTTAAGAGCGTGTGTTCTGGAATTTAAGGGGAGTTAGGATGCACACCTACCACTAATGGAGTTTGTATATAATAACAATTATCAGGTCAGTATTAGAATGGTTCCGTATAAAGCACTATATGGAAGAAAGTGTATAACTCTAGTATGTTGGGACGAGGTAAACGAAAGGAAATTAATAGGTCCCAAGTTTGTATAAATTACATCAGATAAAGTCAAAGTCATCATAGACATGCTCAAGATAGCGAGCGATAGATAAGAAAGCTATGCCGATAATCGCCACAAGGACCTAGAATTTCAAGTGGGAGATAAAATATTTCTTAGAATATCCCAATGAAAAGACGTGCTTAGATTTGGAAAGCGTGGCAAGCTGAGTCTGAGATACATTGGGCCATACGAGATCACGGAGAGAGTTGGATTAGTGGCATACAGGTTGAAGCTACCATCACAACCAGATAGGATTCATAATATATTCCACATCTCCATGCTCCAAAAATACATTCCTGATCCCTCCCATGTTCTCAAGGAGCAACCGGTGGAGTTAACGTAAAACTTCACCTATAAAGACGAACTGGTGCAAATGTTGGACCGCAAAGAACAAATATTGTAAAATAAAGTTATTCCTTTAGTAAAAGTTTTATGGAGGAATCACGATGTGAAGAAGCCACATGGGAGCATGAAGACCAAATGCATTGTACATACCCCCATCTTTTCTTGTAAATAGATTGCAAATTTCAAAGACGAAATTTTTGTAAGAGGAGGAAGAAATTGTAATACCCCTCCTCGGTTTAGTGTTATATAGGAGATATAATGATGATGAGTGACATTAGAATGTTATATAAGTATATATTCACCTAATGGAATAATAAAATTCAATTAATTTTTTTATTACGATTAAATTTTTATATTTAATCATGTAATGATAAAAGTTTCTAAACTGATCGAAAACGAATTTGAAATCCGAGAAATGATGCTATGGCCTATCAAGACGCATGTTGGAATTGATATTGAAGAGATTTACAAGATTTAAATAAGTGATTAAAGTGGGTAGAAAAATTCAAGAGGAATGAATTTTATTAAAATTATAAAAACCATTACATTGTCAATGCAAATAGGGGTAATTTTGGAAGGAAAATGTAATGGCATGCCATGTAATTTATACCTAAACTTCAAGGGTAATTTACTAAGGACTTGTGGACATATATATAGGAGGAAGATTGTAGAAGAATGAATGAAAAAGAGAGAGGAAGAGTAGAGGGCAGTTCTGCAGACACCAAAACAGAGCTGTCATATTTTGCTCCAAACCAACCTAATTTCAAGCAAGTTTTGAGCAATCTAAAGGTCAAGAACAACACTAGAGAGGTCTTCCATCAAGAGTAAGTCAATTTGGAGTGAAAAGAATTGATTTTTATAAGATTTTGGATGAGAAAATTTAAGATGAAAATTGCCCAGATTTTCTTAGGTGCTGTCATGATAGTTTTAATGTGAGTTTGATGAGTTTTCATGCTTGTTTTTAGTGATTTGAAGTCTAAAATTGGTGGAGAAGCAAAGCACCAAGATGGAGGTGAAATAGATAAGGGTTTTGAAACTAAAAAATTTAGATTTGAAGTGATTGTGGAAGTAGTTTGTATTGATAATGGTTGTTGTTATTTTAAGTTGGTTTGGTGTTGATTTGGTTGAAATAAATTAAATGAGATTTTTGTGTGATGGAAGGATGACTCAAGGCTGCATGTGTAGGTGATGAAATGATGTGGTTTTGATATGTTTTGGATGGATTTATATGTGGTAGAATGATGGAAATTGGATTGATGCTGGTTGGAATGAAAATAGTTTGGTAAATTGTTGTAATTTCATTGAGTTGGGTCATGGGAAATTGGTTGGGTAAGTTGTTGTCTTAGGGTATATTTGTGTGATTTTGGATGATTTTTCATATTCAATTATGTCAAATAAGGTTTAAATTGATAATAGAATTGGTATCAAATTTAAATGGAATTAATTGGATGAGTTTGGACTGATTTTTGGAATAAAATGTCGGCTGTTGTGAAACTGCTATCCCATTGGTGTCTTGTGTGATTTTGGGTGAATTTAAGTGCTCGAATGAGTTAAATTGACTGGATTTAGGAAAAATAGAAATGAAATTGATTTGGTGAAAATCGGATGACAATCAGATTATTAGAACATTTTTATGGGCAATTGGAAACGAATTAATTCAAATGTGATTAGGGTGATATTTTAAATAGGTCTAAACAATATAATTGATCAAATGAGATATTTGTATACTAAAAGAGAATGAGTACGTATTGAAATTAAAATGGAAAATGTGTAGGGAAAGCAGAAACGAGGGAACTAAGCAAATACCCGATCGTGAGCTAGAAAATTGTGAGTGTCCTTTTATTCGAAATCGATTTGATATTTTGATGTTAAAATTCATGCTCAAAATATATATGAAATGATATTATGAATTATATGAAATTAATTATATTAGTTGCATGGATACGAAATGATTTTTACATGAAATGGGGATTTGATAAATGAAATGAGTATTATGAGAAATGAATTCAAATGAATTGAAAATATATATGAAATGTGATTTAAAACCTATGGTATGCCTAGATATGATATAGATATCTCCGGTCTGGGTTGAGTACCCTAAGCGTGCATTGACTAAGTCAGGGGTGTTTATGTTAGTCCGTCACTAACCATACTAACCGCAGAAGGTACCCGCATAGGGTTAACTGAATCAGTCAGTTAGGGAGTTGTCCGAGGTATATTATTAGCTAGTTTCCATCCGAGTAAGGATAATTCTACTTCGTAGCGAGGACAATTCTGCTACGAACACTGGATTGACAGCCTACCTGAAGTAACATTTCGGGATGGCTTGAGCGAGGAAAATTCCGCTCTCAATATTGTGTACCATGTGGTACTGATAGTCAATGGGTGGCTCGTTTTTATACCGAAATAGTTTTATAAAGAAATATTGCCACCACTGATAAATGTTTTGATAGAAAATGGAAACCATGTAGCTCATATTTATGATTTAGTTATAAAATCATGAATTTTATTAAACGGTGATTTATGTTATTAAAATTAATAGAAATGTGATTTTCAAAGAAATCGAGATCAAATTTCACATCATAGCAAATGTTTATTTCCGAAATGTTTTAAATACAAATTTTAGAGAGGTCATTTTATATAATTAGATTTATCTGAAAATTATATGACACTCACTGGGCTATCAAGCTCACAATTATTTTATGTTTTATAAATAAAAGCGTCCCTAAGAGCTGATACAGGTTCAGGTGCTCAGGAAGCAGGAACACTGAGTCACGACTGATATGTCGTGTTGATGATACGATTATGATGTTTTGAGAATGATGTATTTGATTTAAATAAACGTAAACTAAAGTTCATGTATATATATAATTACTTAATGTTAATTGAGATTATATGAAAATGTTAGTTTGAATCGATGTTTTGAATGATTTTGAAATTCTATTGAAAATTGATGCATGATGTGTGAAATTCCTTTTAATGTGATTTTTAAATTGCGAATATATGTTTGTGGTTGCTTGTGGTTGAGAAAAAGAGGGCTAGAGGCCCTGTAGTTTGGGGAAAATGTTTAATATTAGAAGTGTAAAGATTTTATTAAAATTTATAAGGTGGCATAGTAAGAATTATAATCGTTATGCTACCAAAATTTTTATAAAACCATTTTGCAAATATTTTAAAATAAAACGAAAAATTTTCCAAACGTTTCCACTAGAAATTGGAAAGTTTAGAAAAGTTTAGAAAATTAACGGTTTAACTCTATGAAAATTTTTCAGTTGGATGAGAAGTTGACTGAAAGCTTATCATAAGGTTGCCGGGTACGCTGACTCGAGAAAGGAGCCTATCCCTTTGTTACTTTAAAAGATCATGATGAAATCTATTTATATGTAAATTAAAAGAAAAAAGTATTGTTGTGGATAATTTAGCGATCAGAATAATCGGGCCCAGAAAAATCTATAGTGCAGGCCCAGTGGCTCGAAGGCCCAATAATTCACCATCTCTCCCAATCCACCTTCCTAACGGAGGGCCCATTTGTGATCGCTCATCGTGACCGCTGAACGCCTATGCTCAGCCTGACCGCTGATTCTGATCGCCGGCCCTGATCGCTAACTCTATCAGCTTTTCTGACCGTCAGTCTTTCCGACAGTTTCTGACAGGCCCCTTTCTTACTACTAGCTAGGCAACCTGCCCGGCAACCCCACGGTGGCTCCCCAGTCGAGATCTGCTCTGGCTGGAAAGTTCCCGTGAAGCTAAGCCTCTTTTCTTTTCTAAAATACTTGAAATCCTTTTGTTTCTGAAAAAGGGTGGGAATTTTGTTCGTTGAAAATAACTTTATGAAAATAGGATTTTCACAGAGAACCGGCAGCACAACGACTGTTTTTTTTGAAATTCCACCCTGTAAAACATCTCATAAAACCTGTATAATTGTATTCACAAACAATTTCTATAATCAATAGGCCTCCGGCCATTTTCAAACTCAAATTCATGCAATTAAGCGGAAGTAACTTGAATAAATCTTAAAAACGACATGCATGATATTTACATAAAATCCTTAACTCAAAATAATATTTTTCAAAACTAGAGAATCTGGAAAATGATAGTAAATACAATACATGATGTTATGCTAGAAAATAGTGCAATCTGGTCACGCGCGTCTAGCTGGCCTGTCCGTCCGAAGGAGATACGTCAACCGCGCTACTCGCACCTGCACCTGAGGGAGGTTTTTAAGAAAACAGGAAAACAGTGGTGAGAATAACTCAGTGAGTGGGTAAGTTTACATAAACTGTACTTTTGCTTAAAAATACTATTCCTCCCAAAAATAGATTGGAAAACTATTACTTACTTACTTTCTTTTCCTGAAAACTGTAAACTCGTTTAAAAGCTGCGAAAGTTATTTATCAAACTTTTCTTATTTTCTTACTAGCCTTATCTGGCAACCCAGGGAAATCTTGTCCTTCGTGACGGTGCGAAAACACGCCACTAGGATAGGGGAACTCTCACCATGTGTAGTCGCAGATGTGGATACAACTCTGGGATCGCGAATCCCTCCAACATCAGGCAGATCTACACTATCCCATACGTGCAGAGGGTGACTGACAGACTCGATCCCCCCAAAGTTAGTAACTCCCCCCAACTACCGTACACGTATGGAATACTTTCGGCCGGGTGTAATCTTAGGGGCTAGGGTAAACCATAGGCATATATAAAATGAAATCTCGGCAATATGCTATAATATCGCAAAATAACTTTCACAAATACTATCTCTATGCATGTATATAATTTCAACTTGCTCAATTACTTTACTGAAGAATATAAACATATTCATAGCATAAACTTTAAAGCTATACATGCATTTATAGATGATAAACTGAAAACTATAAACTTTTACTAGAATCTCAAAACCTTTTACTTGCTAAAACTGATTGCATTCAATAAAATAGAATGTATGAAAACTTTTAAAAATCCACACTCACAACTTGCTTCCAAAATACTTATCACCGCTTCCCGTTACGGCTCTCGTTCGATTCCCGATTCACCTACAATTGATTTCGATCGAGATGTCGTTAAAACATAACTCGTGCGCAACTAAACTTTAAACCATACGAGGATTTATAAGCACAATAATCCAAATGACTATCCTCACACGATAACAAAACGGAAAAATCATATTCGCATGCGAAAACTATTTCAAACCGATTCGTTATCGTGACTTGAAATACTCGAAACTTTGCGGTTATAAAACCAACAACTAAGCCAATAGAATCTAGTATACCATCATCAAAATCAGATTCAAATGAATTCACTAAACAAAAGATTTGAAATTAAACGACGAACTTAAAGCTTACGCGATTTCACTAATCATCGCGATTTATCGATTTTACGCGTTTCGCGCGATTTCTTTGTTTCCACTTAAACTTATCGTTAATATCAGCTCGTGACTTTACTTAGACACTTTAACGAGCTTAATATCAATCTTGGGGGCGAGATAACATTCACAATCTTTTTATAATCGACAACGAAAATCATAAACTAACAACGCTCGCATTCGTGGAAAAATTCAACCGAAACGCTCGGAAACGATTTTTAAATAACCGAACGAATATTCGATCCTTTAAAACACTCTAATATTATCTATTTTCCACGATAACGAATGCGAAACTAAAAACATATTTCAACAGCCCCTACACATCTCATAACAGCCCATAAACAAAACACAACGAATACGATCGTTGATAACACAATCGAAACAACAAACGCACGAACCTCCGCACTAACGAGGTTCTCGATCCTAAACCCAATCATAGTCTCAAACATAATATCATCAATTTATCTCAACTTTATTCACATGGTTGCTTACTAATTTCCAAAACAACTCAACAAGAAAATGGGGCAGCACTTACTTAATAGTTTCGCTTCGAAACGGCTTCCGAACGGAGACAAAACTCTCGCACGTTCTCGATAGCAAGCTGTCCCGTTAGAGGATGTTTCGTTCCAGCTTTGAAATGGATTCTTAGCCTGACCACTGTTCGGCAGCAGCTTGGACAACGGATTGCGATGACGATACAGCAGCAACGTGGGCACGGCAGCAACTGGACAGCCCACGGCAGTAAGACAGTTTCAGCTCACGCTCCAAAGACAGCAGCAACCTTCACGGCAGTACCTCAACAGCTTCAGCTCTTCAGTCCAAGCTGCAAGGTAGTACCAGATAGCAGCTCTCATCCACGGCAGCAGCTACACTTTCACGCCAACAGCTCCTTCCACCGGCGACACTGACAGCAGCACTTGGGGACGGTGACAGCAGCTGGTGCACGACCTCCTCACTCCAGCAACTATCTTCCTTGCTCACAGTGATGACAGCAAGCTCACGGCAGTGGACAAGGCAGCAACTGGATTCGTGACCACGAGCTGCACCACGGCAGCAGCAGCAAGGCACAGTAGCGATAGCACCTTCACGCTAGTGCAGTAGAAGCTTTATGCCAGCAGCAGCGACTTCAGCTTCCGGCAGCACCACACCACGGTCTGGCAGCAACAAATCTTCAGTCTTTGGTCGCATGCAAGAACATACCTGTCACCTGGATGGCTTGGACAACACATGCATCAACTGGTTAGCTCAAATTTCTTCACCAGTTCACGGCTACCTCTTCCTTGATCTTCACGGACAGCAGTTTGCACAATCTAGCTCACTCTCCCTTCTCGGTCTCTCTCTCTTGGCTCACGGTTCACTCACCTTGCTTGACCGTTTCATTCTTCTTGCTTGCTTCACTTCTCCTTTTGCTTTTTGAAATCGGTTTTGAAAAAGAGAGCTGGTTATTTAATGAATGCTGACCGAAAACTTCCCTTTTCTCTTACTCTTCCTTTGGATTCGGTCTTTGCTATATTAAAAAATTTTTGACAGATGCTTTATCTTGGATTCGGTTTTTGCTATAATAGGTTGTTGACCGAATGATAACTTTGTTGGGCTTTATTCTCTCTCTCGGGTTTGCTTCCAACTTGAGAGCTATTGACCAAATGATAGCTCTCTTGGTTTTTTCTTGTTACATGGTGACCGAGTATGATAATTTTGCTCCCTTCTTTTTCAATTCCAACTTCATATAATAATATATAATATATATGTTGACAAGTGTCAAACATGCACACTTAAATATGCCACTTGTCCTTGATCCATCTTACATGCCACCACTTAATTGATTATCTCCTTCCGAGCCACTTGAATTCATTCCGCTTCTGAAATCTAACTCACTTCCGTCCGTTAGTCCTAGAATTCACTTTTTGATTAAATCTTGGATTCGCATTCTCGGACTTATTTAATAAATCTCGAATCCGTCTCACGAACCCGAATTTATTTCTCTAAAGCGAAATAATTATTCCAATTATTTCCGAACTCGATATTTATATTTTTCCGATCGGACGCGATCCATCGGAAAAATATTTCGCTCTCCGACGAACGCGGTTTTGGGTTTTATAGTTTCTATTTGTCTGGTTTGATCGCTGATCCCGATCGCTGACCGTTGGCTCTCATGGCTCAGACTGGCCACTAACCGCTGGCCGTTGGCCGTGTCCGCTAAGCCTACTCGCCAGATTATCCGCCATGATTGACCGCCTGCCTATTCACCGATTCTGTCCATGCGAGATCTCCGCCAAAAGGAACCATCAATCATTCAACAGGTCCTCCTCGCCCAAGATGATCCGGCTAAACTAATTGCTAATCTCTGAGCGTGACCGTATACCGGCTCCTTCACTCGCGATATTGCCCGCCTCACTGTCATGACCAGCTGTAGATATGTTGACTCATAATCCACCTCCTCGATTCTCCAGGTAGCCAGACTTGTCAGTGACTTATTTATTCTCCTAATTGACTTGGTATTTCGTATGCTGGAAGATCCATCCCCGCCTCGCTCTTAAGAGTCCCGATTCAACAAAAGTCAAAAGTGTCATGCAGAGTACAGTTCCAAGACGTGCCATGCACGCTATATCCATCAGAAGTTGTGATCAAGATTTCGATAGCCCATCATGACATATCCGAGCCAGTCACCAGAAATCTCCCTTAGGCAGACCTCAGATGCGACGGATTCGGCCGCATTAAATGTATTTTCGGCTGTATTTAATGCACTGTCAGCCACATTAATTGAGATCCCGGCGCATTAAAAGCTGTCCATCATTGTAACTGTAGTTAATTGTTTACTTTTGTCTTATTCTGTTTTACTGTAGCATGTCCCTTTCCTCTATAAATAGGGGACGAGTTTCATTGTAAAAGGATCCCCGACTCTGAGTGTCGTTACTCTGCCAAAATAGTGAGAGAGTGAACAGTAGACGTAGACATCTCTTTGGGCTGAACCACTCTAAAAATCCTTTGTGTCTCATTTCCTCGCCTCTAACCTCTTCTCCTTGTCCTTATTGCTTTGTATGCATTCCGTTGACCGTAAGAAACTGGAGTTTGGGCCTGAAAACAACCTCGTTGACTAAGAAAACCATTTTTCGACGTTAACATTTTTGGCACTAGAAGGAGGGGCTCATCTTCAATTTCGTCACCTTTTCTACCGTTAGCTTCCATAGCTCTTTCTTCATTCGCCATGGTTAGAGGGAGGCTTCCCAGAGATCTCAACGCAACAGAAAACCGCCAAGAAGCTTCAGACCAACAGCAGGCTATGTCTACTAGAGGGGTATTCAATACTGGTGCAGGGACATCTAACGTGCCTATGACGGGGGACGCTCAAGGTATACCTTCTCTTCCAACTCGCCAACCTGTGCCTAATACTGTAGGGGGAGATGCAATACAGGCGTTGCAGCGACGACAGGAAAGGCTAGAGAATACCGTCACGGAGTTTATCGACGAGGTCAGGACTCTGTTACGACATTAAGCCCAGCCTTCTTAAATTCCTCCCCAGGCTGTTCCAGGAAGAGATATTCCCCGTAGGAGGCACGCAGAAGACCCTGATGCAAATAGAAGGGGTGCCAGAGAGTTTGAACGAGAAGGGTCTGTCCATTCCTCCAGCATGCATTCTAGTGCTCGACTTCTACGGGCCCGCAGTGGACACTGACAGGAGCAAACTGGTCATAATCATGATCAAATTCTGGCCCACGCAGACGAAACAAGGACGAGACCTAATGCCAGAGGGTAGGAGGCAAGAGACAATCGATCCCCAAGCAGGAGGGACAGGCATTCCGCCGTTGGAGGAGCTGAGACGCAGGGTACATTGGTTGCAGAACTCCTCCAAAGGGTCCGACAACTTGAAGCACAACCTGCGATGTAAGAGCAAAGGGGCCAAACTGGAGAGAGTACCCTTTTCGCTTCAGAGATTGAACTGGAGCCGCTCCCGCCAAGATTTAAAGTTCCCAACATTCCCTAATACAAAGGGAATTCTGACCCTTATGACCATTTGGATGCCTTCAACATCCAAATGGACCTCCAGACGACGAGTCCGCTCGTGAAGTGTCGTGTGTTCCCGACTACTCTTGGGGACATTTCGCGGATGTGGTTCAAGAACCTCTCTCCCCGCAGTATCAATTATTGGGAGAAATGTCAGCAGAAGTTCCTAAACCAATACAAAGCCTTGAAGAGGCGGCTCGCGCCACTCTGCCACCTTACGACCATTTGCCAGTGCCCAAGTGAGCCATTAAAAGATTATATTAGCAGGTTCAGGCGCGAGGTAACCAATGTGGAAAACCCCACGGATGAAGAGGTACTATCAAATATCTCGTCTGGTTTAAGGAAAGATGGCAAACTGTGCGAGAGCATCTACAGGTCCCCTGTCAAGGATTTGGGAGAATTTTATGAACGAGCGAAAAAAGAAATCCGGTGGGAGGAGGTAACTAATCCTAGGAAGGCCAGTTCTCAGAAGGACGAAGCTAGTAATTCCAGTCATAGAAGAAAAATGAGCAATGGAGGAAGCAACCCTGGAGGGCAAAGAGAAAATCATCAGGTTGCTAAGAAGGCCAAGGATTGGCGAAGACCTGGATGCAGTCGGGGACTGGAGCGACCACGGTATCGAGGTCGTTACAATACATACAATGCCCTATCAGATACCCAGGATCGGATTTATGTGACTGAGAAGAGCGGGGAGAATTTCGGGCGACCAGCTCCCCTTCAAGGTCCCGAAGGACGGAGAGACAGGAACAAGTTCTGTGCCTACCATAATGATATACGGCACAATATTTCGGACTGCTGGGCGCTCAAAGATGTCATTGAAGAGATGATCAGAAACGGTCTTCTAAGGGACTATGTTGTGAGACCCCCAAGGCTGCCGTCCCAGCAGCAACGATCCCGCTAATGTTCACAAGACCCGCCAGTCCAAAATCAACAAGAGCCAAACCCTGCCCCAGGAACTTCTGTTAGAACTATTCATATCATCCATGGAGGTCCTTCAGAAATAGGAGAATCTAACAGGTCCCAAGAACGGTTTGTGCGCGAAGCTAGGCGCGTCCAGCCTGCGAAACAGAGAGAATCGGGGGGCCCTGCCAAGAAAGCTAGAAGGGTATCAGAAGACATTGTGTTCACAGAAGAAGATGTCCGAGATGTCCGCTTCCCTCACAATGATGCCTTGGTAATCAGAGCGCGAATCGGTAACTCAATGGTAAAAAAGATCATGATTGATACTGGGAGTTCCGTAAATGTGATGTACAAAGACTACTATGATCAAATGGGGATAGGCGACGATCAGCTCCAACCATCCCCCGAACCTCTTTACGGATTCACTGGAGATTTGGTCGTCCCAACTGGACAGATCAAACTACCTTTGACCCTCGGTGATGCCACCCGCCAGTCCACAGTACTAGCAAACTTCCTTATCATCGACTCTCTTTTGGCATATAATGTAATGATGGGGAGACCTGCCATGAACGACCTTGACATGATCGTCTCTACCAAGGCTCTCATGGTCAAGTTCCCGACTCCCAATGGGGTGGGACATGTGCAGGGCGAGCAATCCTTGGCTCGTCACTGCTACGTGGATGCAATCAAGAGAGGAGTTCAGGGAAAGAAGACAGAGGTGATCCCGGAGCGGGAGTTGCAGGCGATTACTTTGTCGGAGATCAGCCATGACTTGGACCCCAGGGAGTTCGACGCATATCAGAATACCGGTCCAGTGGAAGAACTTGAGGACATCTCGGTCACTGAAGCAGATGCGACAAGATGTCTCAAGCTGGGTAGAGGTTTGGTCCTAGAGGTAAAGTCCCTATTAATTAACTGCCTCAAGAAAAATGCCGATGTATTCGCTTGGAACCATGGGGATATGATGGGGATTGATCCGAATGTGATGACCCATAAGCTGAATGTCGACCCCCATCATTGGCCAGTCTGTCAGAAAATGAGGCAAATGAACTGGGAGCACAACGAAGCTTTGAAAGATGAGGTGGACAAGCTCCTGGCTAATAAGTTCATCCGAGAAGTCTAATACCCAGCTTGGGTGGCCAACCCCGTACTGGTGAAAAAGAAAAATGGGAAGTGGAGGACATGCATAGACTTTACGGATCTGAACAAGGCTTGCCCGAAAGACAGTTTCCCCTTGCCTAGAATCGATCAGTTAGTGGACGCGACAGCAGGGCATGAACTCCTCAGCTTCGTGGATGCCTACTCGGGCTACAATCAAATTCCCATGGACCCTGAAAAAGAAGAATGCATATCGTTCACAACTGACCAGGGACTGTACTGCTACAAGGTAATGCCCTTCGATCTGAAAAATGCAGGGGCTACCTATCAGAGGCTGGTAAACAGGATGTTTGAAGAGCTGATTAGGAAAACCATGGAAGTGTACGTGGACGACATGCTCGTCAAATCAGAGCAGGCTGCCGACCATGTCTGTGAACTTGAGAGAATGTTTCAGATCCTAAGGAGGTATCAAATGACGTTAAATCCGCTCAAATGCGTCTTTGGGGTCTCCTCAGGTAAATTTTTGGGTTTTATTGTTAACAACAGAGGAATAGAAGCTAACCCAGAGAAAATCCAAGTTTTGCTGGACATGAGATCGCCGACCAGCGTAAAGAAGATTCAGAGTCTGAACGGCTAGGTAGCAGCCTTAAGCAGATTCGTGTCCAAAGCCTCCGACAAGTGTGCTCCATTCTTTGAGGTGTTGAAGAGAGCCAAGAACTTCAAGTGGACAGAAGAGTGTGAGGCCGCATTCTTACAGTTGAATGAGTATATGGGGCGTGCCCTACTGCTGACCAAGCCAAAAAAAGGAAAAACTCTGACAGTCTACTTGGGGTATCCCGACACGCCTTGAGCGCAGCCCTGACAAAGCAAGAAGAAAATAGAGCACAGGTTCCGATATACTATGTGAGTAAGAAGCTGGTCGAGGCAGAAACCAGATACACCCCAATGGAGCTGCTCGCCTACTGTCTGGTGATGGCGTCCAGAAAACTGTGTCCTTACTTCCAGGCGCGCAAGATTAAAGTTCTGACGAAGTACCCGCTCAAGCAAATCCTTCAGAAGCCAGACACTTCTGGCCGACTCATTAAATGGGCCATCGAAATTGCCTAGTATGACATTGAATTCAGACCGAGACCAGCAATCAAAGGGCAGGCGCTAGCGGATTTCATTGCTCAATTTATCGGACCTATGGACGATCAGGCTGAAACCTCTGAAGGTCCGTATTGGGAGCTCTTTGTGGACGGATCCTTCTGTGAAAGAAGCGTGGGAGCCGGAATTTTGTTAATCAACCCGGATGGGGGTAAGTTTCTCTGTGCCCATAAGTTCGGTTTCAGGGCAACTAACAATGAGGTGGAGTATGAAGCACTGCTGGTAGGGCTCCGCCTAGCCAGAAAAATGCAGGTTGAGTGGCTTAGAATATTCAGCGATTCGCAGTTGGTGGTCTGCCAAATAAAAGGTGAATATCAAGCCAAGGGATAAAAAATGGCAGCTTATCTGCAGGAGGTTCAGAGATTACTGGGGGCTTTCGAGACATTCGAGTTGAACCAGATCCCGCGCGCCCAGAACTCTCATACAGACGCACTGGCTCGTCTGGTGACTGCTCAAGATATAGTCTGCACCGAAAACATACCTGTGGAGTTTTTGCCTAAACCAAGTACTAAATCCGGCGAGGAAGTGATGGCTTTGACAGTGGCGGTTGGATCATGGATGAGCCAGCTGGTTGATTACCTACAGGAAGGAAAGCTACCAGAAGATAAAATGGAGGCTCGCCGTCTGCGCATAAGGGCAGCAAGGTACTGTATATACGACGATGTTCTTTACAAAATGGGCCTCTCCGCCCCCCTGCTCAGGTGTATTGATGAACCGGAGTGCAGCGCGTTGATGAGGGACATACATGAAGGGCATTGTGGTAACCATGCTGGAGGACTCTCTTTAGCCCAGAAAGCGCTCAGACAAAGATTCTACTGACCGACCATGAAGCAGGATGCCGTCAATCTAGTAAGGAAATGTGATAGGTGCCAGAGATTTTCCAAGATTCCCCGGGCACCTCCCGCTTATCTTCGACAGATGATCAGTCCGTGGCCCTTCGCCATCTGGGGCATGGACTGAATTGGACCTCTCCCGGTGGGTCGAGCAAGGTACAAGTACGCCATCGTGGCAGTTGATTACTTCACAAAATGGGCAGAGGCAAAAGAGCTGGCCGAGATCTCCACGACGAAGATTGAGAAGTTCGTATGGGATAACATAATCTGCAGGTTCGGCATTCCTCACTAGCTAGTGATAGATAATGGGACCCAGTTCACAAGTGAACAATTCCAGGAATTCTGCAGTAGTCTTGGCATCATCAAAAGCTTCTCAGCAGTCGACCACCTTCAAGCTAACGGTCAGGTGGAAGCGATCAACAAAATCATCAAACAGATCCTGAAGACTAAGCTTGAGGCTAGAAAGGGAGCATGGGTTGATGAGTTATAGAAGGTGTTATGGGCCTACCGCACTACCGCTCGCAGTACTACAGAAGAAACCCCTTTCTCAATGGTCTACGGGTCTGAGGCCATGATTTCGGCAGAATTTGAAGTCTACAGTCATCGGAGGGCAAGCTTCAACCTTGATGACAACAACCAACTCTTGGCCGCCAACTCAGACTTACTTGAAGAATCAAGGGAAGCTGCTCGCCTCAGGATGGTCGTCTACCAGCAGAGGATGGCCAAACATTGCGACAAAAGGGTCCGGGTACGTCAATTCAAGCCAGGTGACCTTTTCCTACGAGAAGTCCTACCTGGTGCTTGCAAAGCAAGTGAGGGAGTACTGGGACCAAACTGGGAAGGGCCTTACGTGATCCATGAAAACCTGAAGAACGGAGCCTACCACCTGGCAGACATGAATGGGGTGATTCTAACAAGAGCTTGGAACGCCATTCATCTGAGGACATATTATACCTGAATGTTGTATTTTTATTTACTATTGCCGTTCTGTTACATATGTAAAACAAGCCGTGTACAGACATAATGAGAATTATCCATCAATCATTATGAATTATTACTAACATCAAACGCTCGTGTGTGTTCTTATTTAAGGTACACCACCATAAACGGTAAAGCGTCAGCATGAAGCTCCAACATCTGGTTGCCCCACGAGGCAAGAGGGGTTAAAACGGCCACGAGTCTGCGCACCTAATCGCCGCTCGTTAATTGGCCTCCCCCTCCACATTCGCGTGCGAACAAAAAACAAAGGGCTCGATCAAAGTGACATTCGGCCCAACTCTCGCTGTAGATGCTCAGATTTAACCTTGTGAGCGCAGCTGGAGAGGTTCATCTAATTACGCTGTAAATGCTCAGGCTACGGCCTTGTGAGCGCAGCCGAGGTTTCAACCTCCATAACTCTCGCTGTAGATGCTCAGGTTTAACCTTGTGAGCGCAGTTGGAGAGGTTCATCTAATTACGCTGTAAATGCTCAATCTACGGTCTTGTGGGCGCAACCGAGGTTTCAACCTCCACAACTCTTGCTGTAGATGCTCAGGTTTGACCTTATGAGCGCAGCTGGAGAGGATCACTGTACCGTATAACTTAGGTATCGGTCTTGTGAGTGCAGCCTGCTGTAAATGCTCAGGTCTAACCTTGTGAGCGCAACCCTTCATCAACTTTGACAGCGATCAGAAAAGCACGTTAACGGACTGCTTATTCTTTGTCTGGTTTCTTCTTTTCCTCAGCACATTTCTCATTATCTATATTGCCTTATATTGTGTATATGTATATATTGGATGCATCACGACCACCTGATGGCGTAGACGGACCTACTTATTCACTGGCTGGATTAATTTCTGCAAGAAAGCCAATCAGCCTATTACTCCTAAATTGGTGGTATTTACTCAACAGTGGAAGTCAGGTTATCCACCCATCTTCTGGGATTATTTTCTGCCCCCCAAGTTATTATTTGTATCGAGGGTCATCTGCCAGAGAGCATCCGTGACTTGAAGGATTACCTTCTTTATTGTACCCCCCAAATGTACATGTAGGGGCGGTCAGCCCCTTTATCATTTTTATTTATTGTTTATCTTGCAGGGTATACCTATTCGTAATCTACTCTGATTACACATACATATGAAGATAAGAAAGCAACAGAGCAAATTAAAGAAAATCCTATTGAAACAATGATTAATTAATAATTACGAAACATTTTGGGAATAAAGGAAAATAGTAATTACAAAGATATCGATGTTCAAAGATAAGCCTTATTAGCAGCAAAGGAAAATATCGAAGTTATTTATCCAAGGGGGCTTTTGAAGAGCTGGCAGGAGTGTCCTTCAGATCTTTCTAGTTGGGGGCTTCTTGGGAAGACGAGTCTTGCCCCCCATCCTTTGCTAATCCTTGAGGAGCTGAGGAGAGACCACCCTGGCTGGAGGCTCCTTGAAAAGATGAGCTTTGTCCTCCACTCGGAATCTGTTTATGAGGAGCTGAGGAGGAGCCACCCTAGGTTGAAGGAACATCGGTTTGAGTGGACGAAGACTCAGAACCTTTCTTCTGAGCGGCAGAAATTACATCCTTCTGAACAACTTGTGCGGCCTTTATTTGAGTGTCTCTGGTAGCACGAGTCGCGTACTTCTTCACCTCCTCCACTACTTCCTTCCCGAAGAATGAGAAATCTAACTCAGGATGATGTAGCCACAAGGTGTACAGGAATTTGCTGCTAGTCTTATCGGTTGCCTCTTTCCAAGCTTGTTTGGCTCGGACTTTCGACTTGCGATATGCCTCCCGTATCTGAGCAAGCTCATCCCTCACCACGGTCAGGTCTTTCAGCGTTATCTCATTAGTCTTCTCGACATCATCAGCCCGTTTCTTCTGAAGGATGGCCTCGTGGGTGATCTTGTCTACGTCTTCGATGGCTTTCGCGAGCAAGGAGGGAGCAGTAAACCGAAGCTTCTTCTCATTCTCCGCGGTCTTCTCCGTATCCTTAAGTTTCTACTCAAGCTCGTGAATAGTTTTCTTTTTAGCCACAGACTCCTCCCTGAATTTCTTGTTTTCCGCCTCCAAGTTCTTGTTCGCCTTCTCAAGAGCAGCATTCTCTCCTGCCAGATCGGGGAAGTCCCGACGTATCTTCATCATAGCCAGCGAGGCCTGAAGAGATAGCATATTAGCGACACATATATGGGCGTGAAATATAATTACAGAGTAAGGGACAGGACTTACAAGCACATTGCAGCGTGCAACATAGTCGACCAGCTGGTCACCGCGAATGTGCTTCTGATAGACATCCGGCTTGTCAGGACCCAGTAATATTGGCTGTCGGTCCAACAAGTCATCGAAGTATTCCTCTGTATTGGCCTTAGGGGTTGGTCCTCCATCAGTTCCTCCTGTCATGGCCGCTTTGCCCTTGCCTTTGGATCTCAGATGCTTAGCAGGGGGCTCCATGGTCTCCTTGTCCTCATCTTCGACCTTTGAGGGCCTAGCCGATTCATCCCCGAAAGTTGAAATTCCCTTCCCGGCGGTACCCTTTGGTGGAGGTACCTATTTCACGGCCTTCTTCGCCATACTTTTAAACTTCATTATCGGCCTCTTAGTGGACGAACCAACCACTATGTCTAGAGGATCTGCCTCCTGCACTGGGGGCTCCTTCGAGCCCGTTATCTCCATTTCGGGCTCTCCTATTTTAGCTGTTGGCGAGGGCGGGGGAGAGGCCATTTCGAGGTTTACCATTGTCTTGGATTTCTTGGGGACTAGGGCAAAAGTGCCTTCTCCGGGTCCTACAAAGACAGACTTAACTTCCCGACCCTTTCGTAGTCCAATGTCCAGGGCCAATTTCAGAGGCTTGGTCCCGGTCCTAGGTGCAAGCCCGTATTTTTCCAAGAAAAAGCTCGATGGGAAATAATCGTCCTTAGGGTCCTTTACCTCGGCGAACCTTTTAAGCGCCTTCGTTTCCTTGTCTGAAAGGTTGACCGGTCCCTTGATGAAAGTTGCACACAAGGAGAGAAAATGTTAGTAATAATGGAGCATGAGGATGTATGTGTATGCGCTCCAGCAGCGAGCAGAAATGTGCTCACCAGGACTATCGTTAAAGCCGAAATTTACAAGTTTTAGCAAGGACAGACAGGAAGCGTAAAACCACCGGGACTTATAATCCCCTACATTTGATTTGCCAACCTTCTGTGGCAGCAACGCCTTGTAGGGGGAGTTACGAGCGGTTATGTAATAGATACCATCTCGTTTTATGGCATAAGGACTGGTAGTGGACTTAAAGAAGAAAAGGCTCTGGATTATATTTGAAGTTGGTGGCGGAAGGCCGTTTTTGAGAAAGATGTAGGCCAGGGTGGTTATCTGAGCGTAAGAGTTTGGTGTCAGTGGAAAGGGGCTAGTTCCAAGTCATTCAGCAGATTAACCAAGTATGAGGGAACCGGAAACCTAAACCCAGATTTCACATGTTGGCGGTTGATCGCTATGAACCCGTCAAGAGGATCAGTTGTATGGTCGCGGTGAGCAGGAACCATGACGCTACACCTGGAAGGGAAGTGGTATGCCTCGGCCACGGTCTTAAGCTCATCAAGGGTCATCTGGGAGTCATGTTGATAGAAGGACTGATAAGCAAAAGTTTTCCCTCGCCCAGAGGAACTTAGTGCATCCCCACTACCCTGAGCGGTTGCGCTTGAAGAGTCCCCATCATGTTGAGGAGACCTCCTCTCAGAGCTTTCTTCACTAGACATGACTCGACGGTATCGGAATCCACGACTTGACATCTACAAAAGAAACAACTAGTTAGGCCACTGACAACCAACCAGACTCAAAGAATAAAAGAATAAAAGAAGCCTAAGTCTACTAAGCCTAAATGTCAAGTCGTGCGCCTAGGAAGCCATGAAGTGGGAGATAAGGGCCACATTCAGTAAAATTCCCCCCCCCCCCCTTAGGATTGAGGAAAGAAAGGAAAAGAAGCGAGTAAATTACCCCATACTATTGCCAGACCTATCGGACCAGAGGCAATACAGAGACTATCCACCTCAACTGGTCCAGACTCTCAGGAAAGCAAGTATTACGTAGAGAATGAAAAATAGTAATAACGAAAATGATGTGAGCAGGGAGAAAAACCTTAACTTGAATATAGTGGTGACCGGTAGTTGCGGACGAAGACCGTTGAACGGAAATGAAAAGTTGAAGTAGAGAAAGAAAGTGATGAAGGTGTCTGTGATCCTTGAAAGTGCCGGAAGAAGAAGAAAATGAGGCGTTGTTACTCTTTTTAAAATGATTGAGCCCCAACCGTTGGATCAAGACAGTTGTGTAACCGCCCCCAATCTGACGACGTGGCGTGATCCCCGAGATTTTGTCATCATGCAGCGTGTCAGTTGAGAGACATGCATTAAATGTGCACGGCGCGTGGTGTGACCCGTAACTGTTGTCTAGGAAAGCTCCACGTGGTCTGGCAATAAAGCGAAATTCAAAAGGTACTGTAACCACCTCCATTTTGTAACTGTTCCCGCCTATTCTGTTTGCCCTGAAATTTATGGCTCCTGGTCCTCTTTAAAGCACCAAGAGCTAGGGGTCTTAATGTTGTGGATAATTTAGCGATCAGAATAATCGGGCCCAGAAAGATCTATAGTGCAGGCCCAGTGGCTCGAAGGCTCAATAATTCACCATCTCTTCCAATCCGTCTTCCTGACGGAGGGCCTATTTGTGATCGCTCATCGTGACCGCTGAATGCCTACGCTCAGCCTGACCGCTGATTCTGAGCGCCGGCCTTGACCGCTAACTCAATCTGCCATTCTAACCGTCAGTATTTTCGACAGTTTCTGTTTGTCCAGTTTGACCGCTGATCCAGATCGCTGACCGTTGGCTCTCATTGCTCAGACTGGCCGTTGGCCGTATCCGCTAAGCCTGCTCGCCAGATTATCCACCATGATTGACTGCCTGCCTATTCGCCGATTTTATCCGTACGAGATCTCCGCCAGGAGGAACCATCCATCAAAAACGTTCAACAGGTCCTCCTCGCCCAAGATGATCTGGCTAAACTAATTGCTAATCTCTGAGCGTGACTGTATACCGGCTCCTTCACTCGCGATATTGCCCGCCTCACTGTCATGATCAGCTGCGGACATGTTGACTAGTAATCCACCTCTTCGATTCTCCAGGTAGCCATACCTGTCAGAGACTTATTTATTCTCCTAACTGACTTGGTATTTCGTCTGCTGGAATATCCATCCTCGCCTCGCTCCTAAGAGTCCCGAGTCAACAAAAGTCAAAAGTGCCATGCAGAGTACAGTTCCAAGACGTGCCGTACACGCTATATCCACCAGAAGCTGTGATCAAGATCTCGATAGCCCATCATGACATATCCGAGCCAGTCACCAGAAATCTCCCTTGGGCAGACCTCAGATGCGACGGATTCGATCGCATTAAATGTATTTTCGGTCGTATTTAATGCACTATCAGCTGCATTAATTGAGATCTCGGCGCATTAAAAGCTATCCATCATTGTAACTGTAGTTAACTGTTTATTTTTGTCTTATTCTGTTTTACTGTAACATGTCCCCTTTCTCTATAAATAGGGAATGAATTTCATTGTAAAAGGATCCCCGACTCTGAGTGTCGTTACTCTGCCAAAATAGTGAGAGAGTGAACAGTGGATGTAGACATCTCTTTGGGTCGAACCACTCTAAAAATCATTTGTGTCTCCTTTCCTCGCCTCTAACCTCTTCTCCTCGTCCTTATTGCTTTGTATGCATTCCGTTGACCGTACGAAATTGGAGTTTGGGCCCGAAAACAACCTCGTTGACTAAGGAAACCATTTTTCAACGTTAACAAGTATATTGTATTATTTATATATACTATCATATGTCATGAGCATATTTTCATGATTGAGTTTATCATGTAATCATATAATCATAATACTACAAGAAAACAAATCATCCAAATTAGACAATGCCCGTTATAGATTACTTTTCATAATGGACGCCACACCCGTTATGGATATATGACTATGAATATATATATATATATATATATCAACAGTGGGCTGATGCCTGCATATGCCCACATATTAAAAGAAAAATAATATAACAACACACATAAAAAATCTATTTATGTATAATCACTTGAAATCAAATACATCTAGACCATTATGGATAGTGTTTTTAATATTAATATATATATATAGTAATTTTACTATTAGTATCTTCTAATTTTAAAAATTTAGGACGAATAAATTAAATTAATCAATTACATTCTCTCTCTTAAAATAAATTCTCCTTCCTATTTAATTCAAATGTAATAAGTGAATTTGATTGGTTCGTTCTAGTTTTAAAAACTTAGGAGATACTGATAGTAAAATTAATATACATATATATGGACCCCTTATATTTCTTTTCTTCTCACTACTCGATCTATTTAAAGACCGACCACTAGATGTAGCTCGACCAACATCTAAAAATGTTATGGTAATAACATACTCAAACTTATTATATAAAATAATAAATATAAACTCGATTAATTTTGCTAAAATTATTATGAAGTTTGCCATGATTTTCGAATTTACCTACAATTTAAACACTAAAGTAATTTCACAATAGATGCAACCAAAATAGGGACTTCATCTCTCCACAAATATATACATAAACTATATATATATTGAAAGAGTTCCAAAATATATATATACACACATACATACATACATAGCAGAAAATATGAAAATATGGTTACACCAACTAACACTAAATCTTTACAACTAATTTCTCAAAATCTATCGAAGCATAATCCTTACTTTCATTCATACTAAAGTTAAATTCTTATACATTTAATGGTATAGATGTCATATAAGCATACTCATCGAAATTTTATAGATCATGAAAACCTCTTAGAAATGCTTTTAGGATGACATACCAATTAAATGTATCATTTACCCCTAAAGATTAAATTACACAAACCTCTTTTTCACTTTTCAAACACATTTCACTCAATCAAACTACTTGACTTTATTTGTAGTGTAGCAACAAGATGGAAATCAATTATCACTATGTATGATTGATCTAATATGTATTATAGAAAGGGTTATTATCAATTTACATCCTAAAATCGAAAATAATATCAAACCACCACTGGTTTTGAAAATATTAGTTAAAATGGTCTGATTGTTAATTGAAATAGTAAAACGGTCAAAAAAGTGACAGTTCTGTGAAATCTGAGGGTAAAATGATCATTAAGGTTTGAACCCATAATGAATTCTAGTTGGATCACTCAGAGTATGCCACGTGTGGCATTAAAAATTAATAACAATAAAAATTTTCATTAAAAAAAAAAACTAAACAAAATAAAAATCAATCACATCTCTCTCTCTCCCTTCTTCTTTTTCTTCTTCTCTCTCTCTCTCTTTTTCAAACATAGATGACTCTCTATCTCTCTCTTTTCATCTCCTTCTTCTTCTTCTCTTACTGTTCTTTTTCAAACCCAAATGTTCAAAACCCACCAACCCGCCATCACTATTCAACTTTATCACCATCCACCCACCATCAAAACCCATCCTAACCCGCTACCGCCACCCTCTCCTCTTATGTCGTTATCAAGCTTCTTGGACTAGGGTCTCTTTTCTCAACAATGCGTCGAAGCTTCAGCTATTTGCCTACAAAGGGATTGTCGAATCTATGGGTGTCTCTTGACTTGAACGTTGGGTCGATTCAGAGTAACTGTACCATGATCCCAAGTAGCAGTAGCGGTAGTGGTGGCGGTGGTATTAGCTATAGAGAGAGATGGGATGTACTCGTCATTTTTGGGGTTGTATATGGGTGAGAGTCGAGTGACTGTCAAAGCCAACAAGGCCTCTACCATTGGCCAAACAAGTGGTGGGTGTTGGGTAAGGTGAACAAGGCCTCCACCATTGTTTAGAAAAGTGGTGGGGTGTCGAGTAAGGTGTTGATGGATGAGAAGAAGATGATTTAAGCTCAATAGAAGGAGGAGAAGAAGAAGAAACAGTTGGAGGCGAGTCAATAGTTGATGGTGACTCAACCGAGTGGCGGAACGGTGCGATGTTGCTTTGACAATGGACTCAGTGTGATGTTGGTTTAATTTAGGAAATGTAATTCTTTTATGAAGATTTTTTATTTTTATACAGATTTGTTATTCATAAAAAATCTGGGTTGAACTGTGTTACATAAATCTGGGTATATTTTTTTGTAAATTTTTGCTTCAAAAACCAGTGGTTGTTAGCAATATTAATGGTTTTGGTTTTGATCTTGATTGTGTTGATAGCTTGGTTTGATTGATGAATGTTGGTGTTGTTCTGTTTTTATTTATTTAAAGTTTTTAAGTTAATGACCCAAATCTTCGAAGTTTGAAGATCTGGGTTCTTTCACTCTTTTACTAATTTATTTTTTTATATGATCGAAATTCTTTTATTTAATTTTTTCATATTTTTTAAATTAAAAAAAATATTGATGGTGGAAATTCCACTCATTTTTATAATTGTTTTTAATTATTATTATTAATTAATTTTAATCAAATATTTTATTAGTTTTTTCCCCATTTCAATTATTTTTAAATTTAAATTTGAAATTTGTTAATCTTTTTGAAATGAAAGGTGAGGGTATTTTGGTCTTTTAATATTTTTTGTCACAAACCACTAAAATTTAAATAAAAACTGCTTTTGGGAGACAGTAGGGGGCTTTTGACTAATATTTTTAAAAGTTAGGGTAAACTGAGATTATTTTCGTTTTTAGACGGTTTTTTAGGAATATCCCTTATAGAAATAAGTTCCACTAAATTTGGGATTATATGGATACTTCTTTAATTTGAGATTAGTATGAAATAAAATGTATAAGTAGCCAAAGGTGTAAAAAAAATTATAAATAAAGAAAGCAAATTTTTTACATATTAATTATTACAAAATCCGAGAAAAAGCATAGAACATAGTTACTAACAAAATAAACCCACTAAAGAAAGCAAATTTTTTACATATTTTAACATCTTCAAGTTATAATTTTCTCTAGTTACTAACACAATAAGCCCACTATTAACTTTTCTTCTGCAAGCAAACTCACACACACTCCATCAGAAACGAAATCTCTCGGAAACAATTAAGAATCATCTAACCCTCACATTCTTCAAACACAAGAAAAAGCATAGAACATAGTTCCACAGCCAAGCACATCAAAATTAAAATCTGAACCATCAAGACAAACAAAACAAGCACCAAATTCCAAACATTAATATTTACCAAATTAGTGAAATCTACCCAATAAAGAAAAACACATCTACAGTTCTTCTAAACTAAATCCAAACACTCAATTGTACGCAAGCAAACAAACCCGTATACACTAAAATTCAAACAATCAAAACACACAAAACAAGCTTCATATTCTAAAACTCAAAAACAAACAAAAACTACTCAACCCAAAAAAAAAAAAATCTACAATTCTCCTAAACCAAATCCAAACACTTGAATTAAAACATCAAAATCATACATGAAACAGATATATATATATATATATATGTATGTATGTATGTATGTATGTATGTTCTATTTGTTTCCTGGAGTCTCCAAGAACTCCAAACCCGGTCTCAAATGCATAGAGTCACTAAAAATGTATTCATTGCTTCAAGTCAAATAATTAATCAAAATCCTTGAACACGATTCATAAAACAAATTAAAAAAGGAGATTCAAACCTATCAAGCCAGTGGCTAACAATCCAAGGTACTTGGTCATAGGGAAAAGATGTGTGACACAAGTCTGATCTAAGAGCTTGTCCTGCAAATTCATTGAATAAATATTAAAAACCCAATTCAATAAATAAATTGGATGGAAAATGAAGTGAGATGGATAACTCACCAGAACTTTCTTCCAAGTGACGACACAAACTGAGTCCTTGCCGCAAACACTAATGGAAGTGACGGCAATAGCCTTCATAGCCTTGAACGTATACTCTGTTCATTTGACTATAAACCCCCACAAAGAAAACCCATAAGTGAGAAATGGAAGGAAAATTAATAAACTAGAGATGGAGACGGAAACATACCGACTTGGAAGAGACGACCCTTAAGACAAAAGATGGTAATGTGATGATCGTAACTGGCTCCACTTCCTTTACTAATCTTGGTTTTTTTTTTTTTTTTTTTTTTTTTTTTTTTTATTTGGTTAAATGTGGGTTACTTGGGTCCGCTCATTTTTATTTACACTCAAGAAGGCTTTGCCTCTAAGACAACCCCTGATATCTTTTTTTTTTTTTTTTTTGCAAAACCCACCAACAAAATCTCCAAACCCACCACCAGCGTTTATTATTGTCATTATTAATATTGCAAATCAAACAAAACTCAAAATCCATCAGAGCGAAGAGGACAGTAGATTGGCAAAAAGGAAAGCAGCACCGAACACAGGCAACAACACAGCGTGACAGATTTGAACAGAGAAAAGAAAAGAAAAAAATCAGCAGAAAAGGAGAAGAAGGAAGGAAAAGAGAATGGAAGTATCAAAGGTGGCGGCAACGATGATGACGACGTTTTGTGGTGGTGACGACAACGACAGCTCCTCGTGGAGACAGTCCAGCGAATAAGAAGAAAAGAAAAGAAAGAGGAGAAGAAGAAAAAGAAGGACGATGACAGCGGCTCCTCGCGGAGATAGTTAGGCGAAGATGGATGGTCTGGTGAAGAAGGACGATGGTGGCTCGAACGGCGACAGTTGTGGGAGGTGACGACAAATTGGAAAAGTGAAGGAGAAGAGCAAGAGGAGAGGTACCGGTGTGAAGGGGAAAAACAGAATGAGATAAAAGAAAAAGAAAAAAAAAAAAAAAAAAAAGGGCTGGTCCGCAGGTACCCTATGGTTTTATTTTGATTTTCTATACAGGCCACTTGCCCCTAGCTATATAGAAAGTCTTATCCATCACGGGCTTTTAATGTCCGTAATGAATACCTATTGTAAATGGTCCGTTTTCTTGTAGTGTACACATCTAATAAAAAATTGTGATGAATATGAATATCAGAACCTGAAATTCTTACCTACGAAATATTCATGAAAGATAATATTTGATATTATAATTTGGTTCCTAAAGAATACTATATGATATTTTACTCATTGAATATAATACGATAATCGATTGTATGAATAAAGGATATCGAATCACAAATTATGGAAATTATGATTAGAAGGACTTAACACAACTTGAAAATATTTTTTACCTTCTTTGTCACTATTCCATTAGGGAAATAACTTGTTATTTCATTATGGCAATTATTCTCCCAATTTGCCTATTTATAGACCTGTTTTATAATCATTCAAAGTATCATATCAATGAAATTACATTATATGTTCCTCTCTTGATTTCTTAATTTTTCTTCTTCTGTCTTATTTTAATTTGTATTTTATATTAATGGCTTTTAAGCTTTATTTTATATAATATATATATATATATAGACACACACACATGAGAGGGATCGGGGGACACTATTTTTGACACAATATTTAACACGATTATATGGCCTTTGGATTCATGAGATTTGAATGGCTTGGATCCAATAATTTCATATTTGTTTTTTTTTTGTCCTCATCTCCATCACTAATTAATTTTATTCCTTAACTCTTCTCTCTTAGATTATGTTTCCTAAATCAAATTAAATCTAATTTATTTCCTTCTCTCCCATACACACATTAATTTCCTCTTTCTTTATGTGTCGTCTTCTCTTTGAAATAATACGACAAGCTCTTCTCTTTTAATTTATTTGCTTCATTAATATGATGCAAATTTGTTTTTGCAAAAAGAACATTTATATGATGCTTTTAAAAAACTAATTACATAGCCTTTCAACAAAATAATAATAATAATAATAATAATAATAATTACATGTAAATATAAGTTTAATTGAAATTATGCCTTTTCATTTAGCATGTACATTTACAATCCAATGTATTGTTTTCTTTATTTTTTTTTTCTTGGGAAATAACAAAAGGATTGGAGAATACTGCAGCTAGCTTTGATGGTGAACATATGGCATGATATTAATTTGGATATTAATATGTAATTAGTTTAATTTTTTAAAGCATCATGTCAATGTTTTTTCTTTTTTCAAATAATAATAATAATAATAATAACATCGTGTTAATGGTGGAAATAAATTAAGTGAAAAGAGCGTGTTTTATACTTTTATTATTACATAGAGTAGAAAACATATGAAGAAAGAGGAAATAAGGTGTGAGAGAGAGAAATAAATTAGATTTAATTGGGTTTATTAAAGAGAATCTAAGAGAGAGGAGACATAAAATAAAATTAATTAATAATAGATAGGAGAAAAAAAGGGAAAATAAATAATAAATTTATTAAATCCAAACCATCTAAATTTCATGGATCTAAGGTTACCGAATCATGTCAAATAGAGAATCTAAGAGAGAGGAAAGGGAAAATAAAATTAATTAATTAATGATGAATAGGAAAAAAAAAAGGGAATATAAATAATAAACTTATTAAATCCAAATCATTGAAATCTCATGGATCCAAGGGTCATAAATCGTATCAAATATTGTGTCCCCTGATTTTTCCTGATATATATATGAATAATTCTACCATCAGTGCCTCACAACTTCAAAAAGTTAGAACAAATTAATTAAATTCATCAATTACATTTAAATTAAATACAAAAAAGAATTTATTTGAAGAAAGATAATGTAATAGATGAATTTAATTTTCTAATTTTTGAAAGTTAAGAGACACTGATGGTAAAATAATTCATATATATATATAGTAATTATACTATCAGTACTTAACTTTAAAAATTTATGACGAACTAATCAAATTTATCCATTGTATTTGAATTAAAGAGAAGAGAGAATTTATTTTAGGAAAGATAATACAATAGATAAATTTAATTGATTCGTCTTAACTTTTAAAAGTTAAAAAATACTGATGATAAAAATACTATATATATATATATTATTATTTCTAAGTCCACTTAATTATAAATTTTAACTCCATATTGAGTTTGGGAAAATGTCAAAATTTATAAGAAAATCTTGCCCCTTTTTTTTTTTTTTAACATTTTTAGCTTTTGTTTTAATTCGTCACTTTCTCGAGTTACAGTACCGGCTGTGAGAGTAACAAGTGACAGAAAAAGGGGACTCACATGTCACTGAGAGAAAAAAAAAATGATAATAAATAGATTATTTTTTGGAAAGGGATAATAAATAGAACTTTTATTCACTTATTTTTACTTTATTAAACAAAGATACACAACTAATGCTTATTCTCTTTCTCCATATAGCAAAGATATGAATCAAGAGACCATCAACAGGGAAAAAATGAAGATAATAAAACAGAGCCTTAATAATTTTCTCGTTTATAAATATACTCGACCTAAATAAGTATACTAATTACCTTCTTAAAAGAATCCATATTCCCTCCTATTATTGTTCATTTATGTATATAAAATAAGAATTAATATCATTAACTATCTCTATGTTTTGGTCGAAATTCTGGCAGAATTGGATGATTTTTAAATCGTTAAAATTTTTCACAAAAAAATGATGGTTTGTAATAAATTTCAGAATTTTGTGCTAAACAAAATTGAAATCATCCAGGTTTACCTGATTTTCGACTAAAACACAGAAAGAATCAAATAATATTAATCCTATATGATAATAAATAAATCTAGTAAACCTAAAACCAAATCATCCTCCGTGCAACTGTCATGCATGCATTAAAGGTACGATGGTATCTTCAGGACAATTGATAATCATTAGATTTCAATTCATGCAATTAACTCATCGTCCTGATAAAGCTACCGTAGCAATAAGGTAGGTGGCTCTAGACATCGAAACTGCACTGAAACATAGGAGGGACGAGGGAGTTGAGTTCACTGAAGATGATATCATCATCTCCTTCTCCAAAACTGTACTTGGAGTCCTGACACCCACCAAAGAACGTTTGTACGTCTTCCGGGAAGCTACATTGGAGAGGATGGTCAGACTCCATGAGCGGTGGAGGCGGCGTGGAGGCACAATCCGCGACGGAGGAGGACGACGAGGTGGTCATCTCCATCATCTCCTTGAACTTGGAAGACTGAAGTAGAAGCCCTAGGGCCGACGTGGCAGTCACTGGCCGTGGCTGCTGACTCAGCCGGGTGGTCTCGCTGGGCCTGCCACTTGAAACCATATTCTGTGATTGGCTGTTCAAGAAGCTCAAGTTGAACTGTTCATCTTGATAATAGTGGTGATGATCATGATCACCGTGGTGATTAACGGCCGTCAATATTGATGATGAAGCGGTTGTTTGGACGTTAGGGTTGACACTGGGGTGATTGGCAGGTTTAAGCCATTTGATGTAACGGCTCAGATCGAAGTTGGTGACAGCGTTTAGACCACGGTATTCGATGGCTGCCATGTCATATGCAGTAGCAGCTTCTTCTTGGGTGGCTGTACAAAAATATTTAATCGGATAAATAAGTAATTGATCGATTGATTGAGTGAGAAAACAATAATAAATTTTGTGCATGAAATTACGTGAAAGCAAGTGTTGAATTTAGAGGTAATTAATTATTAATTAATTGGTAGGGTTGTTGGACCTCTCTTTATGTGCTATAATATAACTCATTTAGAGGTTGCCTACTCCTACAGTCCCACATATAAATAAATTTAAAATTAGTTTTTCAAAAATTTATAATAATAATAATATAGATAAATTTAAAATTAGTTTTTCAAAAACTATTTCGTATTTTAACTCCTAAATTTATAATAATAATATAGATAAAATAAGGCATTACCGTATGTGCCAAGATAAAGGTATTTGTTCCCAAAAACTCTTCCAATCCGAGCCTCCCATCTACCATTGTGATGATGTCTGCCACATGATAAAATGAAACTGAAATTACCAACTAATTATAAAATTTATTGGCATTTTTTTAGGGTATATAATCTAATTATAAATAAATGTAAATAGTTTCAAAATATAGTCATGTTTATGTGTCCTAATTTGTATGCCTCTTCTATTTTAAGTGAGGTGTTAGTAGTTCAATATTTCTATGAATTTTTTAAAATATTTTGTTTAAACATATCTCCTAGAATTTAGTGATAAATTTCTTGATAAATCAATCCATATCAATTGTAATTGGCCAAGTATCAAGCTCAAGAATTGTTGTTAAATTAAATTTACTATAGTGGAATGGTATAATCGATATAAATATAACTACTTGGCTATGTGATTATGGAATTTTGTGAAGGAAAACATAAGAAGAATTTGAATGTCTAATTTACGTGGTGCGATGGCCAAAAAGAAAAAAGCAATAATTAAACTACATTTAATAACCCAATAAAAGTTTCACAGAACTTTTTTTTTTTTTTTTTTAAAAAAAAAAAAACAAAACAAAACAAAAATAAATTTCACAAATATAACAATTTTTTGAAAAAATTAAAATACCTCGCTACACCTCTATACTTGGAAACTCCTCTGGAAAAACCACTGCTTTTCCTGCGATTAATATAGCACATATTGCCTCAATTTAAAGCACATTTATACATAAAACATGTGATTCAAAGAAGCAAGATAATTAAACATATTAATAAACGAAGCATTAATTTCCTTTTTTTTTTTTTTTTTTTTTAAAAAAAAAAAAAGACAATACCAGAAACCTCACCTTCTTAATGATCCAATATATTCTTCTCTGGACTGAACCTCCATTTCTTTCAACTCCTTTTGGTAAGTTGATAACTGCAGTTAATAATCATCAAACAAAATAGTCATTAATCAATTTTGTGTTACAAGTCTTCCGTGATATTGACTGAATATCAAACTATAAAGATATTGTTTTATGAGTAATTTGATTATACTCATAAAACAAAAAGGTTGAAAAGAAATACAGGAAAGTTAAGAATGGTGTCTTGGCCCCAATATTTCAGTGCTGCTAGGTCATAAGCATGTGCTGCTGCTTCTTCATCATCATAAGCACCTAAAAATTAAGTAATGTCTCAATCAAATTAATCATAACCGTGCATATACAAACATATGATTCCAGATATATAACAAGAAACTTAAAAGGGAACTATAAAAACTGTCTACGCAATCATTTTATGTTTTGATATAAGAAATATAGTGCATGAAGTAGAACATACCAAGATAGACTGCATTTGGTGTAGAATACCAGCAAATTCCACCAGAAAACCAGACAGAAAAATATCAAAAAAATAAAAAAGAATCCATCAATACATTGCTGCATAATTGATATGTAATAAACAAAGTAACATGATCTATGTTTCTTTTTTTTTTTAAATTAACATGATTTATGTTTCATGTATATATAAAAAAGAGGAAAAAAAAAATCAATATGAGGAACCTTGTCTTCCTTTCTTATTCTGTGATTCATTCCAGCAATTCTTGTCCCACAAATGAGCTTCATATCTTCCTGTCCACCGATGCCTGCACAAAACACAAAGCACAAAGAAAAAACATACCCATGTCAGAAGAAAAACATAGAAATGCAATAACATTAAAAAAAAAAAAAAAGATAAATAAATCAAAACTATCTATGAACAAATTATCTAAGTAATATATGCTTGCCTGGTCACGCCACGATAAATAGAGCTTCTTTGAGGAGGAGAATCTCTGGGGACACTCCTCCGTGTTCGTTTAGTCTTCGTCGTAGTCGCACCATTATTATTGTTATTGTTATTATTATTGGTGATGTTTTTCGGATTCTGCTGTGATAATTTCGCCATGACTGTCAAAAAAGTATTAATAGGTACCAGCTAGCGTAGAGTAGACAGAAGAAACAACTAATGAGAGAGAGGGAAGCTTTGATTTGGGTTGTAACTTGTAACTTGTAATATGACTCGGTCCTCCAATGGAGACGCTTTTAAAGGAAGTTGAGATGGTGCAAAAGCAAAGTGTTAAAAGAGTGTGGGCTGGCCACAGTGTAGTGACAGCCGGCTAAAGAAGAGCTGTTTCTGGCCGACTCTAACCGGCTCTCCTGTGGTCTCTTCTCCTTGTCTTCACCTAACTTTGTGGTACGTGCTATCGCTATTTATATATATATTTATATATATACGTATATGCCTTAGTCTAGAAGCTATACATATACAATTTTCTCTCTTTCTTTTACTATATTTTTTTCTTATTACCTCATATGATTAATTAGTTAATTTCGTGATTGCACGTATTGATATTGTCAATTACAATATATAATTATAGAATCTAGATTATCTTTTAGTCTAAACTTTCTGTTGATTTAATTAAATCTCATAATATATAAGCATTATAATCATTAAATAATGGAGATGTTATTGTTTTTTGCATTTGTTTTTTCAACCACTAATCATATTTTTTTAAAAAAGATTAGAAAAAAAAGATATTATTAGAAGAATATCTGGATTCATAATAATACTAGGATTTCATTATTATGTACATTAATTGTAATCAACTTTTAAAGTTGGTTATTATTTTATTTTTTTTAAAAAAAAATAAGATTGAATTATAATGAATATTAAGTTGTTGATTATCATGTATACAAGTCTTGTCTATAGTATAGGACGACTCATAATTGTAATATGATTAATGTGTGCGAATTAATATAGTTGGAAAAAATAATAACTTTATATAGCTAGCTAATTGTTTAGGCATAGATGATCATGAAAATTAAACTAATAAATGAAAATATAAGATTCTATTGGGTTTACAAGTTTCTAGGTTCTTGTTGAACGAATTAAGTGGCTTATATAACTTCAAATGAAATGTTTAATGGATCGGAGGCAACAAGTTTGAGTAACTAAACTACTTTAAAAATTATTGGTCAATTTTTTTTTTTTTTTTTTTTTGAAAAAAAAAATATTGGTCAATCTTTAATGAATTGAGAAGTGTCATTCACAAAGGAGGTAAAAGTAATTCATAACAATAACTTCAGATAGTTTATTTAGACGTTTGATTCATAAAATATGTATCATCTATTGCATAATTATCATGACTAAAATAATTCATGGCGTTTTATATATTTAATTAGAAACAAGAAGGAAAAATTAATCTATTACAAATGTTATGATGAAATATAAGTATAAAGATGTTCATGAACAATGAAATCGATAATATAATTATAATCACAAACAAAAATAAGATATTTCCCACAACTACTAATTTTGCAAACATTATAAAGCTAATTAATAAAATTTGGCATGCATAACCAACCATGTGAATGCTATTAATGAAAATGATCTGATTTACATCACATGATCAATATATATTTTCATAGGGTTTTTTCCCATTCTACTTCCTTTTTTAATTTAATGCCTCAAAATAAATTAGACACAACCCCCTGGGCCCGCCTCACACCCACCCCTACCTTTTCTACGTCCTTCTTTGAATTTATTGTCTCAAACTAAATTAGAGACTATTTCAAAAAATATAAATAAATAAATTATACACTAATTCAAAAAAAGAAATGAATAAATTAGACACCGCCCTCTGAGACCCTCTCACCCCCCGGCTTCCTTGAATTTCTTCTAAATTTTTATTTGAATATTATTAATTAGAACCATTTATTTTTAACAGGTCTCATTATTATGATGAAATTCATAGAAAATAAATGGTCATAATTTATAATCATAAAATAAAAATTTAAGAAAGTCTTAATTAAAGAATATATATATAAATATATGAATTCTCTCATAATATGAGTTTTTTCTTAACCTAACTTAATCTTATAAGATAATATTAACCATGAAACTCACCAATAATGCACATTGCCGTACAAAACAGCGGCACCCCTTAGATAAAAAATTTGATAAATCTTAGCATGTTGTGGTCAGTGAAACTAAAATGAGTATTGTGGGTCACCTATAATTACTGCTAATTAATTAAGAGTAACATGCAACAGATGAAAAGAGTTGACTTACTTATTAACAAATTTTAGGGATTTTATTATTTCAATTAAATTATTGGTAAACCTAGCCAGCAAGTCATGCAAAGAATAATATTTTATTTTTTAGATTTTGAAAGGAAGAAAAATAAATGTTATTTTTATTTGCTAAAATGCTTATATTTGTCTTCCTTTGAGCTGATTGTGGCCATTTTTTTCTATACAGTATACGGAATTTGATTAGAATATATTCTTTTTATTTTTCATCAGCAATGATGTGGAATGTGGGATTATTATTGGATTTTGATTTTGTAATAGTGACATGAAACTGATCTAAAACAGAATAAAAATTATCCAAGAGCAAAATATCTTTCATTAAGTTATGATTCACATCACTTTCTGATTAGATTCTATTGTTTTTAAGTCTTTAGATTCATGTTTTTGCTATCATATATTTATCCAAACATTTAATAACATCCACTAAGAAAACCAAATTTGGATTTTGTAATTTTCTCATCATGCGTAATGGTTCATAAAACTCCAAGCAAATACTTATCTCTAGATTTGTGTCATCGTTGGTATTTTGTTTTTTAAATATATCTTATTGAGTTTTTCTATTTTAATAAGTAACAAGTTTGTCTAATTATCAAATAAATTTCCAGCTGCAAACATCCCTTTCTTTCCTCTGAAATGTTGAAGTAAATAATCATAATTGCAATTAGTTACGTAAGGGGTCATATAACAAACAATCGTGTGGTTATTATCACAATCAAATTGGAATGGAAAAGAAAAAAAAAAAAAGGTCTTCACACTAGAGATCTATAAATGAATCGAAATGCCTGATGGGCATAGGTAACAGATAACAAATTAAAGTACCCTTGACAGAGGCTAAGGATTATGTGAGGCTCCACCTATTAGAAACTCATAATATGTATAAAAGAATTGGTCATTCTAATGCTTTACGATTTAGGCACACCAAGATCTCAGGCTAGGCATGCATGGACATTCATTTCTGGCCGATCGGTTTTGGTGCTCTAAAGTTCACGCATTTCCTCTAGAGTGGAGTCCTCTGGAGACATATCAATTAAATGCATTTTATTAATTTGCGAAAGTTTTCAGCATATTTCTTCATATGAACCTCCTCTTAATGACCTTCTCACCCACCATTTTTATTCAATGCCAACACTTAAATTTATCTTACACAAATATTCAAGTCATTTTGCAGTTTTAAACTAACAAAAACTTCAAAACCCACAACGTTTCTCAAATGGCTGTACAAATAACAAAAATCTTTGGGGGTTGTGAAGTCTTGGACAGAGAGATTTGTGACAAAAATAATAGTTTTGATTTGTTGGAATATAAAGAAGTAGGTGATTCCTACTGGAATTAAAAACTTTCGATATGTCACTTGAAAGAAGAAGGACAAGAAGAAATATAAAGAGAAGGAGAAGAAAGAAAGAAAATGAGTCTTGCATTTGTCATATTCATTAAAGATAAGAAGGTTTTTATTTTAATTCCTATTAAAATTCAAATTAGTAATTGAGTGATATGATTTAAAAAAAAAAAAAGGAAACAGTAATACTGTTTCCTCTCATTTTCACTAAAGAGTGGGGGGCAAATTTCAATTCATCCCTAACTTTTAGGAAACTACAATTTTTTTTTAGAGGGAATCGATTTATGATCCCATCATCTTTAAATTATCACGAAACCTATCACTTAGTCTGTAATGTTAGTCAAATTTAACAATCAAAGGTCATTCTTATCATATCAATGAAATTATTTCAATTTTAGTTAAAATAAAATTAAAAAGGTAAAAAATTTAAAAAATAAAAATAAGATAGTCTCCACCATCAATTTCTAAGATGGAAAATAAAGATTAAAAATGATTCAAAAAAGGATAAATTATACAAACCCTCGATGTTTGCCAATATTACTCATAAGGCAGCTTTGAACCTTCTCACATTAACATCACTTGAGTTTTTATAAATACTACAAAAATAGTCCAAATGTTGGTGTTGACTATCAATTAGTGACGGTTACGGATAAGTTATATTAAAAAGACTATAATGCTGTCATCCTAAAAATTTAATATAAATAAATAAATTTATCATTTTTTAATTTTAAAAATTAATGAAATTAATTAAAATATAAAAAAGTTAATATATATATATATATATATATATATTGTTTCTTCATCTTCTTCATCCATCATCTCAGTTTTCATTTTCTTCCTCATCCATCATCTCCATTTGTCATCATCCTCTTCATCTATCAACCTTATTAACTCCATTTCAATTTTTCTTTTTCATCATTTCCATCACAAAATCATAAGAAAAAAAAAAAAAAAAATCAAAATCACCAAAACAAACTTCGCTAAAAAATCTAGTCTTTGTCAGAATTTAGGTCACCATTGGCAAAAAAGTTTTTAGGTCTCCCTAGATCTCCATTGAGGAAGCCTAGAAGAACTAGGGATGACAGTTCTACTCTTGAACCTATGAATTTTTATTCGTAATGGTCGAATATATATTTAATTAAATTTCATAAACGGGAATGGATTATAATTTTCAAACTCAAGCGGTTCGTGTTCAGGTGCCGGTGTGGAAAAGTACCAGCATTCGAACTCGTGAACTCACCAAAAAAAATTATTATTTTTTATATATATACTACGCTCAAAATGATGTCGTTTTGAGCATGGTATATATAATTTAAACTATAAAACCTTACCTGGCTACTCTCTCCTTGGTCAATCGTCTCTTCTCCTCACTCTCCTCAATTGTCTTTTCCTTTCTTGCCGTCGACCAAGACCCAACTTAGCCATCATTGCTCCTCAGCCCAGTTGACTATCTCTGATAGACCCCGTTTCTGCATTTCTATTTCCGTACAGACGGTAGCCTGCCGGCAACCCCACGGTAACCCTCCAGCCTATATTTAATCCGACTGAAAGATTCCCGTGAAGCTAAGCCGTTTTTCCCTATTGAAAACTTTTTTAATTACACATTTATATAATAGACTTAGTAAAAATTTGGGCAGCATAACGACTATTTTTCTAAGATTACCACCCTGCGAATTTGGTAAAAACTTTAAACACTTCTAAAATCAATTGGTTTTTCCCAAACTTCTGGGCCTCAGGCCTTCAATTTATCAATTCACAAGCAACCACAAGCATGTCATCAATTTTCAAAATAATTTAAAATACAAAATAGTACGTCATGCATTTATATTTACTCATACATGTTCAAAAATAAGAAAAACTTATATATTATGTCATATACAATTAATTAAGTATTTCCCAAAATAAACTACATTTATATAATCACAGCAGTACAAGCACTCCCGACTCCATCTACCTAGTCCTGAACTGGAGTCGCTGATCCTGATATACCTGTACCTGTACCTGCATCTGCCCCTGGGGAGGTTTTGTTTGTAAAACATAAAACAGTATAAGCTACACGAGCTCAGTGAGTGTTGTAAGTTTTTATTTTCATTTTATCTTTATAAAAATTCCTCCCTTAGTTTTAAAATACTTTATAAACCTCTCATCGCTGTAATATGAAAAATCAATTTTTCTCTCAAAACCATTTTTCAGATAAATGCATGGATAACTTATTTAAGTAAATATCATTCAATTCCATTATAAACCTAAAAGATAAGATAAATTATCATATAATTTCTGTTTTCTGCATAAAATATAAATAGTGGTGGCATTATTATTTTTGAAAAGTCTCTGAATAAAACGAGACAACCACTAATGGTCCGTACCATATGGTATCCTAGGTATGGAACGGAATTTTGCCTCGCTCCGGCCTTCCCGGAATTTTTCCTCGTTCAGACCATCTAACCGGTATTACGTAGCGGAATTTTTCCTTCGCTACATTCCTCGCTCAGGTGGAAGCTAGCTAATAATATACCCTATACGTGCATTAGGCGACACACTAAACTGAACAATTAACTCGATACAATCCCCCCTGCGGGTTTCCTCCCACTGTTAGTGACAGACACTCCCAACACTGCCAATGCACGCTTCGGGTACTCAACCTCAACCGGAAATAACTGTAAGATCTACCAAGCATACCATATGTTCAATATATATTTCCATCAAATAATTTTTCACCATAAATACTTATCTCGTATAAACTTTTCAAATTTAAGAAATCCACATCTCATATAATCATTTATAGTCCATGCAAAATATTTTTCATATACTTTCATTTATTTCAAAATCAAATTATAACATATCATAACATAAACTTTAAAACATTATATCCAAAATATTTTGAATAACACTCACCAATTATTGATTCACAAAATCACACGCTTTCGGGTTTCCTCGATTCCAAATATAATTATCGCCGTCCTAAATTAAATCTACAAAGTAATATAATATATAAAATTTTTAGTACGGCTGCCATATTGGAAAAATAGCCCTAAAAATGAATTCTACACTTAAAAACGAGTCCGTAGACACGTCAGGAGCTAAATTTCGAGTTCGGAAGGTCGGAGAACTTACCTCCGCCGTAAATGGTGGCCGACGGCGACTTTCCGGCGTCGGATTCCGGTGACCTCGGTGGTGGGAGGTATGGTTAGGTGGGTTTTGTTGTCCTCGACACACTGATCACGAAAACGAGGTCGATCGGCGTCGGAATTGCTTTGTTTCGCCGGAATCTAGAAAAATAAAAGTTGGTTAACCACCTAGCTTAGTCTACTGAAACGAAGACCCAAATGGTGATAAAAATTGACAAAATTGGTACCTATAGAATCTACGTCGCACGACTTTCCAACGGTACCAAGATCGGCCAAAACGGAGCTCGGATGAGGTCGGAACGAGAGGTCGAAGTTGAGCTCGCGAAAATGAAAGTTGCTGGAAATCTGAGGAGAGAGAGAGGAATGGTTCGGCTGGAGGAAGAAGATGATGATATAATCCGGCCGAATTGCGATTTGCCCTCTCAACTTTTTAAAAATTACGATTTTAACCAAAACTTTTAAAAGTATAACTTTTTAGTCCTTGTACTATTGCTCAATTTTTATAAAATTTTTCACTTTCATCCTTTTCTTCAATATTTCTTTTAATACTATTTTCATACCTCTAAATCAATTATTTTATTCCATAAATGAGACGTACGTGTACAATACGTATATAATACTAAAATAGGGATGACATATTACAATCTCTCCCCTTTGTTGTGAGTAATTTAGTTTCCTTGCTATGTTTATTTTTGTTGTTTTAATTTTTTTCAATTTTTTTTTTCCGTTTCTATTTGGTTATCAAGAAATTGCTGAAAATTTTATGAAAAAAGGGATTCAAACAACTTATTGTTAAGAATTGTTTTGACTTGTCACTACCAAACTGATCGTTAGGTTTCTCTTTAATTAATAATTGATAATATCCATGCTATGATTTTTTTTTTTTTTTTTTGTGAAAGATTGGAACTAGTTTGTAAAGAGTTGATTTTTATTTTAAAAGATTATGATATATTTACTTGAGGGATTAGAGAATAAAAATGTGAAATGAGAGTGATTATTAGTATTTATTTGCTATAAAATAAATCTGTAATGAGAATAAAATTATGGGCTTCACACAAATTTAGAGTTGCATAATAGGATTCTCATTCCCCCCACCTCACTTAGAATTCTTAACCCCATTTCTTTTTTATAATTTAAAAAGTCTTTTATACCATTCATTAAAAATAATAATAATAAAATTAGAAATAAAAAAAATTGTGAAAAAAAGATAATCTAATTTGCTTAGTTCTTTATTCGTCTTTGCTAAGAATGTTTAGCGTAAAAAAAATGAACAAATAATTTTATATATATTAAAAATAAAAACACGACTTGATATATAAAATAGATACATAATATGTTTACAATAATATTATTAAGAAAATTTAATTCTTTTTTTTAGCTTATTATGAAGAATTATATAGCGGGACATGATAAGAAGATTGTATTACATTTTAAACATAATTTTACAGAAAGATACATAATGGTTTTTATTTATTTATTTTTTTTGTTGTAATTGGCAAAATCTCTATGGTTAGATAGTATTCTTTTTTTTCTTTCTTTTAAGAAAAAATTCTTAAAGAATTCATAATTTTAAGCGATAATATTTTTGTAATTTGTAATTAATCAATTCCAAACATCTTTCCTCCTCAGTCTCCTTAATTGTCACTCTCCTCAATTTTCTCTTCATTTCTTACTGTTAGCCAAGACCCAGCTTAGCTGTCGTTATTCCTCAACCCAATTGACTGTCTCTTTCCTTCGTTGTGAGTTTTTCTTTTCTTTTTTTTGAATTTTCTTTAGTTTCTATTTACTTTGCTTTGCTTTATTTAGTTTCCTTGCTATGTTTATTTTATTTTCTTTTAATTTTTTTTAATTATTTTTCCTATTTCTATTTGGTTTTCAAGAAACTGCTGAAAGTTTTATAAAAAAAGGGGATTCAAATGGCTTATTGTTAAGAATTGTTTTAACATGATACTACCAAACTGATTGTTAGGTTTCTCTTTAAGTAATAATTGATACAATCCATGCTATGAGTTTGTTTGTGTTTTTATTTATTTATTTATTTTAGATTGGAACTAGTGTGTAAAGACTTGATTTTTATTTTAAAAGATTATAGTGTGTTTACTTGAGAAATTAGATAATGAGAATGTGGAATAAGAATGATTATTAGTGTTTATTTGCTGTAAAATAAATTCATAATGAGAATAAAATTATAGGCTCCATATGAATTTAGAGTTGCGGAACGGGATTCCCATTACTCCCACCCCACTTAGAATTCTCAATCTCATTTCCTTTTACAATTTAAAAATTCTTTTATACCATTTATTAAAAAATAATAATAAAACTAAAAATCAAAAAAATTACGACAAAAGAAAATCTAATTTACTTCGTTCTTTATTCATCTTTGCTAAGAATGTTTGGTATGAAAAAATAAATGAACAAATAATTATATATATATGTATAAGCACAACTTGATGTACAAAATAGATACATAATATGCTTACAATAATATTATTAAGAAAAATTGTTATTATTTTTTTTTAACTTATTATGAAGAGTTACATAGTAGAACATGATAAAAAGATTGTACTATATTTTAAACATAATTTTACAAAACGATACACAATGCTTTTTTTTGCAATTGGCAAAATCTCAATGGTTAGATAATATATATTTAAAAAAAAAAAAATTTCTTATGGAGTTCATAATTTTAATTGAGGGTATTTTTGTAACTTGTAATTAATTCATTTCAATTTTAAATCAAAGTAAACATCTCAATGAGAATGCTACTAATTCCGATTTCTATAATTAAAGTAAATAATTTATTCTGATTTCGATACATCAATTCGATTCCAAACCAATTGGATTTTAAATCATTTCAATTCCAAGCCATTCCAATTACATGCAAGTAAATACACAAGCCTTTGACTTGGTTGAAGTGCTTTTTTGGTAAGGAATGGTGTGATGGAGATTTGATGGTTCGAAAAAAAGGAAAAATGAAGCTGGTGGAATCAGGGAAGTGGAATTATGTGTGTGAGAGTAGATGTTGATTAGACTTCTAGAAGAGACCAAGATCTGAGTTATTGTAATTTAAGTGTCTTTGTTATTGATATGTCAAATTTTTTGGAGGGTAGATTGAGTGTGGATTTTGGATTGCAAGATGGCAGATTGATTTGCATTTTTTGAAGTTATGTTGATGAATTTTGAGGAAGGAATGTATGGACATTGCAATTTGCTCCAATGTTTTCTTTTAATTGAAATAGGCCCTAGTTTTCGAATTTAGTTTGGAATTTTAGGTAAATCTTACTCGTTATAATTTAAATGACAGTTTTTGTTGGGTTGCCTTGATTTACACTCAAATAATCGTTTCTTGCTCTATTTGGAATTATACTCATGTGATCATTTCTTGTTTCCTTGACATTTTTTTTTAGAACTAAAAACGTATTATGTTTCAGTCATTGTAATGTCTACGTCACGATCAAGATCGACGACAAAAACTGTTACCCGAGGCCAAGGACAAAACATACAAAGTGCAATTGTTGGATAAATCTTTAATAGATATAAATCTATATCATAATCTTGAAACCCATATTAAATCATTAAGAATTATAGTAGAGAAAATATATCTGAATCCATGTTGATAATCTTGAGTGAGATTGGATCTTCTACAATCAAATCTCCTTAGTTGTTCTATAATTTTTCTTCTTCTTGAATGGGAAAAGAAAAAGAGAGCAAAATTCTTTTGATTTGACTTGGGGACCATAAACCTTATAACATTATTTATATACTAACCTAATTAGGTTCCCATTAACCCTAATTCTATTAGTATTAGGTTTCTACACACTAAATCTCATACTCAACAGATATTTTTAGAGCCCAATTAATAGATCAATTATTTGGCTCTGTTAAAATAGATAGTTCATAATATAATTATTATTAAATATGTAAGTCCATAATAAGAAATATAAAAAATCCTAACAATCTTCCACTTGTGCTACATATGTTTCCTGAGACAATTATATTATCTATAATCTTAAGTGCGCACTGAAAAACTATCCGTCTTGAAATATCTCTTTAGTTACAATCTGGTCCATCTACTATATTAGTAGAAGATCAAAGCGACCTTTGTTACATTTATTCGTAATTAGACCTATCAATGGTCACCATACCAATATATTCAATGACATAGATCGAGTATGGATGCGTAGCATGAAAATTACATGCAATGTGATCTCAAACATATCTATTTCCAACTGGTCCTACTTTAATCTTTAATGAGATCAAACACAAATAACATTTAGAGTTTATAATTAAACCATATACTTTATTCTGTAGAAAATAAATATAGAATATGTCTATTACAAAGAACATCAAAATACTAACTCCCACTAAACATGCACATCATTAACCAAAACAACACCCATATGAGTAGTGTGCTCATGGAAGACCTTGTGTGGTAATCCTTTAGTCAGCGGATCCGCAATCATGGAGTTTGTCTCAATATGTTCTATAGTCACCTGACTACTCTGAACTCTTTCTTTAACAACAAGAAACTTGATGTCTATGTACTTAGACTTCATAGAGCTTCTATTGTTGTTGGAATAAAGCACAGTCGAATTATTGTCACAATATATCTTTAATGGTCTTTCAATACAATTCACAACTTGCAGCCCTGTGACAAAATTTCGTAGCCATATCCAATGATTAGATGCCTCATAACAGGCTATGAACTCAACTGCCATGGTGGAAGAAGCTATGAGTGTCTGCTTAGCACTTTTCCAGGAAATAGCTCCACCAGCTAGCAGGTAAATATAGTATGACGTGGATCTTTTACTGTCTTGGTATCCAGCAAAATCGAAATCAGAATACCCAATGATCTCTAAATGTTCTGATCTCCGATATGTAAGCATGTGATCTTTTATTCCCTGTAAATAACGCATAACCCATTTGGCTGCTTTCCAATGATCCATCCCTGGGTTACTTAAATATCTGCCCAACATTCCCACTATGAACGCAATATCTAGACGCGTGCATACTTGAGCATACATTAGACTTCCTACAGCTGATGCATAAGGAATCTTTTACATTTCTCTTCGTTCCAACTCATTTTTAGGACACTGACTTAGACTAAACTTGTCTCCTTTAGCTACTGGGGTGTCTCTTGGTGCACAACTTTTCATGTCGAATCTATCAAGAACTTTTTCGATATAGCTCTTTTATGATAACCCAAGGATACATCGAGAGCGATCTCGTTGTATCTGTATACCTAATACAAAAGAAGTGTCCCCAAGATCTTTCATATTAAAATTCTTTGTCAGAAATCTCTTGGTTTCGTGCAATAAACCTATATCGCTACTAGCAAGTAGTATGTCATCGACATATAACACCAGAAATATGTATTTACTCCCATTGAACTTATGGTATACACAATCTTCAACTTTATTTACCTCAAACCCATATGAGATAATAACTTGATGAAATTTGTGATACCATTGACGGAAAGCCTGTTTGAGATCATAGATGGATTTCTTCAATTTACAAACCAATTTCTTTGGATCACCGAATACAAAGTTTTCTGGTTGCATCATATATATTGTTTCGTCAATGTCATCATTGAGAAACACAGTTTTTACATCCATCTGATGTAGCTCTAAATCAAAATGAGTCACAAGTGTCATTATAATTCTAAAAGAGTCTTTCGTAGAAACCGGAGAGAAAGTCTCTTTATAATCAATGTCTTCTTTCTGAGTGAAACCCTTGGCAACTAGACGAGCCTTATATCTCTCAACATTGTCTTTTGAATCCTTTTTGGTTTTAAATATCCATTTGTAACCAATAGGTTTCGCACCTTCATGCAATTCGACGAGATCCCAAACGTTATTGTTCTTCATGGAATTTATCTCATCATTCATGGCATCAATCCACTTTTGAGAATTAAAACTTTGTTTGGCTTGATGGAAGTTGGTTGGATCATCTTTCACCACTCCTATATCAACCTCATGTTCTTGGAGATAAATGACATAGTCATCCGGAATCGCACTTCTCTTTTCTCTAATGGATCGTCTTAATGGCATATCCTCTTGAGGTTGTTGAGTTTGTACTTCAGGTATAATTTCTTCATTTTGCACATGGAGCTCTTCTACATTGTCTTGTTATTCTGAATTTGTATTTTGAACAATGTTAAGGATAGAAGCCTGATCATTATTAATAGCAATAGTAGGAAGAGAAATAAATTCATTTTCAAAGACAATGTCTTTAACTTTATCTCCCCCCACAAACTCAACTTCCTCAAGAAATCTCGCATTTTCCATCTAAAAAAAATGATCTAGTAGTGAGATCATAAAACTTGAAACCCCTTGACTGTTCAGAGTACCCAACAAAGTAGCAGCTTACAGTTCTTGAGTCCAGTTTCTTTTCATTTGGCCTATAAGACCTTGCCTCAGCTGAATAACCCCAAATGTGTAAATGTTTAATCCTAGGCTTATTGTCTTTCCATAATTTATAAGGGGTTTTAGCTACCGCTTTGCTCGGAAACCTGTTAAGGATATATGCTGCAGTCTTTAATGCTTCTCCTTAGAGGGATTCTGGTAAAGAAGAATGATTAATCATACTTCTTACCATATCCTTAAACTTTCTGTTTCGTCTTTCAGCAACACCATTCATGCTAAGTTTGCTTGGCATTATGTATTGCGGGACGATACCGCATTCCTCTAGAAATTTAGCAAAAGGTTCTGGACGTTGTTCACCGAATCCGTCATATCTACCATAGTATTCACCACCACGGTCAGATTTGACAGCTTTAATTTTCTTGTCAAGTTGATTTTCAACTTCAACTTTGAAGGCCTTAAATACATCCAAGGCTTGAGACTTCTCATGTATTAAATATAGGTACCCATACCTTGAATAGTCATCTATGAACGTAATAAAATACTATTGACCATTCTAAGAGGCTGTAGAAAATGGTCCACAAATATTAGTATGAATTAGTTCTAAGACATCAGAACACTTGTTGGCACCTAATTTCTTAATGTTTGTCTGTTTCCCTTTAATACACTCAATACAGACTTCGAAATCTATCAAATTAAGGGAATCAAGAGTTTCGTCAGACACAGGCCTCTGAATTCTCTGCTTAGAGATATGACCTAAACACTTGTGCCATAGTGTGGCGGAATCCCTATTAGTTAATTTTCGTTTTGTACTTCATGAATTTATATGCAATGTTTCATTAATTGAGACAATTGTATTCAACAAATTTAGGTTATCATGTAAAGATAAAGAACTAGTACCAATAAGATTAGAATATTGAAAAAGACTAAATTTATTATTTTCAAATGAACAAGAATAACCAAATTTGTCCAAAACAGAAATTGAAACTAAATTCCGTCTAAAAGAGGTACTACATAAATCTCTTCCAAATTCAAAAATTGACCAGTCTTTAATAATAACCTAAAAGTTTCTATCGCCTCTACTGCAATTGTTTTGCCATCGCCCACATAGATGAATCTTTCAGCATCACTTAGCTTTCGACTCCACAGGTAACCCTGCACAGACACACTTATGTGAGTAGTAGCACCAGAATCTATCCACCAAGTGTGTTTAGGTACATAAGCTAAATTAACTTCAGAATAAACTAGATTGATAAACATACCTTTCTTGACACGCCAGTTGGCGTATTTGAGACATTTTTTCTTCATGTGTCCAGCTTTCTTGCAAAAGTAATAGGTAAACTCTCCATCCTATTTTTTTTGCACTTTATGCTGTGATGTCCCAACTGCAGCTTCTTTTTCTCTTTTTCTTTTCTTGTCCTTAGAGGTAGTTGCTAATTTAGCACTTTCAACACTTTCTCGCTTCAATCTTTCCTCTTCTTGTACACAGTGAGATATGAGCTCATTAAGAGTCCATTTGTCCTTTTGAGTGTTGTAGCTCACTTTAAACTGACTGTATTGTGCAGGAAGAGAAATCAAAACTAAGTGCACCAGCAAATCATCAGATAACTGTAACTTTAGTGCCTTTAGTTTGGAAGCGATATGAGACATCTTCATGATGTACTCCCTTATGTTCCCTTTTCCATTATACTTCATTGAAACAAGTTTCGTTATATGGGTAATTGTTTCAACCTTTTCGTTTTTCGCAAAACGTTGTTTTATTTCCTTAAGGAACTTCTTAGCACTTTCCTCTTCGGACATAGAGCCCCTAAAAGTTTCCGGAATGGAACGTTTCATGATCATAAGACTCATGTGATTAGAACGGTTCCACTTCTCCATTCTCGTATTTTCATCAGCGAAACTATTCTCATTAAGAGATGGAGGCCGTTCTTCCCGAAGTGCAAGGTCAAGATCTATGCAACCGAGAACAATCATAACGTTCTCTTTCCAATTCTTGAAATTCGTGCCATTAAGCCCAAGAATGAAATTAATATTGGCAGATATTGTTGAAGCAGAAGTAACTGAATCGAGAACAAAATAAAATACAAGCTCACGATCAATAATTATGTCACAACACAACATAAAAAATATATATATATCAATTAATAAATTCATACATGACATGATTAAACAATTTTCATAATGGTGGGGCCTAAAACAAGATACCTAACACAATATTGATATTTAGTCTTTGGACAGAAATATCAACTGTAAGTGGTACTCTCTGTGTAGTAATCAAATATTGACAATTAATCATGTCAAGTAGTAAGTCTTTCTTTCGACCGACTTATTACTCATATGGAAAACCTAATAATCATCACATATTTATTATCATAGGTATGCCCATTAGTTGGTCAAATAATAACCTTCCTTTGAGCCGATCATTATTCATATAAATAATAGACACACACATCTTAATATTTCAAAATAAAAAAAAAAATTACATTATAGAGGTTACTTTGGCAACATATAATTTTAATTCAATTTATTTTGAAATATCAGATTTTTTTTAAAAAAAAATTTTGAACCAAAACAATATAATTTAATTGTTGCAATAAATTTTTATAATTTATTTTGCAACATATATTCACAAACCGATATTGTCAAACCAAAATTTTTCTGAAAATTATAAAATTAATTCACATGTCAGTTTGTATATACACAACAACTTATTAAACGATGTGAATTAAATAATTTCATAACAATCTAAAATAGTCTCATTGAATCATACAAGAGACAACCTTTTGTTCAATTAAAAAAAAAAAATCAAACAATTGTCTCATGAGACTACAATTAACAATATATATATTCTTGCTTTAATGATTCTCAAGCTAGTACAAAGAAAAATTACGACATGGGACCCACAGCTTTTGATTTAAAAATAGAGGAGAACTATTAAGAGCAAAAAACTGTAAACACTGAATCCATAAATTACGATGCACAGAACAACATTAAACCATAGCATTAATAAATTATATATATATACATATTCTTCTTTCAATAATCCAGAACAGTACGGAAAAAAAATGAAAATCTAATATATATATATATATATATATATATATATATATTTTCATACTTCCATGATAACAACAATAATCAAATCAATTAATATCTCGATGATTTAACATGAGCAGACTCTGATACCACTTGTTGGATAAATCTTTAATAGGTATAAACCTATACCATAATCTTAAAACCCATATTAAATCATTAAGAATTATAGTAGAGAAAACATACCTGAATCCATGTTGATAATTTTGAGTGGGATTGGATCTTCCACAATCAAATCTCCTTAGTTGCTCTGTAGTTTTTCTTCTTCTTGAATGGAGAAAGAGAAAGAGAGCAAAATCTTTTTGATTTGACTTGGGGACCATAACCCTTATAACATTCTTTATATACTAACCTAATTAGGTTCCCATTAACCTTAATTCTATTAGTATTAGGTTTCTACACACTAAAGCCCATACCCAACAGATATTTCTAGAGCTCAATTAATAGATCACTTATTTGGTCTTATTAAAATAGATAGCTCATAATATAATTGTTATTAAATATGTAAGCTCATAATAGGAAATATAAAAAATCCTAACAGCAATTCCAAGGCATGCAAGTCATGGTGAGGTTAATAGCAACACTGAAGTTGATGGTGTTCAAACTAGTTCCTCATGCTAATGAAAAAGGAAAAAGAAAATTGACATCCATGGTGTGGAAATATTTTAAAAGAGAAAAGTTTAATGGTCCCATTTGCGTAGCCATTTGCAAACATGTCTACGAAAGCATTTTCCTGTTGTAGGACAAGCTTTGAGGCATGTAAGAACAAAAGACAGAGGAGTGCGGTTATAAACTTACCGATTCGATCAAGATGTTTCCCAGAAAGTACTGGCAAATATGATGATGTTGCATGAGTATCCGCTTAGTATTGTAGAGCATTTCGGGTTTAATAGGTTTATTGGTTCACTTCAACCAGTGCTCAAAATACCCTCTCGCAATACATTGAAGAGTGATATCCTAAAAATTTATGATTATATGAGAGCGCTAAACCAATGACTTCAATTATTTCAAAAAAAAAAAAAAACACCAATGACCTTATTGGAGAGAAATAATGGTAGGATTGCTCCTACTATCGGCATGTGGACATCCAACAATCAAAGCAAGGGGCTTATGGACATTACAGGACATTTTGTGGACAACTCTTGGGCATTACAAAGTCGCAGAATGAGGTACATTATCACAATTTATTAATTTATAATTAGTTTACTATATATATAAATATATATATGTATATATTTTTTATAATTGGGATTGATTTAGTAAACTATAGGGACCAACTGAGATAGGATACTAATAACACGGTCTGAAGAATTACTCTCATACAGGAGGAATCGACCTACACAAATATGAGAGAGCAGCTAACCCACATGAGGGTGGGAGGTCAGTCCATACAAATTGGTAGGGAAAAGTGCTGCTGTCGGGTGTAGAACCATACCCCATGGGATGGGGTTGTGGCGTTCTTACCACAAGCACCAACGGCCTGAAAGGAAAAAAAAAAAAAAACAAAAAACAAAAGTTGTTTTTGATAAAAATAAGAATTTTGCAGAACTATAAGTTCTAAAAATTTTACAAAACTCAAGAAATCCAAATCTATAAAACAGTAAAATAAAATAATACAAAGAAATAAAAATTAGATTTTTACCTTCCATATTGATATCTATAGATTTTCATCATCTATCATTCTCTGATATGTCTTTACATTAAGAAACAAGTAAATGTGCACAATTATATAAAATTGTGCTCACTTACTATCGATTTATTTTCTAAAATAGAAAAACAGTATTTTTAAGAAGTGAGTATTAATTTTGATTATATAGAGAAGAAAAATACAAATTCTTCTTCTCTGTATTGTGCTGTGATTTTTTTTTTTCTTTTCTGCTTTAAAGAACGTACAATAGAAACCAAAATAAACTTTCTATTAAAAAAAAAAAAAAAAAAACTATTTTTTTCTATTTATAGGCAACCAATTAGAGTTTTGATTAATCAAAATTAATATTGAACCTCATGTTTATTAAAATTAAATTTTTACCTCATATAAAATAATTAATTCAAAATTAATTCATTTTATAATTTGAAATCGAACTCATGACTTCTAATAAATTAATTCAAAATTAATTTATACTAGAGTCAATATTAAGAATCAAATTTAAGACCTCTTAATTAATTAAATCATTATTAATTCATAATTAATTATTAAATAATTTGAATAATCAATATTATTCAAATACCAAGTGAATATAAATTCTGCTACTTACGTAATAACTATAATTAAACAGTTCAATTACAATATTTTATATATATGTTTCTTATAGTAAAATAAGTTATCAAGGGGATCTAATGAACCTATAGTTTCGAGCTCTAATAATATTAGAATTATTAATTAAACTCTTTAATTAAATAATTCGTTATTATTAATCTTAGAGTTATTCCACTAAAAATCTAAGATTGCACTCTCAAAACTGCAGATGTTTTTATACAATACGAAATTTTCAGTATTCATTAGTTTAATCATTACATATGATTTGATCCTCCATAAATAGTTCATAATTAGAGTTAGGTTAAAATGTCCGTTTTTCTCTCTAATTATTTCTTGATTCTCAAGTATAATTGATTTTCTAATGAATAATATATTCATAACAACTTATGAATTTATCTTTTAATTTACATATAAACAGAAAGTTGAGCGCTCTCATCGTTCAAGGCCTGAATAATCCTTAAGGAAACTACTTCTTCACTTCTTGCAAGAAAGAGTATGTTTTACTATTATATAAAATGTTTCCAGCTACTTACTAAATCATATCCCCAAAATACAAAGTTATTGACCGGGTATCTCTACCGATCTCACCCATGTAAATTAAAGGATACAATTCAATAAGTAAGAGTCCAGACTTAAGATTAAGATCAATTCATATATGATTATCTCGTCGATAAATATGAATATTTATGTTTAATGGATATTAATTAGAAACTCATGTTTATCATAGTCTAGCCTTATATAATTTTAATTATATAAAGTGTCTCTATTTTCATGTCATCACATGAATAGTCTCGGATAATATTATCGTACTGATAACTATAGATTTATCACAAACAAAATATCAACTTTGTTTGTTTTCTGTGAACTCTTTAGATTACTTATTTCAAAATAAATACACTGTAAATAATACTTATATACTTAGTTTGAAATTATATTAATAATTAAGGATATTTCTCATGATATATATCATTTTTTATAAAAATATATAAATTGAATGAAATAAATACTTTATTAATATTTATAAAACCGATTACATAATTACAAGCTTTTAGAGCACAAATCCCAACACGGCCAGCTACATATAAAAAATAAATTTAGTATAATAGTTTTTTCATATTTATGTGATATTCTTTACTATAAGTTTGAATATGTTCCACATCCACGCACCATACTTGCCGATGTATTGATTGATTGCTTGTCAGATTGGAATATTGAAGAAAAGTTGTCCACTTTGACTGTGGATAATTGTAGCACTAATATTGCTATGATTCCTACTATAATATATAAGCTTTCCAATGGGTTCTTTTGTTTGATGGAGAGTTGTTTCACGTGCGTTGTTCAGCTCATATTTTGAATTTGATAGCGAAGCAGGCATTGGATATGATTAGTGATAGTGTTGAGAGAAGTTAAGATAATGTTTCTTATTTGACGATGGACAGCAACACCCAGAAAGAGGAAATTTTCCTTGAAATTGTTAGTCAGATGAACACTGAGAGAGCACTAAAAAGTTGGCCCTTGATTGCAAAATGAGGTGGAACTCCACCTACTTGATGATTCGCACAACTTTGATTTATAAAAATGTTATTCCTCGTTTAAGACAAAGAGATTCACAATACAAAAGTGTGCCAACTGAAAATGATTGAATTTTAGCCGAAGAGATTAGTGGTAGGTTTGAAGTGTTTTATGTGGCAACAAAAGATTTTTCAGGAACCAAGTATCCCACAGCCAACAATTATATATCTACCAATTGTGTGTGAGATTAGGTTTACCATTACTGAATGAAGCATATCCACAATTGATCAAATAAAACTAATGGTTTTAGATATGTCACAATGACGAAAGTTCGATAGTTATTACAATGACTTTTATGGTATTATGATTGTGGCAACTATTTTGGATCCTCGATACAAGTTTAAAGTTATGGAATTTTATTTTTCTACTTTATGGAAACAAAGCTTCTAATGAAATCGAAAATGTTCGTGAGATTTTGGTGAAGATTGTTAGAGAGTATGAGACAAGTTTTAAAGAAGCCAACCAATGCTTCATCTGGTGATTTGTCGCATGTTCCATCCTCTTTTTTTAACTTTGGCTCTTTCAAGATCAAAATCAAGTGCCTTGTCTCGATATGATGAATATATTAGTTTGGCCTCTGCTACTGTTACTCATGTGAAGACGGAGTTGGATTATTATCTGGACGAACTTGTCATTCCAAGAACTCCAGGCTTCGATCTATTAAGATGGTGGAATGCAAATGCTTCTCAATCTCCTACTTTTCATTGCATAGTTAGAGATGTATTCAATATTCTCATCTCTACAGCTGCATCCGAGTCGGCTTTCAATACCGATGGTAGATTTGTGAGTCCTTACCGAAGTAGACTTCATCAAAAGACATTGGAGGTATTGATGAGTGCTCAGGATTGGTTGTGAGCTGAATTTAATGGTATGTAAATAATTATTTTAATTTGTTCATTGAATTTTTCATATTATTTTTTGTACTTGGAGTTTCATTTTAATTCTTATTTGCTTCTACTTAGGTGCAAGTGTTGCAAAGAATTCTTCTACATTTGAAGAAAATATTGATGATGAGGAGGTAAATTAAGCTATTTTATAATTACTTGTTTGATATTAGTTCAATGTATACTAATGTATTTTTAAATCTGATTGTGTAGGAATAAACTATTATTTGAACTTTGGAACTTTGAAATCAAAAGTAACAATGACAAACTTGGAAGTGTGTGGAATGCGGAAGGCTTGATTTTTAAAACTTTTTTTAATTATTATGTTATTTGTAGAATTTGTGAATTCTAATGTAATTTGGCCAATGTTTTGTCATATTTAACGTTTTATATGGATTTAAATTATGTCCTTTATCATAAATTCATTATGGTAAGTGTTAAACTTTAGGTTAGATTATTTGATTTGATTTATTTTATGATAAATATTATTGTTAGGATTTAAAAATCACATGATTTGTGGTTATTAGGTGATATGGGTGGAAAAAAGTTCATGAAATTTGACATATATATATATATTTTTTCCATGTTATGGGTCTGAGGGTGCACCTACGGATCTGTACTTGTACTTGCACTTGTGAAAACTTTATGGGTGTAGGTATAGAATTTTCTAGTGGGCTCGGGTATAGGTTTAGGTAAATATGCCTGAACCCAACCTGTTGTCATTCCTACCAAGAATCAGGTTCCCAGTCTCCACGATAAAGGCCTGAAACTATGTCTTCATCATTAGAAACCTAAAGTCTAGGTCTCCATTATTGGAGACCCAGATGGTCTCTATGGTTATGGAGACCATTTGGTCTCTATCATATGAAATGGGTCTCCATACGATGGAAGCTAGGTGGTCTCCATTGTCATGGAGACATAGAGATGGTGGAGATCATATTCTGTTTAACTTTATTTGTTATCTTTTTATATTTTAATATTTTCATATGAGCAAAGTATAATATTGCCCATAATAATAGATGATAAGGAAAATTTTGATTGATTATGACAGGACATGACACGGATTCCTACTAATGAATCTAGCGATCCTGCCAGGTACCCTAGAAGACCCTTCTTAAGCCCAACCAATAAGGCTCAAAAGGATGTCGTAGAGTAAACCCGTAACTATTTAACTGTTTCTAACATATAATAATTAATTATAAATATATATATGAGTTTAAAACATACATCATCCGTAAAATGTTCTATGTCTGCTCATAAGTTAGAAAACATTCAGAATACATGATGAAATTTAGATCACAAACTTTTACACAAAATGTCAAACTACATTGTCGATCGGGACCTACCTAATTTGCACGTGGCGCTTTGGTACTTGGATCACCTGCACCTGCACTTGAGGAGGTTTTTTGAAATAAAAACATAATGAACTATAAAACCCAGTGAGTGAGTATGCATTTATGTATAAATGTTCTTCCAAAACCATTTTCTTTTCTTTAAAAGTGGGTTTTATTTTCAAAAGTCTAGATTTTTATAAAATTTCTATAAGTTTCAAAATGTTTACTCTTTCTAAAATCTGTTTCTAATGGTATGACATCTGTTTTTAAAATCTTTAGTGGCCATCCAAGGAAGCTAAAACCACAAAGGCGGCTGAACCAGCTCCACTCAGTGTGGAGGGTCACGTGGCGTAAATGCTAGCATCGTTCACTATGACAAAGCTACTAAGACGTCTTGTATACACGTATGACGGAACTATCATTGTTCACCGTGAGTCGAGAAATACCCCATAAGTGTATAGGGCAACAAACTCGACAGATTTAATTCCCTCGATGTTAGCTAGACTACCCTCCCAACATATGCTATGCACTGTGGGGTATACCGACTGGGTCTGAAGCTGAAAGGTCACACTATAAAGGTTTGGACCATTCACTGGGTTGGAAAACATTTTCTGTTTTTCTGTTATTGAAAATCATTTCTTAACCATGTTGTAAAATAAATAATACATGATGTATACCATACATATAAATAAATCATTTATTTTTAAACTAAATTATAAAGCAATTAATTAAATAAATAAAATAAAATAAAAATATTTAGAATAATTTCGCACTCACAATTTGTTTCCCAACTTACTTTACTTTTGCCTTCAGCTATCTCCCGCTCTAGCTTACTGCTCCACCAGCTTTCTTTAGCCTTCAGTCTTGATCTCCAGCTTGCTTGTTGCTTCACTTATTCATTAGCCCGAGAGCTGCTTCAATATCCAGATCAAATCTATCATTCTCTTTTCTATAACTCAGTTCCCTCTTCAGAACGGCACGGCAGTAGACTCCTCCTGTTGCCGAGCTCGCTCCTTTACTCTCTCTCTTTCTCTCTCTTCCTCTCTTCTTTTCACTCGGACTTCTACCTTTCCCGACACCACCTACCCACGTCTATTTATAGGCATGGTTCAAACGCGTCATTTACCCTTAAACTGTCTTAAAATTACGATTTTACCAAACTTCTAGAAAATTCTCTCAAAATATCTGTAAATTTTCTCTTAAGACCCTCAACTTCTTATAATTTTAACTTATTCCAATTATTTTAAAAATTTTTACAAACATTAAATTTTTATTTCAAAATACTTAAAAATTCTTCTTTATTATTTTACCAAGGGTACATCCGTACATTTCATCTTTTCGTAAAGAATGTACGAATTATACTGAAAAAGATAATGATATCTCTTATACATCTGGTCTTTACGCTCCTAAGCTACCTTTTCTACTTCATGGTTCCTCCATAATAATGTCACTATGGGGATAACTTTATTCCGCATGACTTGCTCTATACGATCTAAAATCTAAACCGATTCCTCATCATAAGTTAAGTTCCTTTTTAGCTCAATCGGTTATTCCCTTAGTATGTGGTAGGGATCTGGAACGTACTTGCGAAGCATTGAAAAATTAAATACGTTGTGAATCTTGCTCAGCTACAAAGGAAGCTTTAACCTGTAGGTTACGGGTCTCACTCTTTCCACGATCTCAAATAACTCAATATAGCGCAGACTCAGCTTACCACACTTTTTAAATCTAAGCATGCCTTTCCAAGGGGAAATCTTGAGGAATACTCTGTCTCCGACTTCGAACTTTAGGTCCCTATGACGGTTGTCCGCATAGCTTTTCTGTCTATCACTCGCTATTTTAAGTTTGCCCTTAATAATCTTAATCTTGTCTATAGTAATTTAGACAAGCTCGGGAAGTATCAGTTTCCTCTCACCTACCTCATCGCAACATACCGAAGTTCTGCACTTTCTCCCATACAAGGCCTGATAAGGCGCTATATCAATGCTGGATTGATAAATATTATTATATGCGAACTCCACGAGTGGTAGATGCGTATCCCAACTCCTCCTGAATTCCAAGACACACGCTCTGAGCATATCCTCAAGTGTCTGGATTGTTCTCTCTGATTGACCATTCGTCTAAAGGTGGAAAGGCCGTGTTGAAACTCAATTAGGTGTCTAAGACTTTCTACACTTTGGGCCAAAACCCTGAAGTAAACTTGGGATCCCAATCAAATACAATCGAAACGGGCATACCATAGAGTCTAATTATCTCATCTATGTAGAGCTGCACTAATCTATTTAGGGAGTAGCTGTTTTTGATTAGCAAGAAATGGGCGGACTTAGTCAATCTATCTACCACCACCCATATAGCATCATGCCCCCTCTAGGTACGTGGAAGCCCTACAACGAAGTCCATGATAACATGCTCCCATTTGCATTATAGGACAGAGAGTGGTTGCAGTAACCTCGCTGGTTTCTGATGTTCTGCTTTAACTTGCTAACAGATGAGACACCGGGATACAATTTTGGCAGCCTTTCTCTTCATTCCTTTCCACTAATAATGTTCTTACGATATATCTTTGTGCTGCTCGAATGCATGGCATACGTGGAAGAATGAGCTTTTTCCAGGATCTCATTTTTCAACTCGCTTACATTCGACATAATCACCGTCCTATCATTAATGACCATATTCTCTAATCATAAAATTTGTCCTCTAGCCCACTTCGATTTCTTGCCTCAATTTTACCAACTGGGGATCTTGCCACTATAGTTTCCTTATCTGATCTACTAAAATAGGGTGAACATGGAACATAACTAACAATGCCCTAGAGTCTGCTACATCTAGTTTGGCTTCCAACAATCTCAACTCTACTAACAGAGGAAGATATATCGTCCTTAAATGAGCTAAGGAACTCGCTGTTCACCTACTTAGCGCATCTACCATTACATTAGCTTTTCTAGGGTGTTATTCTATCGTACGATCATAATCTTGAATCACCTCTAACCACCACCTTTGCCTCAAATTTAACTCTTTTTGAGTGAACAGGTATTGTAGACTCTTATGATCTGTGAAGATCTGACAGGGAATGTCATACAAGTGATGCCTCCAAATCTTCAATGCAAAAACCACTGCTGCGAGCTCTAGATCATGAGTAGGGTAGTTCTACTCGTGCTTCTTCAGTTATCTGGAAGCATATGCTACTATTCTACCATTTTGCATCAGAGCACACCCTAAACCTTGTCTTGAGGCATCATTGAAAATGGTAAATCTGTCTTCCTCTGATGGTAATGTTAACACCGGAGCTGATACAAGTCTCATCTTCAACTCATCAAAACTCTGCTGACAGGTATCAGACTATTCAAATCTCTCTTCCTTTCTGGTCAATCTGGTCAACAGGGCTGCTATCTTTAAAAACCCATCTACAAATTTCCTATAGTAACTTGCCAATCCAAGGAAGCTCCGAAATTCTGAAACATTGATGGGGCGATCTCCAGTTCGTTATTGCTTCTATCTTTTGAGGATCCACACTTATTCCTTCTGCTAATACCACATGTCCTAAGAAAGCAACACTGGTTAGCCAAAATTAGCATTTGCTGAATTTTACATACAATTGATGTTTTCTTAGAGTCTGTAATACTATCAAAAGATGCTCTGCATGCTCTTCATAACTGCTCGAATACACTAAGATGTCATCGATGAAAACTATCACAAACTTATCTAGATATCGCCTGAAGATCCTGTTCATCAAGTCTATGAAAGCTGTTGGAGCATTCGTTAATCCGAACGACATGATAAGGAACTCGTAATGGTCGTAGCAAGTTCTAAAAGTAGTCTTTGGAACGTCTTCTCCATGGATTCTTAGCTGATGATATCCTAACCTCAGTTCGATCTTTGAATAAACTTTGGATCCTTGCAGCTGATCAAACAGGTCGTCGATCCTCAGAAGCAGGTATTGATTCCAAACTATCACTTTATTCAATTATCTATAGTCGATGCATAATTTGAAGCTCCCATCTTTCTTCTTAAACAATACTGGCCTCCCATGACGAATAGCTGGGTCTTACAAAACCTTTATTCAGCAGTTCTTCCATTTGCACTTTTAATTCTCTCAACACAGCTGGAGCCATTCGGTAGGACACTATAGAAATAGGCTCAGTCCTCGGAATTAGATCTATCTCAAACTCTACTTCTCGGTCTAGAGGTAAACCTGAAAGGTCCTCCGAAAACACATCAAAAAATTCTCTAACCACGGGGATATTCTCCAATCTAACTACATCATCTTTGGTCTCCAATACGTAAGGGATATTCTCCAATCTAACTACATCATCTCTAGTCTCCAATACGTAAGCTAAATATTTCTAGCATGACTTTCTAAGCACCCTACTAATCTCCATTGCTGACATGATGCTGAACAAGAGTGATCTCTGTACTCTTCGAAAAACAACATCTGGCTCTTTTGCTCTGGATAACTTCCTTTCGAAAACAGTCCACTGAAGCTCGATGCACGGACAACTAATCCATTCCCAAAATGATGTCAAAGTCATGGATATCCAACACAATTAAGTTCACCAAAAATTTCCTGCCTTCAATGACTACTACAATGCACCCAAATACTTCCTTTACCCAAAGGAAATCCCCAGTAGGCATAGATGCTATCATACTACACCCTAAGGGTTCTGGTTCAACACCAAAGGTCTTAGTAAAACTCCTGGACACGAAGGAATGCATAGCCACTAGATCTATTAATGCATAAGCTTCGCGATCAAAAACGAAAATAATATCTGTCACGATGTCTGGAAGGCATCAACATCTTGCTGGGTCACTACGAACACTCTGGCCTGAGCACAGGGTCTTCCTGGTTGACCTCAGGATGGAACAACTTTGCCTGATGTCCTGTTGGGCTGGCCGAAATTGGAGACTCCTCAAGCTTGGGAGCTCCTCTGGTCTAGTCTTCGCCTCCAATAGACGATCTTGGTACTGCAGTCTTAATCTCCAGCTGGAATACTGAAGCTGCCATCGAACAATCCTTTATAAGATGACCTTCTTATCTACATCTGAAACATCTCATACTGTCTCTGAAACACTTGTCGGATGCCTCTTTCTGCATGTTCTATATACCAGCCAATTCTTTCAACTCTCGTTGTTGCTCCCAGATCTGACTGATTGCTTCACGAACCTCTGACTCGATTGTGACCCCTAACTCGATCCCTGACTACCTGATCCAGTAGATGATTCTCTACTTTAGATGAACTTGCTAGGTCCTTCTGAAAAGCCTTCGATCCATCCGTGCTTTTGAGTTGGTTGTTTAGGTCTAGGAATGGCCTCCATGCTCCTTTCTACTCTGACCACGGCCTCTACTAGCTCCCCATATTGAGTATGGACAGTAGAAGAGATGTAAGCCCAAATTGTTCGATTCAAGTCCGCTGCAAACCTTCTGGTCTTATGCTGTTCATTGTCGGCGATGAAAGGTACTATAGAAACAAGTTTTGAAAATCTTTTTTCGTAATCAGCCACGGAAAGATTGCCTTACTCCAACCTAAATAATTCTTCGATCTTAGCGTCTTGATAGCTCTTTAGATAGAACTTGTTATGAATTCTTGCTTGAATGGCGCCTAGGGTACTCTGGCTAGATTCCGACTCTGTAGTGCCTTCCACCAGTCTTTAGCTCTGTCCTTTAATAAGAAGATGGCGAATGCTACCATCTGGTCTTCAAAGCAACCCATTATTTGGAAAATTTCCTCGTTAGTCTTTAACCATGAAGGGCGCTCTCTGGGTCTTCGGTCTAGTCGAAAGACCTAGCACCTAATTTTTGAGAGCATTTAATGGAGATTCCTGATTCCCGCGATTGATGCAACGTCGGTGCCAACACTTGAACTAGACGTTCTACATCCATATTCCCACCTGCATGCTTCGCAAGTCACGAAGGTCCATCTTTATCTACAGGCACGTTGACAAACTCGTCAACGTGTCCCTCCTTCAGTGCGGGTACCTCAACTGCTGCTCTTTTAGTGGGTAGACGACCTCGACGATGCATGTTTCGGTGAAATGAATAAAAATCATATGATGCATGAAATGAGAAACAGTTTCGTAAAACCATGTAGCTATATGAAAACTCTTTCTAAAATATCCTTTTTCTAGCTTTATCTTAAAATCGTTTAAAACCTCAACTCTAATACCAAACTGACAGGATCCGATCTGGATTCCTTTTAATGAATCCAACGATCCTGTCGAGCACCCTACAAGGTCCTTCTTAAGCCTAACTAACAAGGCTCAAAAGGATGTCGTAGAGTGAACCTGTAATTGTTTAACTGTTTCAAACATATAATAATTAATTATAAATATATATATATATATATGAGTCTAAAACATGCATCATTCGTAAAAAGTTCTATGTCTGTTCATAAGTTAGAAAACATTCAGAATACATTATGAAATTTAGATCACAAACTTTTACACAAAATGTCAAGCTGTGTCATCGATCGGGACCCATCTAGTCTGCACGTCGCGCTTTGGTACCTGGATCATCTGCACCTGCACCTGAAGAGGTTTTTTTGAAATAAAAACATAACGAGCTATAAAACCCAGTGAGTGAGTATGCATTTATGTATAAATGTTCTTCCAAAAACATTTTCTTTTCTTTAAAAGTGGTTTTTATTTTCAAAAGTCTAGGTTTTAATAAAATTTCTACAAGTTTCAAAATGTTCAATCTTTCTAAAATTATTTTCTTTCTAAAATCTGTTTCTAATGGTATACCATCTGTTTTTAAAATCTCTAGTGGCCACTTAAGGAAGCTAAAACCACAAAGGCGGTTGGAGTAGCTTCGCTCAGTGTGGAGGGTCACGTGGTGTAAAGGCTAATATCGCTCACTGATAACTCTATTTTTGTAGAGTTATTTTAACTTTTTAAACTTGAATTCTTGCTTTGTTCTTGATATTTTTATTATTATTAAATAAACTATTACATCTTTTTGTATTTTTCATTTTCAGAATAAAATTAGTGAAAAAAATCGCATATGGACTCCACCAAGTACTATTGTTCGAGATAAGATCATCGCTACAAAATGAATATCATTCGAAGCAGTTCATTGCCTCAAGAATTACTCGAATCAAAGATCGTATAAAGAAGTTATCGCAATTTAAAGATCGAGTATTCTAAAAATAAATATTATGTCATGCTAATGTAAGGAATGATGTAATAAAAATTATAATGTAAGCAATGATGTAATATGAAAGTTGACTTGCTTGGGGTAGGTGAACCATGATGTAAACTATGATGTAATATGAAAGTTGACTTGAATGAGGTAGGTGAACCATGATGTAAGCGATGATGCAGAAGGGTGAAATATTAAGAAAAGATGATGCATGCGATGATGTAATTGAAAATGAACTTTGCCTATAAATAGGCCTTAGAATTACCATTCCAAGTATCTCATCAAAAACCGAAACAACAAATAGTATAGAGAAAGAGAGAGAGAGAGAGAGCTTGGAGAGGAGGAGCAAAGCAGAGGAAGAAATTCTACGGCGAAACTTTAATCCACTAAGTTTTCTTATCTTTTATTATGTTTAATTTTCTAGTCTTTATAAATTTTAATATGGAGTAGATTTGTTTTTCTAAGGTTATGATGTAGCCTAACTTTGATGTTCCAATCCTTTGTTCAATTTAATTAAGGATTTTTTATCTTGGTTGATGCAATGAATATTATGCTTAATGCTTTCAAATAACTGATCACTATTTAGTTGAATTATTAATCATAATGATAGCGAAAGCTAATTTATGTGTCTAGTTTATTGTACTGAATGTCATAATTACATACAGGATAGGAATATATCCGCATGGTTTGTGTAGTCTATAAAAGAGATCCATAAATCTTAATGAATCCATTAATGTTTTAACTTGCTTGAGGACATAGCAGTTAAGCTTTATAAGATATTTTTCTTAGACCTCGGGAGGGGCTATGTAAATAATATAGGGAATCTAGGCTAGCAACTGGATAATTAATTTTTGTTAAAAAGAACAAAGGGGAGGAACATATTAGTTATGGTGAAATCAGAACCTTAGAATTTTCATTCATTTAATTAATTTTTATTTATTTACATTTGCATTTAAATTTAGTTTTAGTTTTCATCTCCAATTTTGTTTACCAAATAAAAGTTGAGTTATTTTAATTTTGAGTATTAATTAACAACAATCTTTATGAGACGATATTTTTTTCATCATTATATTACTTGTTCGACTCGTTCACTTGCGATTTTGCACGACACTCACTGTGACAAAGCTAGTAAGATGTCTCGAATACACATATGGCGGAACTATCATTGCTCACCGTAAGTCGAGAAATACCCCATAGATGTATAGGGTGATAGACTCAATAGACTCAATCCTCCTGATGTTAGTTGGACTATACTCCTAACATATGCCATACATTGTGGGTTGTACCGACTGGATCTAAAACTAGAAGGTCACACTATAAAGGCTTGGGTCGTCCAATAGGTTTGAAAACATTTTCTATTTTTCTGTTATTGAAAACAATTTCTTAACCATATTATTAAATAAATAATACATGATGTATATCATACATATAAATAAATCATTTATTCTTGAGCTAAAATATAAAGCAATTAATTAAATAAATAAAATAAAAGTATTTAGAATAATTTCGCACTCATAATTTGCTTCCCAGTTTACTTTACTTCTGCCTTAAACTATCTCCTGCTCTAGCCTATTGCTCCACCAGCTTTCTTCAGCCTACGATCTTGATCTCCAGCTCGCTTGTTACTTCATTTACTCACCAGCCTGAGAGTTGCTCCAATATCTAGATCAGATCTATCATTCCCCTTTCTTTAGCACAATTCTCTCTTTAAATGACAGAGATCTGACTTTGGTCAGCGACGGCAGCAGACTCCTCATTTTACCGAGCTCGCTCCTTCACACTCGTTTTTTCTCTCTTTTCCACTCTTCTCCTTCTCTCTCTTCCTCTCTTCTTTTCACTCAAACTTTTACCTTCCTCGACACCACCCACTACACCTATTTAGAGGCGTGGTTCAAGCGCGTTCTTCACCCTTAAACTTTCTTAAAATTATGATTTTACAAAGTTTTTAGAGAATTCTCTCAAAATATCTGTAAATTTTCTCTTAAGACACTAAACTTCTTATAATTTTAACTTATTCCAATTATTTTAAAAAATTTTACAAATATTAAATTTTTACTTCAAAATACTTAAAAATCCTTCTTTATTATTTTACCAAGGGTACATTCATACATTCCATCGTTCTGTCACATGTACAGCACTACCCTTGGGAGAGGGTATTGTAGATTATGTTATTTTATCTATTTAATGTATGAGAAAAGAACTAAATTGCCCTAGTCAATAGTTAGTCAACTAATAGCTAGGTGTTTTTATTGTATGATGTTACTATAAAAAGGACCAAAGTTGCCTTATATGTATAACATTGGCAAACGCCGGGATGATTGTCTAATTTTCCCTTTAAAAAATAATTAATTTATGAAAACAAAAGTTGTAAAAAAAAAAAAAAAAGAGCCATTGTCTATCTTTGAGATAGATGGTAGAGATCAATAATACTTAAATAAAACTATCAAGAATATTAAAAATATAAAAACACAAAAAAAAAAATTTTGATATGATCAAATAAGACTGGTTGTTGGTGTCGATCTGGTTCATACCAAATCACAATATCACTAGATCCATCATTCGACAATCTAGTTTATAAAACCACATCATCGAACAACGATTGGGTTTAACAGAGATCAATGATCTAGGTTAAGAGTCTTCAACGATCTAGGTTCAACATGATAATCATGTTCGATAATCTAAGTTCTAGAACTCTTATCATCGAACAAAGGTCTAGGTTGAATCCAGATCGTGCTCGATGATATTGGTGTGCCTAGATCAAGAACAATTTGGTCAATGATAGAGATCACAGGCCATAGAGATCTAAGATCTCCATTTGATAAAGATCTAGATTGATTGGATCTCTACCAGATTTTTTTTCGACCTTTCTTTTTTTTACTTTTTTAAAGAAAATTTATATGATCGGGCTCAACACATATCAACAATCTAGCTCAAAAGTCTTTCAACCATTTGGGCTCAGCATGATAGCCATGTTCGATGATCTAAGTTCTAAAACCTAAATCATCAAACAACGATCTAGGTTAAACTCGAATCGTCGAACAACGATCTGGGTTGAACCTAGACTGTGCTTAATGATCTAGGTGTGCATAGATCAAAGAACAATCCATGGTCAACAATGAATAACTAGCTTTTTTATTATTATTATTTTTTTAAATTTAACTTTTATTTGATTTACCTACTCTTAATGACAAATTAATATTTTATATTGTAAAAATGGGACACATGTTAATATTGTATTGGTTTGAAGTTATTTCAGATTTTGAAAAAAAAAATTCTAAGTGACATGTGTTGCTTTCTAATTAATGGAAAGGTTAAAATTAAATTGTGATGTTAAAGCGGAAAATAGTACTTTTACATTGTCACCATTGATTGTTAAAACTTTGGTTGGAAGGACCAAATTAATTAATTTCTTAATAATTTAGGGATGACAAGTTCATATAACAATTTATATTTAAAAGATCGAAGTTTTCTAAAATGTTAGGGTAAAATTGAAATTTGCCAAAAAAAAGGGATGAGAGTCTTTTGTCGTTCTCTTACTTATTTTGGTTAGTTAGAACATTGTTTGAGATTAAGATAATACTAACTTAATTAGAATGTATGTTGCTCTTGACAAGTACATAATAAACAATCATGCATGGTTTATTGTATGCAAAAAGTGTGTGATCCGTAAAAAGCATTATGCTGAACTAACTACTTACATATGATCCTAACCAAACATTAATTATGCAAATTGACATAAGAGTGTTCCATGATATAAAATTTGGATTAAGGAGTAGAGAGATTCCAAATTCTCACTATCATTTGTTAAATAGAAAAATCTACACGAGGAGTATTTTTATGACCTCATATCTTTTGATTTTGAATAGATTTTGAGACATGTCATAGCTCATTGGAAAGGTCAAATTCTTAACTTTATTTTGGCAAATTAAAACACGTCAAATGAAGTTTCCAAGATGAAATTATTATTGATTAAGTTTTGGCAAACAGAAGTAAATAAATTCACTAACTTGGTTCAAAATTTTCATTAATAATTAATTAGACAACTAATTTTAGTAGTTAGTAGTAGATTATGATGTATTTAATATTTGTTGTTTTCTACATTTTGAATGTGTGTTTTGCTGACTTGTAATTAATTTGAAGATGTTTTTCTCAATAAAGGTAGTTAGGTGGATGACTGCTAATATTAATTTTCGTTGAAAATATGTATTTTGGAGTCTTTAAATATGACTTATTATGGATATACTAAAAAATGACGAGTTTGAGTGAAAATTAGCCTTTGTGCTCTCCAAAATTTTGTATCTCTTAGTGGATTCCTTAAATAATAAATTTAAAATTTAGGGTAGTGATATTTGTATCCCTAAGTTATTTATCTTACTTTGTCTATCAATTCATGGGGTGGTGAAATCTATATCCTTAAGTTTTATTGAACTTGTATTAATTCTCTATTCTTTTGAATTTCAATCCATTTTCTCTTTCCTAACCACAATAATTTCTTTATAGGTGAAATTAAAATCATTAAGCCATTTCCATTCATTTGGAACAGTATCATTAATGAGGCAAATTGACACAGAAGAGTTCCATTACATGAATTCGGATCAAGGAGCAAATAGATTCCAAATTCTCACTATGATTTTTTAAGCAACAGAATTTGCACGAGGGGTATTTTTGTGACTTCTTGTCTTTTGATTTGGAAAAGGTTTTGAGATGTGACAGAGCTCATTGGAAATTAGAGTCTTAACTTTATTTTGGCATATTAAAACACTTCAAATGAAGTTGCCAAGATGAAGTTATTACTGATTAAGTTTAGGTAGACAAAAGTCAATAAATGCACCAACTTGGTTCAAAATTTCCATTAGCAATTAATTAGACAACTAATTTAATTAATAAGTAGTAGATTATGATATATTTAATGTTTGTTGTTTTCTAGCTTTTGAATGTGTGTTTTGTTGACTTGTAATCAATTGACAGGGACGGGTGGGGGGGGGATGTGTTGGGTTTCAATAAGGGTAGTTAGGTGATTGACTGCTGTTGTGCAAAATCACAAGTGGACAAGCCGAACAAGTAATAAAGTGATGAGAGAAGTATCGTCCTACGAGGATTGTTGTTAATTAATGCTAAAAATTAAAATAACTCAACTTTTATTTGGTAGACGAAATTTGAGTAAATGAGTTGAAAACTACAACTAAATTTAATTGCAAATGTAATAAATAAAAATTAATTCAATGAATAAAAATTCTTAGGTTCTGATTTCACCATAACTAATCTGTTCATCCCCTTTGTTCTTTTTAATAAAAATTAATTATCCGGTTGCTAGTCGAAATTCCCTAAATTATTCACATAGCCCCTTCCGAGGTCTAAGGAAAATACCCTATAAAGCTTCACTACTATGTCCCCATGCAAGTTAAAACATTAATGGATTTATTAAGATTTTATGGATTTCTTTTATAGACTGCACAAATCATGCATGTATATTCCTATCCTGTATGTAATTTATGACATTCAATACAATGAACTAGACACATAAATCAGCTTCCGCTATCATTATGATTAACAATTCAACTAAATAGTGATATATTATTTAGAAGCATTAAGCACAGTATTAAATGCATTAATCAAGATAAAAAATTCTTAATTTAAATTGAACAAAGGATTGGAACATCAAAGTTAGGTTACATCATAACCTTAGAAAAATAAATCTACTCCATATTAAAATTTACAAAGACTAGAAAATTAAACATAATAAAAGATAAAAAAACTTAGTGGATTGAAGCTTCGCCGTAGAATTTCTTCCTCTGCTTTGCTCTCCCTCTCCAAGCTCTCTTTCTCTAAACTATTTGTTGTTTTGGTTTTTGATGAGATGAATGGAATGGTGATCCTAAAGCCTATTTATAGGCAAAGTTCACCTTCAATTACATCATCGCATGCATCACTTCTTCCTAAATTTTCACCTTTCTGCATCATCGCTTACATCATAATTTCACCTACCTCATGCGAGTCAACTTTCATATTACATCATTGTTTACATCATGGTTTACCTACCCCATGCAAGTCAACTTTCATATTACATTATTGCTTATATCATAATTTTCATTATATCATTCCTTACATCAACATGATATAATATTTATTTTTAGAATACTCGATCTTTAAACTGCGATAACTTCTTTATGCGATATCTGATTCAAGTTATTCTTGAGGTGATGAACTACTTCGAACGACATTCATTTTGCAGCGATGAATTTGTTACGAAAAACGGTACTTTATGGGGTCTACAATCGATTTTTCATCACTTTTATTCTGAAAATGAAAAATACAAAAAGATGTAATAATTTATATAATACTAATAAAAATATCAAGAATTAAGTAAGAATTCAAGTTTAAAAATATAAAATAACTCTATACAAATAAAAGTTATCAACTGCCAACATTAATTTTCATTTAAAATATATATTTTAGAGCCTTTAAATATGATATACCATGGATGTACTAAAATATGATGAGTTGGAATGAATATTAGCCTTTATGCTCTCAAAAATTTTGTATCTCTTAGAATTTCCTTGAGTGGTGAATTTTAAACTTTCCCTCAAAATTCTGTATCAACTGGTGGATTCTTTGAGTGGTGAATTTTAAACTTAATGTGGTAATATCTGTATCCCTAAGCTATCTATCCTACTTTGTTTATTAATTCTTAGGACAGTGAAATCTGTATCCTCAAGTTTTGTTGTAAAATCCAAAACCTCGTCCAGTGAAAAATAAATTATTTTTTGATAAATAGTGTTTCCAGACGAAAAGTATCCGTGAGAATAGTAATTTTTTGAAAAACGAACTTAATAAATAATAAGCTTCGAAATTAGTATTGGAGTTAAGAAAAATTGAAATGGATTGAAAACGAATCCATTTGGATAGATTTCAAGTGATTCGAATATTTTCGAAAGGGAATACCCTTTTCGATTTAGGATCATATAAATATTTTTGAAGAAATAAAATAATTTAGAGTGCTTGGAGGTGAAATCGAATTCAAGAATAATTTCAGGAGGTAGAAATTGGATAATAATCGGATTTTCGGATGGATGGAAACGATTCGAATATGGAACCGAAATGGGAACATGCATGAAAAATGATAAGTGAAGTGAATGTGTGCATGTGTGTCATGTGTCGTGCATGCATGAAGAAATGAAGACAAGTGGTGTAATACCTTTTCTTCAAACTTCCATACTGTAGTGGAGATTTGTATAGACGATGTAAACATAATGTGCAATAATGCCCTCATTGATGATTAATAGAGTTATTTAATTTTTCAATATTAGGAAATTGGATTTTAATAGAATTTTCGATCCGATCGGAAACGGATTCAAATCCGATAATTGATATGATGATATATCTATGATATAAGATGAATTTTATGATCAAAAGATATTCAAAAAGAGCATGGATTGAAGGAATAAAATTAGTTGCATCGTATGTAAAAATTTTGAAAAACTGGTGTGATTACATGGAAATTTAACAGTTAATCTTCAAGGGATTCAAGCTATTTTTCAAGTGTTTTCAACCTATTAAAAGGTGGAGAACAAGTCTAGAGAGGTCTTCCATCAAGGGTAAGTGAATTTGGAGTAAAAATAATTGATTTTTATAAAGTTTTGAATGAGAAAATTTAAGATGAAAACTGTCCAGATTTTCTTAGGTGCTGTCATGATAGTTTTCATGTGAGTGGATGAGTTTTCATGCTTGTTTTTAGTGATTCAAAGTCTAAAATTGGTGGAGAAGCAAAGCACCAAGTTGGAGGTGAAATAGGTAAGAGTTTTGAAACTAAAAATTTGGATTTGATGTAATTTTGGAAGTAGTTTGTGTTGATGATTGTTGTTGTTGTTTTAAGTTAGTTTGGTGTTGATTTTGGTTGAAATAAATTAAATGTGATTTTTGTGTGATGGGAGAGTGACTCAGGGCTGCATGTGTAGGTGATGAAATGATGTGGTTTTGATGTGTTTTGGATGGATTTGTATGTGTTAAAATGAGTGAAATTGGATTGATGTTGGTTGGAATGAAAATAGTTTGGAAAATTGTTGTAATTTTATTAAGTTGGGTCATGTGAAATTGGTTGGGTAAGCCACTGTCCTAGGGTACATCTATGTTATTTTGGATGATTTTTCATGTTTAATTGATGTCAAATAAGGTTAAATTGATAATAGAATTGGTATGAAATTTAAATGGAATTAATTAGATGATTTTGGAATGATTTTTGGAATAAAATGTGGACTATCGTAAAGCTACTGTCCCCTTGGTGTCTTGAGCGATTTTGGGTGAATTTAAGTGCTTGAATGAGTTAAAATTGAGTGGATTTAGTAAGAAATATAAATGAAATTGATTTGGTGAAAATCGAATGGCAATTAGATTATTAGAACGCGTTTACGGGCAATTGGAAACGAATTAATTCAAATGTGACTAGGGTGATATTTTAAATGGATCTAAACAATCTAATCGATCAAATAAGGTGTTTAGGCAATAAAGGTAAAGTGAAATTGAAATGGGGACTATTAAAATTAATAGGGTAAGCATCCGATTAACATAGGTAAAAACGGACGATTAATTGATTTAATGTGATCGATATAAATTTTGAATATATTTGAGGCATTATAAATACTCGAATGGGTTGAATTGAAGCTAAATAAGATTTAGTGAATGGATGATATTTATGCACTAAAAGAAAATGAATATGTATTAAAATTTAAATGGAAAAATGTGTAAGGAAATGGAAAATGAAAGTTGAAGAAGTCAAACTAATATTGGCGTAAGCCATCAAAACTGTAATTGTCCCTTTTTATTCGAAATCGATTTGATATTATTTGATTTTAAATTCTTGCTCAAAAATATATATGAAACAACAATATAATTTAAATAAAATTATTATATTAGTTGCATGGATACGGAAATATTTCATGTGAAATATAGATTTAATAAATGAAATGATTATTGTAAAATATGGATTCGAAAGAAATTGGAAATGTTATATGAAATGTGATTCGAGAACTTATGGTACGCCTAGAGTTGACATAGATATCTCCGGTCTGGGTTAAGTACCCTAAGCGTGTATTGGCTGAGTCAAGGTTATCAGTCGGTCACTAACCCTACTAGCAGCGAGAGGTACCCGCGTAAAGTCAATTGAGTCAGTTCGTCCGTGAGTTGTCCAATACACGTATGGGGTATATTATTAGCTAGCTTCCACCCAAGCAAGGATAATTCCACTCCATAGCGAAGACAATTCCACTATGAACACCAAATCGACAACCTACTCGAGGTACATTCCAGGATGGCTTGAGCGAGGACAATTCCGCTCCTGATATAGGGTACCATGTGATACCGATAGTAAGTGGGTGGCTCGTTTTATACTGAAATAGTTTTATAAAGAAATATCGCCACCACTGATAGATGTTTTGATAGAAAATGGAAACCATGCAACTCATATTTTTGATTTAGTTATAAAAGCATGAATTTTATTAAACGGTAATTTATGTTATTGAAATTGATAGAAATGTGATTTTCAAAGAAATTGAGATCGAATTTCACATCATAGCAAAATGTTTTTTTTTTTTTTTTAAATAATAATAAATTTAGGGAGGTCATTTTATATAATTAAATTTATCTAGAAATTATACAACACCCATTGGGCTATCAAGCTCACAATTATTTTATGTTTTATAAATAAAAACCTTCCCAGGAGCACATATGGGTTCAGGTACTCAAGCAACAGGAACACCGAGTCACGACTGATGTGCAATGCTGATGATGCAATTATAATGTTTTGAAAATGATGTATTTGATTTAAATAAATATAAACTAAAGTTTATGTATATATATAATTACTTTGATGTTAATTGAGATGATATGAAAATGTTGGTTTGAATCGATGTTTTGAGTGGTTTTGAAATTCTATTGAAAATTTATGCATGATGTGTGAAATTCCTTTTAATGTGATTTTAAATTGCGAATATATGATTGTGGTTGCTTGTGGTTGAGAAAATAAGAGTCGGAGGCCCGGTAATTTAGGGAAAATGTTTAATATTAGAAGTGTATATATTTTATTAAAATTTGCAGGGTGGCATAGTTAGAATTAAAGCTATTATACTGTCCAAATTTTTATAAAAGCATTTTTAAAATGTTTTAAAATTAAACAAAAAAATTTCCTCACGTTTCCACTAGAAATTGAAAAGGTTTAGAAAATTTACGGCTTAACTCCGTTGAAATCTTTTAGTCCGATGGGAAATCGACTAGAAGATTACTGTAAGGTTGCCGGACAGGCTGCCTAAGGAAAGGGGCTTGTCAAGTGGTAATGATGCAAGGTAATTATTAGACAAATGTCATGATATCATTAAACATATATATATATATATATATATATATAACATTTGAAAAGAAAAAAAAAATTAAAGCAAGAGGAGCCATTTCCCATTCGATCACCACTCAAGCAAAACGAGAGAGAAAATATAAAAAGAGAGGAGAGCTGCAGAGAGCTCAAAAGAATTGAGAGGGAGTCCAAGAGAGAAGAGCCATTTTTGCTTCATTCGATCATCACCACCCAAACCGAAAGAGAGAAAGAGAAAGTGAGAGAGAGAAAGAGAAAGTGAGAGAGAGAAGCAAGAACATCCATTCGATCACCATTTGTAGCCAAGAAAGAGAGAGAATCAAAAGAGTGTTTCGGTCCTCAAGAGCAGCCACCATCTTCACTCGTCATCAACACAAAACCGAGAATAAAGAGAGAGGAACAAGAAGGCAGTTCGGTCAAGCAACAGAATAGAAGTGTTTGATCATCAAGTTTAAAACCAAGATGTGAAGAGGTAGAAGACAGCAGCTTATTAGGAAGTCTTGGAAACCATTTTTGGAGTGATTTTCATCACATACAAAGGAAGATTTCAATGTTTAAGAGGTGAGTGAACTACCAAGATTGATCAAAAGAGGATAACAGCTCAAATGAGATGAATTGAAGCAGTTTTGGAAGGATTTCAAGACATGCAAAAGAGTAAAGGTAAGTTTGTTGTCTTGTTGAATTTCTTTAAGCTGATTTTGAGAGATTTTAAGCATGCATATCATTTGGATTGAAAGGAGCCCACTAGAGGAAGCTTGAGGGCAGTAGCTTTGTATGTGGTTTTGGAGTGATTTTAAGTGAATTCAAGAGGTAATTTCAAGTTTCCTTGGTTCTCTTTTTGGTGATAATAATTGGTTAAGATTTTGGTTGGATTATGGTGATAAAATATTTGGGTTTTAGGATTTGGAACCTTATTAATGTGGAGGTTTAATTGCATGTAATTTTAGTGTGAAAATGGATGAAATTTTGATATAAGAAATGTTGAAAATTAATATTTGGAATTATGCTAAAATTTGCCATGTAGAGGCTACTATGGTTCCAAATTTATTTGGAGATGTATTGTTATGAAAAATAATGAATTTTGATGTATATGGAAGTATTGAGGTGATGAAAATATTGGTGATATTGAGCTTGTGTGATTTTTAACCAAGGTTATGTTGGAATGATTCAAATTGAGTTTAATTTAATCGAGTGATTTTTCATGCATCTAGAAATATATAAATATTAGGTTTTGATGATAAAATGGAAAGTAAAAAGGTTGGTATATTAGCATGTGTATGGTTTCGGCCAAGAGAGAGTTTAAACAGTTTAAGTTGAGTTTAAGTTATTTGAATAATTTTCTTACGTGCAAATGCATTTAAATGTTAAATTTCTATGTCAAAATGAGAAGCAAATGTAGGGATACTAGGCTGCCATGATTTGATTTTGAGTGTATTGAAGTGTTAGACCATTATTTTTAAATGGTTTGAATGAATTTATAAGTTGTATTGATGTTAGAATTAATTAGCAGTCGAAAAGAAATGCATGGAATGTTGATTAGGCATTTCGAGAGTAAACTTTTCATGTTTGCAAAAATGTGGTGTTTTATGGTTTTGATTAGAAATTACACCATATTGAGTATTTTTTAGTGTAATTGTGATGAGAGAAATCGAATAGAATTGATGGTGTAAGGTTTGATGTGAATTCGGCCAACGACAGTAAAATGGTCCCAAAATTGTGTTTTATACATTGATGTTAAATTTGGACCTTAATTGAAGTGTTTTGTATGTTTGAATGCTAAGAAATTAGAGTGGAATGCTTTTGCGAGTAATTAGGGACGATATGAATTGGAAAAAAAAAAAAAAAAAAAGAGATATTCTGATATCCTTCCGTAAATTAGAAGTTATATGTTAAGGCGGGCGTATATTTTAAAGGAAATTCGCTCGTATTAAAATGTAGGTGAATCGGCGAATGAAATGGAAGCATAAAAATGAGTGGTTTTAATATTATTTGAAAGCAAGTTGTGAGTGTAGATTTTTATAAAGTTTTTATGAATTTATCAATTGAGTATTTATATTTGTAATAGTTATTTTTGTATGCGATATTATATTGTTTCTGAATTATTATGCTTTTCAATGGAATTCCTAGCATGTTATTATCTTTGTACTAATGCACGTATAAGTTTCTTAAATGTACGATATAAACGTATTTATCCTAGAAGTAATGTAGAAAGTTTAATTAAATACATGCATAGAAACTACACGCTAAAGATATTTCGAGCGATTTAAATTTTTGCCTTAGAAAAAAAGTATTTCGGTTATCAACCATAAATTAGAGAACAAATATTTATGAATTAAATCAATATGTTCTCATGCTAAGCTAATGTAAAAGTTCTAAGCATAAGTTTCAATCATACTGAAAAGATTTTAAATATTTTTTGTTACCCTAATATTAGGTAGGGTCTAGAATCTCTTGAAGGCTAAGATCCAAGAAAATGACCTATATAAACCGTGAAGACCTAGAATCCCTTGAAGGCTGAGGCCCAAGAAAGAGGCTCAAAACGGATAGTCTCGATAAATTGTGATGCCACCCTAGAATTCTTTGAGAGCTGAGGCCCAAAAAAAGGGGGTGAGTCACATTCTGTCCTACAGATGAGTTGTGGAGCCACCCTAAAATCCCTTGAGAATTGAGATCCAAGAAAGGGGGTGAGCCACATTTCATGGTGGTAGTGACATTCTAGAATCTCTTGAGGGCCGAGGCCTAAGAAATGGGATGGGCCACATTCCGTTCTGCCATGAATAAATTTCTCTAGGTTACTGTAAGCCCTCACCCAGATTTATTATTTTATGATATTAGAAATTTTCGAATTGAGTTACGGTCGAATTGTAGGCCTCCAGTAGTGTTATTTGAGGTTTATTATATTTTCATATTGCAATTCGGATATCATTTGGTTGACCCCGGTACGAATACAAAGTGATTAGAAGTGATTTATGTGTTAATCAAGCGAGGTGAGCTCACAGAATAAAATAAAAGATATTTTATTTCAACCAATAAGAAATGAGATTAGTGACTTTGAAAAGGAGTGGTTATGATTGTGCCACGTGCCATCTACTGATTGGTTGAAGAAATAAATGGATTAAAGTATGCCAAGTGGACCAATAGAATTTATAATTATTTGTTTTTGGGCATTAGTATAATTATTAAAAGTTTGAGGTGATAAAGTGAGATTTTCTTAAGAAAATTTTTAGCAATTGAGCATTAGTATATATATATAAGTTAATTTTTGTCTCATTTAGGTGATTTTGAACGGCAAAAGCAAAAGAAAAAGTGAGAGAGTTGGATGAGGGAGAAAGAGAAGCCAAGAGTGGCCAAGAGAGAGAGACGCTGAGCGTGGCCCAAAGAGAGAGAGAAAGAGAAGTGATCTGATCCATATCTCATCGCGGTTTCTTCACCACGGTCGCTCCATATCATCTCCTCTAGCTAGCCAAAAAATTTGAAATGAAGATACTGCCTATTGGATGAGTTATTTTAGTTCAAAGTTTGGTACTTTTTATGAAACTCATTTTCTTTTTCATTTCTTTTTTGAATCTGAGTTTAGGGATGATGAGAGTAAGATGTGAGGATGATTTTAGTGTGGTTTGTGTGTGATTTAATGAAAGAAAAATAGAAAAAAAGAGAGAGAGAAATTCGGCCAAAAATGGGTTTTTCTCTAGAATCCTATTTCATTTTCGATTTTAAGGCATTAGATAGATGTTTCAAAAGTTAGGAAATAATCCTATGAAGTTAGATTTTGAAAATGAAAAGTTTATGATTGATTTCAAAGCTAAACGGACGAGTTGAAGTGCATTTTTTGAAACTCTTCGAAACGTGTTTGTTTTACGTTCGAAATCGCTTATTTAATCATGATTAGGTGTTAGAACACTAAAGGATTGATTTTTGAAGTTAACAGATGTTCGAAGTGAAAAGCGATTTTCATTAGTAAGTGAAATCGGATGACTTTCGTTCTGGGCTTCCAACGATGAAATTAAATATACTAAAGTGTTCTTAGGAAAGAATAAGTATGATTCATGCAAAGAAAACAGATTTCAAAAACTCTGATTGAATAGAAATTGAGATATGAAAGTTTAGGCGTTAAAGGGTATTAATAGAGATAATTGGATTTTTAATGATTTTGAATGTTATATGAATAAATTAAGTAAGGTTGAATAAGTATTTGATATTTTATGGTGAAAGCGGAAGGTTTCGAAGAATTTCAAGTGCATGGCATTTTGTGAATAGAAATCAAGCGGAAGAATTTCGAAGAAAATTCGCTGTCGATCGAATGGCATTTTGTGAATAGAAATCTCACATTTCAAGTGCATTTTAATTTAATAGTTATTTGTATTATTTCATTTTATAATTGAATTGTATATTATGAGTCTACCAAAATTACATCTTGTAAGTTTGATTTAATTTTTTGTTGATACTAAGAATCTACGCAAAAGAAAGATTTTAGGCAGTTTGCCTTCAGAATGAATTATTTTAAAAGATTAAGCAAAAGTATTTTAGTACGTCGATGGTTTACCCTAACCCCAGTTGAGTACCTAGTTGACCTCTATGCGTGCATGGAAGATGTGAGAGAGTCATTAACTGAGAGTGAGGTCCGGACGACTCCTCAGAGAGAGAGTCAGTTAAGTCACCCTCTGCACATATAGAGTAGTGTAGTTCAAACCGATTGTGTAAGAGTAACGCGTGCCCAGAGTTGCACATTAGTGACTACACAGGGTAAATTCCCTAATTCCTAGTGGCTAGCCAGAGATTTATACGGCCATGACAGGAATAGTTTCCCTAAATTACCATCAAGGCGAGAAATGAGAAAATTTTAGAAAAAAATTCGAAACGTATTTCAAAAACAGTTTTATTTGAAATGTTAAAAAGCATTTCAAAAAAAAATACTTTAGTTGATGAAACGATTTAATATTTATCTCACCGAGTTATACTCACCGTTTGTTTTCCATGTGTTTCTTAAAATGTTCCCTTAGGTGTAGGAGTGAGCCGTCCAGCAGACGAGGCTCAGACCGACGCTCGGATTGACTAACGGATGACTATATCCCATTGTAGAGCTCATTATTTTGTCATGCATGTGTTGTATATAAATCATGTTGTAAATAATGTAAATTTGTAAACGTAAATATCAGTTGTTGGATGCATGTTTTATGAAAATGTTTTCAAAAGAAAAACCTAGATTTCCATCGATTTCATAAATTTGATTAATTGCGTTGTGATTGATTTTGGATGAGGGCCAGGGGCCCTTGGTAGTGGAAATTTGTTTGCCAAAAGGCCTTTGGTAGTGGAATTTGTTTGCTATAGAAGTGTTTTTAAATTGTTTTTGAATTTGGCGGGTGACATAGTTCAATAAACAGCCGACATACTGTCGGATTTTCATTGGAAAAACGAAAAATTTTTACCTTTGCCACCTAATAAATAGATTTAAAATAAGTTTAAATAGAGTTCGGTGCTCCGACAAGATTTCTTCGGACTAAAGTTAGAATTCGTTGGAGTTCTATCGGGGTGTTACGAGATCTTTCACAGGTCCAAAGGAAGAATTCGGGAAGGGTCTCGTCAGTTATCTTATAAGGCAAGCTAAAGAAAGAAAATACATCACTAGATGTAAGATTTAGAAAGCACAAAAGATTTTCGGCTCATGAAATTGTTGTTAAATTTTTAAGCAAAAATACTTATATTGGCATACTAGATTTACAGTTCATACCAGTTCAAAATAACTCATTAGATTTTCAAACTATTTTAGGAGATTGTTGTAAAACCCTAACCTTAATTTTTGGGTGAACAGTACTTTTTGATGAATAGTGATCAGATGAATAGTTATTTTTGAAAAATGAACTTTAAGATTCAGAAACTCCAGGATGAGTAATAAAGTTAATAGAAACTGAAATGGATAAAAAAATAAGCTCATTTAGATAGGTTTTGAACGATCCGAATGTAAATTACTAAAACGTCATTTTTGTATTACTAAGGACAATAATGATTCGAATCCCATTTGAAATTTTTTGAAGCTTAAGATTGATTGGTTAGACACCCAATTAGAGTGTTCCATGGTTAATTTGATAATTAGATGACTATAGAATATTTTTGAAATTTATTTTGGGTTTATGAAAAAAAAAAAAAAAAGGGAAAAATAGTCATTTCACGTTGGTGTGCTTGGATTTGGTGTGAGTCACCATATAGAAGGAAGTTAAGGGAGAAGCACAATCCATGTAAAATTAAATTGACCAATGAGAGAGGGACCAAGTGGATTATATCATTAATTGTAGCATTAATGACATTAAGTTCAAGTTACAAAATTATCTCTTTAATGTTAGTTGATTTTATTAAATCCAAATGAGGGTATTTTGGTCATTTGCTCACAAGGACATGCTGGTCATTTAGGCTATTGAATGAAGGCAAATTGGCCAAGCAAGAATTGATCATAAATAAAAGAGAAATTGGTGACAACTCTAGAGCATTCAGGCAAGCAAAACCGTGAGACCAAGGTTATCGTGCAGCACCATCCATACCAGATTTCAAGTTCTTTTTGATCATTTTTAAAGCCCAAAATCAAGAGAAAATCATCAAAGGAGGTCAAGGCAAGAGATTAGTAAGAAAACACAAGGAAATAAGGTGAGTTTTAGTAGTTTTGATGAAGTTTTTGGATGACGTTATGAGCTGGATGTGTGTTGCTAGTGTTATGATGTTTTGAGGTAATTTTATGTTAAATCTTTGGCTTTTTATTTTAGAACTGGAAAGGAAATCGACAGGAAGAAATTGATAGTAAAACTAGGTGAGTTGTGATGTGTTTTGATGAGATTTTAATGAATTCTTTGAATTGTATGTGGGCTGCTGGAATGATGATATTTTTAACTTAAATTGATATTAATTTCTTGGTTTTTCATCTTAGAATTAGAAGAAAAATCGAAAGAAATAAAGTGATGGTAAACTAGTAAGTTTTAGTATAGAGATTGGTGTGATTTTAGTAGGTTTTGTGTGATGTTGAGTTGGGACTTAAATAAATTGCACGCTAAGACATTAGAGAGCATATTTGAGTGTTTTAATATTCAACTTCCATTCAATTCATTTGATGCGTTTTAATAATATATTTCAAGCAAGTGAATGAAATTATATGAAGGGAATACAAAAGAAGAAGAGTTAGGGTGATTAGATGAAGTTATATTGGGTAAATGGAAGATTAAGGTAAACTAATCAGTAAATTAGTTGAAGTGAGTTGAATTAATGTTGGTGGTTAAACCTACTTGTGTAATATAGGTGAAAGGTGGCAAGAGGAGCAAAAGGAATGAATTGAAAAGCAAAACATCAACATTTAAGCCAAGTGAGTGGTTATTTAAATTTTAAGTTATCAAAGTTTATCTAAATTAATTTAGAAATTATTATTTCATATGAAGTGGTTATGAGATTGAAATAAATGAATTTCAATTATTTTTGTAGCAAATGAATCTTATTTAAGATGGAAAAGTATTGAATTATTGCATAAAATTATCAAGAGATTATGCTTGATATTCTATAGAAACTACACAATATTTTAGTAAGCTTTATGCTTATGAAAATAAAGATTTTGAAGTTATTTATAAATAAAAGTTAGTTTTAAATATCGATGGACTTATCAGAGATTCAGATACAGATTTAGATTAGACCCGGTCGGTATACCCCACTGTGTATAGCGTGTGGGGAGGGCATGTCACTAACCCGGGGGAGATTGAGTCTGTCAGTCAGTGAGTTGTGTCACCCTCTACACGTGTGGGGTATTATCTCACTTCACGTAGGCAATGTAGAAATTTCACTACATGGTCATGAGATATCTTTGTAGAATCATAAGGTGCGATGCCAGCTGAGTCGCCTCGTGATTTCATATGAAGTGGCATGATAGATAGAGTCACCATGTGATTTATAGCTTTAGTAAGCTTTCATTGGTATGATTTTAAAAGTAAAGCGAGAAGTTTTAGTTTCGAGATTGAGAAAAGAAAGTTTTACGTAATTCCAGATACCTTAAACCTTATTCTCGTATTCTGCATTTCATATACCAAAGTTTAAATATTCATGCAATTTATGCAATTATATGAAATTTTGAGGGTCTTTATGTAATTATTTAGAAGTCTCAATTTTATCATTAAAGCGATTTTAAAGAAATTAAAATTTTTATAAATGTTTTTGGGAATCATCAAAATACAGCTGTTGTGTTGTCCAAATTTTCAGAAAAGTCCAAGCTTTATAAAAGAGCATTTAAATGAATTTCATAAATTTATAGTTTTGTAAATTAGAAAAATTTAAAGGTTCGCTTCATGGAATGTCTTTGGATAGCAAGTTAAAATCTATAAGGGTTTCGTGGGGTATTCGAAGTCCCGAAAAAGCAAGTGTGAGGCGGGTCCCGTTAGTTATATTATTTAAGCAAATATCTTAACTTTATAAAAGTTATCCACTCACTGAGTTATGAGACTCACCACTCTTTTTCTTATTGTTAAAATCCTCTCTAGGTGCAGGTATGAGCAAGCAAGAAGAAGCATCTTCATCAAACGTGCAGGCAAATTAGAGACGTGACACAACTGCACTAGATTGTTTTCAAAAATATCATGTACATCCACAAATTTTAAGTTTGTTAAATGGTTTTTAAGTTTGATCTGGTTTTGTAAATATTGTTTTGAATGTTGCATTTAATTAGGTTTTTGAAATTATGTGTGCACGATGTTTTAGTTTAATAGAAATTTTTGTAATTATCTTTTGATTTGAATTGAACCTTTGGTTGAGATTGTTTATAAAATGGAAAAAAAAAATGCCTAAGGCCTAAAAGTTGAGAAAACGTGATTTTTAGAAGTGTACAAGTTTTGTTTTATGAATTTTGAAAATCTTTGACAAACAGTCGTTATGCTGCTGGATTTTCGAAAATTCTATTCTACAAAAGTTAATTTAAAAAAAAAAAATCCCCATTTCTGTGATTTAAAGAAACCTCTAGAAAGATTTAAAAAGTTTTTCAATAAAGAAAAATATTTAATTTTACGGGACTTTCCAACCGGAATAGATCCTGATTGGAAGGTTACTGTGGGATTGTCAGGTAGGTTATCTAGTTAGTTAAGGTAGAGAGGCCCATAATTTGTAAACTTGTTTATTTATCAGTTACCTATTTTCTTAATCTTCAATCCATTTTTCCCTTCCTTAAACACAATATTTCCTTTCCATGTGAGATTAGAATCAGTTAGTCATTTCCATTCATTTGGAATGACATCATTTAGTGTCAAAACTTCTGGTTAGCATTATTTGGTATTAGAGCATCTAGATAGCTATCATTTATTCTAATCTCATATTTTGGTTCTAATCTTTTGATAACAAGTTCATCTCTTTAGTTTCTTCTTTTTTTTTTTTTTAGAAAAAAAAAATCTATAAACACCCAAAATCTTGGTAAAATTGAGGAAATCTTTCATTTGATCTTTTTCGATGCAACGTATGTGTCATGACCTAGTATGGGCTTTGACGGTCTTAGGGCATGGGTAGGCTTAAGGCCACCAACCACTTATAGAATCCTTGATAATTTCTAACAAAATGATAATTTTTCGGCATAATCACTGCGTTTTTGTAATCTATCTCAAGATCAAAACCTGTATAAAACACTTCTAAATCATCCTTTCTCTATTTCATCCATCAACCCACAATAATTCCAATTATTTTAAACATGCATATAACAAACGCAACAATTTAACATTTTATCTATAGTCGTTTCATAGTATATCATAAATTTTATACCATGCGAATTATACATCATTTGCATTATACATAATTTGTGCTATACATCCAAATATATATATATATCCTTTTTAAACTATACACCATGAAGCTTTTACAAAAAATATGTCAAAAAAATTTCATGTTTTAGAATAGTTACATTAGTCACGATGGATCCAAGCGAAAGAAGAATATGCTCGGATCTTTGTTTAACATTATCTTACTTTACTCTCCTGAAAAATGTGAAAGAAATGAGGTGAGTATAAACTCAATGAGTAGAAAATATACTACCATGCTTATGAGGGCTAGGCATCTCAAGACCAACTCACAAGAATGGTTCATAGATACATAAGCATGAATAATTGTTTAAACATATCGCACATTGTGGTCATGACAATGGATTGCGACAATAACAATATCTGAAATGGCATGGGATCATCACATTATTCACAGAAATCATAATTACATAATATTTATAATATTTGTAAATTTTGTAATATATAACATGGATAGGCGGGAACGGAGGCAGAGACTACGCATAAACCAACCGTAATACAATCTACGTAAGACCTAGCCAAGTCTTATGCCTAGGGCACTCCTCCCTTCCTAGAAAGGGCCTACATTTCACCCACACCAGTGGGTACTATGTACACATAGCTTGATGTTTTACCCCATCAAATGGTTTTCCATGAATATGTCACTCAATAGGTTCAATAAATTTCAAAGGGATCAAAAGTACCATAATAGCAATGATATCACAAGCACATAGGCTCAAGAAAGCAATAATTATGTATCATAAGATCGATAATTAAAAAAAAAAAATCATGGTATCATGGTCATAGGCTCATAAAATCAATAGAGCCAATGGAACATAATCAATCATTTATAAGAATATGGATTCATTTATAAAAATATAGGTAACATGACATTCAATGTCGCATGGTAAATAAACCACAAGTATAATAGTATATTTATACTCACCTCAATTCTTAGGAACTTAAAACTCTTTTATCAATCTCAATCGACTTTGGAAGTCTTCTCCTCTTTCATTCGCATTAGTTTTAATCATTTCATGCATAGAAACAAAGCATATTTATCATTAATACCCTTATTAACATATACTTAAATCGACTTAATACTTTAATAACTCATTTTACTCTCCCTTTTTCCCCTATGGTTTCTATGTGAAATTTGTTATATATAATATTTACTTACACTCATTTCCATGATAATATAGATTTCTAATGATCATTTAGTCTAAATGGAAGTTAGATAGAAGTTGGCTCAATGAAAATCACATTCTATTGAACAGTACCCGGAACAGAGCAGCCCTCCCTTTTTACCTCATTTGACCCGCTTACACTTATCCAATTTGGCCAAACCGCTACTAAAATTTAGGGCACTCATAAAACTTTCCAATCATATATTATTCGCCCCAAAATGATTTCATTTGTTCCCTTAAAAAGCCTATCAAACTGACCTCTTCTGCAATTCAACTCTATACTTCAGCTTAAACACAAAGTTTTATTTTCTCATCTAACTTAGCAGCCCATTAACATGAAAAGACTCCCAAACGTTCCCATCCAAACCCTAATTTGCATGCAATGTGATGATTTAATCCTTTGAAATTGAAATTAAGGTTTCACCTAAACTTTTTTACACTAAATCTAAGTCTATTTCACCCTCACTTCACTAAAAACCCATTTTAAATTTCATACTTATATGGAATCCAAATTTTTCCATGAATCAAATCATAAATTTTTCACCATAAAAACAAAAAATAAAGCTTGGGAAGGATTATTTACCTTTTAGACACTTCAAATCTGACCAAGAACCGAAAAAAAAAATGGAGTTTGATTGGCTAAAAACTCTTCCTCCTTTCTCCTACCTCTCTGCTGTCTTCTTTGATCTTTTTTTTTTTTTTTTTTTGGTTTTCTTGGTTTTTCTAGATTTTTCCACTCTCTTATACTAAAACAAACTTTTAAATTTACACTCACATCCCCCTAATCTTTTTCTTTTGTGTTCTAGCCCCTAAGGTTACAAAAGTTTTACATTTAGGTCCTAAAATCTTTTGAAAACTTGGAATTTTCATACTTAATCAACCGTTGAACATTTGTATTTAATTATAAATAAGTTTAACCTAAATTACTTTTCTCATTAAGTATGTTAAAAGTATAGGGTGTTACAGTATGTGTCAAAATCAATTTTCGTTGATCTAGATCTGTCACCTATATTTGATGATGATGTATCAAAACATTTCCTTTTTTTGGATGAAACATATATGTCAAAATCAATTTTTGTTGATCTAGATTTGCCACCAATGTTTGATGAAGAGGTGTCAAAGGAAGATCATGAGAGCAATTCAACTTTTGTGGATTGTTTTTATGATAATCACATATTTCATCATTCTACAATATCTCCAAATTACTTACTACTTAAAGCATTGATGATTGATGCTTTTATTTTAATTTATTGGAGTGACTGGATGGATGTTGTTACAAAGGTGGGAAAATTCAAAGATCATCATCTAAAATTATGTCACTTGGTGTACCAAAATTTGTTACATATCCACGGAACTAAGACTCAAGGACGAGCCATTAGACTTAAGGACAAGTCTTTTTCCAACCAAGGGAGAATGATGTAGATTGATATAGGGGTGTTCCATTACATGATTTCGGATCAAAGAGCAAAGAGGTTCCAAATTCTCACTATGGTTTTTCGAGCACCAAAATCTGCACGAGAGGTATTTTTGTGACTTTATATCTTTTAATTTTGGAGAGGTTTTGAGACATGTTGTAGCTCATAAAAAGATCAGAGTCATATCAACTTTATTTTGGTATAGTAAAACACGTCAAATGAAGTTTTCAAGATGAAGTTATTACTGATTAAGTTTTGACAGATATCAGTCATTAAATGCACTAACTTGGTTCAAAATTTTTGTTAGCAATTAATTAGACAACTAATTTTAGTTAGTGAGTAGTAGATTATTATGTATTTAATGTTTGTTATTTTCTAGCTTTTGAATATGTGTTTTGTTAGCTTGTAATCAATGGACGGCCTTTTTATCAATAAAGGTAGTTAGATGGATGGCTACCAATATTAATTTTCATTGAAAATATGTATTTTGGAGCCTTTAAATATGATTTATTATAGATGTACTAAAAGATGACAAGTTTGAATGGATGGTAGCCTTTGTGCTCTAAAAAATTTTGTATCTTTTGGTAGATTCCTTGAGTGGTAAATTTTAAACTTTCTCTCAAAATTCTATATCTGTTGGTGGATTTCTTGAGTGATGAATTTTAAATTTATGGTGGTGATATCAATATTCTTAAACTATCTATCTTACTTTATTTATCAATTCTTAGGGTGGTTAAATCTATATCCTCAAGTTTTGTAAACTTGTTTTATTTATCAATTACCCATTTTCTTGATCTTCAATCCATTTTTCCTTTCCTTAAACACAATATTTCCTTTCTAGGTGAGATTAAAATCATTTAGTCATTTCCATTCATTTGGAACAGCATCAATTAAGTTGATAATTTGTAATATGAACAAGGACAACATAATTTAATGATACATATCTTACTAGTGAATAAAGAGGTTTGAAATTATTGAATATGCTACAACCTACTAAGTTCTCAATTTTCATTTGATTAAAGTTATAAATTCTATCCATCCACGATCAAATTAAGTAGGGTAAATTGACAATTTACTCATAACTCAAGTGATTAGTATACTTTCCTTCTATATTCATAATAGTTGTTTGAGTCCCATTATGCACATTTATATGTAGGGTGTTTTCAAATTGGTTTGGCTAATGAAGATATGATGAACTCCAATAAAGATGCGTGTACACATTTTAGTTTTTGAAATAATTTGATAAAGTTGTTCCTTTATAATATAGTGATGATCCCAATTTCCCCCTATAGTTTAAAGTAATCGTTAACTATCCCCTTATAATTTCTAGAAAACCATTTTACCACTTCTGTTGACTTTGTTAGTGAAAGGTGGATTCTGACTATGACAGTGTATGAAAAATAAAACTGCCACTCAATTAAAATTAAAAAATAATTAAAATTTTTTATGCAATAAAATTAAAATAAAAAATAAAAACCTAATTTTTAAATTGGATCTCCATCATCCATAAAAAATTGATAGACGTTGAGATCCAATTTTGGGATTGGATCTCCAATGTACTATATCCTTATTCTTCTTAACATGAAGAACATCATCATCATCCATTCAACCAACCCAGACATCTTCACTCATCTTTGTTCAACCATCCATTCAATCAAACCATCATTAACAACAAACGCCATCATAATCAAACCCTCTAACATTGTAACAACAACATCAAACATAGCAACATTCAGGAAAAAAAAAAAAAACTCTTTAGCTTTCTAGATTTAAAAACCCAGAAATCTCTGAGTTTCCAATATGGAAAACTAGAAATATTTGAGTTTCAAGCGCTAAAAACCTAAAGATTTCTAGGTTTCCCTATCGAAAAGCTAAAAATCATTGGTTTTCACCTCTGGGTTTTCATATCGAAAATCCATAGATCTATATGGGTTATGATGCGAAAACCCAAAGATCTATGAGTTTCTAAGGCTGAAAACCCATAAATTTATAGGTTTTCGGATCTATGGGTTTCCAATGAAAACCTAATTTGGGTCTCTATCAATGGAGACCATCGTTGAGAGAGAGAGAGAGAGAAAAGAAGAAGAGAGAAAAGTCGAAGAAGAAGAAAAAGAAGAAGAACAAGAAGAGAGTGTGAGAGAAAAGAAAAGAGAGTGTAAGGAGTAAAGAAATAAAGAGTGTTTTTAACTTTTAAATTTTATTTTTTTATTTTTTTTAATTATGTCTACAGTCCATCATGTTAATGAGCGGTGGACATAATTTTTTTAAAAAATATTAATATTTAAAAAAAAATTAGTACTTTTGATCATCACCATCCATTTTAAATATGGATGATTGAGATTTTTTTTTTTAATTTTTTAATATTTAATAATTTTTTATATTGGTTTTTGCTATGACAATTTTACCTTTCCATATTAACGGTAAACCATTGACTTTTGATGTTTAAATTGATGATTTTTGGATATTTTAACAAACTAAAAAGGTTTTTTTTTTTTTAATCTATTTTTCAAATCAAGAAGAGAGATATTAGTGATTTCTTAAAATAAAATGAGATTTTGGCTATTTTATCAAACTATAGGGGGACATTGGGATTATTCCTACATTTTATTTTAAAAAGGTAAAATGTGTAAAATGTCTTACATTGAATGGAAATTGTCTTGCAAGAGTGTTTAGAGATAGTGTGTGTGTGTAAATGTCTGATATGGAATGAAAATTGTCTTGAAAAAGTGTTTAGAGATAGTGTGTTTATATATATATATATATATAATATTTTTATAATCAAATATACTTGATTTTAAAAAGTAATGATCAACCAATCAAACTCATCCATTACATCTGAATCAAATAGAAATGAGAACTTGTTTTAGGAGAGAGAATGTAATGGATGAATTTGATTAATTAATCTTTACTTTTTTAAAATTAAGTATAGCTAATATAAAATCCTTAAATATATATATATATCTCCCTTAACATTAATACTAAAGAATGATATAAATACCTATGGATGCCATAATTTAATAGAGTAATCTCTTGGATGGTAAGTTATCAATATATGCGTTAGTTCTCAAAAATGCATAAAAAGTAGCAATCATAAAAATGGATAATCCCAATTCCCTCCCCATACAACCTCCAACACCCCACACCGCACCCCTCCGAGTTGTTTGATATAATCACTAATTACCACCTTATAGTTTGTAGAAATTCTATTTTATCCCTTTTGCTAATTTTGTTAGTGGAAAAAGATTATAACCATGACAATACATTAAAATATCAAACTACCCCTTAATAAAAATGAAAAATTAATATTTTTTATGAAATAAAAATTAAAAAAAATAAAAGTGTCTCCAATGTATCATGTCTTATTCTTACTCAATAAAAAACACCCAAACATTAAAATATATATATCAACACAATGCACACATAAATCTATCTTAAACGTTTTGGTTTCTCTTTTCACATACACAATGCATAGGTTTTTTTAAAAAAATCAACAGAAACCCTATTATCGCCAAACCTCAACATTGCAACATCAAACATTAAAAATAATAATAACAAAAAAAATTTAAAAAACTCCAACACAACATCAAACATCCAAGAACAACAGATACCAATATCAATAAATACCACATCAATGAACAATTTTCTTCTTCATTTTTCATCAACAAACACTAAATCAATAATAGCAAACAACCATATTGCATTAAAAAAAAACAAATCCAAATTTATCATCCTCATCCTCAAAAGATTAAGAAAAAATAAAAAGAAAAAAGTTGAAAAAAAAAAAATGGAAACATTGGATCTCCTTCCCAAAGAACTCTCAGGTGAAGTAGACCCAACGGTCTCCATCGCCTAGAGATCAGAACTAGTCTCCACGTGATGGAGACCAAAACTGGTCTCCACACGATGGAGACCAGAATTGGTCTCCCCGCGATGGAGACTAGATCACTAGAATATCAGTTCTAGCCTTTATCACCTGAAGACCAGTTTTGGTCTCCATACAATAAAGGTTGTTGGGCCTCCTTCGCAAGAGACCAAGTCTCTGGCGAACGAGACTTAATGTTCTATATGTCGACGCTGCTCTTGAAAATGGAAGAAAAAGAAGATATCCTCCATACTGACCCTTGGTTTTCGATGAAGAAGCAAATGGAAGTTGGAAGAAGATGGAAGAAGCAAATGAAAACAGTCAACTAAAAGAAAATAGAGAAAAAGAAAAGTTAAAGAAAAGTTTTTTTTTCATTTAAATAAATAAATTAATATTATTAATTTATTTATTTTTTCAAAAAAATCTATTTTAAGTTAATTAAAATAATTAATTATTATTATTATAATTTTTATTTTATTTTGATAGTTTTACCCATCCTCGTATGATCAAACATTGATTTTCAACGTCCAAGTTGACGACAATGAGTTTTTTAGGCCTTTCAATATACTATAGGGGATATTTGGATACATCTACAAACTATAGGGGAATATTAGTCATTTCTCAAACTGATGGGGAATTTTGGCTATTTTATTAAACTACATATTGGGATTATCCCTTATAAAATTCAACGGTGCTTAAGAAAATATTTGGCTACTGTGATTGAGTCGTTTTGACGGTAAAAGAATGGGCCCGATTGTCGTAACCATCATGGTTTAGAAGACTTCCAAGATTATTTTTAAATACACCCGTTTACAAGCGGGCATATTTGGTATCATCGACCCAACTTTTCTGTTTGTAGATCGTGTAAGTACATTCGAAACGCGGAGTCCCAAAATCTATAACATGGGCTAGTCGCACAACCTTGAAGAAGTCCGAAAAACCTTTCTGCTCCCATCATTAAGAGTAGATTAAATGAAAGAAAAGATTAATATGTTATACGTCTTTGTAATATTCGACTTTCAATAACATAGTATCATGGTCGCTTGTGCATTTACGGCAGCAGAGGCACGCATCCTGGGAGACCACTCTTGGTCCCGGGTTAGACACCCAATGCCACAAAAATTGTGGCTGTCGTTTCCTACTCATGTATGAACTGTTCTGTCACCCTCGTGTAGACCGTTTTCCTATCTATGTATGTATCGATCCCTTCCGTATGGGAGGTGCTTTCTGGACTGCGTTACCAATGTTTGATTTTTTTTTGTCCTAATTATTCCCAAAATCAGTTCAAATAATCAATATATATATACATATATATATAAACCATAATGTCATTACATATTATGATAAAAATCAAACACCTCAAAAAAAACCATTAACATAATATCATAATATGGTATGAACTTTATATTTCATGTCATATGATACTGAAATGAGTAGGAGGGGCATCATACACCATACAATACCGAAGTATCTCCCAAATCATAATGAAGAAGTTGTAATCCGGAGAAAAGAATGAAATTTTGTAAAGAGTCATTTGTTAAACAACTAAAAAATAAAATAAAATAAAATAAAATAAAGAATTATCACCTTTCTTTTAAGTAAAGATCTATATACTGATTACGTAATTAGAACCTACTTTTCCATTGCATTTTGAAGAGAATTTTCTATGTTCTTATTGTGGTTTTGCTTTTTGGGTAACAACTGTGCAATGAAGATTTAAAAGACACTTTAACAATAAAGGTATATTTGAAAACAACAATTCTAGGCTTGTAGAAAGGATCTCATATTTAGATCGATATCTTGCTTATTACTTTCTACTACCCCTATAAACTATCCCAACATGAATTTTGGAATCCAAAATTTCATGATTTGTAAAGTTTCAACAGGTTTAAGAAATCTATTTTCTAATAAAAAAAAATCCCAAATGGCTCAACAACTTCACCTGGATGACGCAATAGATAATGTCGTGGTGGCCTGTTTGTGAAAAAAAAAAAGATAATTAAAACTTGTAAAGGCTTCTCTTCAGGAATAATTGGCCAACTAACCTGCAAAATTAGCTAGAACTGTTTTTAGGTAAACTCCCTTTACCCTCCTCTTCTTCAAGTGGTACAAGTAAAATAAATAATTAATTATTAAAAAAATTAACTATGGTTGAAGAATTTTTTTTTTTTTTTTTCAATGACTGGGACTAACTTATAATACAATTGAGATCAATAACAATAAGTACTATGGCACGGCTTAAAGATCAGTTTTTAGGAATGAGAGGAGTGAACCCATAAAGAGTGAGGGAGCAATCCATGTACAGTAGAAGAAAAGTATCACTAACATTGAATGGTCATGATGAGTCGAACGTTGATAACATGCATGCCAAATTCAGCCCATCTGCACGAAGGCATTAATGGGCCTTCCTCTGTGATTGAAGAATTAGGTGTCTCCATTTTGACGTTTAAATCCCATATACGTAACGCTGGAAATTAATAGGCAGAGCCTATTCTGATTTTTTTAAAATTTGGACCAAGATTATTCTACAGTTAATAATGTTACTCTATGTTAAGAAAGACAAATGAATCGCATAGGTTAGGTGTTAGTATTTGGATTTTATTGAAATTAAATCTTGACTAAGTGATTCAAGGATGTTTTCAAAGGGAATTTGTGATAATTGATACTGACCTTTGACTTAAGGAGGCATTTACTAATTAGAAATGAAAATAAAAGGCAAATTGAGTTCCAATGGAGAGGAATGGAAATTAATTTGAGCTCCAATAGAGAAAAATCGGAATTAATTTAACAGATTTCTAATTTTATCTTCATTAATATCCTACAAATTATCATTTTTCATATTACTGCTACTAATTTTGATTTTTATATTTGTATAGTAATTTTAACAATATATATTTTATAACTTAAAGAGAATGTATAAGTTATGTGAACTTTATATTTTTTAAAACTAGTAATGTTTAAAATAATATATATTTGTTATTAACAATAAAAATTACATTTATATAAAATTAGAAATATATAGATCAATTTTGTTACTATTTATTAAATTTTTGCTACATATATAATTTAAAATAAAATTGCATAATAATTATTAGTTATAAGAATATAAACATAAAAATATTTGTTTTCAAATTTTAGTTACCGTTTAATCTTCAATAATATTCGAGACTATTCAAAAGCAAACTAACTTTGGGAATTAAAATTGAAATCAAACTAAATTTCTAAATGAAAAAAGAAAAATCCAAAATTAATTACACAACTACTCATCTATGTTAGGGATGAAAATATACTCTCTTTTTTTTAATAGGAGGAGAGGGAGAATTCAGAGAAAACTACTCACACATTGTGTTTTAGAACAAATGTAGTACTTAAACTCTTGATCTTTTAGGATGAAAATAAGTATTTAATCATTCCTACTACGGTAATATAAAACCAAAATTCCTTTTTTAAGATATAAAAATATTGATAAAAACAATGACCATGCACAAATTTGGAAAACTTATTAAACAATTACCTTAAAATAATATATGTTTTCATAATTTTCTATGTCAATTGTCATTAGAAATTACTTGTTATTGAGGAAAGTGGCTTCGCTCAATGCTTTCCTCACCATACTGTGATTCTTACACCAAACCCACCTACCATTAACCTTTACATGGTGGGTTCGAATCACCAAAATCCAATCATTGTGTGTAATTTTTTCACCTATGTGTGAGTAGCTCTTTCTTACCTTTTGGGAGTAGAGATATGGGCCGTGTTTTAGAGTTTTATTTCAATTGGTCCCTGCAGCACCTATACGTAGGTAGCTCTTTCCTGTCTTTTAGGAGTAGAGATTTAAGTTGTACTTTAGAGTCTTACCTCAGTTGGTTCCTGTAGTAATCTAGCATTAGTTCAGATCATACTTTACAATCTTAACTTAGTTGATTTCTATAGTAATCTGACCTAGCGTCAATAAGTTAAAAAAAAAAATGATAATAATAATTATTATTAGTGACATCAATATAGATGGGAAAAATCACATATCATGGAGAGTTCATGAAAACTCCAATAACATCATATGTTTTGCTTCCTCAAAGTTCCTGCCTCTGAGCAAAGAAAGGTTAACAAGAGCAAACGTTCTCCATCTTTCTTTCATTGTCACATCTTCGCTATTCCCATTCTCAGGCTCTCTAATCCTCTTAATAAAATGAATAACTTTAATTGGGTACAAGAGGGCTACAATCGTTTTTTTATTTTTTTTAAATATTAATTAAGGATAAATCAGTAAAATTACTTGAATTATATTATTCAATAAGAAATGGAAATCTAATTCCTAATTTTAACATGGGTCTATATATATAATTCTCAAAAGTTTTAGTAAATATTATAATTCAAAATTTGAAATTAAGTTCCCTTTTATCTATTCTAGTTTTCTGATTAATAAATTAACAGGACCCAACTAGTTTTAAATACTCAAAATTCTCGGTACCCGACTGGTTTTATCTAATTTTGTAAATTAAATAAAATCATTACTTAAAATTTCGTTTGAAACAATATCTATTCACAAGATCAAGACAAATCACTTAGGTTGTGTTTGTTATGCAGGTTAAAATTGAGATTGGAAAACTTTTTTATCCAAGCCCATGTTTAGTGTTTAGGATAAATCTAACCCACTCAATCATATGGATTAAAATAATCCCATCATCTACTCCTTCTTCGATGCCTCACCTCCTCCTTCATCCCCACTGCCTCCGTTTACTTCTCCTTATCCCTCGTCTCCCTCTCCCTCTCCTTTTCCCTCCACATGTAAATACTAGTCATTCTCGCTCACCTCTCTCTCCTTCCATTTTGTCTTCGTCGTGGTTCTACGCTTTCTGATCTTCTTCTTCGTTTTTGTCTCAATTAACGGTTTCTACGCTTGCTATTCTTCTTCATCTCCGTCTTCTTCATCTTCCTCTCTATCGTGGTTTCTATGCTCGCCCATCTTCATCTTTGTCTTTGAGCGGTTTCTACACCATCGTTCATCATCGATCTTCTTCGAAGTTATAGATTGCTAATGGAAGAATGTGGTAATGGAGGAGGTAAGCGACGATGGCTATAAAATTTTTTAGAAACCCTTGAAAAATTACTTTAAAATCCAAGTTTTTACCCACTATTTTTAATCCTATGCTTTGTTTCATCAAACATAGGATAACATCCAATCTCATCCTATTCAATCTAATCCAATCTCATATAAATTATCCAATCATATCTCATGCACCAAACGAGACCTTAAATCTTATATTTTTCAGTACAAAAACTTATAAATCACAACATGAGTCAATTTTATCGCAAAATTAAGAGTTGATTTTAGAAAATAGGAGATTATAATTCCATTAGTATTTAATATTTTTTCTGCTAGTTAGGACCATTCCAAAGTATAACCGAAACCTATAGTGATAAACGTTGAAATGCAGTCTAAAGATTGACACATAGAAACAGGAGGAAACAATCCACACATAAATGTGGAACAACCCACATACTTGAGAGAGAAATCCATATTACATGAGAGAGGGTGTCGAACCACTCATCTCTCAAGAGAGAGAAGGTAGAGGGGCAGCATTTATTTCACTGCACTACTGCCCTTTTGACATTAGCATTTAATAACTATAAGGGAAGAAATTGTACAATTTTCTTATAACAGCTAGTTCAATATTATCTATCATTAACCTATTTCAACATAAATTCTTGAAAATGTTTCTGGTGACTGTTAGCACGACATTCATGATTTCAAACATATCCTGTTCAACTATAAATTCAAATATGGTTCATTCAATGATATGTAACATTAAAAGAAAAAAAAAATGGAATTATAATTATTATTCTCTGAGATTAGCACATAGTGGGTCTTGCTTAGTTGTTGATAACTTTAAACTGTGTGATGATTATTTGATTTTAATTATAAAACCGCCAAGCTTCAACTTTATTTTTTTTTTGTTTTCTTTTTCTTTTATCAATAAATGAATCATATCTTTTCAATAATAAAATAATGATAATCATTATCGTCATCATATAATATAGGGTAGATAGAACATAAAGTAATTAAATATGAGCCTCAATGTGGAGTACTTATGGCCTACCATAGCCAACTAGTAAATTTTATAATTGGGGCACAGCATTAATTTTTTGCTACTATTTTTAGAGACTTATTTAATCATTATTAATTATATTTATACACAATCAATTAATGATATGAGTTTTTGACCGTTGAGGATAAATTAATTTAATAACAGTAAGTGACAATGTGAAAATTTGGACTACATATATATTTTTTAATAATTATCACAATTTTTTGTATTAAGAATAGAAAAATGCTTGAGTTTTAAGATTTAATCTCTTTGAAAATTATAACCCAAAAAAAAAAAAAAGTTTTAGTTGTAAGATTTTATGTTTTTTTTTTCATAGTGATATGTCAAAATTCATTTATAATTTTTCTTATTTTGCTATAATTCTTTGTATTCCTTGTATTAAAAAGTAAAAACAACCAAGCCTTTCCAATATGATTTTGTTTTTTCTTAACAAAAAAAAAAAATTATACTATTGTTGCATCATAAAAGACGAAAGAAAATTATGAATTAGCCTTGAATGAACATCGAATCAAAGCTTGTTATTTGGGGGAAAAAATTAGCTCCTCCAGATCAAATTGAACCAAAATCATTGAAACACAACAATTAGAAATCAGCTTAAAAAGTAAGGCCTAAGAAGCAAGTAGGAAGGATGGGTATCCAAGCTTGATCATCTAGAAAAAAGGACGTAGAACAGACGAGAATACCCTTGGCAAAGGACGGGAAAACAAACCAAAGGGAGACATTGCCCTGAAGTTAAAAAACAAGGCCCTATTACATCTGTCAGCTTCCTATCCTGTCAGGATGGTAGGAAGATCAGGCCTAGTGATAATAAACCTAGGACTGACAAGCACTTGAGAATAGTAGGCACATGGCTGTAGGGAAAAAGGTAGGGTTGGTAATTAGCCATGTAGCCCAATGACAAAATGGATGAATAAGAATATGTAATGTGTCAATCCGAGTAAACAAGGAGCAAAAAATGAGAGAATAGTGAAAGTGATGGGACGAGCAAGGTTCAGAGGACAAGAAACGAAGTGAGAAAGTGAAAGGATGTAAAGGGGGAGCTTGACCACCAGTTAAGGGAGAAGGAAGAAACCTTATAACGAGAGGAGTATATATATGCACACACTATTTAATAAAGGGTATGTCATTCTTTTCGACCTAAAAACACTCTAATGTGTAAAAGAACTTCTTTAGGAGAAACTTTCATGAGCACTAGGTAATGTTTTAGGGTTGTATTTGAAAAAGTAATTAGAAATCTGCCTTTTTTTTACTCTATTGCCTCATTTTAGAGGCTCTCCACAAAATACCTACTAACTCGAATGTTGGAGGGTTTTCGTCAGTGAATCATCGGTGATCCCTAACCTCTCTTTCTTTATTAATAGCTAGCAAAGGAGAACAGACCATCCAAAAGTTAACATCCCCTTTTTCAAGGGAATTCTTACGTCAAAGAGGATCTTTATTTAGTTTTCTAAGGCCCTTTGTTGTACCCTTTTTTTTTATTTTATGTACCAACTGACATTAGGATCAATTTTTGTATAAATATCCATTCTCTGGACTAAGAAAATGATAACCTGGATAAAGGTTGGGCAACCATTTTGACATTTATGTTATAGGTATTTTCAAGACTGCGTAAATGAGCTAGTAAAGTAAAACCCCAATGAGATGGCCTAACAGGCCGATCCAATAAGCAACAACCTAGCCGATCAGCATCCAACTTGTAAATACTAGCCTTCAATATACCAGATGCTCAGCTCGCACGGACATGACCTCATCTCATACGCTCTCAGGTCGCTGATCATGATTAAAGCCACCTAACACCTACCTCCACCTCGCCTAGAGCAACATCCAGCTTGTGGTATTACATGCACGTTGGGTTTTTTCCAGAAAGGCAGCAGCGTAATTTAAGAAAAACTTAACTACCCATCATAGAGATAATATCAATATCATATTTTTACAGGATTTAACTTTATACTGACAAATGTCAGTTTTGGAAAGTGTAATTAATGTAAAAATCTTTTATATTTGCATTGTATACAAACTGTAGCACCCATCTTGGTCAAAAATTCACTTGTAAGGAAGGGACACAACAACACACAAGTAATAATACTTTGCCTCTCTGCAAAAAAGGGACCAGAGAAGGCAGTCATAGACATTGGCACTTTCATTGGCCGAACCGCTTAAAAATCCTTCTTCATTCTCTGTTCTTACTCTCTACCTCTTCTCTTGTTTTTGCTTTGCTTTTACTTTGATTGCAGTATTGAGCTCACGAACCTGAGTTGATTGAATCCGAACATCAACATTTTAGTATTAGAAAGAGAGCTCAAACTACAAACTTTTTCCAGATTTTCTTCAAACGTCATAGCAAGAGGAAGAAGAACCAGAAGTTTTGATGTGGTGGCTAAGCAACCAGAATGACAGATAGACGTCCCCATAAACAGCGCTACTGTAGGTACGCTTTTACCAGCCCCTCGCCAGTCAGTACCAGCGATCTCTGCAGTCGGAGGGCTATTGGAACGACACCAACAGCAGAAGGCATTAGAAAATATAGTGTAGTAGCTCGCAGATGTAGTTAAGGCTTTGACGCAGATCCAAGCATAGAACGCTCCCAGACTCGAGGGTGTTGTTCCTAAAGAAATCTACCAACAACAGCGAGAACAAATATCAAATCATGAAAGATCCATCAGAAAGGTCTCGTGACCTGCTGACTCAGATTGTCCCCCCAATTCATTTTCAAGAGCTTATGGTCATCGAGCTCAAGAAGGGGAAGTAGGCTATCAACGACGATCGGAGTCGTACCAAGCTAGAAGCTCACGAAGTTTGAGATATGTTCCAAGTCACAGCTCTTCAAGTCGCGAGCGCAGGAAAGAACATAGGCCTCAGGACCCAAGGTTAGAAGAATTCCTCTAGAGGGTCCGCCAGCTCGAATCGTGACCTGAAGCTCAAGAGTAAAGTGGTTAGTATGGTGAAAGAACTCCATTCACCTAGGAAATTGAGCTCGAGCCACTTCCCTTGAGGTTCAAGGTCCCCAACATCCTACAATACAATGGGGATACTGACTTTTATAACCATCTAGACACGTTAAATATTCAGGTGGACCTGCAGACTACCAGTTCACTAGTTAAATACCACATTTTCCCAACAATATTTGGAGACATTCCGCAAACTTGGCTCAAGACTCTCCTGATTCGCAGCATAGACTGTTGAGAGGAATGCCAACAAAAATTTACTCGCCAGTATAGGGTTCTCAAAAGGCAGCTCGTGCCACCCTGTCACTTTGCCACCATTTTCCAATGTACTAATGAATCATTAAAGGATTATATTGCTAAATTCAGATGCGAGGTGAACAATGTGGAAAATCCTTCAAACGAGAGCATTCTGACAACAATCTCAATGGAACTTCTTAAGGATGGGAAGCTCTATGAGAACATTTATAAGTCCCCAGTAAAGGACCTAGATGAGTTCCACGAGTGAGCTGCCAAAGAAATCATATGGGAGGGGGCCTTCAACTCAAAACAGCCCAACCAAAAGGGTGAAACGAGCAGTTCACACCAACCAAAGAAAAAAAGTGAAGGTTAGGATAATTGTTCAAACTATCAGGTTCCTAAGAATGCTAGAAAAAAGCCCAAGAGCAAACGACCTCAACGTCAGGGTTGCCCCTATGGCTATAACACCCTGTCAGATACGCAAGATAAAATCTTCGCAATAAAAAAGAACATGTAAGACTTTAAGAAACCCAACCCTCTAAAGACCCTCGTTTACCGCGGAAACCAAAACAAGTTTTGTGTCTATCACAATGAGATCAAGCATAACACCTCAGACTACAGGAAGTTAAGAGAGGCTATCGAAGAACTAATAAAGGAAGGTCGTTTGAGATATTACATAGCGCGACCAACTAACTCGCGACCATAGTAACCGCAATAGTCAGCACAACAACATCCTCAACGAGCTCTCCAGCAAAAATATGAACCCACAATAAGGATGATCTTCACCACACACAGTGACCCTTAACTCGCGGGTACGTCTCCATACTTGGTAACCTTTTGAGCTCATACCTCTAATATCGAATTTAGTTCTTGGAATATTAATGAAATATACAAATTTTTCATATTGTTGTGCTATAAACAATGCCTGTTAATTTCTCTATTGAATGATAAGCGATCTTTCCATCTAGAGTCAACTTTCGCTATGTATTCTGGGTTTCAATCCTCTGGATATAGCTCGAAAGATTTATGCTGTATCAGTTCGGGTTCTGACCCTTTGAGCACAACCAAGGTTTCGACCTCTACAACTTTCACTATGTAATCCGGGTTTCAACCTTCTGAGCATAGCTCAAAAGGTTTATGTTGTATTAACTCGGGTTCTGACCATTTGAACACAGTTGAGGTTCCGACCTCCATAACTTTTGCTATGCAATCCGGGTTCCGACCCTCTGGGCATCACTCAAAAGGTTTATGCTGTATCAGCTCGGGTTCTTACCCTTCAAGCACAATCGAGGTTCCGACCTCCACAATTTTCACTATGTAATATGGATTCTGACCCTTTGGGCATAACTCAAAAGGCTTATACTGTATCAGCCAGGGTTCTAACCCTTTAAGCACAGCCGAGGTTCCGACCTCCACAACTTTCACTATGTAATCCGGGTTCCGACCCTCTGGGCATAGCTCAAAAGGTTTATTATGTATCAGTTTAGGTTTTGACCCTTTAAGTACAGTCGAGGTTCCAACCTCCACAACTTTCGCTATGCAATCCGAGTTTCGACCCTTTGGGCATAGCTTGAAAGGTTTATGTTGTATCAGCTCGGGCTCCAACCCTTTAAGCACAGCCGAAGTTCCTATCTCTATAACTTTCGCTATGTAATCTAGGTTCTGACTCTTTGAGCATAGTTTGAAAGGTTTATGTTGTATCAACTCAGGTTTTGACCCTTTGAGCACAGTCAATGTCCCAATCTCCACAACTTTTGCTATGCATATTAGGTTCTGACCCTCTGAGTTCAAAAGGTTTATGTTGTATCAGCTCGAGTTGTGACCTTTTGAGCACACCCGAGGTTCCGACCTCCATTACTTTCACTATGTAATCTGGGTTCCAACCCTCTGGGTATGGCCCGAAACGTTTATACTATATCAGCTCAGGTTCTGACCCTTTGAGCGTAGCGAAGGTTCCTACATCCTCAACGTTCGCTATGTAATCCAGGTTCTGACCCTCTGGACATAGCTCGAAAAGTTTATATTGTAGTAGCTCGGGTTCTGACCCTTTGAGTACAACCGAAGTTCCGACCTCCATAACTTTAGTTATATAATCCGGGTTCGGACCCTTTAGGCATAGCTCGAAAAGTTTATCTCGCTGTTAGTTGAGGTCCATCCATGTTAGTCTAAGTGTCATATGTACGACCTACCTAAACAACTCGATCAAGCATACAAATGAAGGCTCCGACCTCAAAAAGCCTTGCCTCCTGAGCTCATGAGTTTGCATCAGGTATTATTACCTCTTATTTATACACAGATGACTTTATTTTTCAATCCATAGGAAATTCAATGACTTAGTGGAATAAAAGCATAAAGCAAGCATATACCAAGGAGAATTAGGCAACTTGCCCACAATGTTTCTCTATCTCGGCTTCCTCTTTAAGCTTTGGCGACCTGCGCCTCAACCTCATCATTAACAAGAGCGACCTTCTTTTCAGTAGTCAAAGCTCGCCTGTACGACTTACTCCCTCTACACTCTATTCAGTTAAAGTATGACCTTGTAACTATATAAACGCATTCCTCACAAGTCAAAATGATAAGATAGAATTTGAAAATGTAGTATAACAGATTTAGATGCGTTGACTTTTACCAGCAAGCTCAACCTCCCAGTCTGCAGAGCGCACTGAGAGCTGAGGGGCTAATATTATGGGTATTTTTGGGATTGCATAAATGGGCTGGTAAAAGCCCAATGAAATGGCCCAACGGACCGAGCCAATAAGCAAAGACCTAGCTGGTCAGCATCCAGTTTGCAGATACGAGCCTTCAATATACCAGATGCTCAGCTCGCACATATGTGACCTCATCTCATACGCTCTCAAGTCGTTGATCATGATTAGAGCTGCCTAACACCTACCTCCACCTCGCCCAGAGCAATATCCAACTCATGGCATTACGTGCACGTTAGGTTTTTTTCAGAAAGGCAGTAGCGCAATTTAAGGAAAACTCAACTATCCATCGTAGAGATAATGTCAAGATCATATTTTTATGTGATTTGACTTTACATTGATAAGTGTCAATCTTGGAAAGTGTAATTAATGTAAATATCTTTCTTATTTATATTGTATACAAACTGTTGCATCTCTCTCTATAAATAGGGGTAAAAAATCACTTGTAAGGAAAGGACACAACAACACACAAGTAATAGTACTTTGCCTCTCTGCAAAAAACGGACCAGAGAAGACAGTCGTGGATGTAGGCACCTTCATTAACCGAACCACTTAAAAATCCTTCTCCATTCTCTGTTTTTCCTCTCTACCTCTTCTCTTGTTTTTGATTTACTTTAACTTTGATTACAGTATTGGACTCACGAACCTAAGTTGACTGAATCCAAACGTCAACAATTTCCTAGCATTAAAGAACAACAAACATTAAAATGAGAACCAAAAAATTCAAAATGTCATCAATCGAAGGCCGAGAAACAACAAAGAAGAGGGATGAGCAATACAAATTGGATTAATAAACTTAGATTTGTCACATGACATAGGCATCTCAAATTTTGAAAGTAAGTTCTTTAATTAAAATTTATTTGATTATCTTCTTTTATTTAATCATTACTTTAAGGCAATATTTGGAATATAGGATTTGAGGTACATTTGAAATTCAAAATATTTTTAACTTTCAAATCCTATGTTTGGAAAGTAATGGCAAAGATTTCAAACTCAATCTCAAACTCTCTCAAATCTTTATTTCATGAGAATGTTTATTCTTAACCAAATTGTGGGATTTGATGTGTTTGAGAATAATTATTCCCTCTCCATTGTTTTTCATATTTTTTAAAGAAATCTTTAAAATTAATTTTAAGTATATTATAGAATATTCAAATTAATTTTATTTCAATTCAATCACAACCTACAACAAATATAATATAGTATGATTTTAATCTGATCTCAAGTTCTATTAAATATAAGACAGTAATTTTCTAATCTGATCCAATCTAAACCAATTCATTTCATTCATATCCAATTTAATTTATTCCATTCCAATCACCCATACTAAATGTAGGCTAACAAGATCATCATAATTATAAAACAATTATTTCTGATAGTTATATTTAATAATTTAAAATCAAATTTTTTATTATGTTTCATACATATATATATATATATATATATATATATATATTACAATGAATCAAATAACTTTTCTTACCGTGATTAAAAAAAAATAAACTTTTCTTACTTAAATAAATAAATTTATTATTTTTTTTTAAAAAAAAATCATTTTTATGCCTCTATTTTTAAATAGTCAATTAAAACAAAATAGAAAACAGTGAAAGTTTGATTATGCAGCGGATTAAAAATTTATTTTTTCCAATGACACATCGCCACGTGTTAACAATCGCGAATTCATATTGAACAAGTAAGGCGCGTAGCTGCTTTTAATTGGTCCACCACACGAACACCATACGGTCACATTATATAAACACAACAACAACGAAGCAGACAAAAGATGTGACCAGGACCACCACTACCACCAGATCCGCCGGTATCGCAAACCTACACCGGACTTCTCGCCGGAAAACATAATCCGATCCAACCATATCATTCCGGCGAGGTCCGATAACAACGCACTCTCGTAAATCAATCATGTACAACAATAACAACACCAATCATCATCAACCGAACAGCAGGAGGAGGAGAGGCAGCTCCACCGCCAAGAACTCCGTGGAAGAATTGGCGGAGAGGAAGCGGAGACTGGCGAGGAGGAGGTTGTTGAAGTACGAAGAGCTGCCGGAGTACTTGCGAGACAACGAGTTCATATTGGATCATTACAGGTGCGAATGGCCTCTCAAGGACGCCTTCTTCAGCGTCTTTTCTCTGCACAACGAGACTCTCAACATCTGGACGTACGTATCTATTTATTTATGTAATCGTATTTTCATACGTTACGTTCGTATTCGCGTACGTAATCAATACATGCGTAACGTGTTGGTGGTGGCAGGCATTTGATCGGTTTCGTGATATTCGTGTTGCTGATAGTAATAAGCTCGACGGTGAGGACGGAGCTGGAAGGTTTCTTCTTGAGGTAATTTTACTGATTGAATTATTATTTTTATTGATTGATGAGGAAGACGAGGACTTGATTGTCATTTTCCGAGATATTTGGTCCGTGAATGATATTCATTGGTGTTGGTTGTGTGTTTTTGTAAAACTACCAGAGCGCACGAGCCATCATCGGGGCCCTTGACGACACTGACGCTGAACAAAGATGCCGTCAATATCTCTGACATTCACATGTTTCCTGTACGTTCTTCTTTATCTCTCTCTTTTGTTTGTTTGTTTGTTTGTCAGAAAGGAGATTGTTTGCCCTTTTAAGATTCGGACTTATTTGGTTATTGGATTTCATTGATTTACAGATTGAATAATCAAGAATTATAATCTTAATTTTAATAATCACCTTACAACCAATTCCATAAATATAATCGATGAATAATATTATCTCATCCATAAGTAGCCAAACCTTTATTTATGTGATAACTAAAACTTTGAATTTTATAAAATATTACATTTATAAGTTTGATTGGTTTATTGGTTTATTCATCAATTATATCATTATAAAAGCGGTTATTAAAACTAATCCAATGATGATAATTATTGAATAAGATTATCTAACAATTAAAGTAACCAAATTATATATTTAATTAAGATTTGATTAGTAGATATGAGATCATTAACGATATATTTATAAAAGTTAAAAATTTTAAATGATAATTAATTATGCTTTCATTCACGTATAAATGCATAGATATTGTTAGCAAATACCGTGGTCTGTCTGCAAATAACATCTATGACAACTGAGATAGTCCTGGACGTCAAGAATCGAGCTTCGTTTTTCTTTTAAATTTTGGATTTCTCTTGTTTTTGTTGTATTATTATTACTACTACTTGCGATGGAAAGGTTATTATTTGTTTGGATCTATTTGTCCCATTTCAAATTTTAGGAAAGTCTAGATTACGTCAGGGCATGGGAGAACCATTGAAATCAAATCACATGTCATATGGACAGGTGATGTATATAAAAGCATTCTAATTTCTTTAAAAAATTAGATACATTTAAATATGCTTAAGCTCACTTAAAATATATATTTTTTGAAATAATTCACTTAAATATGCTTAGGCTCACTTAAAATATTTTATCCATTAAGGAGTCCAGGGTTTGTCAAGTTAGAGATTTAATTTTCATCAAACGTATTTTATAGTTTATGTAGATAGTGTTTTTTTTTTTTCCTTATTATGAAGTGGTTGGCTTCCATTTATAAAAATGATTATTTAGATCATGAATATATTATATAATCTTAGTAAATTTCGAGTCGTTTGAACCGTTAGATATTAGTTTAAAATAAAATATTCATTTGTCAATTTACTTTCAATTTAATTATTATAATTTACATAATTTATTTCTTTTTCCATTATATTAATTTAAAAATATAAGAATAAATAAATATTAAATTAAAAATTACATTAAAATTCAAATTAATATAACTTAATTCCATTAAATATGTATAGTGTATATTATAATTTAATTACAATACAAAATTTGTTATATTTTGATGTAATAATTCCTTAAAATAGGAAGACCTTTTACACCTAAAATTCGATAATATGAATTCGACTTATTTCTCATTTAATTGTAATATTAAAAAATATATATATCCGTTAGGACGATGGGACGTGACAGCACTATGTGACTTCGGAGGTCTAGAAAGCGAGAAATTCCAACCGCAAAGGGTGGTTGATAGGTGGGGTCCGACACCATGTCATCTTTTGATTCTTTGACGATTTGGCGGTCCATACTGTCCTCTTTTGTTTTTTTCCAAAAGGTTCATGTTACTTTTATTAATATCTAAATTTATTTACTTCAAAGAAAAATATAAGAGAAAAGCAGCTCTGGAGAGATGGTCAGCCAGCGTCCTTCCATAATACGTTGAAAAGCCATAGTTATACTCTCATCAGAATTTACTTACATAGACTATTTTTTTTTTTTTTTTTTTTTATGTAGATTATCCTTTCCTATTTTTTACTATCTAATCTCCAGACCGCATCTTAGAACCATATCATACTTAATCTCAACTGTACATACGTTAGTTATTTCCTCTTATCTTCTTAGAGTTGATATTCAAATAGCGTTTTAAAGTCATGTCAACTGTATATATATAGATTATTCTCTCCCCATCTCTTGGGACTTAATCTCCAAACAACGCTTCAAAATCATATCATAGTTTATTCTGATTGTACCTTTAATCCGTTTCGATAATATAAAAATCTAAATTTATTATTCAACTAATATAACATATTAAAAATAATATAAGAATTAATCAATTAAATTTTATATCATCAATTTCCATTAGTTAACTCTTTTAATTTTAAGGATGTCATGTCATCTAAATATCAAAATTGAACATCAATTTGGATCAAGTACCATTATTAAAAAGTAATATTTACAATTATATAAACCACATAATTTTTACCCCAAAAAATAGATAGATTCCGGTACAATTTTATCAAAATATTTATAGATTTTTTTTTTTTTATGTATACGTACAGATTAGATAAGAATATTCTTGCTTTTAATATAAATTTAATGCTAATATATCTGAAGTTACATTATATTCGTACTTATTCTTTTGTATGTCTCATTAGATTTTTTGTCCTAAACTGGCAGCGAGCATAAAGCTGAACATGTGAGGGTTGTTGACCATTGTCACTTGTCATTTTCCATTATATTTTAATTTAAGGATAATATTAAAAAATATATTTTAATTTATAAAATTATCTATTTTATCACATATAATTTTATTTTTATCCAAAATTTGGATAAAAATACTCAAAATACCTCCTAAAAGTATATAAAAAAATGATAATATCTTCCGTAATCACAAATTGATTATGAGTTATAAATTATAAAATGATTATTTTTTATTAATTTTTTAATATTAGATATAATAGATATTTTTATAAATTAAAATAAATATTTTGGGGTCATCCATTTAATTTATAGACAAGGTTGTGTTAATCATGTAAGCGTGTGTATCTGCTGGCAAATATCCATCTTTTTGGTGTCAACTTTTATTTAATCAAAAGTGTTCACGCACCAAGTTTTTGTTCACACGGGTGGTATTCAATTCTCGTTCGTACCTTGCACCTAATCATTTGGAAAGCTTTTATTACTGTTAAGGTAATGCTGCGATTGGCTCAATAAAACCAATCAAATATATATTAGTTTTATTGATCAGTATCGCATAATTTTAAAATATTAAAATGAATAATTAATTAAATTTATCCATTATATTCTCCTCTTTTAAAATAAATTTTTTCTCTTATTTAATTCAAATATAATGAATGAATTTGATTGATTCATCCTAACTTTTTAAAGTTAGAAGACTCTGACGGTAAAATCATATATATATATATATATATGAAAACAGATACTCTTTATTTGTATGGTAAGACAAATTTACAACATGTATTTACGATGTATTAGAATAGATTTTTAGGACATCTGTTCTTGAAAAAAGAAGACATTTATGTAAGGTAGTACTAGTAGTGACCATTAGACAATATTAATGTGAATTTAAGACTACATGTTGATAACTTTTGACATGACATGATGAACAGTAAAGCTTAAGAAGAATGGCCCATGTGATCATGTTAGGGGTTGGGACAAAGTCTCTTTCATTTTGATTATCATAAGGTTGGGTTGGATTGAAGACTATTTATAGATGTCAAGCTACCAGTAGTATATTATTATAGCTTAACGTCATTGTTAATCTTTAATGGATAAGACTCCAATTTAATAAATTCTTGGGTCTGAGATAATGTGGGAAACATTTGATGATGGTAGAGATATCACTTAATAGTTAAGAAAAATAGTGCACATCTTATCTGATTGCCTCTGCTGTTTGTGGAAGAATAAGGAAAATGATAAAAGTCTTGATGTATTTTTCTTGCTTGCTGATGGCATACTAAACTAGGGCAAAAACAAATTATATGAATATGCACATCACATCACATTCGTTTCCGACAATCACATGCGGTGGGGCTGACTCAAAACTTTTAGTTTTTATCAAGCTGAATGAGCGTTCTTTAGCACCAAACCATATAAATTAGTTGGCGTATCACTTTATTAATGTGTCTATCTAATACAAATTTATTATTTTGAAGCATCTCAATTGCCATCGTAATTAGAAATCTAATGTGTCTATAGTAACATTTTATTAATCGAACATAGAAACATGTTGTTTAAATAAGAAGATGTGGAAGTAAAAGATTTTCTCCAAATTAATAAACTCAGCTGATGCTTGTTATAGTTTGCCACCTGAGTTAGAGACATTTGCATGATAACAGGGTCTGAATTAACATAAGTAATTTGGGCTAGTCAGATCCCATCTATGCACAGACAATATAACATTTTCATGTCTTTAAGACAATGCTAGTGTACGAAAAGAATTAATTGGTACTGATGTTTGTTTGCAGGATTCACACATGAATATGAGGCATAACTCGCGGCCATCAGGTTTCCATATACTAGAACAAAATTCTAATGAATCTATCCCCAAATGGCCCTGGTTTGTATTCTTATCAGGGGCAATGTGCTGCTTGATTTGCAGCACCCTCTCCCACCTCCTTGCCTGCCACTCCAAACTCTTCAACCTCTTCTTCTGGCGCCTAGACTATGCTGGAATCTCTGTCATGATAGTCTGCTCCTTTTACGCTCCCATCTACTACATCTTCTATTGCAACCCCTATCCGCTAACCATTTATCTCACTTCCATAACCGTCATAGGTGTCCTTGCCATCATCACCCTACTCATGCCTGCTCTATCCTCTCCTCGTTTTCGTGTCTTCCGCGCTACTCTGTTCCTAATAATGGGATTCTCAGGGGTGATTCCAGCATCACATGCAGTGTACCTCCATTGGGGTCACCCTCATATATCCCTCTCCCTTGGATACGAGCTGCTCATGGGTCTACTATACACCATAGGAGTTGGCTTTTACGTTAGTAGAATACCAGAGAGATGGAAGCCTGGTGCATTCGACATTGCAGGTCAAAGCCATCAGATTTTCCATGTTTTTGTTGTTTTAGGTGCCCTTACTCACTGCGCTGCTACTCTAGTAGTTATGGATTTTCGACGTAATTCTCCAACCTGTGGATATTAATATTATCTTAATTAGAAAAAAAAACTCAGCTAAGACAGAGAGATTGTAGTCAGGGCATTTGCTTATTCCTGATCTGTTTGTTGTTGTTGTTTGACTTGAAATGTATCACTAAGAAGAGAGAGCGTTTGAGTGTGTCTGCGATTTTGTTGAAAAGGGAGTGCTTAGAGCAGTTGATGTTGTCGTATCTGTATTTAGTGACTTTCTAAGAAATATATAGTTAATCATCATCTATACTAAAGTAATTTGTAGTAGAATTATTCCGAGTTGTTGTGCAAGAAATGTGAAATTTGTGATTCACCATAGAAGCCATTTTTTTAATGAAAATTTGTGTCCTTTCATTTCTTGATGTCAAGCATTTTATATTTTATTATACCCCAAATTCAGGGATTGTATTTATAGACTTTGTGAGAGCTGATATATAAGAAATGAAATTCAGTAGTGTAAAATTTCCGAAACCCTTTCATGGTATGTTTTAATTATAGGCAAAGGTTTGAATGATTTCAAAATTTATTATAAATCCTTTAAAATATGTGTTGAAGTTACACTTTTCCGGAATTCTGAAATCATTTAAATCCTTAGTGAGATTCTTTGAGAATTTTTACAAAAATCTCCCTTGCAAAGGATTCTTTGAAAAAAAAAAAAAATTTCCATAAAATTATGCCACCTTCATTTTTGTTATATTTAATGTTCTCTCATATTGAACAAATTTGACAATATTTTTTTAGAGACATGTTTTTACTAAATAAAATTTCAATTTCAATGAGGAAGAATAAATTTTATGAAAAAACTGATTTTTAGTTTTAAATACCTAAACAGATTGATTGAAGCATATATACTCAACGAGGAGGAATGACTTTTGTGGAAAATATGATTTTTATTTTTAGATACGTAATTTGGGCCTCTTGAAAGCTAGTCATGAGTAATTTAAAACTCTGTATCACAAATATAGAGAGAATAATCTACCATGAAAAAAAGCCATTACTGTGATAGTATGAAAGCTACATGGTTGTGGGAGACCTCTAGTAAAAGAAAAGAAAAAGAAAAAAAAATGCATGGGCACAAAAGAAAGAGTTACTGCTAAAAAAAATGTTGTAACGTTTGAAAACATGTCACAACAAGAGAGTTGAGTTACAATAAGAAAAAGTGTGTTACAACAAGAAAAGTAAGACTGCACATATATAGATTCTGAAGAGAAAGGAAATTAGTAAATTTTCAATTTATTTTATTCATCTTGTACTCACAAAACAGGGAGATTTGTTTATTGGACTGTTATTGAGTATCAATGATTATTATATTGGAAAATAGATTTAAATTCTTGAGGAATTTGGATTTCTTTTTGAAGAAAAATATCTTTATTTTTCAAAAAATCATATTTGGGTGCAAAATTAGAAAATTGAGTTTTAATAGATGTCAATGTCTAGCTGTCATACTTCAAAATAATTCAAATTTCTATTGGATTTCTAATTGGTGTTGAAAAGATGAAAGGAAAGTTCTTTTATTTGGCACCCAAAGCTAATTTAAAAGATCAAGTTAATGTTTTTGAAAAGGAAACACTGTCATTGCCTTTGTTTCTCTTACCCTCACTATCTTTTTTATGCTTCTTTATTTTCCTTTGGTTGTTTTGTTTTCCTTGGTTGATTCATCTTTGTTTTTGTTATGTTCTGGACTATACCTATCTCTTGTATATCTGTGTTTTTGTTGTCTATCTATTTTGTAGGACATCATCTTGATCACCATGAGAACTAGATAAGCCGCAAGGAAAAAAAAAACACTCGTTTTTAAACATTGCCTTTCCTTTCTCTTGTTTTAGTTGTTCTCTATTTTGCAGTTCATTATCTCTCTCATGAGATCAAAGTCAACGAAAAGTAAAGCTCCCACTCAATCTATTTGTCATGGAAATCTAAACAGTAGATGACAGTGATTTGTCTTTAATTCTATTGATTTCAATGACCGATATTGTTTTATTTGCGTCTTTTGCAAGATGCTTTTAAGAGTTTGAACATCTTGATTAATGAACAATTTGCATTGTTTTTGTTTGGATTTCATGATGTGATTATCTTTTATGTTTCTCAAATTGACTCTTGTTTTTCTTATTCTCCTTTGGATCTTTCCGTCAAAGGAGGAGAAATGGTATTAAAGGGGAGAGTTTATATTTAGAGGAAGTAACTATTTTCTGGTTTTTTGGCTTGTGATTTGAGGAGGAATGTATTGTGCATGTTATGGACTGCATGATTGTTTGAGTTTTTGTTCAAAAGATTTTTAAGCATTTTCTGAGTTTTGGTTTTAGTGTTTGAGTTTGTTTGACAATTTGGTTGTTCATGGACCATTGTTTTATGGTTTGCCTTTTAGGCAAAAAGGGGGAGAATGTATCGTTGAGGATGATTTGTTGAGGGGGAGTATTTTTGTTTTTGCAGGATTCATTTATGAGGAAGTGTGTTCCAAGAATCTTACTGTCAACATGTTGAGAGTTTTGCTATAAAAGATGTCAAAGGGGGAGATTGTTAGTGCACAAGTATCAACATCTTATGGCACTAAGGTAGTAAGATATGTGCAGCAAAAATCATGAACTGCTGCTATTCAGTGTTATGACAGTTGAAGCGCATGTTACAACAGCTGAACTAATGTTGTAACATCAACAATGATGTCACAACAAATTTTGTTGACAGTGCTCAGTGCAGAACCCTGAGTTTTTATCAAATTTGACTTAGTTTCGTGTTTTATGGGATTTTATTAATCAAGAGATTATTTTTGTGATTAATTGCCAAGAAAAAATATTTATTCTCATTATATATCTTTTAAGAAGTATTACGATATATTTTTGGGATAAATATTCATTTGATTTTATCTTATTTGGCAATATAATCATTTTGATTTAATGATAATTCATGTTTATCTTGAAATGGTAAATTGGTCAAGTGTAGCATATATCAAAATATTCCTTGGACCAGAGTCGATCAAGCAAGAAACTCGAAATTCAAGTGAATTGACCAATACTAAAAAATAGGAGTTGACTCACTATTTTTTAATTGATTTTATTTCAGATTTATTTATAATTTTTAGCAGATAATATCTATTGATTTTTTTTATCTCTAATGAAACTAATTTTTTGTATGAGCAAATTACAATTTAGCTACCCAGTTAAAACGCTTTCACGGGCGGAGCAATTGTTTCAATGTTATTACAATTTACCCCCCCACCGTTAACATCTTCCGTTAAAATTAACTGTACGAGGGATAAAATAGTCTTTTAACTTTACTTTTAATTTTTAAAAATAAATTTTAAAAATTAAATAAACTCAAAATTACAGATGAAATATTAACCAAAAACATGGTCAAACTCATCAGCTTCACCGGTTCAACTTCAATCCATCAAACCTAAAGTCATCAACTTCACAAATTCAACTTCAATCCATCAACCCAATTTACAGCATCAAAAAATCACCAAATCACCCAAAGCCATTGATTAAACATCCTCATCAACCCAAACAATTATCAATATCACAAAATTGAAAAAAAAAAATTGATTCAGAACCCAGAATTCTGGGTTTAGGACCCCAGAATTCTGGGTTCTAACGAACCCAGAATCTGGGTTCGTCAGGAACCCAGAACCCCGATCTGGGTTCCTGACGAACCCAGATTTCTGGGTTCGTCAGGAACCCAGAAATCTAGGTTCGTTAGGAACCCAGATCGGGGTTCCTTGATCTGGGTTCGTCTGAGGAACCTAGATCTGGGTTCCTGACGAACCCAGATTTCTGGGTTCGTCAAGAACCCAGCTGGGTTCTTGACACGAACCCAGCTGGGTTCCTGACACTAACCCAGATCGGGGTTCCTCAGACGAACCCAGATCTGGGTTCGTCTGAGGAGCCCCGATCTGGGTTCGTGTCCTCCGATCTGTTCCAAGAAGAAGAAGGGAAAGAGGGGAAGAAGGGAAGAAGAAGAATGAAGCAGAAGAAGGAAAGGGAAGAAGCGGAAGAAGAGAAGAAGAATGAGAGGAAGAGGCAGTCTGGCAGAATGAGAGAGAGATTGATGAGTTGACCAAACCTTATATTTGGTCAACTGGTCAACTCCAGTCAAAGGGTAATTTCGTCTTTTTACTATTTTGATACTATTTTCGGTTAAATGTAACGAATCTTACTAACGGTAGGGGGGTAAATTATAATAACATTAAAACAATTGCTCCGCCTGTGAAAGCGTTTCAACTGGGTAGCTAAATTGTAATTTGCTTTTTTTGTATTTCCTTTTACAAGATAATTGTTGTATATTTCTTAATAAATATAGATCAATACCTTGAAGAAAAGTATGTAAGCAATACGTGAGTTTTGAGAGTTTAAGAGAGAATGCTTGTGTAAATCTTGGAAAGTTTGTTTTCTAAGTTGATTCTAGACTTAAAAAGGGTGAGCCGACTAGATCTAGGATTTTATTTAAAGATTTGTCGAGATGACAAGTTATTAGGTTTTCGGGAAAAGATTGGTTTACAGCTCTTGAAAGGATTTCAAGAAGCGTGAGTGTTTGGGGAGGAAGAAAGTTTTTGTCTTTGTGAGAAGGCGGTTTACAAAGTCTTATAGAGAGTTCAAGCAACAAGTATTCTTTGAGAGGAAGAACTGTTTGGATTTCAAGAGAAAGAATAGATTGGCAGAATAGATTGACTTTTAGGAAAAGCCAGGTTTGCAACTGTTGAACAGAGTTCGAATAGCTATAAACTATTAAAGGCAAAAGTAGTTTGATATAACTTGATTAATGAGCTAAGTCTTGCCTCAATTCAAGGAATGAGTCTTAAATTAAATAAGTCAAAAATAGGTTATACCTTTAAAGTAGACATGACTACGGTTCGGTTCGAACCGAACCAGCACTGTAGAACCGGAACTAGAACATAAGGTTCTGGTTACAATTCGGAATCGAACCGGAACCGTCACTGTAGCGATTCCGATTCCGGTTCTAATCCTAAAAGAACCGGAACCGCCTGTTCAAAGAACCGGTGGAATCGGAACCGACTTGAACCGACGGTTCCGGTTCTTAAATAAATTTAAAAAAAAAAACGAAAAAAACAAAAAAAAACAATCAACCGTTGGGGCCAACGGTCGGGCCGCTTGGCCCGCGTGGGCCCAACGGTTGGTTTAGCTGAAAACGGCTAAAAACAGTCACAATGTCACATTTTGTATTTTTACGTTTTAAACCCTCATTTAATTTCTTTTTTTACCCCTATTTTTTCCCCTATAAATTCCTCTCCCATTCTTAATTTTTTCTCACATCTATCTCTCTCAATCTCAACTCTCTTTCTCTCCATTAATCTCAACTCTCTCTCAATTTCAAAATATTCTCTTAATTCTCAATCTTAATTTTCTTTAATTTTTTTTACTTATATCTATAAATTATAATTTTTAGTTTATTGTTAGAAGTTTTAAATTCTTAATTTATTATTTTTAAATTTTATTTTATTATTTTTAAATTTCAAATTATCAATCTATAATATTTATAAATTTCAAAATTTTAATTTGTAATATTTTTTAACTTATAAATTTTGATTTCAATTTATAATTTTAAATCTAAATTTTTAATTTATTAGTTATTATTTTTAAATATTAAATTTTTAATTTATTATTATTAAATTATTTCAATGGCTAGTTCTAATTCAAGAAAATCATTTTCTAGGAACAAGGGTAAAGATCCTATTAATATCGAAGAAACACCACAAGATCTACAACCAAATAAAGATCTTTTAAATCTTGGTCTTTTCAATGAGGAAAATTATAATGATTTTATACAACAACAAGTAGATTTTTTAGAAATGTTTGGTTCCCAAAATCCTCCTAATCTTAATCCTCCTCATGTTACTCCTCAAAACCCCCAACCCCAGGACCAACCTGAGACGCCGACGTCTCGTCAGTCCAATTTTGGAAGTAATTCCGCTAATATGTCTAGCATTGGGCTTGGAAATTGTGATGCAGGTGATGTTGATGACGAGAAAAAGTACAGATCTGATCTTTTTAAGGTACACATGAAGAAGGTTGAAAAAGAACCAGGTACGATCAAGGCTGTATGCAACTATTGTGGGGCAGAATTCAAGTGGAACAAATCTGGAGGATATGGCTCATATTGGAAACATATAAGATCTCAACATCCGGTCGAAGCGAATCGTTCACGCGGACAACAACAAATTTCCAAGTTTGCAAGTCCTACTAATCAATTATTTAATTATACTGATGCATAAAATAGGGAAGAATTAGCTAGATTTGTAGCCACATAAAACTTATCTTTTAGTTTTGGTGAAAAAACAAATTTTATTAATTATTGTCGTAAAGCCTTAAATCCTGCTGCATGTAGGGTATCTAGAACAACCCTCACACGTACACTATATGATATTTACAAAAGAGAGAAAAAAAGTTTAATTAGATTTTTTTAAAAATATGAAGGTCGTATTACAATTTGTGCTGATATTTGGAATGATAATTTGCAACAACATTCATATTTAGGTGTTACTTGTCATTTTATAGATAATTCATGGATTATGCAAAAAAGAGTTCTTACGTTTCGAGTTTTTTATGATTCTCATTCTGCACAAAATATTTATAAACTTATGAAAATTATTTTTGAAGAATATTCTATTGAAAATAAAATTTTTGCAATTGGTTTTGATAATGCTGCAAATAATACTGCTGTTATTCCTTATTTAATTAATTTATGTAACCCTTATTTTGGCCGTAGATTTTTTCACCAAATATGTGTTTGTCACATTTTAAATTTATGTATACAAACCGGTTTAACTTTACTTAAAGATAGTATTACCCCAATTAAGAATGCACTTTATTATTTATGGAAACATCCAAATATCATGAAACAATGGGCTAAATTTGTAAATCTAATAGAATGCATCATATTAGATTTTCTCGTGATGTTCCACATCGTTGGAACTCAACCTATAAATTGCTTTCTGAAAGTTATGCATATAAGGATTTATTAGTTACTTTTATGCAATATAATTGTTCAGAAATTGCTTTGTTTCCTCAACATTGGGATGTTTGCACACAAATTTGTGAATTATTAAAAGTTTTTAATGATAGTACTTATAATTTATCTGGCATTTATTATCCTACCACCCATTTATTTTTTGAAGAAGCTCTTAATATTGTAGGTGCATTTTCTGCATGTGAGAATGATGAATTATTAGGTAATGTTGTAGCAGCTATGAAGCAAAAATGGTTAAATTATTATAGAGAAATTCCTTTAATTTATGCAATTGCATTATGTTTTGACCCATGATGTAAATTTGAAAATTTATTTATTTATTATAGCAATTATTATCAATGTTTAGGGATAACTAATGTAGATCCAGTTGTTCTAGCTAATAATATTAAAACTTTATTTTATGAATTGTATGATGAGTACCTTATACTATACGGTCCATCAATGAACATTACCGGCGTTCAGACATCTGAAAATGCTTCTAGTTCTAAAAGTCGAGAATCCTCTTCATCATTTATGAAGTTAGGTTCTATTTTGATGTCCAAACAAACGAAAAAAGGTCGAACTTCGTCTTCATCCTCCACCACCGAGGTTGACGTCTATTTAAAGACACAATTAGAGTTTATGGACAGTGATAACATTGAATTTAATATCTTAGAGTGGTGGAAGGAATATGAGAAACATTTTTCAATTTTATCTATAATAGCCAAACAAATTCTTGGGACCCCCGTCTCAACTGTGGTAGTGGAACAAGAATTTAGCTCTTGCGATAATATTCTAGACCTCAAACGGTCCTTAATAAGTCCAGAGTCTGCACAAGTTGAAGTTTGTGTCCACGACTGGACGAAGGCACAATTGAGATAGCAAGAGATAGATGAAGTGAAAGTTCAAGGTGAAATTTATGATTTTTTTGAAGATATTGATCAAACCATCACCGGGGCACTGGAAACACAAGTGACGATTAAGTAAGTCACAAATTTTCATAAACTCCATCTCCATGTAATAAAAGGTAAGAGAACTACGTAGGCTTTGATTCCTCTAAAATTTGAGAGGATACGTAGGCAACTTAATTATGGTAATAAATTAAGTGCAAGCCCAATATTTTTATTTTATTTTTTTATTCAATCAAAGTTTAAATAATGAATAAATTACTGTAAAGTGTAAACCCTCTCTATATTTACTTTATTACAATCGAAAATCACTTTTACCTTTTGTAATAATGATCTCCTCTCTATTAATGTTTGACCATGATTCACCGTCAAAGTTATAAACTTATATGGATATTTTGGTCAATTTATTTGATTTTTATTTTTTCTTTTAAAAAATATATTAATTAATAAATAAATAAATAATTTAAAATTATAAAACTTAAGATATTTAAAAATTAAATAATTTAAAAAATTAAATTTAAACTATAAAAAAAAATAATGTAAAATTTTTTCAAATTGATCTAGATCATCCATTTTGAGATGGACGGTCTAGATCAATTTATAAGAAAAAAAATATTTAAAAAAATAAAAATAAAAAATTGATGGTGATTCAGTTCATTTGTTCATGAAGGATATCTGGATTTCTAATTCTGGTTCATCAACAAACATTAATCCAACATCAAACAGACCCAAAACATCAATACCATCTACAATAAACACAATCATCAACACCATCATAGACTGATAGACACAATCTGACAGACCCCGTTTCTGCACTTCCATTTCCGTACAGACGGCAGTCTGCCGGCAACCCCACGGTAACCCTCCAGCCTATATGTGGGACCCCCCCTCATGGCCTTGGCCCATTGGGGGTACGGGCCTCGCCTCGCAGCCTCGACGGCCCACTCACTAGGTACTGTCCCTGGTAAGGGGATTTGCTTCACCTCCCCCAGCTGCCACTCGAACCTCTGACCCTCAAGAATATGAGTGTTTAACTTGCAGGCTGGGTACCAATTGAGCTGCTCAATTGGTACCAGCTTTGCTCTAAGAATCCATTTAACCAAGGGCCAGGTGGTGGGTTCGAGCAGCTGGGGAGGCGAAGCAAATCCCTTGGCCAGAGACAGTACCTAGTGAGTGGGCCGCCGAGGCTGCGAGGCGAGGCCCGTACCCCCGAGGTGGCCGAGGCCATGAGGGGGGGTCCCACACAATCATCATCAACAATAAACAGTATAAATCAATCATCCAAACGGAAACCCAGATCGATCCTGGTTTCCAGATTTACCTAGATCTGGGTTTTCGAATCGAAAACCCATCCGGGATCGATTTTCGATCTGGAAATCCGATCCGATTTCCATCTAGAAACCCGATCTGGGTTTCCGAAACCCAAATCGGATTTCCAGACGGCGTTTGGGTTTTCGAAACCCAGACGCCAGTTTGGACGCAGAACTGGCGTCTGGATCTGGGTTCCAGATGAAACCCAGACGCTGATATGGGTTTCCAGATGGAAACCCAAACGTCGATCTAGGTTTCCATCTGAAAACCCAAACGTTGATCTGGGTTCCAGAACCCAAATCCAGACGCCGAACTGAACCCAGATCCCAAACCCAGACGCCGATCTAGGCTGGAACCCACCAGAACCCAGATCGGCTGGTGAAGAAAACAAAAAAATCAAAGAGAAGAAGGAGAAGAATGAGAACAAAGAAAGAGAAGAAAACAGAGAAATAGACGAAAGAGAGAGAGAAGGAGAACCGGAGAAGAAAAAGATGAGAGAGTCAGAGAGAGAGACAGAGAGAGAAGAGTGAGTGACGTGAGTCAGTGAGGGTAAATCAGTAAATGGATAATCCGGTAATGGATTTTATAAATTAAGGCTAGTTGCCTAGTTATGACTTGTGAGTAATTTGGTCTTCAAATAATTAAATTTTTTATTTCGTTTGTGTATCGATTTATTTTTTTAATTTTAAAATGTATTTTAATATTAATTTTTAAATTTCAAATTGTCATTTTAAAAAAAGTTCCAGAACCGGAACGGAAACCGTTATAGAATCGGAATCGAAACCGTTACAGAACCGACGGTTCCAGAACCGAACCGAAACCGTTTTATTTCGGTTAAGGTTCCGGTTCTAGCTTTTTTAGACTGAAACCGTAGGTTCAGAACCGGAACCGGAACCGAACCGAACCGAACCGTGGTCATGTCTACTTTAAAGTTCATTAATAAGTTAATTATTCTAGGCATAACATCATGGATATAGAGTAAAACCAAACAATGTTAAAAATATTTTTGTATTCATTTTACTTTACTATTTTCGTATTTAAATTGTTGCAATATGTAGTTTGTATGTTATAACATCAATACTCTATTACAACATTCAGTCAAGTATCAGAACATTGGTTCACGACTTATAACTTTTGCAAAAATTGAAAAATGCACAGTAAATAGATTATTAAATAGATTATTTCATATATATATTTAATGATTTTACTATCGATGTCTCCTAACTTTAAAAAGTTAAGGTGAACCAATCAAATTCTTTCATTGGATTTTCTCTCCTATTTAATTCAAAAACACATATATATACATGTGAATGAAAAAATATGAAATGGTAACTTTGCAAAAAATGGGGTACTGTACAGTAAACAAGCTATTTCATATATATATATATATATATATATCTATATGTATGAAAAAGGGTATAATGATAATAATTCCATCACTTAGTCTTTGAGTTCAGGATTTAAAAATGAAAAAACAAACAAAAACCAACATGTTAATTATTAAAAACTAAGTTTGGTTGAACAGACAAAAACAAAAATTAAGATACCCCAATGATAAATACCTTACGCATCAATAAGATTATGAATTCAAGTTATATCCTCTCATCCAACTCCGAAAAATTGGTTGAACATCATAAATAAATAAAATGTATTAAAACGAAAAAAAAAAAAGTATAGTACTTAGCTAAATGCAAGAAGAAACTAAAAATTTATTATTGCATAAGTTCCATGCATGCTTGATTCCTAGACGTATGACATACGAAAGTACAAAATCTTTAAGTTTATTGGTGTCTCCATTATTAAAACGGGAATAAAATGAACAGACATGACGCCACCAGGAAAAAAACTACCCAATAGCTACTCTCGTAGTCGTGGTATATCTCTTTCGCATACCAGCCTATCAAGAATCTTCTTCCTTTCTGCAGCGCTGCCAAACTATAATATCAGAAAATATTCACAATGCTCCAGGTTTCTGCATTCAATCACGTCACAAAGTTCAGATACAACGAATGAGATAAAAACTATCATCCCGATTACTACCCGGTCTTCAACGATTACGGGTTGCACATTTTCTCATCTCTCACAGCTATACACTCCTCAGGCTGTGAACATAAAACATCACTTTCGTACATCTAAGGAAAGATCATGGTCCTTGTTCAACTTGGAACGTCAACTATCTCAGATTCACTGTCACTGTAATCACCCCAACATTTGCCTGGTTTTTCCTCAACTGATTGCGGTTTGTCATTGCAATTTGCCTCTGTCACAACAGTGGTGCAGGCAACTGGGGCTATGGTTGTTGTTGGTTTTTCGTTTATAACAGAATAAGCACTTTCGTTATTTACGGGTTGATCTTCAGGAAGTTTCTCCTCCATAGTCTGTTTTTCATCCTTAACTTCCATTGAGGACTTCTCATTTCCTTGAGGTTCCATGTTTTCAGCTATGGTTGCAGCTCCAACATCAACGGTTACAATACTAGGCGATTCAACCGGGCCAATGGGAGAAGTAGGAAACTCGTTTTGAGTCACTGGCAGACCGTTAAGAGTTGCTGAATATCCATTTGGCATTACTGGAACACCATTAGGAGATACAGGGAATCCATTTGGAGACACTGGAATGCCATTTGGAGAAGCCAAATAACCATTTGGAGACACCGGATAGCCATTTGGAACCCAAGGTTGACCTGGTACGAACTCAGCTGCATGTGGGTTCATTATTCTTGGAGGGCTGAAGTGATTCACTTCCCCAGTATGTTCACCATTATGGAAACTAGGTTTGTTACGTGGAACCCGGTTTCCAGACCTGTTATAGCCGCCACCAGACAGCCTGGGACCGTACGGAACTCTAGCAGTAGCTGATTGATGAGGTGATCTACGGACAGGATTTACTGTAAGTATTGGAGGGATATTCACTGGTGGGGGCAGAATTCCTCCATGATCTTTGAACCCGGAAACTGCAACTGAGCCAAAAACTGGAACCGTGGATGGGTTAAACGGTGGTGCAGCAGCAGAAAGCTTCTTGGTTGTCTCCTTTACAGTTTCTGCTTCATCTTGTTTTTCTCGTTCTGTTGGAGATGACTCGCTGCTAATTTCACCGTTGGGCAGATCCAGTGAATTTTCATCAGCCAGTTTTTCTTTGAGAGCAGAGGCATCATTTTCCCGCAATGAAGTTTTTTTTTCAGCTGGAAAAGATAGAATGTTCGGATCAGGAGAGGTAGCTGGAGATGTCTCAAAAGCTCCTGTTTCTAACACTTCAGTTTTGGAACTATTTGCATTTAAATCCTTAGCCAGCAGTGTCTCAACATTTCCAGCTTCAGCAGTTGTTACTTTTTTCCTAACCTCTGCTTTTATTTTTCCAGAAGCAGCATCCTTTTTTCCGGATGAGTATTCAGTAACTGCTGACTCCCTGACTTCAGCTTTTGGTTCTTCATTGACATGGCATTTTATTTGTTCCTCAGAATCCAGAAGTGGTTTTTCTCCTGCAGGTTTCTCAACTTTATCTTCCTCTGCATTTTTTGCAGCCGTTGCATCACTCGGGGTGATCACTGATGTAGTTGCTTCCTGACTTACCTGAGGACTTGGTTCTGTGCCAGGATTTCCTTTTGGAAACTGTTCAGTCACTGCCTTCACAATTGTCCCTGGTGGGGCCAAAGCAACTTCTTTGTAGGAGAAAAGTTTTCCAGCTGCCTGAACACTGATTGAACTACTAACTGGTGCAGACTTGGAAAGTTGATCAGTTGTAGCCGGGCTAGCTGGCGTTGATTTATCTGCTCCACCAGGGGAGGGGCTTGCACTACTTGGCTTTGGACTGAAGCTTGCACTTTTAACAAACTTTTTAGCAACAGAAAGATTGGATCCAGTGGAAGCAGCAGATTCACTTGCGACTGGTTTTGGGGATGTGAAATTAGATGGCTTTCCTCTACATCTTGATGACTGAGATACATTCATAAAGTTGGTATTCAGTTTTGCAAGACTTGGCCTCCTTGAACCAGAAAATCTGCGACCTGTAAGTGAGCGACCTTTGGGAACAGCTTCCTGCCATCCTTCATCTGAGGTGTCATCTTCCACAAGGTCATCATTTTTAATTAATATCGGTTGATCTGGAAGAACCGAGTCAGATTTCTCATTCTTAGTTTCTGCATATTGAGCTTCAGATTTGTTCTCTTTATCACTAGAATTCTCCACAATGGGAGACATGGGTGACAAAATTTCATCCTTCTGATATTCATCCGAGACTGTTTCCCAGGTTTGGCCTGGTTTGCCTTTAACCTGTATGATGAAGAAAAAATTTTAATCATATTATTTCAGCAGAGAAAAGAAAAAACTGAGCAGTGTAAGAAAGGAATGAAACTACGGATATGTAAGGAGTTTATAACCTTTGCACGAGCTTTCCTTTGGGCCTCTCTTGCTTTTATATCTGCATCTGGGGTTATATAATCCAAAAGGTCCGACACACTGATACAAGAAGGGAAATTGTAGATAATATCAGATGAACACAAAATGCAGTCACTAAAATTTTATTAGTAAGTTTTGGAACATATATGCGAAAATGCTGAACAACCACATACATTATTTTCAAAATTCAAGGTCAAGTGGAGAAGCAACTGAACATTTGAGCTCTTTATTGTGGACAGAAGACTATCAGTTGAATGCAATGCACTAATGTGCAAGTATATTACCTTAGATGACCTTTGCTGGAGATTGAGGCATCTGGCTTTGGGGTACCATTGCGTGCAGCTTCTTGCTGCTCCAGAGCCTTGGACTCAAAGTACTCAAGCCATGCAGCTGCATCCTACAAACATTCACAGATTTGAATTTGAGGATCATGAATCAGCACTAGATAAAATGAGCTTCAATCATCAGATAGCAGAATTGAAAGTTACCTGTGTTCTCAGATCCTCAGGACCAAGTTTGGCCTGCAGTATCTGTAAGGTGGTTTGTTCATGCTGAACGCTCAAGGAATATGCTTCCATCAAAGAGAGAGCAATTGCTATGGCATGGTAGCTGGCAGCAGTCTGAACAAAACAGAGATGTGTTAAACAGAAGCACAAGCCAAAAACCAATATGACGCTAACATTATCTGTTCAGGACCTAGCTACTCAGTTCAACCATGTGTAAGCTCAGAATGAACCTATCAACCTAAATCCAACCCAAGTATGTTTTCTATAAGTTTCTATATTTTTAACAGTAAATCATTTTGCAGCTTTAACTATTAAAAACTTTTAACAATAATTATTCAGACACCCAAAACTTCTCTGCCACCAACTCCATTGTTCATTTTGAGCATAACTTATTCTGATTTGGTCATTAAGAACTAATTAAATAAATCAGTTAACTTCTTTTCATCAGGAAAACACACACACACAGAAAGAAATCTGACAGATTAAGTTTACCTGTATATGCTCAGCTCCCAGTAGTCTTTGGTTTAAAAAATATAATAATAAAAATAATAAAAAAACAGAGAAAGAAATTTGAGAGATTAAATTTACCTGTATATGATCAGTTCCAAGTAGTCTTTGGTTACACTTGAGAGCTTCATGCAGGTACCTAAGAGCAACATGGACATTTCCCAAACCTTCTTCCATCATTGCTACATTAATATAGGTGGCAGCCGTGTTTGGATGAGAAGGCCCGCAAGTTAAATGCAAGAGATACAACGCACGGTTGACATATCTAGAATAAAAACAAAAACATGAATGTAAGCCCTTTTTGAGAATATCCTATTGATGCAAGTCAACAAACAACTGAAGTTCATTGAATAAAAGAACTTTTATCCCAACAATCCAACAGTTCCAATAATACATATCTTAGCTGAAGTAATGCAGTCACAAAGGAACTTCTGTCATGAATTGCTGTCATGCCAAACTGAATTCCAATTTACAAATTTTTTGCATTATGTCTGCAGTACTCCAGATACTGTTGCTTTAAGTCTTTCTCCTTCCTTTATATTAAAACATTTAAGGGGTTGCTAATGTTACAGTTGAAAAGCCACAGAGCTTATAAAATTATTTATTGACAGTGAGATTTGTTCTTTTTAAGCCATCAAGCCAAATTGATAAATAATTAAATCAACATTCTAGAAAGCATTAAATCTTATGATAACCAACTGAAACCATCAAGGAAAAAGTTAAATCAAAGTTTATTAATGCGTACTTCAGTGCTAATTCTGTGTGTTGAAGACGATAGTAGAAGACAGCCAGGTCCCCATAACTTTTCATTGTATCAGGATGATCAAGTCCAAGTTCTCGCTCATTTATATCCAATGCTTTTTGTTGATAAATGGTAGCCTAAATAATTTGAAAAGGTCAGTCGACAGACGAAGAAAGTTTACAAAGAATAATGTACTTGATTAAATATGTCAAGTTTCATATAGCTGAAATAGTAAGAAAATAAAAACCAGAAAAATCATGGTCATAATTGTGCTGGAATACATCATGCATTCAGATTGGGACTTGGATCCTCTCAAAATCTAAAGTTTCACCTACGCTTTTCCTAATCTCATGACGCATAAGTACTGCAATCAATTAATGGTTAGGATGTAATTCACTGTCCACTTTTACTTTTCCAAACAACTTATCATATGCTTCAAAAAGCTCAGGAAAAAGGCTTAGATGAAAAGAGAATCCAAATTTATGATTTATTTATACTAGCTATCAAGTATTCTGAAGCAAATACCTGATTAAAATCCCCAGTATGGTAGAGTACTACAGCTAGAAGACTATATGCTCCTGCAGTCATTCGATGATAAGGTCCACATACTGACACAAGTTTCGAGAGTGCCTTCAAATTTCAGTATGAAAAATCAGTTCAAAAGTAGTGGTATTTTTGTTAAACATATCATCCAACATTAAAAAGAGAAGTTATACCATACCTTAGTGCCATAATTAACAGCATCCTCCAGTTTACCTTTGTCCAAGGAAGTCTTGGATGATTCGAGTAGAGTACGCCCATCCGCCGACGAACATGCAACATGCTGTAAATAAGAATAAAAATAATTAAAAAAAATTGAAAAATACAATAACAAGTTTCAATCCAGTACCTACTGTGAATTATTATATTACCTTATACACAGGAACCATGCTTATGATGTCAGACTTCCTAAAAGGAGATGCAATGTCCATATCATAGTCCCTAGGAACAAGCTCAAGCCCGACCTGCCAAAAATCAGTTCATTAAGAAACTGAGATGGACTATATTCACTTTGAGGTGCCTCAAATAATAGCAAGGTCTAAAAGTCAAACCTTGTGCGATAACCCACGAAGAATAGCAAACTTTCTAAGGTCCTGGCAGCTTTCCTTTCTCCAACGCCATCCAAACCTCTTTAAGAGGAAGGCTTCGACCCATTTCCACTTTAACATATCATCATTTCTAATATCTGTATCAGCAGTTTCAGTAGCTGCTGTTCCTAACAATACATTCAAACATGATGCTATTGAAGCAGCCAAGTCAGCAACATTGTCAACTGCTGCTACAACAGCTTGCAATATGTGTTTGTATGCTCGAACAATCATCTCATGTATACATAAGGATTGCACATGGGGAAGCTTGTCTGCAAGTTCAACCTAGAAAGTCCAGGAAAAGATATTTAAAAACCAAAAAAGAATCTGAAATAGTATAAAGAATAGACAGGGAATAAGAAGTTATAATTATATGATATGTAACCATATCAGAAGGAAAAAGGGCAACCAAAATGACAGAAAATATGAACTCAGTAGGATGAACTATTAAGGCAGAAGAACTTAGGAAAGTCAACCTACAAGAAACTCCCCCAAGCGGCAACTTAAATCTGTTTCAGTAACCAGCATCTCACACATAATTCTATACTAGTATAAATCTTTGTAATTATATAATGAAGCAAGAGCAGCAAACAGCAATGTTTATAGAAGAGCTTTATGTTAAACTTAGCTCATTACTTTTCAGGATCCCTAATTATCTCTTCTCTTTTTCTCTATTTGATCAAGTTTATTACTGTGAGACACATCGTCCCTTACAAAAGAGAGAATTATCTCTACTTTACTCTTTGAAAATTTTTAAAAGGAATAACTTTAATGAATAATCTAAAAACATTTGTTTACTTTATTCAATGTGATTCTTTGCTGTAGAGAACAATAAGGTATGGGAATGCCAAATAATCATATGCCGTAACGAATTCAAATTCCAATCATATGACTTCAGAGATTTTGTCTCCAGTTGTTTGATGGTGCCTTTAACAACCATACCTATTTTATCTAAGTTCAAACTTCTCTGCTTTTTATACTAAAAGCGAACTGAGAAAGCAATAAGTAGTACTTGGTAGAAGTAGAAAGATGTCATGAAGCAGTGGAAACAGAAACAAGTAAAAATAGAGCAGGCAATCAATTAAGCAATTGATGAAATAAGGGAATTACCACACGTCCTAAGGAGCTCATTTGTAAACCTCTAGTGTGCATAAAATCTGTTAATGTCCTTCCGTCAACTGGTGAAAGTTCAAGGGAGCCAAAGTCTGCTACCTAGTAAATTCAAGGTCACACCAACCATACAAATTATGTCTGAAACAGGTCAGAGGCAAAGAAAGAGTTTGTTTTTAGGGAACTAACCAGTTTTGGAAGAGCGGTATCAGCATAGTATTTATGTGCCATTTCAATCAACTCATCAGGTGACTGACACATGAACAAACCAAACCAATTAGAATTGAAGTCTAAACAAACATAAAGAAAATTTATATTTCACAAGTGCATTAAGAAAAAAGCCGGCAGATAAGTTGGCTACATCAATTTTGAAAAAGGGAGAAGAACTAGACAGATCAAATTTGACAGATAAATTCTCCTAAGAAGTAGAAAGCAAGCAGACCTTAAGATGAAGGCCTGTTTCTGATTCTTTAAGGCGCAAATATGCCGCGTTGGGAAGAAGCTTCTTCCATATCTTTTCCATTTCCTCTTCTCGTTTCTCCAGCTCCTTTTGGTTAGTGGTTTCTGATTTCTTATTCATGTCAAGGTTGCTATCTGCAGGAACTTCCTTGCCCTGATCAACTTTGTTGATTCTGGCATCAGTTTTTTTCTTTATATCCTTCAATAGCGCACCTTGCTTTCCAAGACCCTTGACAGCAGGCTCAGGCTTAGCTTCTTCATTTTTCTTAGAATCATTTTTCCCAGAAGCCTGATTTTGCAAATGTTGCACCCAACATGCTCCTAGTTCCCATCTAATAGAATTGGTGTGTTTAGAGGGTTCTCCCTGCAACTTCTGCAAGCTATCTTCTATTACTTTCCGCACCAACAATCTAGCAGACCGTAAGTTCTCAAAATCTGCACTGTGAGACCGCTGGACTGGACTAGAGGATTGAGGTGAAGATGACTTGTGCAATAGCAATCTTAAGCTGAATATTTTAGAAAAGAAAATAACATCTGAGATCCACGGAAAGGTAAGTTTGATTGTTTGTGTTTGCTTAATAGTTTCTATCTTTATCTCCTCTTATTTGCTTGTCATTGTGTACATGTGTGTGCATTGATAAGAAACACTCTGTGAACATTATGTGGTTTCATGCATGGAAAGGGAAGGTATTTAACAAAGGAAACAATAAACTCCTAGCCTCTTTGCTCCCTGGTCACAAAATAAGCCAAGAAATTAACTTACCTATTCACATTCAATGCATTTGCACCTCCCTCAGGCTGGTCCTCAATATCAATGTCCTGAGGAATTAGATTCCCCTCCCAGTTCACCTCCGCCGAAACTTTTACGACAGCCATATAACCACAATGTCTAATAATTACTACACCTAAAGTAGAAGTATCCTGCAAGACCAAAAAGTGAACTCAACGATTAAGACAAACTTCTGTAGTAAATTGCAATAAGCATTCAAACCAATACTGCACTCACATGAACAGTTGCACTCTCATCAGCTGTTATCCCTTTTAGTAAATTTCTCTGAGCAAGATCCTCTGGCGACATTCCAAGAACCAGACTCCCGTCGCTTTTGCAATCCAATTTAACACTTGCATCCGGCACATCTCTTGTCACCTTAATAACTAAATCCCCAACTCTTTCCTCACACAAAACTGAAGCAGCTGGATCATTTAGAGAGTTCTGATTGCTGTCAATGAGATTCCTAATCGCCGCAACAGCTCTAAAAAGTGAAACATCGACAAATAAACTGTGAAGTAAAAAGGCTTTCCGATCACGAATTTGCCTCTCTTCCGGCGTCTTACAAGCCATCGCTGCCAAAATTGCAAACTCTTTCGCCCACTTCCTGTTATCATGTTTACCGTCTCTTCCTTGCCCACCTCCACTTCCTCCCCAATTTTCATCTTCCACAGGAAGTGGTGGGAAAACAGACGGGTTATCAGCAACAACTGGAGGCACAATCCACGTGTTTGCCCGAAAACCATAAGGAAGGTTGCCAAACTAAAACGGAAAAACAGAAAAACATAAATGGATACTAATAATTTCCTCCAATGACCTCAATCACATTTGCAAAAAACATCCAGTAAACTCTACTTACTTTGTTGTGCTCAGTGAAAGCTTTCATGAGAACTTTGTATGTCTGCAAGCAAAATTAATCATCAAGCCAGTCTCAAATCTACATCAAACGATAAACTCACAAAGATCAAAGTGAACTTACGGCATCAAAAGCTCTGCTAATCCGCTGAAGCAAACTAACCAAAGAGTGACAAAGAAGGCCACGTTTTCCGGCAGGGTAGAAACCTTGTTTCGAAGCCACGATTGTCATCGGCTTCCCACTGCAAACGCGAACCTGCATTTTCATGAATCCACGATCAAAACACATAATATACTATTTCACTTAAAAACAACAACAACAATTACATCTATTTTCAATTTTGAATAAACAAATGAACACTCACATCAATTTGAAAGAAATCGTCGTCTGTTTTGTCCTCAAGAAACGGACGATTCGATCTTCGAATGTCTAAACAACAACACATTCAACACAAAACTAATAATCAACATCCTCGATTTTTCAATCAAGACAAAACCTATCAGATCAAAAATTGAAATACAAAAACTCACATTGTAGTGGCGAAGCGAGGTTCGAGAAGGAGAAGAAATCGTAGAACTGGCCAAGCCTCGGCGGCGGACACATCGTCACGGCGGCGGCGGAGTCTCCTTTCTCCGAAATCTCCGCTGCGTCCTTCCCGTTCTTCGCCATGTGTCCGGCATTCTTCTTGTCTGCCGCCGCCTTCGGCTTGGAGGAATCGCCTCCGTTGTGCTGCGACGTGGCTTCGCTCTCCGTCGAACCGGAATCCTTCGAACTGGCGTTGACTCGGCATGCCGGTTTGGGCGACGGACCGAAGCTGTTTGTGCAGGCGACGATGTCGAGAAGTCGACGAATGTGAGCGACCGCTTGTTCTTCAGTGTAGTCCTCTGTTTCAAAAATTTGAAATATTAGTTAGGGGAGTGATAGCGTGCGGATGATGTATGTTAAGATGGCTGGTTTTTTATTTATGACCGTTTCATTGATCTGAGATTGCAGGTTTGGTGAATTTACCTTCGACGACGGTGAGGTGGCAGGGTTTAAGCGAGACTATGTCAACTGAATCTTTGAGATTAGATCCTCGCACCTGTAGGGGATTTTCAGATTCACGAGGATGCAGTTAGAGACTGTCGATTGGTGGGGCCAATCTCGTTAGTCTCTTCTATATGGAAGAATTGCCAATGTCGATATTCTCTTCTAAGAGGAAGAATTGCATTAACTCCCCTACTTTAGTGAAATTACACTTTTATACAAAAGATCCCTTAATTACAAAAACCTACCTGAATTTCATTGACCAAATGTTGACCATTCATTGACCAAACCATTGACCAACTTTTTCCTATTAAAAGTCACTTTTACCCTTGTTTTAATTATGAAAAGTCGCTTTTACCCAATTGTAAGAAATATTTAAATATTTTTAGAACAAAACGTAAAAGTTTATGAAAAAACAAAAATAACACTAACAAAATTGAAAAAGTTAAAATAAATCTAGACCATTTTTTTTTTTTTTCAAAAGAAAAAAAAAATTAAATCATGAATGTCTTCATTACTCTCTCACTCCAATTATCAAACGTGATCTTTTCTATCTCCTCACCCAAACCATCATTCAAACAAAAAACACAAACTTCATCATAACATATAAAACAAAATTTAAAAAAAAAAAAAACAGAAATACTAATTTGAAGAGGTCACTGATCTTCATGAGATCAGAGATCTCCATGGAGATCAGATCTGATCTCCTCCATGTATATAGAGAGAGATCATATTGATATTTAAGCAGAAGAGATATACTCTAATTAGATAATTCTTGTTTTATTTTTATTTTTTAATTTTTATGATCAATTAAAAATTTTTATTCTATTTAATTTTAATTTTAAAATTATTAGAATGTGATGTGGCTTGTGACATTTGGTCTAGGATTAACTTTTTTTATTTATTTAATTGTTTTTTTGAAACTAATTGTTTTTTTAAACTAACTTTTTATTTATTTTATATCACACTGGAAAAGTTTATTTTACTCTTCGATCGCTAACAATCAGTTAGTCAATCATTAAATTAATTTAATCAAACGAACGTCTCTGTAATTAAGTGATCTTTTAAATATAGGTGTTTCACCTAAGGTTAAGGGAGTCAGTGCAATTTTTCCTTCATATACCTATAATTTAAACTGTGCGTAATTGTAAAAATATATATATTTATTAGTTTACTATATTAATATACCATTTTAATATGATCAAATAATAAATATATATATTTTTTAATTTATATATTCGATTCTGCTAACACATTTCTAATTGACTAGCTATTAGCTATTTTAATAATTTAATTTAACAAAATTTTTTATAAGTTGAATCATGAATCATTTTGATAATGCTTACGTCTTTTGTTGGATGATCCCCATAAAATGATTGTGTTAATAAAGTTTTTAGGGAAAATCCTAAAAAACTAGCTAAGTTTTAATAGATTATTCATTTTCTTTATGTGGTTTTATTTTTATCTAAACTATCATATTTCGTCACACTTTTAATAGAAAAGTGAAACTGATATGGACAGAAGATAAAAATATCAAACTATCCCTGATATGATATTTAAAAAAATAAAAATAAAAACACACTAAATTAAAAAATAAAAAATGAAGATCCAAATTGGACCTCCATCATCTATCCAATTGAATGGTCTGTAGAGATCTAATCTGGATCTTCACAGTCATGAACTCCATTTCTCTCTCTCTCTCTCCCATTTTTAGATATCCAAGATTTCTCATCATCCATCTCCCATACTTAACAACCTCCTATAATTATCAACAAATACCATAAATAAATCAACAAAGAAATTAAAAAAAAAAAAAAAAGTCGTTGGTCTCCACCATTGGAGATCCAGATGTAGAGACTCAGTTCATCTTAACAACCTCCCATTTTTAGATATCCAAGATTTCTCATCATCCATCTCCCATACTTAACAACCTCTTATAATTATCAACAAATACCATAAATAAATCAACAAAGAAATTAAAAAAAAAAAAAAAAAAAAAGTCATTGGTCTCCACCATTGGAGACCCAGATGTAGAGACTCAGTTCTAGGTCTCCGTGATGGAGACTCAGTTCTAAGTCTCCGATTATAGAGACCTTAGAGACCCATCTGGAGACCCAAAATTGGATCTTCCATCGATGGTGGAGACCCAAAATCGGGCTCTCCACCTTACTGTTTTCGTCGACCCACAGCGTTGCCATCGACAACCACTCACCTACAAATTTGATCGGAGATAGAGAGAGAAAAAGAAAATGTGAAAAGAGAGAGAGAAAGAGAGCCACAGAGGAAGGAATTTAGAGAAAAAAAAAACTTTTATATAGTATCTTTATTTTTTATTTTTAAATAAAAATATCATATTTTAATATTATTTATTTTATTTTTTATATTTTTATTAATATTTCATTGAATTTCTTTCTTTTTTCTCAAAGTCAAACGGTTAATTATATCAACCTAATAAAATCTGTTATCATTGAGGTATTATCATCATTTTATATATTTTTATGGGATATTTTGGGTGTTTAATTGAAAATCATATGATAAATTGGATAAAAATGAAATTACATAGAGAAAATAGATAAATCATCAAAAGTTAAAAGGGTTTTTAATGTTGGACTCTAAATATTTATCAGAAATTATTTTTAAATTATGTAGAATAATTATAATTGTTACGCCAATCATTAGGTGCAGTACACTACAAAAGACAAATTACTTATTATTATTTGAAATAAGATCTTAAAAGGTAATAGATTTTTTTAAAAAAAATTCTAAAAGCTTGACATGACTTATAAGCACCAAATAACTTGATGGAAAATCTAGAAATAGTTCTTTTTTTTTTTTTTCAAACAAATAATTTTAGGAATATGTAATTTTAGAAAAAAAATTTACTATAAGTTAATAATGAACATGTTGAATCCCTATCAATTTTAATATAATCAACTATTCAAACTCAAAACTTCTTATATAAAAATAAAAATTGTGAAAAAGTTAGAAAAAAATATTATGTTTTCTTTCAAGGAAATGATCGCTTTTATTTCAAATTTCAACAATAATTTCTCCAAAAAAATGTAATAATCGTTTATTGTTAAAATTTCTTCATAGAATTTTAAGGGAGGTTTCAGAGTATCTTTATAATTCCATTCTATAATGTATTCACTAAAATAAAACTATTTATCATATTTAATCTATATCATCTAATCAATGAGAAATTTTTTCATAAAATGTTTAGTTAACATATTTTATTAATATTGATGTGACTTTTTAATAATAATATGATATATGACTTTTTTTTTAACAAAAATTTTATATTAATAAATTTTTTTATTTATGAAAAAAATTTTATTTAAAAAATTATATTACGTATCACATTATTATTATAAATATTATATCAATCACATAACATATCAATTTAATGATTTTCTCTTCGTATTAAATCAATATAAAAATAGGGAGCGGTCCCATGGAATTTTTCCCAGGCGTCCAACCCATCATGCAGCGGGAAAACCCAGCAATGCAACGACAGCAATGGATCAAGCAGGAGTACGATTTACACAAAATCATGAAAGGGAGGACCCCCACCGGCACGTGAGCAGCAGGAGGTGGTGTCAAATACAACTAACGAAAAATATTTGGTAGATAGAAGAAACAGTACCTCGTGAGATAGAGAGACGTTAGTCAAATGGCATGTCTCCACGTGAACCGCTAAAAGTTTTCTCACATCTAAGATCCTGTCCGTAGAGATGCCCTTTTATTACACAGCAAAATTTCCAATGTTAGAAACACACGTAAACAAACTTAGAATAAATAATCCCATTTTAGTCGTCCGTCCATCTGTTCGATTGTGTATGGATGTATATTTCAAATCATCATTTGTTTCATTCGAAAAAAAAAAAAAATCATCATTTGTTTATTGTAAATTAGAAAATTGATGTGATGCATCAACATCTACTTATACTAATTTAGAATTTTATTTGAAAATATAAATATAATATTCATCTGTCTATTTTAATTTAATCTCGTTTAAAATAATACTAATTAAATTTTAAATAAATAAGTTACATTTTTTTAAGTCAAATTTTTAAGTTAGTGTAGTTTAACTGTATGCCTAAATCTTGAAACTTTTCATTTACTATGGAAATACCGGGGATGAAATTCATACCTTGAGTGTGACTTCTGAATCATTGGGGGTTTCGACCGCAATTTCAATTACAATGGGCAAAACTGTAAAAATGATAAAATTAATTAGTATAATGCTTTTGGAAATGAATGATTTTTTTTTTTTTTTCTCTAGTATTAAAAGAGGTGAGTGTTAAAACCCATAATGAAAGATTAAATTAAGTCTTTTAAGCATTGAGGAAAGGAAGAATATAGTGTATGAATGAACTAATAGCTGGCTAATAAAGTATGAATTTGTTTGATTTATCTATACTAGTGTCATTTTTTTAGTTGAAATTTTTATTTTAAAAATTTGCAAAATTAATTATAGAAAAAATCTATAAAACAAAGGGACATTTAGGTGCGACACATAAATTTGAGAAAAATGAACAAGAATTGAAAAACGGATGAAATGAAATAGACTCTGTTTAGCTAGCTAACTCTTTGTTTTCTCAGAAACCTAATGAAAATAATTGGTATGTGATTGATAGAAGCTTCAAGTAAATATGACTTCAATCAGCTAAAAACATAAACATAACCATAATCAATCCTTCATTTTTCCTTTGTTTTCTCAGACACCAAACAGAAACAAATTGATGACAAAATTTTGATAGTAATTGATTGAACCTTTAAGTGAAACAACTTCAAGAGGCTAAAAACATGTATACAAGCAGAATTTCTCATCTGGGTGTGAGTGGTTTTCTCTTGTTTAATTTTCTCAGAAACCAAACAGAAAATCAACAATGAAAAGAAAATGAGATTGAAATAATAATAATAAAGCAACAGACCTTTCTCTTCCTTCTTCTTCTTCTCTCCCTTAGGTTTGTGTGGCTTTGCCTTGCCTGTCTTGGGAGCCATTGTGAATCAAAAGTGTTGGATTGGTTATAAAAGTTGCAGGACTTCAATGGGCCGATGAGTACAACATGAACTGCATTGAATGTATCGACACAAATTATATCTCTGCATGCAGACTCTTAGTGAATCTCCCTCCACCAATCATTCAACAACTCTTGTCTCTCTTCAATAAATAAACCAACAAAAAAACAGCAGAAATTGCTTCAATGACAGCTCAATCTCAGCAGAATTTCCAGGAATTTTTTCTCAATGACACAAGAAACAATGTTACACGTTACAACGAGTTATGTCGCTATTGACCGACACACAAACTTCAGGCTTATTTTTTTTTCTTTTTTCTTTTTTCTTTTTTTTCAATAAAAGAAAACAATGTTGAGCAACTTGAAGAAGCACAAATAGAGAAAAAATATATATAGTGAAAAGAAATTGGAAGTGATTTAACACAAATATACGGAAAATACAGCTGCCAATTAATAATTTTTAGAAGATTAGCAAGTAATGAAGAGAACCCAGATGGGGTTTTTAACATTCATTGATAAGGAGAGAAGTGAGTGTTTGCATATCAAAAGTTGAGTAGAGAAAAAAAGAGAAGAAGTTGGGGACGGAAGTAGACAGTGTTTTTGGTGTGTGTCAAAGTGAAGAGGATATAGTTAGCTAGCTCTAGCGAGAGAGAGATAGATGGACAGAAAACAGAGTGGGAAGAAAGAGAGAGAGAGAGACAGAGAGACGGGTGGATAGGATAAGGTGAAAGCTTTTCTTGTACACAAGCCCCCATAGACGCACACAAGTAGTTTTTGTGAGGCTAAGCAATTTCAGGCCTCTCATTTTTTTCTTTTTTCTACCTTAAACACCACCTCAGCGTAATCATAATCTTACCATTTTTTTTCTCTATTTTTTCCATCTGGGAGACTTTGTCCTTGGAAACTATGGAAGATTTTGGTCAAATTGCCATCCTTAACCATTTCAATTAAGGGAACCTATCCTGTCCAGAGTTAATAAAAATTTAATAAATTTTAAAAATTTTAATGTATTCAATTTAAACTTTTAAAATCATAAAATTTAAGTTTGTAGATTTTAAAATATTCCACTAAAATTTATATATATTCAATTCTATTATAAAATAAAACCTAAAAGTAATGAATATAAAATACTAACCTAAATAAGAGAGAATGAGAGAAAGTAAAAAAGAAAGAGGAAAAGTAATTCAATTAATGAGATATTTTGAATGATCACAAAATATGTCTAAAGAATTAATTTCATAATAAAATAATAGCAAAATAGGTAATTATAACAATGCAAAAATATTTTCAAAATTAAAGTAGTGATAAGTCCATTTACAACACTCCTCCTTTGATATACACCAACTTAATAATACATTTCGAGTTCCTTAGACTTGCTCAAATATTGCCTCATTAAAAACTTCGTCATTCAAACCCAATGAGACAAAACCTGGTCAAGGAAAAAAGATTACAGTGGACATATTTACCACTACCTCAATTTTAATATGAATAATTATTTTGATCAAACATATAATGTCTGCAAATGTTCACATGAAAACCTAATAAAACTACATAAATATAACTCTTCTTTTGTTTTGATTAATAATTTTGATATCAATATTTATACATAACTTGTGATTCAATATCTTCATTATTTTTTTATAATAAGTAGAGTAATCAAATATAAGGTCTCAATTCCCTTCGGTTTTTAATACACATACCTTTTTTGGAACTACTGTAAACTTTCACATATGCTTAGGGCAAACTATAATATTCATAATTTGGGTATATGCATTTTTCCATACGTGATTACAATCCCTTTTGTGAGTTCCATAAAGGGAGATTACACAACTTTGTTCATTGTTCAAAGAGTTCTATCTTTTCAAAAATATTTAACTCTTTATGAGTTGTTATTTATAATGAAGATTATATACAGCTCGAACATATATTTATAATGATCATGATATTTTATTATTCATTTCAAGAAAAAATGACTTTATAATAAAAGTTACATTTCACACCTATTAGTGCAATGAATGATTTATTTATTATTATTTACATAAATTGTTCTTAAAAAAACAATCACTTGGGTTAATATAATGATAATAAGTACAGAATCATTCGGATATACAATTTAATAGTGAATGATTCTTTGAACTTTTAGTTCACATTACTTACATAATAATCGTTATAATGTAAAAGATGATGTATGCTAATTGTAATTTGTATCGTTAAGTTTTCTAATTTTATCTTTGTTCACCACCTAATGGCGAGAAAACTTATTATTCTTATTTTGTTATCTTACATGAATTTATTTGCATGATAATAATGTCATTTCAGACTTATTTATATCATCTTACTATCATTTAAAGATATATTAGACTATCATATTATTTTTCAATAATTAGAATGCGGTATCATATAGTGTTATCAGGGACCAAATTATAATATCCAATATTCTTTTTCAGGAACATGTAGTGCTAGCATCAAACATGTGCAACAACTTTTGCTACATTATTGCACGCACAATAACCGCACGCTTTTATTGTGTGTACCAACAATGCTAAAACCCAGCCTTGCATCAACTTGGTGCACGACATGCATCGAATGCATATATGTGCATCTCTTCGTGCAATATGCTGCAAACTATGCACATATGTTGCATACAAGTTAGTAACTTGTTGTGCGCAACAAATGCATCCACATAGCTTTTTGTTTATATACATGTGAAAATTATCAGAAACACTCGTTCTAAAAAGGTGATTTTTGTTGCTACCAACTATTAAAAAAAAAAAAATTGTTTTTAAACCTTGAAACATATTAATTCCATCCTATACCTAAATTATCCATAAAGCTCCTACACATTTTTACCCATAAACCTTAACTTTTAAAATTTTATAAAAAACTGGAATGTGTAATTAAGAAACAGCTCATGTATATATAAAGTGTAAGAAATCGATCCAAACTCATTATCATAGATTGTAAAACTTGAAAATTGACCTGAGTACCTAATCAAGACCCGACGAGCCATTTCCACATTCTCTGGCCATTCTCGTGCAGTTACCGACCTTACCAAAGCATCTCCGACCGCCGTCGACCTCCTCCGTTTGTCAAGGTACACGAAGTTTGGATTCCATTTAAAAGTTTGTGATTTTTTTATTTTTATTTTTTGTGATTTTAAGATGTTTTTTGTGTTATGAATATTGAGTTATGATGATTAGGGTTAGAATAAGTTAGATTTGATTAGATTTGGGTTGAAAATAACCAATTCCAATGAAAGCAGCGTCGTCGTCATCAATTCAGTTTTCACTTCAGTTTTGTCACATTGGTTTTTTACATCGATTTTTCACTGTGATGTGAAAAACTAGTGAATAATAATGACCAATTTTTCACATCAAGTAAAAAATCGATTGGCCAGTTTATAAAAATTTGTTGTTTGTTGATTTTTGTTTTGCCATTTTTTGCTTTGTTTTGTGTTATAGAAGTTAGGTACTGATGAATAGTGTTAGATTTGGTTGAATTTGACTTGATAAATGGAGGAATCCACTAACAGCATGTGTTAGAGCACCGGTTTTGCACATCTATTTTTTATTGGGATGTGAATAACTAGTGAATAATATTGACAGGTTGTTCACACCCATTAAAAATTCAATTGGCCAATTTATAAGAATTTGTTGTTTTTTGATTTTTGTTTTGACATTTTTAGCTTTGTTTTGTGTTATGGAAGTTGGGTAATGATGAATAAGATTAAATTTGGTTAGATTTGGCTTGACAAATGGAGGAATCCACTAAGAACATATGTAAAAGCATCGGTTTTGCACATTAGTTTTTGATTCAGATGTGAAAAATCAGTAAATAACATTGACCGATTGTTTACACCTAGTAAAAAATCGATTGGCCAATTTATAAAAATTTGTTGTTTGTTGATTTTTGTTTTACCATTTTTAGCTTTGATTTGTGTTATGGAAGTTGGGTAATGATGAATAGGGTTAGATTTGATTGGATTTGGCTTGACAAATGGAGGAATCCACTAAGAGCATGTGTAAAAGCATCGTTTTTGCATATCAATTTTTGACTGGGATGCGAATGACCGATGAATAACATTGACCATTTTTTATAAAGTAATATTAATATTTTTTTTTTGTAATTAAATTAAATGAAAATAAAGGTATATTAGGGTATTTAATTATAATTTTTTTTTTTAAATAATACTAATCGTTTGTTGTTTTACTTTTGTACAAATGGAATTTAAATATTTACATAGTTCGTAAACAGTTAACCAAAATATGGATGGGAATACACACTTTGGTCAAAAATAGCTTGGTAAAATAACTATAGTTATTACTAGACAAAGTTTATACGATCGGTTCATACGAGAATGCCCCGTTCAGACATATATTAGAGATAAGCAACAATAATCTGACTGCTCCCTTCGTGATATTAGGGTTTCTACCTATGGAGATGGAGGCCCTAGGAGGAGGAGGTCATGATGAAATATGGTTTGAAATCGAGGGGAGAACATATAAGTTTAGGAAACAAGAGTTCTTATTAGTGAGATGACTTTCTCTCGGGGTATCGACCCAAAAATTTTTAGTATGCTGCAAAATGGAGTGTTGCTGAGTGTGCCCAACCTAGCCACTTTTTTCGAGGCAAGAAGTCATGCAATGTGCCAGAGGCGTGCAGTTGATGACATAATAAATGATGAGGATATGTTAAAGTTAGCTAATGTAGTGATCATCTTCCATCTATTCATGAGGCAGGATGATAAGGCCAGCATTGGTCACTCTATATGGGTCATTATAGAGAATATAAAGGTATAGAGCTCATTTTCTTAGTGTACATTAAGCTATAGTACGTTAGTCCACAGTTTCCATATGATGATTACTGAGGAGTGGATTAAAAACTCACCAAAGATCGTTAATATTTATGACTATATCCTGACGTTTTAGGTACACCTAATACGATTAATATTTATAGCTTTCTCTTAATACAGTTAATATTTAGGATTATATATATATATATGAACTATGTGTTTGTTTTTTATTTAATTATTTTTGTATTATAGTGGTGGTTAGTCGAAATTTTCCTGGTGTTGAGATATAAAATAGAGAAAAGTAACTAGTCCTTAGAAAATGAGCTGCTGAGGTACAAGAGACAAATAATTAAGAGAATGCCAAAAGACATACAAAACCTTAATGATTTTTCTCGTGTAAGTGACGAAACTAACCTAAATTAGTTTCTTTTTTTATTTGTGTTAACTATCCTTATTTATATTAAATATATAATAATAATATAATTATATATATGTATATATTGTAGATAATTGGTGTTAACGTTGTATGTCAGTCAACCCAGGCTCTTTAGCCCAATATTGCAATTAATACAAAGCAAAGTATGAAACATGAGAATTAGAGAAGAATAACAGAAAATGGAAAAAGATTTTTACGTGGTTCGGCCAATGAAGGTGTCTACATCCACGACTAATTTCCCTGGTTATTTTTGGATAGAGTGGTAGTATATTATTTTTGGTCTCTCCCTTGTCACAATGAGTTCAACCCCTATTTATAGAGAGTGGTGCTACAATTTGTGTATAGTACAAATAGGAAAGAGTTTTATATTAATTACACTTTCCAAGATTAACACCTATCTATAATCAAATCCTATAAAAGCAGGATATTGATTTTATCTTCAGATTCGGTAGTTGAGTTCTCCTTAAATTTTGTTGCCGCTATTCTGAAAAGACTCAATCAATATGCACGCCATGCTATGAGCTGAATCTTGTTCTGGGCGAGTTGAGGCTAGGTGCTGAGTAGCGACCTGAGAGTTCCTTTCCATGGGCTGGACGAACTAAGGTAAGCGAACGAGGAGCTTCTCTACATGACATAAATGTCCTAAGGACTGAAAGCTTGTCTGTGAACTAGATGTCTCATGATCTGAGGGATTGCTTTTGCGAGCTGGATGCTAGCATGCCGAGCCTTTGTCCGTTGGGTTGACTTATTGGACCAATTTATTGGGCTTTTACAAGCTCATTTATGCAACCCCAAATTTACCCACAACATTAGCCCCTTAGCTCCTAGTGTGCTTTGCAGGCTGGGAGCTTGATCTTGCTAGTAAAAGTTAATGTGTCTAGACCTGTCATGTTGCCCTTTTAAACTCTGTTCGTATCATTTTGACTTGCGAGGAAAGTGTTCATGCAGTTGCAAAATCAAACTTCATGCTCCTCAAAAGCAAAGAGGAGCTGAATAGAGTGAAGACTGTTTTGGAATAGGTCGTGCAGCAAGCTTCGGCTGCTGAAAAGGAGGTCGCTCTCGTCAATAAGAAGGTTGAGGTGCAGATTGTTAGGACTAAAAAAGAAGCCGAGGTGGAGAAGCATTGGGAGTAGGTTGCCTGATTCCTTTTGTTGTGAGGCTTACTTGGCATCTGCTTACTTTACTTCAATGTTGTTTTGTGCTTTTATTCCACCAAGCCTTTGACTTTCCTATAGACTGAAAAATAAAGTTATCTATGTATGAATCAGAGATAATAATACCTTATGTGAGCTCGTGAGCTCGGGAGGTGAGGCCTTTTGAGGTCAGAGCCTTAACTTGTATCGCATAAGCTTGATCGAACTGTCCAGTAGGTTGCACAGATGGCGTTTAAGCCAATATGGGTGGACCTCAACTAACAGCGAGATAAACCTTGAGAGTTATGCCCATAGGGTTGGAACCTGGATTACATAGCGAAAGTTACGGAAGTAGAAACTTCGGTTATGCTTAAAGGGTCGAAACCCGAGTTGATACAACATAATAAACATTTCGAGCTATGCTTAGAAGGTCGGAACTCGGATCATATAACGAAAGTTACAGAGGTGGAAACCTCGACTATGCTCAAAGGGTCGAAACCTGAGCTGATACAGCATAACAAACCTTTTAAACTATGCCGAGAGGGTAGGAACCTGGATCACATAACGAAAGTCGAGAAGGTGGAACCTCAGCTATGCTCAAAGAGTCGGAACCCGAGCTGATATAATATAATAAACTTTTCAAGCTATGCCTAGAGGGTCATCAAAACCCGGATTATATAGCTCGAATTACTTCATTTTTGGTCAAAGTAAAAGCATTTAAAGAAGTCAGCCAGAAAATAGTCATGGCACAACGATATGGAAAATTTGACATATTTATTAATATTAATCTTGACATTAGAAGTATGTACTCAAAAGGTTATCAAGTATGGAGATGCACCCATGAGGTGAGGGTCACCATGAATTGTGAAGATGGTTCCTAGTGCGGGCTCATGCTGTTGGTCGAGAGCTCACTGGGCTACCGCTGTGCTGACTATTGAGGCCATTGAGGCTGTTAGCTTGTTGGTCGCACAATAGTCTCAAGCGATCTTGCTTTATTAGTTTTTCGATAGAGTCCCTTAGCTCCCTACAACTTGAGGTGTTGTGCCTGACTTCATTATGATAGGTACAGAACTTATTCTGGTTCCTTTAGTTAACTGGAGACCTTATGAGAATGGGTTTTTCGAAGTCTTTTCTGTTGCAAAGACTCCATCATATGTATCTGATAGGGTGTTGTAGCCTTGATGTTGAACTCGCTCATTTCTGGGCTCTTTCTTGGCCTTCTTAACAACTTGACTGTTTAGACCATTGTATCGACCTCCGCCTTCATTCTCACCATTATTTCTTTTTTTTTTTTATTGGTGTGAACTACCCGCTTCACCTTTCTGGCTAGATTTCGCGGGGCCAAAGGTCTCCTCCCATCTGATTTCTTTTGCAACTCACTCATAGAACTCGCTCAGGTCTTTCATTGGGGATTTGTATATGCTATCATAGAGCTTCCCGTCCTCACGAAGCCCAGCTGAGATTGCAGTTAAGACACTTTAGTCCGAGGGATTCTCCACGTTGTTGATTTCACCTCTAAACCTGGCAATATAGTCTTTTAGGGATTCGTCTTGTCGCTGGAAGACTGTGACGAGGTGGTAAGATGGTGTGAGCTACCCCTTGAGGGCCTTGTACTGGATAGTAAATTTTTGCTGACATTCCTTTCAGCTATTTATGCTGCGAGCTAGAAAACTTCTGAACAAGGCTCATGGGATGTCCCTTAAGGTGGCTGGGAAAACACGACACATAACTAAAGGATTGATCGTCTGAAGGTCCATTTTAATGCATCCAAGTGATCGAAAAGGTCGCTATCCCCATTGTATTGAGGAATTTAGGAACCCTAAATCTACAGGGGGAGGTCTTGTCACGATCTCCCTGATGAGAGAGGTCATTTCCCCATATTGATCACGCTGATTAATGACATCAAGGCATGTTTCGAGTTGCTGAATCCTCTAAAGGAGCTCTTCTAACCTTGAGCTCTAAGGCCTATATTCTCCCTTGTGCTCGCGACCTAAGGAGTGATAGCTTGATATACATCCCTGACTAGCCCTTTACGAGTTGTAAGCTCGGCGATCTGCTCTTGAATGCAAATTGAATGAGCAAGCTAAGTCAGTAGGTCATGACTCCTCTCTTATAGGCCGACCAGGTGTGAGCACTTCTCTAGGAGCAGCAATATCAGGTTTGGACGCGTTCTGTGATTGGGCCATACCAGTGCCCTGACCGCATCTGCGAGCTGTTGCATTGTGTCTTCTAGTGCTTCTTAGCACTGTACCACTCTTCCAGCCCCCCGACTGTAGGAACCGTCGACAGTGGTTGGCGAGGGGCTAGTGGAGGCATACCCATAACAGCGTTGTCTGCAGAGACATGGGACGCATCATATTGCTGCTGATTTATGTGTCCTTCTGGTCGATCAGCCGTCGTTGCATCTGGGGTCCTGGTTCTTCTTCTTGCCATAATAGTTGCGGAATTGAAAAAAATTGCAATCTAAGCCCTTCCTTTAGCGCCAAAATGTTAACGTTGTCTATCAGTCAACTCAGGTTCTTCAGCCAAATACTACAATTAATACAAAGCAAAGCAAGAAACAAAAGAAGTAGAAAAAAAGAACAGAAAATGGAGAAGGATATTTATGTGGTTCGTCTAATGAAGGTGCCTACATCAACAACTACCTTCCCTAGTTATTTTCGGGTAGAATGACAGTATATTATTTTTGGTCTCTTCATTATTACAATGAGTTCAATCCCTATTAATAGAGAGAGGTTCAACCCCTACTTATAAAGAGAGGTACTACAATTCGTGTACAATATAAATAGGAAAGAGTTTTATATTAATTACAGTTTTCAAGACTGACACCCATCAGTAATCAAATCCCGTAAAAGTAAGATGTTGACTTTATCTTCAAATTTGATAGTTGAGTTCTCATTAAATTGTGCTACTGTCATTCTAGAAAGACTCAACATCCATATCACACCACGAGCTGGATCTTGTTCTGGGCAAGCTAAGGCTAGGTGCTGAGCAGCTCGGGTTATGACTAAGTAACGACCTGAGAGAGCTCCTTTCCATGGGCTGGACAACCTTATCTTTATGATAACTAATGGAGATAAAAAATAACTAAAATAAAAATTGACAATTAAAAATGAATAAAAATAAAACATACAAAGTAGATAGATCTCCACCTTCTATTTTTTAGATGGACAGTGGAAATAGATCGAAGTTTATTAAAAAAAAATTAGAAAAAAAAATAAGAAAACTAGAACTAGTTTCAACTAGGTCTTCAAACCATCATACTTGAACAGTGACCTAGTTGAACCTAAACCTTCAAACATGACATAGTTTACCCAACTTGTTTTTGACAACCCAAATTATCTAACAACGATCAAGCGACATTTGATATTTTCCGGGGATGGAGATTGTCGGCGATGGAGATATATAGAACTCCAATCCAAATCTATACTATATATGGATAATATTTTATTAGTTTTTAATTCCCTCTTTTAAAGTTTTTTCTATTATTTTTTTAACTTTTTTTTTTTCATTTTTAATTCCAAAAAGAAGTTTTAAATATTATTTTATATATGTATAATTTTATATGTTTTAATTTATGAAATGGTTATGTTAGTTTACAATTTGAATTTTATTTGTTTATTTTTTTCATTTTAGATTTGGCTGGTACATGTTAAATTATATTAGTTGATAAGTTATGGTTAACAAAAGTTGAAATAACTTCATGGTATTTGTACGTAGGGGTGGCAATTCAGGTTGACGGGTCGGGTTGGACACGACCCGAACACGATACGATAATTTTTGACACGACACGATAAGCAAACGGGTTGAACCCCTTCAACACGAACACGACACGATTTATAACGGGTTGACACAAAAATGACCCGATAACCCGTTTATTTACGGGTTGTTTATCAACCCGTTAAACCAACACGTTATCAACCCGTTAAGCTATACGTTATCAACCCGTTAAGCTGACACGATTAATAACCCGTTTATGACCCGTTAAGCTAATTAGTAAATTATTCATTTATACATCAAGAATTGATTGTTGTTCTTGATTGTTAACCATCAACATCAAGAATCGAAAAAAAAAATTAACTATATAGTTTAATGTTAGTGTTAAACTGTTAATCATGTTCAAAGTAATCAACACAATCATAGTTTTCACACATCTCCACTAAACAGTTTCAATATCACAATCAAAAATCAAAAATCAAAAATCAAAACTAAAACAAATCTACATATCAGCTGGGTGACGAAGCTGATGAACCGAGATGAAGAAATAGTGTGGGGTGCGGCGTGGCTGGGTCACGAAGCAGATCGGCGTGGCTGGGTGACGAATGAGACGATAGGTGACGACGGAGATACGACGCTGCGACCAAAGGAGATGGGTGGCTGCGACTTAAGGAGATCGGGGTGCGACTGAAGGAGATCGGGGTTCGAATGAGTAGCGACATAGCGACCGACTGAGATCGACGTGGCGACGACCCGAAGAAGATGATATACGGAAGGAGATGTGACGGCGACAAAAGGAGACGAGTGGCGACGACCGAATGAGACAATGGGTGACGAAGGTGGTGCGGCGCGGTGACTAAAGGAGACGCGTGGCAGCGACTGAACGAGACGCTAGACGGAAGCAGTTGCGGCGGTTGTGGAGGTGGTCAGTGAATGGTGCCTGGTGGAGTGGAGCGGTGGGAGCGGCTGTAACAAATGTGTAGCAGTGTAGGGTTTGGATATAATGAATAGTGTATATATACCTCATGTGAAAATTACATGAATGCCCTCCAATGTTAAATTACATTTTTACCCTCCCTTAACAGGTCAACCCGTGACACGATAAGCCCGACACGATTAGTTAATGGGTTAAACGGGTTGACCCGTTAACTTACCCAACTCGTTAACGCTCAACCCTAACCCGTAATTATTGTGTCAGTTTCGTGTTGACCCGTCGTGTTGGGTTCCAAATTGCCAGCCCTATTTGTACGTCGGAGATTATAGGTTCAAATCTTTTGAGGGTAAGTGTCATTTATTTCATGTGGCTATTTATTTCGTCTGACATTCCATTTGAGAGTCAAATTCTCTTAGTTTTTGGATTATGCAGAATTCAATGGATGATTTATTAGCTCTATGTAAGCTTCATGTTTCTCCCCCTTTCGAGATTGGATCAAGGTTAATACTGATGTTTATAATTTTAGGTCTCTTGTAGCTAGTTGTGCAAGAATTTTTCGAACCTTTTGAGGGTTTTTCAAGAGTGTCTTTACTACACCATTAAGAATAGGTTATGCTTTTAAGATGGAGTTAGCAGCAATTATTCATGTCATTCAGTATCCTTGAAAGTATCATTGAAAGAAGCTTTGATTGGAAAGTGATTTTGCTTATATGGTTACTCTACTTCTTGCTCATTCTTCTAAAGTTCCCTAGCATTGGCTACCAACTTGAGGAAGTGTCTCAATCATTTGCAAACAATGGATTCCATGGTGACACATGTTTATCGTGAGAAAAATTTTGTAATGGATACGCTGGCTTCTCGTTCCTCTTCTTTTGTTTGTTCCACCTCGTGGTTGTCGACTTCTGGTTTTTGAGTCATGTTCTTTTTAATAATTTTCTTAGCAAACATTGATATCAATTTTGTTAGTTTTGACTTTGGGGTGTGCAACTCTTTTTCTCTTACCGAGTTTTTTTTTTCGTTAGGTGTTTCCGGTTAGGCTTTTAATGAGATTTTCTTTAGGGATTGATATGTAAAGATTTGGCTTCAGTTGAATTGACGAGCCCCGTCCTTACACAACTATTTTCGTACACTAGGCAGCCTGTTGGCACTCTACAATGGCCTTCCAGTCGAGATCTACTCCGACTGAAAGATTCTTGTAAAGTTAAGCTATCTGTTTTTACTGAAAATCTTTTATAACTTTTATTTTAGCAACCCATTAATATGGAAATAACAGAATGTTTTTTTTTTTTTTTTTTTTTTGCGCAAACTTTTTTATGGAATTATTTATATAAATGAAATATAAAATGTCACTTAAAATATTTACAGGTCATGCACATTTTCCAAGATTGTATTCAATTACATACAAATGTTATTATATAGGTTTCAAAAATATTCATTAAAAGGAATGCATCAACATATCAGCACACGACTTAGTCCGTCTACTCTTAAGTTAGAGTCCTAGCTATTAAAGCACTTGTACCTGCACCAGCCCTTGGGAAGGTTTTGTTTATAAAACATAAAAATAAAAAGTGAGCTAAATGAGCTCAGTAAGTATCATACGTTTCTATTTAAAATGTACTTTCGAAATTAAACCTCCCTAAAATTTAAAATAGGTTTTCTGAAAACCACATCTGAAATAAATACATGCATAAGTATTTATCATAAACATAAATCTTGTGCCATAAAACTAAAATTCAATAATATTTGGAAAAGCGAACTTTCTGATTTCGGAAAACTTCTTTGAACCGCTTTTCAAATCTGAAATACATAAAATAGAATTCTATATTACTTTATTTTGCTGTAAATTTATAAATAGTGGTGGCAATGCCATTTTCGAAAAATTTCTGAGTGAAATAAGTCAACCACTGATAGCTCATACTACATGGTACCCTAGGTATATACAGTAGAGCGGAATGTATTATTGCTCCGAAACAGAATTTACCATCGCTTAGGCCACCTGTCCGACAACTACGTAGTGGAATTAACCATCATTTACATAAAAGCTAACTAATAATATACTCTATATGTACAAAGGGGGAATTTACCATCATTTACGTAAAAGCTAACTAATAATATACTCTATATGTACAAAGGGCGACAAATTAGACTGTACTAACTGACACAATGACACAGTCCCTCCCGCTATTAGTGACAGACGCCCCCGACACTGCCATGTATGCTTAGGGTACTTAATCAATAATATCTGAGATACCTATAAAACGTACCATAGGCTCACAAAACATGCTGTTTTTCATCATATAATTCATATCTTATGCAAACTTTCCAAAGTCCACACAAGAGATTTACATATCAAACTCATTTACTTTGAAACCAATTCTCAATATTTTAAAGTATGAATTTAAATATTACACATAAAATCATTATGAATCGAAATATAGTCATATGAAAATATTGTAAAAGAACACTCACCTTATTTTAACTCACAATAAAGCACAATTAAGGGTTCCCCTCGCCTCTACTTGACCTATACATTTTCACATTTTATTTTTAGGCAACGTCAAAACCAAACTTATTCGTACAAATACTTCCATTGACATGTATCAACACACAAACATCTAACTACACAAAGATATCGAAATACCCTTTTTCCAAGCCATATCAACCCTAATTATTCACATATATTTTCTATTCGAATTTTTTAACATCTAAGTATATAAAACACTTTAAATGAAGTCTAAATTCACATCAGTGTATTAATTGCAATTTTTGAATTATCTTGACTCATATTAGCCGAACCTTCACAAACTTTTATACCATCAATCTTATTCAATTTTCCTCATTATAATTATATTCAAACACATGTAAAATGATGTAAAATCAAGTCAAATTCATAAAACTCACACTAAAGCAATAAGACAAGGTTTGGCCGTAAGGTGTGTCATTTGATATCCAATGAATTTCTTTTCAATTTCAAGTTAAATTCATTATCAATATGACCTATAAAATCATTTGAAGCATCCAAAAACAAATGTCTATCACTTTAAGCTTCCTATGGTCGAAACATAGCAAATAAAGATATCATACTTTTGCTTCTCATTTCAACATTATAACTTGACATTTTAACACATTTATATGCCAAGTTAAACTCAATTTGAATCATGGCAATCCTTCTTGGCCGTGAATCACATCCAACACAACCCCAACATTCCTTTAACTTGATTTTACATTACAATCACATCATATCTCATGGAAAAGCAACTAGTGTCATAAATAACATCAACTTAAATTTAAATTAAAAAATCATTTTCACTAATAAGCTTACTACTTGCTCTTGAATCACTAACATTGCGTTCCCACCACTCTGAGGTCTCAAATTTTTAATCCATACATAAAAATTACAAATAATTCATTAGAGAGCATCAATCTAAATATTTAAACATACAAGTTATGGAAACTTAAATCTTACAATTTGAAATCAACTTGATATTGATAGATTTCACTTCTAGGCATGTATACACCCTTGGTATGACTTTAGAAGTACTTAAGAATGATCTCAAAGTCACCAATTTCAGCTGCTGCCCACTGGTTTCTTTTCAGCTCGTGAATCAGCTTCCATAAAACTTGCTCTTTGATCTTAACTTAATTTCTAACTCAAGTCAACTTTATATAGCCTTTATTTGCTCCATCATTTGCCCCCAAACTAAATTTAAATCTACATGATGCGACCCAATCCAGATTCTTTCTAGACTAATATTAAGTGGGTCTCGTCGGACACTCCAATGAACCTCTCATAACCCCACTCGTGACTAAGAGAAATCTGCGGAGCGAACCTCTAAATACTTGCCCGTTTGACTTTGCTTTGACTAAACTGATTTCGTTTCTTTGAAAATAGTTGAGTTGGTATTAATTTTTCGAATTCCATTTAAAACAATTTTAATAAAAATTTAACACATAACGGCTGTGTTTTTAAGGTTTCCAAATTTTTACTTGCAAAGAAAATAAACTCCCAATAATTTTTTTTTTCATCACAACCTAACTTCTGTTTTCTACAAACATGTATTTCATTTCACATTCATACATCAACACAACTGATAAATGTCCGTTTATATATATATATCATATGAAAAATTAAATAGTATTTACATCACAAAACAACATGATGCAAGTCTCAAATGTATTGCGAAATATGCCAAAATGATACACATAATCATTTGATGTTTAGTTTCACAAAACATATTTTAATTTATGAGATGCATTTTTCGATTTCGCCCACCTATATTTTGAAGAAGTATTTCTTTTTCCTTGATCCCCCATAAGAGTACTTGAAACAAATTTGTACACTACAACAAAGAAGATTTGTTAGCTTAATCAATGTAGGAAATATGATAATTTTTGCATAAATATTTATAGCTTATTTAAATGCTCATAAAATTTAATATAAAACTTTATTACTAAAAATATCATGTGTACCCTTAAAACTCTAACCACGTGACGACTAATTATGCCGCTCAATGTGGTAAGTCACGTGGCAATTTCCAAGTGATACCAATCGTGACATTGTTGAGATATTTTGACAACTACGTGCAGAATTTACTGCATCGTAATACGTAGTGCGAAATCATCTATAATCTGAGCAATTAGGTGTGGAATTCTTTGCATTGCATAACGTAGTGCTAAGTAAGCTATAGCTTTTATTATGATATGCAGAATTTTTTGCATCGTATATTGTAGTTCAAAATAAGCTACTAATCTTAGCGATTATGTGCAAAATTTTTTGCATCGCAAACGAGTACCAGATAATATAAAAACTGAGGGTATACACATGACCTTTGAACATCTTTTTCACTAAGTACATTAAGCACCAAAATCACTTATCTTTCAAAGCTTTTTAACTGAAACTTAAATTCAAACCTCTTAAAACAACTATATTCTAAATTTTCATTTTTCGAATCTCATATAAGGATCTTGTTACACAAATACAAACTTGTATTTCGAAATTCATTTCATAAACCCTTTTAACAATAATAACATATATTTCAAAATAAAATTTAAGTAGTGTAAGTGTGTAGTACTCACCTCGATCCAAAGCGGTTTAAGGAGCTTTAACAGTTTTCTCGTGCTTCGTTTGCTTGCTCGTCACCTACATATTATATTCTCATTTAGAGTGTGATACAATGAGCTATACAAAGCTATATACATTGCTTTTCACACAACTAACTCTTTAAACCATTTTTTTAACTACAACTTCTCCGACTTAATTCTAACTTAATCGAAACTTAAAATTCTAATTTCTTTTTATGAATCCTATTTATTATCACATAAGAAAACCCCCACACACTCGAAATAATTTTTTGAAGCTTGGAATGAAAAATCATTGTTTTTGATACCCCTTGGCCGAATGGTGTGTAGGGAGTAATCCTACACTTTCTTCCATCCGTTTTCGCTCCAATCATCTTCCTATCTCTCACTTAGGTTAGCCACGAAACAAATTCAAAAAGAAACGATCGCTGAGTGAAGGCTCCTAGTCAAAAAGCCCTATTTTTCACCACTTTTTCATGCTCAATTTTCACCTTTTAACATTCTAAGCTTAATTTCTTTTCCACTAGGATTCTTAAACTCACACATGTTTGATTATGATCGTTCGTCACATTAAAATGCAAAGATGGAATGGCATTACATGATAGTTAGTAATGCCCTTCATCTAATCCTAAGTCATACATTGAGTTCTTTCCCTTTCTTTGTCAATTCTAACATTTTTATGAGATTTCATAGCATCTAATATTCATTAATTCATGCTCATATGTATCAAAGCTCAAAGGGATCATATATTCCCCCATTATGGCCGAACCACCTTAACACACACAACAATTTACTTCTTTCACTTTTTCAAGCTATTTTCATTGTTAATTCTCTTAGACAATTTATCATACACTTAATCTACAATTAAATTTGCTATAAACATACTTTAATCACTACTTAGGGTTTCACTTATATAATCCTAACTATCATTTCTCTCATGTCTACTTGTAACTCTAGCTTCCTTTTTACTCAATTTAGGATTTTACACTTGATTTAAATGTAAAACCCATCACACACATATCAAGTAACTAAACCAATCCATCAACACATCATATATTCCAACTAACATCAATCTTAGTGAAATTAATGAGAACTCACCTTAATCTTCTTTTAGTCTCGCTCTCTTAGCTTGAATCGACTCAAAATTTGGTTATGGAGCTTTAATTTGCTTGGAAACAACTTAGTTTTTCTTTTGCTCTTCTTCCTCTCCATTGCTGTCCCACTCCCACTCTCTCACAATCTATTTCTCTTCTAAATTTTGGCTAAGTGTTGGATGAATAACACCAACACACACATATATATAAGCTCTTAATTGTAACAATGACCATAATGCCCTTTTTAAATTTATTTCACTAATAGTTATTCATTTCACTAAGTGTTGCAAAACTAATCACTTACATATACACATATCTAACTCTTATTTGGAAAAGACCATTTTGCCGCATACACATATTGACAGGACCCGCCCCAGATTTCTACTAATGAATCTGGCGGCCCTGTCGAGCACCCCATGAGACCCTTCTAAAACCTATCTACTAAGGCCTAAAAGGACGTCATGGAACAAACCCGTAACTACTAACTATCTCTAAGGCCTTGGCTTGAAATTTATCTATTAAATCATAAATAAATAAATATTTGAAACATGCAGCTATAAATAAAATGCTACAAAATCTGCTCATAAATCTGATAATTATGCAAATATTTAATTGTTATCTGAAATCAAATGAATGTACTGCGTCGACAATCGAAACCCACCTAAACTGCGCGGCGTGCTCTGATACCTGGAATCACCTACACCTGCACCTAGGGAGGATTTTAAACACAAAACATAAACTAAAATGAGCTAAAAGCTCAGTGAGTGCAATATCTTTATAAAAATTTATTTCCTCCCAAAAATATGTTTCAAACATACTTTCTATAAAATATCTTTAATTTCTAAAAGCTGTTGGTTTTCATAAAATTCTATTTTGTATCTAAAAAGATTTACTGAAAATATTTCATATTTCCAAAACATCATTTCTTTCCAAAATCTAACTATCAAAGGTATGCTAACTATATCCGATCCCACAAGCAAGCTAAAAACCACAGAGTCGGTCAGGCCATCTCCGCTCAGTGTAGAGGGTCACGTGGCATAAAGGCTAGCGTCACCCACCATGACAAGCTACTTGTTGTGGGTATTTTGGCGATTATGGATAGAGATGGAAAAAGCCCAGGGATGAGGCCCACTGCGTCGTTCAACAAGGGGAAGCCCAAAAGCGAAGGTCAAACTGGTCAAAGGTCAAACTGGTCAAAAAATCAAAGGAAGGAGCATATAGTCGTCTACTAGCCTATGTACCCGAGCACACCTGATTATGTGGATGATCGTTTTAATCGCTAAGCAACTAGTTGAATATATGAAGGTTTGACCGAATGACAAAGCATAAAGACTATCTGGACGTTAGCAAAATGCTGCTCGATAAATACCCTTTAAAAGTTATTGGAACGATAAGGAAGTCCCCGCATCTGTTCGATAGTTCGAAGGGCGGTTGAATCTGCTCGTCTGCTCGTTGGGTGCAATATCTGATCGTTGAATAAGCTGTTCGCTAGAGTTGACCAGTTGACCTTCTGGAAGGCGAATCAATTCAATTCAAGAAAGGAACCAACTTACGTATTCTCATGCAAATCGAATCACGACATTTTTGGCAATTGCTATATATACGGTAGAGATAATCTTGGGAGATATTATCTCAATTAATGTATATTATTTTTTGCTTTATCTGTAAGATTTTTAAACCTATTCAAATTGTAATATCTCCACTATAAATAAGAGAAAAAATTCAGTGTAAAAGACAGAGTGAAATAAATACAATTACTCCTAAAGAGAAACAGGGGTAATTGTCGTGGACGTAGACCATTGTTTTGCCGAACCATGTAAAAACCCATTGTGTTCTATTTGTTTTGGTCTTGGTTATACTTGTTTCATTTGTGGTTGGTTGTGTCGCAGGTATTGGGTTTGGAGAACCGAGTTGACCGAAATTAAGTGTCAACACTACTAAAAGACATCTCGTATACATGTGTGATGGAACTATCATCGCTCACTGTACGTCGAGAAATACCCCACTAATGCAGAGGGCGACAGACTCTGATAGACTTAATCCCTCTGAAGTCAACTGGACTAACCCTCCCAATACTATGTCATACACTATGCGGTATACCGACCGGGTCTAAAGCTAAAAGGTCACGCTATCCATGCTCGGGCTATAATTTAAAACTGTTTTTCTTTCTATTAAAAATATTTAAGCATACCATTTAATTATTTCTGTTTATGAAAACATATAAAATGTTTATAAACTTATTTACTAAATGAACTATTTAATAAAATCAATATATTTATATATAAAATATTGATGATAAATTGAGAAATATTTCATAATAATATAATATAAAAACACACTCACTGCTTGCTTCCAACTTGTTTGCAGTCCAACGACCTCCCTAGCTTGCTGCCCAGCATCCTTATCTAGCTTGCTGCTCCACCCTTCTCAGCTCTAGCTAGCTCGCACTCAACTCTAGCTCGCATTGAGCTCGTCCAGCTCCAGCTCCAGCTCGCATTCAGCTTCTCCAGCTCCAGCTTGTCCAACTCTAGCTCCAACTCCAGCGAGCTCTCAGCTCATCCACGTGAGCTCCTCAGCTCCACTCACTCGAGCTCTCAACTCTACCCATGCGAGCTCTCAGCTCACTCACACTAGCTCTCACTCTCTCTCTTCCTTCTCTTTCTCTTTCTCTCTCTTCTCACCCTGTCTTTTCTCTCCCTCTTCAAACTGACGCAGCACATGCCTATTTATAGGCAAGGATCCAAGCTGACTGTTCCTCAAAATTACGACAATGCTACTGATTCTAGAGAATTCTCTTAAAATATATGGTAAATTCCCTTTAAGCCCCTCAACTTCTAAAAATTCCATTTATTTCCTTAAACTTTTAAAATTTTACACTTTTAACTATTTCACTTGAATTACTTAAAAATCCTTTTTATTTTCTTTTCAAAGGGGCACACTGGAACATTTCTTCGCTCTGAACACAGGAACAGTAACATCCTTGAGAGAGGGCGTTACACATATCTCTTATTGAGAAAATGACTATTTTACCCTTCTTTGCATTAATCTTACTATTAGGGTCAATTAGCTTCTAAAAGTTTTACTAGTATTCTAATACCACTCATAAGGTTAATTCTTATAAAATTTAACATTTCCATTTCCATAGTCTAGCTTCTAACACTAGGAAGTGAAAAATCAAGAATAGGGACTTCCATTACAAGTTTGCCATTGGTTTGATTTGGAGACTTTTGATTGGTTGAAATATAAAAATAATTTCAATTCCACTTAGTTTCATTCCTTTTCAACCAAATGATAATATCTTTTGTCATTTAGTTTAATTTGTCTTCATTTGCTATTCTTATCTTCTCTTTTTAATGCTTCATTCTCCATTCACACCCCCTACACACATATCTCACGCCACGCACACACTTTCACCCCACGTTCATGCTTTCCTTCATATATTGCAATTTCTTAAAATACGCCTTGTGCATGTCTTTCACTGATCAATCCAATCAGGCTCCTTTTTAGTAATTTCCTTGACATTGATTACATTTTAAGCATTAATTAATCATCATACCAAGTCTCGTATTCGAAATCCTCTCCAGTCTATCCAAAAATTCTACTATAACTCAATTAACACATATGATCACTTTAAATTATTTTATTACCTCGTAAATAAGGACATATTTTATACAATACATGTACTATACAAGAATCAGAATGGTATATTACATGAATCTTTTATTTTCTATCTCTTCCCTTGATCGATTTTTCCCTTCTTTGGATGGTTCTTATTTTTATATTGGCTTTTTGCCTTCTTCCCCTTTTGTTTTCTTTTTCTTGTTTTTAATAATGAGTTGGTTTTAACCAACAACCTTATACCAAAGTTACAAATAAATTGTTTAAGGTTGACGGTAACATAGTAAAATGATGCTTTTATTTCGTTTAAGAATTATCAAAGGGATTTTTTTTTTTTTTTTTGCATTTTATGTCACTGTCAACAGTTAAAATTCTAGTTAGAGTAACCAAACTAATCAATTTATGAAAATTTACGGACACATGAACCAAAAACAAAATTGCGTTTAATAAATTGAGAAAATATAAGGACTCAACTTAATTTGCCTTAGTAAGAATTTTTAACTTCTAATTTAAGTTAGTTTTAGCCTTTTAAGTTGTTAATCACTTAAAAAAGAGTTATCTAATTCAAATTTATTAAGTGATAAGAGAAAAATATTTTTCGCTTCACTTTTTTTTTTTTCTCTTTCTTGCATCTCTTCTTGAATTAAACTTTTATATTTTAACTAAAAAAAAGAATCAACAATCTACGAACTGAAGGCAAAAACAATCAAGATATATTCATCTGTGAAGGACCGAGTTACTAACTAGTTGAGAATTTTGAACTTTCGTTGAAGATTTGTTTTTCATCCTTGAATATTCATATCTAGATTGCAGTCATTTTTTAGTTGGTGGGATGTTACATTAATTTGTACTTTCATGATCAACATTAATTTATGATTTAGGATTCATGTTTTCTTGAAATTTTTGTTGAAATTTCAGAAATCATGTTAAATAATTATGCTTCTGTCGTGTCATATTCTAGAACAAACTCAATGTAAATTGAGTCGCATTAAAATTTTGAATTGTGTCAAATATAAACTTGATCATGTCAACTATGAAAAAAGCTAATTTTTTGGATGACAAAATGTAGAGTAATCTTATCCATCCAAACCGTACTTCACCAAATAAAATATTACAAGTATATAAAATAGAGAATGACAAAAGTTTGAGTTAGCTCATTTTCACATATTAAGATCATGAATTCAAGTTTTATATACACACGTGTATAAGTGCACGCTCGCACACACATACATCTGGGTTTTTTGAGCCTACTTTTTCAAGAAGTTGAAAACTTGGATTCTAGATGTTCAAAATGAAGATCTGGTTTACCTAGATCTTCCAATTTATATTTTTAAATTTTTAACAATTTTTTATATTTATTAATTCTTAAATTTTGATTTATTTTAAGTTTTTAATTATATATTTAATAATTTATTTTGTAAAATAAAGAGATCACAATTCTTTTTTATTTTTTTAATATTTAATTTTTTAAATTTATTGTAATGATGACAGACACCCTCCATCCATAAATATAAACTAATAGTTGACCAATGGTAGGAACTAAAATGATTTGTATTCAAAATGGGAGAGATCACGGAAGGCATAAATACATTAACAGTTAAAAAAGACAAGTTTCCCAAAAATATAAGAATTAAAATTGAATTTGTATTTGGAAGAATTGACCAAGCTTATTGGCTTATTGATGAATAATTGTCATTTCTTAGATTGCACTTGCTTGAGTGATTATTCCAACCTAATAAGATGTGACCACCTCACAATGTAACTTGATAACAAAGAGCACCCATTCAGTCTAGTAATAACCCAGATTTGAGTTATCCCCACCATATTCGGTATTAAAAAAAAAAAAACAATTAATGTTTGCTTTCAATCTTCATTATATGATTTTTTTTTTTTTTTTTTTTTAAATTTTAGTTTGGGTTTGGTTCTAAAGCCTATTAATGTGTGCTTATATGATTTTTTTCTGTGGTGTATTCGTAGTTATAGCTGTTGTTATGTAGCGGTTGTTTTTGCTAGTTATTGTTGTTTTGTAATAATAATAATAATAATAATAAGGGTCTTCCTTGAAATATTTGCTCTGTATTCTCCCCTTACTTTAGTAAATAAGGTTACGAAACATATCACAATATGTAATTGAAACCTTTATTTGTAATTAGATGGACACAATAAAAATGGAATTTTAATATTTTAATATTTTATTAAATTGAATTTAGTTGGTCTAAAGTCTAACCTATCAAGTTTTCTATAATTTAGCTTGAACTAGATCTACGCAATTAAGTACTTGAAATTTCACCTAAAAAGACTCATAAATATAAGGTGGCCTTTAATTATTTATCTAACTACTTAGTAGACTTTGTAGGAATGATATTTGAATAGTGATTGAAATGTTTCAATACAAATGTCTTAAAAATGATAATAACACTAGTTTACCCTCTAACACCGTAAATTATTTTATAAATTAATCTCTTGTATAATTAATTTGATAAAATGCTACATTTAATTTAAATTAATTCAATTAATGTCGTAAACATCATTAAAAGTTACAAACAAGTATTGTCATTTCCTAGATTGCACTTGCTTGAATGATTATTCCAACCAATTAATGTGTTGGGATGTCAAAAAATATGTTTTGAATTTTGAAATCTGTTTCAGTAATGGGGCTGGTGTGGAGTTAGCTGCCTACCCTAACCCTGTCCCGAACCCGTTTATTATTATTTATATATTAATATTTATAAAATAAATTTTAATATATAAATTTTATTAATTATTAAAATTTTAATATAATTTAAAGTTATTTAAGTACAAAATACTTTTCAATCACCAAATATGTATAGATATTTTTTTAATTTATAAAAACTAATATATATACAAACTATAAAATTTATTAAATATGTATTCACCAAATACGCATTTATGGTTTTCAAAATTTATTTTTATTATTGTTTCTTGTTAATTATTTTTATGGATTTTTTATAGTCTAGTATTGAGTATTCAAAATATTTTTGGTATGTTGATATTGAGCTTCCTAAAAATATAATAATTTCATTTATAAAAACATAACTATTGAATATATAAAAATTTTGTAATATTCATATAAAAAAAATCATGGTGGAGGCAATCTAGTGGTTAGGGATGGCAATTTTCGACACGACATGAACACAACATTATATTAGCGAGTTTGAATAAGACCTTATTGAGTTTGTATCACTAACGGTCAACACGTTAAATCCATCAAGTTAATGGGTCGTATTTATCCATCCCAACTTGTTAACCTATTTAACATGATTACATATTAAAAGTAAATATATAATTTCTGAATACATATAGATAAATTCTTTTAAAAGTAAATCAAAATCCTAAAGTTTAGGTATCCAATTTCTTTAAACCAAATAAACTCTAAAAATTAAATTTTATTATTTTTTTCTTAGCCCACTAATTAAAATTTCAAAGTGTTTTAATTTTCAAAGAGTTCAAACTTCAAATCTTCAAATCGAGTGTCCCAGAATGTAATTTTGTTATTTATTTAATTTTTTCATCTATATACTGTTGTGATGGGACATGTATTTGAATATTTTATTTCTTTAGCATGGCTTTTGCTTTAAGATTTAATAATTTATAATGTAATTTTGTTATTTATTTAATTTTTTCATCTATATACTGTTGTGATGGGACATGTATTTGAATATTTTATTTCTTTAGCATGGCTTTTGCTTTAAGATTTAATAATTTATTTTGTTATCTATTTATTATTTTTCCACTTATACAGTAACATAAAATTTTAATATTATTTTTCACAAAATTATAAATACATATATGATCTAATTGAATTATGATTTATTATATATTTCATTTAACCTATGTAGCAACGAAATAAATGGGTCATAAAGAGTAGCCCATAATTTGAATGGACCGTGTTTAGGTTTCGGCTTATGACACGATAAACTTTTCAAGTTGTGCTCAAGTTGAGCACAAAAATAACGAACCGTATTTAAGTTTATATAAACATGACATGACATGGTAGTCCATATTGCCATCCTTACTAATTACGGGTGCGAAGTGAGGGTGGGTTCACCTCCCCCACCCAAAAAAATCGCCTTCTTAACCCTATTATTCAACTATCAAATTTGGGGTAGACATAGTGCTATATAAATAAAAAAAATATAGATATACATGTATATATATATATATATAAATAGATTGGGTTTAGGAATTCCTAACCCCATCTTGAACCTGCTCTATTGACATCCCTATTAAATAGTGCTCCCTTATATGATTTTTTGGTGTAGTTTTAGTTTGGGTCCGCTTCGTATGAGATTTATAGCTCATGTGAGCTAATTGTAACTTGCACATTATGGTTGTTTACGCTGGGTATTATTCTTTTGCTAAAAGAATCTTTCTTCAAAAGGATTTTTATAGTATTCTTGGCTTACTTTAGGAGACAAGGGTAGTGAACACCGTGAAATTGGTGACTTTTGTCACTATTCCCATCTAACTTTGTGACACTATCACTCAATTAATAATTTGAGTTTTAATGTCATCGAAAAGTAAAAATACTCATTTTAACTTCAAATGAATAAGATAAAACTCAAACTCTCTTTTACATCTTTTTCTATTTCATTTTTCGAAAAATAAGGGATAAAACAGTCTATTTTTTTGAACCATTTTGATTGGGTTTTTTTAATCTTGGGCTAGATTCATGTTTTCTTCTGCGAGATCATTGAACCGGTATATTCTTTTGGTCAAAATAGTGTGTAGATGAATAAGAAATTGAAGTTAAAAGTGCACCACTATGAAGAAAATAAGGTCTAGTCTCACATTAGAAAAACAAAAGAAGAAATATTGGTATATAAATATATGTGTTATAACTATAATGTAACTTATGGGTCATAGATGCTCTCTTGTGCTCATAGGAAGAACAAATCATGATCCATCCTCCTTTCTAAAAGGCCTATGTACATGCCACTTGCGTACAGAATGCAACTAGAATTCCAATCTTGAACATGCGTCCTCCCTCTGTTTTGATGCAAATTTGTTTTTTCATTTGGCCTAGTATTAAATTTTTCCATTTAAATTCATTTTTTGGAAATTTATTTTTTGTCTAAAACAAGAAGAATTTTGAAAGACTTATCTTTCTAAAGAAGAGAAGGACTTATCTTTTGAAAGAAGTGAATGAATTATCTCTCGAAATAAGGATTTACCTAATGAATGAAAGATTTATCTCTCAAAAGAAGGATAAGACTTATCTCTTGAATGAAAGATATTTCTCGAATGAAAGATATTTTTCAAATGAAAGACTTATCTCTTGAATGAAGGGCTTATCACTTGAATAAATGATTTATCTCTCAATAGAATGACTTATCTATTGAAAGAAATGGACTTATCTTTCGAATGAAGAATTTATCTCTCGCAAGAAGAACTTATCTATCGAAAGAATAACTTATCTTTTAATAGAAGGACTTATATATAGTAGTATGAGATTTATCTCTCAAATAAATAACTCATCTCTTGAAAAAAGAACTTATCTATAAAAAAAAAAATGACATATCTCTCTATAAAATGACTTATCTATCATAAGGATTTATCTCTTGAAAGAATGAGATATCGCATGAATTTCTCGAATGAAGTATTATCTCTCAAATAAATTACTTATCTCTAGTGTGAAAATCAAATTTGTGCAAGGGTCTTTCGTCTGTAAACATACCTTAGTGACGTTGAAACTCAAAGTATTAATATAATGACAAAGCCACAAAAGCGAGCCCCTATAATGCATGTTATCCAAAGAACCTAGTGAAACATAACATAATATGTATTTGACATTTTATTTGTAATGAGAGAGACAAAATAAAATTCGGATTTTGCAATTTTAATATTTTTAACAAATTGAATTTTATTGGTCCAAAAAAGTAACTATGCTATTATTTATGTTGACCTAGATCTACACAATTTTGTTCTTGTGCTTTTACCTAAAAGCACTCAGATAGTTAAAAGTGTCTTTATATGTAGTCCAATGACACACTCCCTAAGACCGTATGAGATACTAAGAGTATCTTCAATGTTTTTATAGATTATAAAAATGCTACATGTCATATAGGATAGGATAAATAAACATCAAGTTAAAATAAATATTTCAAATACAATTACCATTTATCAGTGTCAAGCTGAGGTGACAAGAAAAAAAAAAAGGCATAATCAACATAACTATCTAGTTTTCAGAGAGTGTATTAGACAACCATATCAGTAAATTATAATTATTTAATTCTAATTTTCAAGTATGGTTAAAAGTAAATATATATATAAACATATTAAATGAAAAATATGGAATCATTAAATAAAAATACATAGATGAATTAAATAGAAATGTATGAAAGCATTGAAAAATAAATTTTCAATTTGATTATTTGTCAAATTATATTTATGCAATGTAGGAAACAAATCCCTTGATATTGACGATATGACATTTTTTTTTTTCAAAAAACAATTCATAAGAGCATTGAAGATACTCTAATACAACACTTTCTTCACTTCCATCTTAGAGTTTGGATTATTTGTTTTTGTTTTTGTCTTTTTTTTTTTTTTTTTTTTTTTTTTTTTTTTTTAAATTGAGTTTAGATCCTCCTTTGGTATGCCTTTTTTTTATGAATTTTTTTTAATATATTTGAATTTTACATAAAAACAACTTTTATGTATAAAAGAGAGGAAAAAAAAAAGATTATGTAATAATTTTTATGATTAAGTATCATTTGTTGTGAAATAAGGCCTAAAAACAATAAATATAGACACTAATCATAATAATAGAGAAAGAGAGAAATAGTGAATAGAATTCAATTAATACATTTTCAATAGTTATAATATAGATCTATTTATAGACAAATTAGAAAATTATTTTTTATAAAAAAATAGGTTATTTCGGTAATAGAATTATAACAAATAAGGTAAATAATATTATAAAAAAGGAAATGATGTTAAGTCCAGTATTCATAACACTTCCTTTTGGACATACACCACTTTATAGTAATCTTCAAGATTCTTGCGTATCCAAATACTGTCTTATTAAAAACCTCGTAGTAAAATCCAGTAAGACAAAATCTGATTAAGGAAATAATAATGTAGCACATATATACCCAAGAATATTCTCCCCCTAAAAAATGGACAACTATTACGCTTGAAGTTCTTTAAAGATATTGAAAATATGTTTGATTCCATTTCAGTATCTTTGAGTTGGTGCAAAACTAAACTTTGTCTAAAGATTTACTAAAAATGCAATATCTAATCTTATACATTGTGTTAAGTATAATAAAACATCAACGGCATAAAGATACAGTACTGCTAGACCATTTTTTTATTGTTATTTTTTAATCGAAATGGATCTTTCTTTGAGTCCAAAGAATGAATATCATATGAATACTTAAAGAATATATCTTATTCATGTTGATCCTTTTAGAATCTTTTCAACATCAACTAATTGATGGACTGATATTCCTTCTTATTTGTGATCGATCTTCAAGTCGATATATTATCTTGTTTTCCCAAAATTTTACATCATAAATTCTCTTTTCAAATATTCAGCAGTTCTTAGAAGCTCTTAAATAGGAGTTTCAATTAAATTCATGTCATCGATATATAATGCTATAATTGTAAATCTAGATTCTGATTTCTTTATAAATACACATAAATATATAGGATCATTAATATATCTTTTTTTTTTAGGTATTCACTAAGACGATTATACTACATTCATCCATATTGCTTTAAGCCAAATACCATTGTAACTTTATTGAATACAAGTTACAAGAGTTTAAATTATATGCTTGTGACATTCTAAATCCTTCAAGGATTTTCATGCATATATTGATATCTAATGACCCATATAGATATATCGCTACCACATCCATAAGGCGCATTTCAAGTCTTTCACATATGCCAAACTAATTGAAAATTCAAACATAAGAATACGTTTCATCATAATTAATGTTAGGTCTTTATGAGAAATTTTGCACTACCAATCGTGTTGTATATCTCACGACTTCGTTTTTCTCATTATGTTTTCAAGTAAAAATACTCATTTATATCTAATAGGTTTGACGTCATTAGGCGTTTAGACTATTGGCCTGAAAATATCATGTATGATTAATGAAGTCAATTCTACTTGAATTACTTCTTTCCACTTAAGCCATTCATGTCTTTTTAGGTACTTATTGATATTATGTGGTTTATGATCATCATTTATAATCTTAGTAGCCATTGCATATGCAAATAAATTATAAATGATTATTTTCAAGATTTTGTATCTTTCTAGTAGATCATACTGCTTCTGAGGTACTAGCCTTTGTAGGGACTATTAATTCTCATTATATGAAATTAACTATAAGAAATTAACTATAAGACAATTTATTTTCACATTATTAATATTGAGTTTTTGCAATAAACCTTTTAAGATACAATTATATTCTAGTGTCTCAATTTTAATACGAGTAATTATTTTGATCAAAGAATATGATATCTTTTAATGTTCATATGACAAATTTAATAAAACTACATAATTATAGCTCTGATTTTTTTTTTTTGATCAATAATTTTTTATGCCAACATTTATCCATAATATCCTTATCATTTTTTTTGTATATGCAGAGTAATAAAATATGTGATCTCAATTTTCTTTAATTTTTCAGTACACATATCTCTTCAAGGACTACTGTAAACTTTGACATATTTTTTGGACAAAGTATAATATCTATAGTTTAGGTATATGCATTTTTCTATATGCAATTAAGATCCCTTTTGAAAATTTCATATGGGGAGATTATATATAAGAGTTTCATCTTTTTAAAAACATTTAACTCTTCAAGAGTCGTTATTTATATAATGATGATTATATATAGGTCGAGTGTGATATTTAAAATGATCATAATCTTTCATTATTCACTTCAAATAAAAATAATTTTACAACAAAATTTATTTTTCATACTTCTATGTGTAATGAATGATTTATTTATTATCATTTATGTAAATTGTGCTTCATGAATAATCATTCAGGTTAATATATTGGCATTGAGTATAAAATCATTTGGATATGCAATTTGTATGTAAACGATCTGTTGAACTTCAGGTTCATATGATTTATATAATAGTTATCATAATGCAAAGCTAATGCATGCCAATTTCACATCGTTAAGTTTTCTAATTTTATTCTTGTTCTCTCCTTAACGAGGAGAAAATTTATTTATTGGCCTTACTTTATTATACTTCATTAATTTATTTGCATAATCATAATGTCCTTTTAAGACTTATTTATATAATTTTACTATCCTTCAAGGATATATTAGACTACATATTAGTCTTCAATAACTAAAATGTCATTTAATATCATTTAAGGGCGAAACACATAGTGTCTTTCAGGGATCAAATTATAAAATCAATTATTATCCTGTGAGGACATTTACTAAGTAAAAATCTTTAGGTTCTATAATGGATATTTACATTACTTCCAATAATTTGATGCATTATTTTCTTTGTATTATTAGATGAGAAAAAAAAAATTTTGATTCAGCACAATTTTCAATTATATTATACTTATAATCATGTAATAGTTTCAATTGCAAAATATGTTTTTGGTATATGACGATATAAATAATATAACATTTTTTTAATGTATATCTAAATAAATTCCTTCAGAATCTATTAACTAACAAAGTGTCACTTATACAACATAGTCATTTTTCACTTTATGATATACAATTTTCTCTCTTTGAGCTTTAATATATTGGTAAAAGATTAATATAATAATATGATATTCATGCATATACACAACTATTATAATTCATATTCTACCTATAGTAAGCATTTTGCTTATTTTGATGTGAATTCTATTTTCGGTGATTAAAATTTATTATGATCATCGAGACTTTGTTGACCATAATCATCTTCACGACTATTAGATAATTTAATGTTTGCTTCAGGAAATGATATTAATTAATTTAGTCATATGAGATAAATGATTTTTCACCCCATAATTATCAACATTGCTACTTCATGAGCAAATTTGAAGTATGGATTGCTTCAATCATCCGACTTCATTTATTTAGTGATATCATATATATTTCTTTTACAAATATAAATTAATCATTCTACCATAATATATAAATCTTAATCCTTTATATAGATTACAATAAATTAATGAACAATTATCAAAATACAATTACAATGATATTTAATGAATAGTTAATAAACAATTAAGATATAAAAAAATATATATCATATACCTTATTTTCGTATCTTACTTTGAGGAAAGAAGAAATATGAAAATAACACATCCTTTGCTAACCAAAAAGTCTTATAAGAAATAACAAATTAAATAATTAAATAAAATATAAGAAGAATGAAAATATTGTACCTTTTCTTCTAAAAAAACCCAAAGCTTTAAGTTATGTTATAATTGTATTTCATAATTACATGTCCAAATTTGATAGTAAATAAAACTTTAGATTTTGATAGAATTAAGATTGAAATTTTTTTTCAAATCAAATCAATCACTGTGATGAGTTTTAGAATTTCAGGGTCTAAGTATATAACAATCATACCTTAATTTTATAATATATTATAAAAGACTCCAACACAAAATCATTATTAGGAAACCCTAATAGCCGCTGCTACCTAGTTCGCATATTTAATAGCTCACATCATTATTAGACCCACGTCGTCATCAGAAAGGCGATGACTTAACCATAGCATCAACATATTTTAACTGTATAACATGAGGTATAGGATCATTGTATATATATTTGATTAAATAATCCGTATTAAATACATAAATATGAAAATACATATTTCGATATGTTAAAATCAATAAATAGAAAATAAATACTTTAACGTAATTGTGAACCTAAATTTCATGATCTATATATCCTGAAATCATGAACAAAAATTAATATAAAAGATCTTCAAGTCTCTACTCACTCTAAACGAGGAGACATGTTTTCAATTATATATACTTTGGTTTAAGACGAGTTCTTTTCATATCAAATTCGAATTTATTTATTTTTCTCATTCTTTTTCATTTGTAATTTTGAAGCTTCCAATTACAAAATCTAAATAAATTATAATTTAGAACTGAAATAAGAATCTAAAACTTCAAGTTTCAAAATTTAATTAAAATTGAGAATAAATTTATTGAAAATCTGGAACTTCTAGTTGAGATTTGAAATACAAAAATTTGGATTCAAACCATTAATCGAGAATCCAATCAATTAAATCAAATTTCATAAAACCATCATGTCATCTCATATGTAAAAAATATAAATATAACATCACAAGATTAAATCTATTTTATCTTTGTTTATTTAATTTTTCATAACCCAAAAGAGGTACATTGTTTCTGTATATATGTATATGCTTAACTTTGGCTTCATACATAAAACACAAACTTGTATAATTTGTTGCCTTTTATGCTTAGATTTATAGTCTAAGACACACTTTTTCTATAAAATAAGCAAGAGAAGATTATGTTGCTTCAGGCAATTATGATTTATTTGACATATATAATTGCCTACATTGAACGTGAAAGCAAACAAAATTTAATTGAATTTAACTAGAACTTTTAGTTTCAAACAAATTAGAATTATAGAACTTCTGTATCTAATAGATAAATATATTAGAATTTTTAATAATTAAATTGAAAGTGTAGAATTTCTGGTTCTAAACAAATTTTGAATATAAAACTTCTGGTTCTAATGAAATTGAAAATTTAAAACTTTTAGTTCTAATTAATTTGAGACTATAGAACTTCTGGTTCTATTTGAAAACTAGAACTTTTAGTTTTAGTTTTCTCTTAAAGCTTCATATTCTAGATAAGAATGCTAGAAGGAATATATATATATATATATATATATATATATTATATTTTCTGCATAATACATAAATAAAAATATATATCTTTCTTTTTTTCCTTTCCATACACGGAACAAAGAAAAATTTCATATAATTTTTTGTTTTCTCTCTTGTTGCATTAATGGAACCAATAAAGCAAATTTTTCAATTCAACCTTTTGCATCAAAAAGATAAAAATCAATTAAACTTGAAAGAAAAAAACTTATTTTGGATTAATATAACATGACGTCTATACAAAACACAAATATTAATAAGATTATTTGAATCAAATAGTAGGGTGTAGATCATATGGATGAAATTTCTTAGACTAGATTCGTGCTAACAACGTGTTGTGAAATAAGGCCCAAAAACAATGAATATGGACATTGATCACAATAAGAGAAAATAAGAGAGAAATAATTAATAAAATTCAATTATATCTTTTCAATGGTTATAATATAAATTTATTTATAAGCAAATTGGAATGATATTTTTCATAATAAAATAACAATAAAATATGTTATTTTTATAATGGAATAACAACAAATAAGATAAAAAATATTATAAAAAAAGAAGTGGTGTTAATTTCATATATTTATAATCATTAAATTAATAAAATTTGTATAAAATGTTTGACTGGTAGAGAATCCTATCTTTCTATCTCAATTCTCAGCCTTTATTAAGTAGTTTAGAAGTTTTGGTTTAAGTCTTCTCACAACTTACTCATCACCAAAGTTCTGTCGATATATCGACAAATTTGGCTTTATAATCTTAAGCTTTAGATTTCACCCATTTCAATCAAGTGGCAAGAAGGCAATCTACATTCAACACCTAGCATTTGTCCTCGAGAAAAACTTCAATACGCAAGAACCATCAAATAAAGACATTTTCTAGAACAATATTTCCAAATTCCAAATAAAACCATAAATTAACATAAGGTCAACATTTAATGCTGTACAGAATTACATTATCCAATTAAACAATGGGATGCTATTCCAGCCATAGATTGCTAGAAGCATCCATTTATCCAATTATCTTTTTGTGCTTTTCCATGGTCAAATCATCTTGTACTTTCTTGTGTTCTCGTTACCTTTTACGTGGAGCTTAGTAGAACCTTATTCAACAAGCTGTAGACTAGGCATGGAATGGGCTGGAGCTGGATTTGTTCCCAATTTTATCTCTGTCTAGCCCATGCATGCATCGCGAAGCAAGAACATGCATAATGTTCTTCTTAATGTTCATGATTTCAAAAACTAAAGTTATGTGAGCAGCATATTACTATATCCTTATACTTTTATCTTCAAATAGTATATAAATACATAATTAAAACTTGAGTAATGCTATATATCTCACTTTACAACTCAATCTTAACTCATAACGTGTCAATTGTTAGATAAATATTTGTTAATGATTACTTATTTCACTTGAATAATATATTCACTAATCTACTGATAGATCATAAATTGAGATCAATTTAGGATATAAAAGATGGGTGTAATATTATTATTAACAACTTCATTATGTTAATGAGCATTTTAATGCAAATTCATATATGCATAAAAATATTTGAAAAGATAAACTTCACATAAACTCTTATAATCTGTTATATATATATTTTCTAGTTTAGGCTTGAATTTATGAACTGGGAAACATTATATATTCAAGCCTAAACAAGAAAATATCAAATAGACCAAGAGAGATATCTAAAGAGATTACAAATGTTAAAAGGTTTTCACTCTATTTATGCAATTTTTGATTACTCATCCACAAAAACTAAATCCAAAAATGTAAGATTCGCAGTTCAGCAATTCAAGCTTCAGTCTCCCTGGAAAATGAAAATATCAAAAAAACACACAGAGGAACAACTACAAAGGCTGCAAGTTTTAACGATGCCTCGGTCTCTTCTGAGATCGCTCCAATCCTGGACCAGTCTCCGCTGTACCTGAACATAAAATCCTGCAAACTTGAAAAACCTGAAAAAAAAAAAAAAAAAAAAAAAAAAACCCTGATACTTGATATCAATAAAGATAAAAGGAGAAAATTACCCAGCATCCACAAATCCGAGCCCGAAAAGTGCAACAGCAGCCCTGGGAAGAATTGGATTTGATACTTTGAATGGAAGAAATTGTTGTTGTTTGGTTGTTGAATTCTCTGAGAGGTCTCTTTTTTGGGCAAATGTGGCAACGGACTTGGCGTGGGTGGTGGTGGCGACATTCTTCTTCAAGAACAGATCAGAAGAAGTTAAGTTGTTGTGGATAAAGCACTTTTCTGTGATCAGCATTTTTTCTGAAACCATGTCAACATTTTCCATGGTACAATAAGTTTATTAAACGGAGGGGTGAGATGGTAATTTCAGCGATTTTTATAAAATTTTAATTATTTACAAGTAAAATTTGTCCTCTTTTAAATAAAGAAGTTAGATTTGTCCAAATTTAATTAATTTTGATTTCAGATTAGTTTGTTAAAGTTATAATAGACAACCTTAAAATTCATTAGATTCTAATATAAAATTTTAAAATTGGTAAAATTAAACGCGCAAATGATTATACAATTTCAAAGGATGGCTCTATTGCCATCCAAGAAACTTCACATGGCACCTTTATTATTTTTAACTTGTAAATAAGCGGTTAAAATATAAGTTAAAATTCCACATATAGCCCTATTTCTTTCTGCACCCATCAACCTTATATTGTTCCTTCTTCTACTTCTTCTTCATTCAATTTGTTGTTTCTTCTGTTTTTCATTCATTTTTTTTTTTTCCTTTGCTTGATTGTATACCTAAAAGTTATTAAGGTAACGTTTGAAAGGATACTCTGGTAGTTGCACATTGCATCTTTATATATTGAATGAATTCTCTAAACCTTAATTCTCAAATCAATCGCTTATTCAATATAAAGTAAATTATTATAACCCTACTTGTCGGATTCATCTTATAGTTATGAAATATTGAAAATTTCCAAAACTAATTCAAAAGAAAATATAAAGTTAAACATATTCAAGATCAACTATGCAAAAACAAAAAAAAAAAATACTAAAAATTAAAATACTAATTTAATTTCTTAATCTTCATAATATTTTAAAGAGACTAAGTAAGAATTTATGTGGTTACATAATTGTCTTACATTTGAAAAACCTAAATAAAGAGAATGGAGAAGAAGAAAGATTAAAAAAAAAAAAAAAAAGGAGAATAGAAGAGGAAGAAGAATACATACATACATACATATATATATATATATATATATATTTGGTTTTCTTGGGTGTAAAACCATGCCAAATGTGGCATGGGGCAGTTGACACATAAATCAATGACTCCAAATCTATATATATATATATATATATATATATAATGGGTGTTTAAAATAAAAATTATAATTTTAAATCTTACTATTGGGTATAATAAGTAAATAGCTGTTGCAAAAAATCTTTTAGGTGGGAATAGAGCCACTTATTTTCAAATTATAATAGTTATATCCTTACTTCAAATCCTGAAGTAATTATAATGATTGAAAAAGATATATATTTTAAATTAACATAATCTAATCAAAGATTTGAAAATTAAAAACTAAAGGAAAAATAAAATAAAATAATTTTATCTTATAACTATTTTGTAATTATATCGATTCAAATAAAGCTTTTTTTTTTTTTTTTTTCAATTCTTACAAGGCAATTGGACACATGGTTAGAAATCTATCACCAAGATTAAATAATTCAAGTGCAATCCAAAATTAATTCCTAAAATACAATTATATTTACATACACTCAAAATAAGGAGAAAGAACTACCCATATATGTTGATAAATACACACTTATTGAACTTGAATCATTGTCGTGGATGGGAACACTACAACAAAATCCATTATCTATCATGGCCTAATTAGTACGGACTCAGATGATCTGTGTTAAAAAATATTGCCTAACACGAGCTTTTAAAAGCCTGTACTGGATAAGTTAATTTAAAAATCATTATCACGGGCTTTGATGACCCGTGATGGTAGCAATTAGAGAGCACGGAATTTGTATGTGATAAATATTTTAGTATACAAAATTTAAGGAGGGAAAAATTCTCATCTTTCCGCCCATATCGTTTTCACTCCCAACTCTCAACTCAGATATGAGTGCCTCTCACTCATAGATTTTTTTGTTCTCGACTTTCATCTTCTCCAAGCCACCACTGAACCTAAAATCACATCCTCCATAGCCGCCGATCTTCATCTTCAACAAGCCGCAACCTTCATAGTTGTGGTCGAACAAGCAGCTCTCTGATTCTCCATCGCTGACGGCCACAACTCCTCTCTCTTTCGTCTCCATGGCCAAAGCTAGACCAGCAGCTCTTGTCAAGCCTCCATGGCTGTCGCCATAACTGCTCTCTTCTCCAATTATGGCCGCTGCTGCTTGAACGTCCATGACCGAGTTAGCTCTCTGTCCTCTCTTGTCTCTCCAAACACACACAAAGACAAAGCTACTTTTTGTTGAATCCACGAGTTTTGAACCTACGCGTTTTCATTCTCACAGGTGAATGAACATAAAGAAAGGAGATGAATCAGGTTCGCCATTTCCTTCTCGGTTGGTTTCGATTCAGTTTTTTCGTCTTCTTTTTGTGTCTGGTCTTTTTGTGTCTCCAGATGTTCGATAAAATGCCAATGAGGAATGTGCCAGAACTAATTCATATGATAATTGCAGGACTAATTCATCTCCCTTCTTTTTGTTGTTTTGATGTTTGTAGTTTGTTTGTTCATGAGGTTTGTTTGTTTATGTTGAATTTTATTTATTTGATTTTTCTGCTATATGTGGAGATTGTGATTGGTTTGTTGGGGTTTTGGAGCATTTTTTCTAGTTTTGTTTTGGTATTAGACTGACTTGTTGTGTGAGAACCGTGCATTCATATATTTATGAATAAAACCACTTTCGATTTGGGACTTCTATGCATCCGAATGCTCTGCAGAAATAGTTATCCATATAAATGGAGAGAGAAATTGTATAGCTGTGCTTGAGCATTGGCTTGGAGATTTTCTGATTGCTTGAATCCTTGGATTTATGAATGTTAGGATGTTATATGTTTTTCATATATTAACTTCATTGATCATCATATTTGTCTGTCAAACTTTCGAGAGTTTTCCTGAACTGTTGAGAGACCCACCTATTCTTTTGTTTAATGTTTCTACATGACATATGTGGGACAATTGAATGTCAGATGCCCCATTACTTATATAAAAATATAGATAACCAGAAGTAAAATGTTCATGCTCTGGAATTGATTGAAGTATATCACTTGTTTTTCAACCATTAATGCCAAGTTAAATAATATGGCCCTACTATTCTAGTATTGCGGATTTTTATATCTAGAGATGGAGGAAGTAAAAGTTATGCATCTGTTTTGGCTCCAAGTCAACACGAAGGGTTGGGGTAAGAAAAACAAATTTATGTCGTGTGATATATCTTGTTGACCAAAATATATATTTAGACTTTTATTACTATGAAAATAGTTGTATATATTTAAACTTTTATTATTGTGGAAATAATTGTTCTTTTATTTCCTTTTTATGTTTTCATTATAGTTTCTTTAGTGCTTTTAAATTTCAATTGAATAATTTATAGTTCTAGTCGTCATTATTTTGTATTGATTTTATTGTGTTTGTGTTTCTTGTTTTATATCGTTTTGATAGATGAGGTCGGATCTTGGGAATTGTGATGAGAATACTACTAAAGAAATACTTTTGCAATAGTTAGTTTGAATTCTGCTAATATAAGTGACGTATTTGGAAAGCAAAAGGTAAATCCTCGAATTGGAACTAGAGACATTTACATTGTTTGGCCAACAAAGTACATTACATATTTGGACTTGGTATAGTTTTGTAAGTGATGACACATAATTAGAATGTAAATAATTTTTGGGAGTTAGTATTTTGTATTAAGATTTGCTACTATTACATATAAATATTTTAGAAATTCTATTGTTACGAATTTTATCACGTTCAATATTGTTTGAATGTTTTAGAAATTTTATTAACTTTATATATATTCCAAATTATTATTAAAGTGTTATTTGACTACTTACCTATATTAACAAATTTATCTTAAAAAAAATACTATGATACTAGATAATATGTACAATAATTTATTGATCAAGGGCAAAATCAGTTTTAAAAAAAAAAAATTATTAATTCTTTTATCAATATAATAACTATTATGAGTATCTTCTATACTAATTAATTTATTTAGTACAAACAATAATCATTCTCGTTATTTTTTTATAGCACGGGCTTCGCTCGTATTTGTTAATGTTTTTAGCACGGGCTTTTGTTCGTACTCTAAAAGCATTGCTTACCATCACACCTTTATACATCACGTATGCTTGCCCGTGCTCTGTCCGTGCTAGTTAGACATCTAGCACGGGCTTACCCGTGATTAATAAGCGTTTACACTAACACTTGTTTTTTGTTTTTTTTTTTTAGAATATTATAATAGATTTGAGATTTTGTAGAGTGAAGAGTATTCGAACGAGCACACAACATCTAGAACATTAATATAGGGGACTATATTGGTCAACCTCATCTTATCAACGCTTTATTAAAACCAGAAGTGGATCTACAATTGGGCCAAGAGGGACACGTGCCCCCCCTGAAATTTGAAAAAAATCTCATAAGTTTGCCTAACTGTTTACATTTAAAAAAAAAAAAAAAATTATCAATCTGCAAACAACAAACGTGCAAGGTGACTGCAGCATGTGGATAACAGACTTGCAATATAACTTACAAGTTAAGCAATTTTAACAATTATTAAAAGATGTAAATTTTATTAAATCATTATAATATTATTTTTTAAAAAAACTGCTTACATTTTTTTTAAGGTGAAAAACCGCTCATATTGTTAACCTGCTAATATGCTTCAACTCTATCATTTATTCTTTCCATTTCTATTATAATTACCTCAATTTCTTTACTTAGTTTTCCTACTTCAAATATTTTTACTACTTCTAATTAATTAATATTTTTATTTTTATTTTTTAGTTTTATCATTTTAGTTATCTCCGATATAAGTATTATTTACTTCTATTTTTTGTGTACTACACAAAATCTATTAGCAATTTACAATTTTAGTAACTTTTTTTTTTTTTTTAATTTCTCTTCATTATTATTTATCGTCTTTTTATCTTCACTTTGATATCTTGTTGCTTATCAAGTTAGCCCAGTAAATTAATTATTATTTTTAATTAATTTATTTTTTTAATAATTTGAACTTAATACACATCTTATCAATTAACCCTAAAATCTTAAACTATAAATTATTATATTAAAATTATTTATGTATTCTTATAATTCAATTTTATATTTCAATCTATAAAGGTTCGTCGAGAAAAATTATAATTTAACATTTTTTTTTTCATTTTTATTTATTTTAATGAATTCATTTGGATTTTTAAGTATAAGGCCATTTGTTTAACCTAAATATTATGTATGTTTCGTTTCATTTCATTTAAACTATATAATGTTATCAAACATTGTTTTACATAAAAACATTATAAATTTAGTATTTTTTAATTTTCGATATTTTTATTAGTTTATCTATATGCCCCCCTGTCCCAAACAAATTTTCTGAATCTGTCACTGATTAAAACCATCAAATTCTTGCAACATTTTTTTTTTCTTTGAAATAAAAATATTGTAATATTTAAAGAAAGCCAATGATAAGTTACTAGAGATTTTTTTTCCCTAAAATTTCTTTAAATATGTTAAAGCTTTAATTAAAATTTATTAACTTATAATTATTCTTATAACTTAATAAATTGTGTATAATATCTTTTAAAAAATAGGTAGTGTATAATAACATGACTTTTGAACAACTTTATATATATTTTTTCAAATAAAAATTTTATATAGTTTAATGCAAGTATTCCAAATTTCATCTTCTATCATGTTTGCATTTGATAACAAATAACTTTTCTCTTTCTTGTTTAAAAATATAATTTGGAATTCAATTTTACAATAATAAAATTATAAACTATAGAAAATATACTAATTTTTTAATTTTTCTTAGTAGGTTGCCCATATTTATATATTAATACATGTCAAAAAAAAAAAAAATAGAATAACGTTATAACAATATATATAATTATCTTTTTTTTTAGATAACATCTATTGATACGGAACCTTAAGACCCAAATTGCTTCTTCAAATTCTTTATCACTCACAACCAGATTTGAATAACACCAAAGTAATTCAAATAGATTTGTTCTATCACCCAAGAAATGCGTTTTGACAAGAACCCAAGAAAATGATCCTTGAACTCAAGAACAAGGCAATCAGGAACAATAGAATTGAAATATAAAGATGAACTCAATTGCATCAATTCAACACCTTATGCATAAAACCATAAGAAAAGCAAACTTTCTCATATTCCGTATAGGAATTGTTTGAAGAAATAATAAGATCCTCCAAAAACGAAATTAAACAACCTTATTTAAAGTTTTTACAACCAAAATATATATTGAACCTAAACACTAATCAAGGTGAGTCAACCTCCTCATGAATGTCAAAATAACTCTTATGATTCCTTGATTTTTGCCATTAGTGAATGATTCTTGATTATTGTCATTAGTGACTCCTTGATTCTTGTCATTAGTGAATGAATCTTGATTTTTGCCATTAGTGACTCCTTAATTTTTGCTATTAATGCATGAATCTAGATACCATTTGGATGGCTAGAAAAGAGATAAACTGAATTTAAAACTAATCTTTTAGCCCAATTAAATTAACTTGGGCTCTTTAAAATCTTCATGCTTGGATAGTCCATTATCAACCCAATTTTGTACAAATAGTTGAAGTTATTCCTTTAACTTTTTAACTTGGGACCTAGTGATTGGTCTGCTAAAATCTCCAAGATGAATCTCCAAGTCACTTCCTAAAACACTAATGATGTGTGGAGCGGCATTTGTATCATTTCCCCTCCCTTCAAAAGGATTCGTTCTCGAATCAGATCTGCATCAATATCAAAGGGAGATAAATTAGAAACATTAAAAGTAGTTGAAACACCATACTCACCAGGTAGATCAATGCGGTATGCATTGTCATTGATCTTTCAACAACTTGAAAAGGTCTGTCTCCACGAGCATCCAATTTTGATTTTCTTTTGGAAGGAAATCTTTCCTTGCGCATGTGAACCCAAACCCAATCTCCTAGTTCAAATGACACCATGCGTCTTCCTTTGTTCACTTGAGATGCAATTTGCTCATTTTGCTTTTCTATCTATTGTCTTGCTTTGTCATGAATGGATTTAACTATTTTGCCTTTTTATATCCATCTGTATTAGAAATCTCACTCAAAGGAATAGGCAAAAGATCCAAAGGAGTTAGTGGATTAAATTCATACATAATTTCAAAAGGAGAAAACCCAGTGGTAAAATGCACACTCCTATTATATGCAAATTCAACAAAGGCAGATTATCTTTCCAAATTCTAACATTCCTTTTAATCAAAGCACGCAATAATATTTCCAAAGTCCTATTTACTACTTCAGTTTGCCCATCAGTTTAAGGATGGAAAGCAGTAGAAAATAATAATTTAGTATCAAATTTGGACCAAAGCACTCGTCAAAATTGACTCAAAAATTTAACATCTCGATTGAACACAATGGTTTTAGAAATGCCATGTAAACGCACAACCTCCTCTTTAAAGAATAAATCAGCAATTTGCACAGCATTATCAGTTTTATGACATGGTATGAAATGAGCTATTTTGGAAAAACGATCTACAACTACAAAATTGAATCCTTTCTATTTCTAGTCCTTAGTAGACCCAAAACGAAATCTATAGAAATGTCAACCGAAGGATTTGTTGGTATTGGCAAAGACATGTATAATCCATAGGGTTGAATTCTAGATTTGGCTTGTCTACATGAAATGCAACTAGAACAGATTTTCTCAACACTCTTACGTATATTAGGCCAAAAGAAATGTTCATGCAAGATGCTCAAAGTTTTGTCAATGCCAAAATGTCTCATAAGACCTCTACTATAAGCCTCACAAACAAGCAATTCCCTAATTGAACTATTAGACACATATAATTTTTCCCCTTTAAAAAGAAATCTCTCGTGCCTATAGAAATCACAGAATGCAGCATGCTCACAAGCATAATAAACATTAGAGAAATCATTATCATGTGCATACAATTCCTTTAATTGCTCAAATTCTAACAACTTAGTTGAAAGAGTAGAGATTAGAGCATACCTTCTAGATAACGCATCTACCACGATGTTCTCTTTACCTTGCTTATATCAGATCACATATGAAAAGGATTCTATGAATTCCATCCATTTGGCGTGACGCTTGTTCAGCTTACTTTGTCCTTTCAAGTGTTTTAATGATTTATGATCTGCATGAATCACGAACTCCTTTGGTAACAAATAATGCTGCCATGTTTGCAATGCCCTCGCCAAAACATACATCTCCTTACCATAAGTTGAGTAGTTAAGTTGTGCTCTATTTAGCTTTTCACTGAAATAAACAACGGGCCTCTTTTCCTGCAATAAAACAACACCTATACCAATCCCGAAGGCATCACATTCAATTTCAAAAGTTAAATAGAAATTAAGCACCTTCAACAATGGTGCACTACTCAACTTCTCCTTTAGCACAGAAAATGCATGTTCTTGTTCCTTACCCTAAATAAACCTCTTATCTTTCTTCATGAACTCAGTTAATGGTGCAGAAATGATGCTAAAATCTTTGACAAATCTCATATAGAAACTTGCCAAGTCATGAAAACTTCTCACTTTACTCACAGTCTTAGTTGTCGGTCATTCTTGAATAGCTTTTACCTTTTCACTATCTACTTCAATTACATTTAAACTCACGACATAACACAAAAAAATGATGCGATCGGTGCAAAATGAACATTTCTTCAAATTAGCATGCAACTTGTTTTTGCGCAAAGCATCAAACACACATTTTAAATGTATAACATGCTCATCAACAGATTTACTATACAATAAAATGTCATCAAAATAGACAACCACAAATATTCCAATACACTCACACAAAACATGGTTCATTAATCGCATAAATGTACTAGGGGCATTGGTTAGGCCAAACGACATTACCATCCACTCATACAATCCATGTTTTGTTTTAAAAGTGGTTTTCCACTCATCACCTGCTTTTATTCTAATTTGATGATAACCACTTTTCAAATCAATTCTAGAAAAGACACATGCATCATACAATTCATCCAACATGTTATCAAGTCGAGATATAAGGTGTCGATACTTTATCGTTATTTTGTTGACAGCTTTGCAATCCATAAACACACGCCAACTTCCATCCTTCTTTGGTACTAACAAGACGAGTACTACACATGGACTTAAACTTTCTCTTATAACTCCTTTTTTCAAGAGCTCTTCTACTTGCTTTTGTAGCTTCTTTATCTCTTCGGGATTGCTTCTATATGCTGGCCTATTAGGGATGGCAGCCCCAAAAATGAGGTGAATTTGATATTCTATCTCTCTCAAAGATGGTAAACCTTAAGATAAATAATTGAGAAAAACTTCTTTGTATTTATGCAAAACATCAATAACAACACTTGACAAAGAAGGGTCAAAGTCGTTAGTAAAGAAATAAGCCTCCTTGTACAAAAGTACAATCATTGGCCTATGAGTGGTTAAAGACTTTCTCACATTCCTCATTTTTGCATAGAAACTCATTTTCTTTCCCTCTTTTCTTTCTATGGTCGGATGTCCCTAACTTATTCTCTCATTTTCACTCATTCTCTCATTTTTTTTTTCTCACTTTTCTCCTTTTCTTTTCCACTCTCTTTTCTTTTTCTCTCGGCTTCTTTTTTAACGAACTCTCCATAAAACTTCTCAAGTTGCAATTGATCTTCAAAGATCTGTTTAGGGGTTAAAGGAAGAAGAGTATACTTTTTGCTTTCTTTCTCAACCATGTACCTATTAAGATTTCCATCATGGTTCACTCTCCTATCTCATTGTCATGGTCTACCTAACAATAAGTGACTAGCTTGCATAGGAATAATATCACAATTAACTTTATCATAGTACCTTTCAATAGCAAATGGAATCACTTGTTTAGTAACCTTCACATCCCCATTATTGTTAAGCCATTGCAATCTATAAGATCTTGGATGTTTAGTAGTTTCCAACCCAAACTTATTCACAAATAAAGTATTAGCCACATTCACATAACTACCCCCGTCAATAATCAAACTACACATTTTCCCTTCAACTAAGCACCTAGTATAAAAAAGATTTTTCCTTTGCAATCTAACTCCCTCATTATCCTCTTTCACTTGCACATTAAAAGCACGCTTAGTAACCAACAATTGTCCCTCAATAGGCAACTCAACATCATTATAATTCTCTAAATGAGGCATCTCATCCTCATTATTACTTTCCTCATCCGTCTCTATCCCATTTCCACGCAACACCATTACCTTTTTATTTGGGAATTGAGATGTTATGTGCTCATACCCCAAATACCTAAAACACTTAATGTCACGACTTCTAGTGTTTTGGGCAGAAGTAGTACCTTTCTTTTTGTTGTCAAGTGATTGAGATAGTTGCGGCTTGTCATCCTTTTTTGTTTAAGCAACCTTGTTATCATTTCTCCAATTCGGCCTCTCTAGATTGTTTTGAGCTGAAAAGGTATTGACTTGTTTCCCTTTCTCTTTGTGCTGCAATTGCCTTTCTATCTTTATAGCCATGTGCATCATATTTTTCATCTCTATATAGTGTTACAACTCCACTCTGTCGGTTATGTCCTTATTAAGTCCATTGAGAAACCTTGCCATGATAGTCTCTCTATCTTCCTCCACGTTGCTTGGATCATAGCAATCTCAATTTCTTTGTAGTATTCCTCCACACTCTTTGTTTCTTGTACGAGGATTAGCAATCTTTGGTGCAAGTCTCTATAATAATGCCTTGGAACAAATTTACGCCTCATGATAGCCTTCATTTCAGCCCACGTTCGGATCGGTCTTTCACCATTTCTCCTCCTACTTACGAGAAGTTGATCCCACCATACAAATGCATATTCTCCAAATTCCATCGCCGTAAGTTTGATCTTCTTTTCCTCCGAGTAATTGTGACATTCGAAGATTAATTCCACTTTTCGCTCTCACTCCATATATGCATTCGGATCATTTTTCCCTAGAAAGGATAGAACTTTCATTTTTATAGTCTCAATATTCTTAACACGATCATTTTGGTTCCTCCTAGCCCTTCCATAATTTCGGCCTTTATTGACCAAGGTAGCTTGATCATCAAATTCCTCTTCAGACTTTTTTATATATTGAGGTGCAAGTTGCCTCCTTTTCCCTAGAATGTTTTGGGCAGTTCCTTCACGTAAGGTATTGATCTCGTTTTGTTGCCTCTCCAAAGTGTCATTCATGTTGCCAAGAACAAGTTGAATCCTCTCAAATTGTTGTTGCATGGTCTTGAGAAGAAATTCTTGGTCTTTTGGTGCACATCCACTTCTTTTTTTTTTTTTTTTTTTCGCAATCTAAAATATCAAAGAAAATAACAAACAAGAACCTCACAAACATTCCCTCACATGTTTTCTTCGTACTTCTCTTCTGTTTAACTCAAATTGGCTTTTACCCTATTTTGAGCTCACACTCTCTTGTCTTTTACCACTCAAGTAATCTTTATGATTTTATACGTAAGGGCTAAATCAAATAGCAATCAAGATCTCAATGTAATTCAATTTTATCAAAAGAATCTGAAAAATAAACAACAAAGATATGCAAAACAAAGCAACAGAACCAATAAAGAAAAGACACACACTTGATGTTTATGGTGACTAGTAAACAAACGAAATCAGAAAAGGAAGCTATAGTTATAATAGAATGACAAATACTGAATTTAAGAATGAAACTTGTAATCAATTCCTTACAAAATAACACCCAAACACTCAATAACATAAATATATATATTTTTAACAAAAATCAGACTCAATAGGGTGACTCAATTCCTCACAGCCCAAAGAGAATCAATCACACTAATCAAATGGAAGATCTCGTGCAGAACTGATTTCTCTCTTTATTTTTTTATTTTTATTTTTTTTTAAAAAAGAACAAGATCAACAAGCAAAAAGATAAGGTTAATGGAAAGAACAGAAAAATTAAAAGGATAGATAATTACTTGTCAGTCTAGCTTTGATACCAAATAATACGAACCTACCTAACTCTTCCTCAAAAGTTAGCTTGCAAGAGGAGGATTGCAAACCCATATATATAACACCCAAGAATACCTTCGCTAATCGATGTTGGACTTATCATTCCTGACCCCTTTAGACTGTACGTCCTCGTGCAGAGAATTTTCGTACATGACCCACCGACCAGACGAGGTGTGGCTCTGATACCAAATGATGCGGAACCCCAAAACCCAAATTGCTTATTCGAACTCTTTATCACTCACAATCAGATTTGAATCACACTAAAGTAATTCAGATAGATTTGTTCTATCACCCAAGAAATACGTTTTGATAAGAACTCAAAAGAATGACCCTTGAACCCAAGATCAAAGCAATTAGGAACAATAAAAATAGGAAATAAAATTGAAATACAAAAATGAACTCAATTGCATCATTTCAACATATTATGCATAAAACCACAAGAAAAGCAAACTTTCTCATATTCTGTATAGGAATTGTTTGAAGAAATAATCAGATCCTCCAAAAACGAAATTAAACAGCCCTATTTAAAGTTTTTACAACCAAAATGTATATTGAACCTAGACACTAATCAAGGTGAGTCAACCCCTTTATGAATATCAAAATAACTCTTGTGATTCTTGCCATTAATGAATGATTCTTGATTCTTGCTATTAATAACTCCTTGATTCTTGTCATTAGTGAATGAATCTTGATTCTTGCTATTAGTGACTCTTTGATTTTTGTTATTAGTGCATGAATCTAGATACCACTTGGATGGTTGGAAAAGAGATGGGTTGCATTCAAAACTAATCTTTTAGTCTAATTAAATTAATTAACTTGGATTCTTTAAAACCTTCATGCTTGGACAGCCCATTATCAATCCAATTTTACACAAATAGTTGAAGTTGTTCCTTTAATTTTTTAGCTTGGGCCCTAATGATTGGTCTGCTAAAATCTCCAATATGAATCTCCAAGTCACTTCCTTAAACACTAGTTGCGTGTGGAGCGGCGTTTGTATCATCTATAGTGGGGTCACTTGAATAAGAGACACTATCAAACTAAATCAACCTATTTTTTTGTCACTAAATCGTTTTTTTTTTTTTTAATGACTGGAATCAAACTAAAATCAGTAGCAATAGACATTATTACGTGATTCAATGGTCTGTATTTTTTTTTTTATATGATTGGAATCAATTCAGAGTACAACTAAGATCAATAACGATAGACGCTATAACGCGATCTGGGAATCAACTCCTAGAAATAAAAGAAGCAAACCCATAAAAAGTGGGGGAGCATCCCATATATGGTTGGGAAGGGGGGAAACTAACACTACATTGAGTGATATTGGTGAGCATCAAAATTGGCACTCCCACCACACTCAAAACTGTATTTGATGCTGTTATTTAAGAGAAATCTTCTTACACTTAAAAAAAATTATATTAACTAACTTTATTTCACATTCCTCCGAATAACAATTTTTTTTTTTTTAACTTTATTTCACAAAAATAAAATAAAATTCTCAGATTACAAAAAGATATTTAGGAGGATATATTCAATCTAAGTTTTTAATGACTTTTATAGAGTTTAAAAGTTTGAGTGTGTTTAATACAGACTTTTAAAGACTTGTAAAGACTCTATAAAAGTCATGTGGTATTCAATGTAGACTTTTAATGATTTTTAGAAAGTATATAAAAGTTTTGGTATATTTAATTAAAAATTTTTAAGAGTTTAGAGTATCTCCAATGCAAGTATGGATTGTAAAAAAATGGAATGTCACATATGATAAATTGATAGAGTATTAAAATTAAGCTCTCCAATGCAAACTTCTATAATCACTATCAAGTTGACGTGTCAAAAAAAAAAAAAAATAGAGGGTGTCAATCTCAATGTCTATTTCTAGAGAGTTTCCTTGACAGTCATGTCAGTAATAAATAATTGAAACTTCCATAAAATAATATTTTATAATAATTTGTTTTAATGATATATTATTCGTTGACTATTCATCATTGGAATGAATAGAATAGTATTGGAAATTTTTTTTAGATTTGAGTGTCTATCAATTCATATTTATGCTATATAGGATGTATATTTCCTTGACATTAATGATATGTCCATTTTTTTAAAAGACAATCCACATTTGCATTGAAGATGCTCTTATAAAAGTTATGATGTATTCCAAATGTCAATGATTTTTATAAAATTTAAAATTTTACTGACTTTTGTAGACTTTTATGTTAAATTTATAATAATCAAACTCCACAAATTCTCTTTCACTCCTCTTAAAAACTTTTGTAGGCTTTTGTTGTTGATTATAGAAGCAAATCTCACAATCACTTTTACATTTGAATCTCCCATAAATAAAAATATTTCATTTATTTAAAATACACATGTGTATTTCACTTATATTTTATTATGAATTATAATAGTCAATATATATATTTTTTATATTTAAATTGTTATCTTTTTAGCTTTTGAATCTTATTAGACGCATTTTTTTAAAGGACATCAATTTGTTATTTTGTAAAATATTTTAAATTTGAATCAAAATTGAAGAATTAAATTTTGGTAAAATAAATTTAATAAAGAAAAACATCTTATAATTTATATTTATATAAAATCATTAGAATTCTATAAAATTCTATAAAAGTCGTTCACTTAAAAATATCTATGAAAGTATTTTAAAGTCATGATTGAATATACTCCTTAATTTTGATTTATGAAACAATAAAAGGAATTTGTTTTTTCTTAAGTTATAAATAAAAAATAAAATAAAATAAAATCAAAGGTGGAACTTGAGGTAAAGAAACGCAACAATCCCTTCCAAACAAAACACATTTGAAAATCAAAACAATCGCACATTTCGACACTTTCTTCATTCCCCAACAATGGCGATAACTACAGTCCAAAACCCTACTCAAGTCCACAGACTCCCCCAATCCAACTACATTGACGCCGTCCGCTGGCTCCCTCCACTCTCTCCCCTCTCGAAGCTCGCCCTCCTGGCCCTCTTCGACGCCGACGCCGACACCCCCTCTCTGGAGACCCACACTCTCTCCAACACCTCACCCTCACCCACCCTCACCCCACATTCCCGCTGGATCCCACCTTCCAGAATCTCCTCTCTCGCCGCCTCCTCTCATCCCCTCGTCGTCGCCTCCACTCTCGCCGGCTCCCTCCACGTGCTCAGCTCCGGCTCGATGGAGCCGGTGGTGTCGGTGGACAAAGCAGCAGGGTTCCACGTGGGACCCATCTGCGGAGTGGACGTGATGGAGAGCGGGAGCGAGTGCGTGAGTGTCGGCGAAGACGGGAGAGTGAATTTGGTGAGTTTTGGTGATAAGGAGGGTTTTAAGAGGGTTTTTGATGGGAATGGTTTGGTGGGGTTCAATGCCGTCAAGTGGGCATCTCCCACTGAGTTCGTCACTGGTGGCTTCGGCTTCGGTCTTCAATGGTGGGATCTCAGACGACCCGGTGGACCTGTTTCGCAGTTTAAGTCCAATTGGTGAGCCAAATGTGTATGTGTCTATGTTTGTTGACACGTTTTTCAAATGATATTTACTTGATCGTTGCAGGTCTCAAGGGAAAAATGGTGGGATGGTGCATTCAATTGATATTCATCCGTCGCGTAAGCATACTTGTTTGGTATGATTTTGTTTGCTTGTTTGAATGGTAAAATATATGAATTGCCATTTAATGTAGTTTAATGGTTAACATGTTTACACTGGCGTCTATTTGGAGTAGAAAATGAAAATTGAGATAGGGCATAGGGAATTGGGACCGCTATGATGGTATTGATAATGCTGAATATGTGTCTATTAAGGTAGTATAAAATTTGGTTGCCTATGAAACTGGTCTGTGATTTAAGCATTGTTTTAAAAGGTGCAAGGCGCCCCGAGACGTAAAGGGGCTGTGGAGCCCGAGGCACACCTTGCGCCTTTTCAAGGTGAGGCGCAAAAAAATAAAATAAAATAAAAATATTATAAAAACATAAAATTGGAGTCTTATTTATATATGTATATATAATTATATGGATTTTTTATTTATTTTACCATAGCTTAGTGGTTATTTATAATTTTTGCTGGTTGATTGGATATTTTATCATAAATTAAGGAGTTATTTATAATTTTTTGGGTTCAATTAGGTATTTTATCATAAATGAGGGGTTATTTTCAATTTTTGTATATATATTAACATGTTAGAAAATTAGGTTTAGCCGACACTTTCTTTCCCACCTCACACGTTCCACTTCCTCACCCTCTCTCTTCATTGTAATTTTCTTCCCCCCCTCTCTCCTCTCGTCTTTACTTCCTTCCCTCTCTCCTTGTCTTTTTTCCTTCACTCTCTTCATTTTTGCTCTTATTTCTCCTCAATCTTCATCGTATTCTTCATTGCAGCCATGAAGCCACCTTCAGAGCCTTGGTTTCAGCTGCTGGAGCATCGGTTATTACTGGATTTTGCCAAGGTGCATCTAGGCTCTCATTGGGCTTCTGCGACTAGGAGTTGCAAGCGTGCGTCTCTTTAAGGGTGTTGCACCTAGCTATCGTTTAGGTATCGGAGGAGCGCCTCGTTGCGCCTCTCGCCTAGGCGCACGCCTATGGACTTACGTGTTATTGAAAGAGGACTACTAACAAGTACTTTAGCTATGTTTGAAAGAATTTAATTGCTGGGTGGTTATGGCTTGCATAGTTCTGAAAGCGAAAAGCGCACCAAGGTGCAAAGGGCTGTGAGACTTGAGGCGTAAGACGTACAAGGCAAGGCGCGCTTTTCCAATGAGAGGCATATGTTTTGTAAAAAGACTCAAAATATTGTAAAATCATAAACAATAAATAATAATAAAATCTAATTCATCAAATAAACAAATTTTCATCATTCATCATGTTCAAATTCTAAACTAGCAACATTGAACTTGCAAACAACAAAAATTCATTCTAAATGCGATAGTATAGTTAGTAACTTAGTCACTTATTAAGTACTAGTAATCTAATACCAACTACCAAGTACCAACAACAAACACTTAAGGCAATTGCAAAGTAGTAACTAGCATTTATTACTAGACTACAAGTAAGTAGTAACTAACTAGTAAGTTAGTAACTACTAAATAGGTGTTACTTGTTATTGTTAGATACCTACCCAACAATAAAAATTTAAAGTTAAAAAATACTAGTCGCTACAAGAAGGAAAAAAAAAAAAAGACTAATTCATGCATCAGTCATCATCAAGATCATCCAAATAATCATTTTCATCCTCTTCCTCTTCAATTTCCTCTTCATCTTCTAGTTGCTCTCTAAATTCTACTCCTTCTTGTTCAATGTCACATTCCTCCTCCTCTTCAATCTCCTGAATTCTTAACCACTATGATGAAACCACTTGTGATCGTAATTGATGATTAGGCTTTCGCACTCTTGCAGTCGTGGCAACATCAATCCAAGTCAAATCCTCATTTGGAAAAACAATCTCATCATCCTCATCAAGCTTTCCAATCAACCATTCATTGCTTTAATCAATCTGGGTCATTGTGATGGGATCAATGGTATCACGCATTTGATACCGATGCCTTAATGCTCGATTGTATTTGACAAACACCAAGTTGTTTATATGACTTTGATCAAGCTTGTTTTTCCGTTTGTTATGAAGCTGCAAGAATTTTTTCAAAAAATACTAAGGGTAAGCTACATGGAACAAAATAGCTTCTTAAAAACAATTGTAAAAACAAACATGTTATATATATGTACTTATATTTTTAAACACACTCCAGTTACGTTCACAACCGGATGAATTACAAGTAAGGTTAAGAACTTTAATTGAAAAAGTTTGCAATGTAGGTGTTGATGTTTCATATTGACTCCAGTAGTCAATTGTTCATTAAAATTCATGGGCTAATAACTTAATATGAATGATGATATTTGATTAAATTTAAGATTTATATATAAAACATAATATATATACCTTGTGCTTTCTCATCTCTCTTTCTAATAGTAATATAGTTTTCAAAAAAACTCTGATTTGGCATAGATTGGAATCTCTTTATCAATCCGATCTTGAACCTTCAGATTCGGATTCAACCTTCTAATACATTCATACAAGTATGATCTCTGTATCTATATGCTTAACCTTCTAGAAGAATTTGGGTTCAAGTACCAACGGACAGCATACAAAAGGCGATGAAGTTGAACATCCCATCGATTATCAATTATTTGAAAAGTGGTTTGATACTTCATTTCAACCCTATTGAACCATAGCTTCATACATATACCCCATAGGAGGTTTTCTCTCACCATCCATTAAGCGAAGTACACGCACTAGTGGCCTGAACACCTGCAAAGCATTTACCACATTGGTCCAAAAAGATGGTATCAAAATCACATCTATAACCTTTTTACCTCCTGCTTCTTTGGCCCACTTGATTGTCATCCACTCGTCGGAGGTAAACATCCATTTGAGGTTGTTTTTTAGACTATTCATCCTGCCTAAAGTGATAAAGGCAGTTGCAAATCGTGTTTTGCAGGCCTCAGCAACTCTTTCTTGTCGATAAACTTTCTAAGTATGTTTACAAGCCCTGGACGAGTGTAAATGTAGCTATTCACCATAATAGCTTTCTCAAATGTCTTCTTTATAACTGGTAACTTGAAAATATATATTCCAATATTAAATCCAATCAATGGGCTGAATATGGTGTCCAAAACAATGTGGATACTATATAATCTAAATCTTTAAATTGTTTTATATATTCATAAAGAATTAAATATAAAAGAAAAATGAATTTCTTTCATACCCACCATAACATTATTTGAAGCACTATCGGTGACCACTTATACAACATTTTTTACTCTTACCCTTTCGACGCACTAACTCAATAATTCATACATATTAGCTCCAATCTTTGCATATCCGAAAGCATCAACAAGCTCTAAAAACATGCTTCCTTTAGGACAATTCACTAAAAAGTTAATCAATATCCTCTCCCTCTTGTCCTTCCAACCATCTGACACGATGGATCGTCCATACTTGGCTCATGCCTGTTCATGATCTTTCATTATATTCGAGTGGTTTCCACTTCTTATTTGAGAAGGGGAACCTTGACTTCATGGTAAGTAGGCAACCTTACACCTGGATCATATTGATCACCTGCCTCTATAAACACTTTGAAGCTATCATATGTCACAACATTAAAAGGAATGTCTACATCATACATCCATCTTGCAAAGCTTCTACAAACTCAACTCCTTAACTCTTTCTTTGCTTGGTCATTGTCAGCCAACCTCGTTTGTCTTCCATTGTTCTTTAACACACATATTTCTGGGTTAGGGGTAAAAAAGAGATCCATTGGGCTTTTCTGTTTTGGCCCTTTGACAGTTCTAGCAGCAACAATATCGCTTGCAGAAGATGTATAAGTTCTTTTTCTAATTTTTGACAACTAGGGTTGACCATTATCATCATCAAATTCGCCAAATTGAAACTCATCATCTATCGGTGGTGCCATATTCCGCTTATCTGTATCATTCTTCTTCTTTTGCATGAACTCTTGAATCTCCTGTCTTACCGATCGAGGACATCGTAGACAAACTTTAGTTACTCCCATCCACTAGATGTTGTTTTGCTCGAAAGATGCCACCTTTTGTCACTTTAGCACAAAGTTTACATGCGGTGTTGTTTTTATTATTAGAATCAGCTTAAAAGTATTTCCATGTAGGGTTGATTTTGTTACTCGACATCTACAACATTGAGAGCTCCTGCTAAAATAAAAGAGGACAATAGCTTTATTACTTGATATTTATAATAACATATAGTCATACACACTAACACACTAACATACACAACAAAGTGACAAACGCTCTTTATATTTATAATAAATTAATAAAAAGTGACAAGTCACAAACAAACATGTTATACTTTATAAATATAAATTATACACAAGTGACAAGTCAGTAAACTCAATATTGTGATATTTGTGTAAATGTATATAATATTCGATAACAAAATTGGTGTGTAAAACTCACAGCAACTCACAAACCACACAAGTCACTGCAAGTCACAACTCACAAGAACTCCCAAATAATTGATAAACAAACTACAAGAACTCACAAATAACTCAAAAACCAAGAAGAGAGAAGAAGAAAGAACTTACTAACCTTTATAGCTTCAGAGGAGAGGAACAGAGAAGAGAGGAGGCTAGAATCTAGAACGGCGACGGTAATCGGCGGTTGGACTGTTGGCGTGAGCAGAGTAGAAGTAGATTGGCGGGTGGATTGTCGGCGTGAGCAGAGGAGTAAAGAGGAGAAGTGGATCGGCGGTTGGACTGTCGGCGTGAGCAGAGAAGAAGAGAGGAGAAGCAGATCAATAGTTGGAAAGCTTGAAAAGTATGATTTCGGTGGCTGTCGACGGCTGGCAGGCTATTTCCGGTGCCGATGAGCTTTTTCGGCTGCTGGGAAGGTGGTTTAGGTGACCCTTTGACCAGTGAGATGAAAGGAGAGGAGAAAGGGTGAAGAAGGGTAAAAAAAACTCTATTTTTTTAACCCTTTGACCTGATGCTAACCCTTATAAAGGGTCTGTCATTTGCAAGGCGCACCTGTCACCTTCTTGCCTAGGTAGAAAAGGCGCTCGCCTGATCAACATAGGCGCGCCTGAGGGGATGCCAGGCGTTGTTCCAATGCCCTAAGCTGCCTTGCGTGTATGGTGGCTTGGCTTTAGTGTGGTTTCATTTGGTTTTGTTTAGTAATGATTGTGGATTTGTGGTTGTTGTATGTTTTTAACGTTGGCTGTATGGCCGAGCAATTAATATTTGATGATGTACTTATTTACCGTAGTAATGGTTTAAGTTCTGTTAATAAAAATGATGCAATAGCTGAAATGCTGGTTCCCTTGCATAGGGATTTGGTTCCTGCAATTATTGTGTGATTGTCAACTATCATGTTGTAAATTAAATTTTGGTTGGTTCTTGATGTTTTATTTCTAATGTTAATGTGAAAAGAAACATCTCTTAGTGAAAGGTAAGCAGGTAATATCGACCAAGGGAATATATAGCAGCTCTGGATCATGATTTTTACTGTTGTAGTGATGATTCATAATCATTTATATGTTAGTTTTTAGCTCCTAATTGATGTGAAGCTTTAATAGGTTGTTTTTTGTGAATTGCAATCCTAAAGCAGCGTTCTTAATCTGATAACTCTAGTTTGCTTTATCTTAAAGCCATGTTTTAATTCTATCTTTAGGCTGGAGGCTCAGCCGGTATCATATTTGCCTGGGATCTTCGTTGGCAGCAACAACCGATTGTTCTTTCTGGTGTTGGGATTGGGGATGCTGCAGCCCCTACATCATTGTCTGAAAGCGAGGTTTGGGAGGTTCAGTATGACTGCTATACAAAGTCTTCAAACATATCATCCTCACGAATTTTACCTGCCATGTTCTGCTCAGAAGATGGGATCCTTGCAGTGGTTGAACAAGGTATGGCTATCTTGATGCAGCCATCGTTGCATGACCTACTATCACTTTTGATTGTTATGCTGCCATACCGTTATACAAAGTGAAAATCTTTCATTATTGAATTGGTGAATGGTTTTTTAGAAGCAAAAATATAAAAATACTCCATACTTGGACTATGTAGGTGAAGAACCCACTGAACTTCTGGCTGAACCTTGTGCTATCAACAGCTTTGACATTGACACTCAGAGCCCCTCGGTGAGTACTGAATAGAAACCATATCTGATTCAGTTTCTCACACTGGAGGCCCATAGCTATCTTTATTAATGGTTCCGAATGTTATTGTACAGGATGTCATTTGTAGTTTGGAGTGGGAATCAATAGCAATAGTGGTTAGGCCATGATGAACATAAGTGGATGTGAGGTGCAAAGAGCTCAACCCAGAATCTTGTTCATTTGATTTCTTCATAGTTCGTTGCACTATACTTAGGCAGAGAACTGCACCTGGTTTCTTGGTGTTGAAGTTGGACATTATGGCCTTGGAGGATGAAGGAAGCAAGTTGCTCTCATTTTCGCTGTACAAGTAACCAATGAAAGCATTGGCACCTAAGTAAAGAAAAAGTATTTTCTTAAATTTCTCCTCTTTCAGCACGTTGAATGCTGATCGTGTTATTGAAATTCAAGATGGAGAAACAGTGTTTTTAACAGATCCATAGTAGGAAAACTTACAAACACAACTTTTGTTTCATGTAAATGCAAGAACAAGCAGCTGCGCTGGGTGGCAAATAGTGTCAATTGTATGTTCTAGCAGCATTATGGTTCTGATTAGTTACTGATGTTAATTCGGTTACCCTTTTACTAAAATTGATGGATCAAGGTTTAGGTTTGTGTTCTGTTTCTCAACTTCTTGTTTATTTCAACGTTGTTTTCTACTTGGAACAAAAAAAGGAGGAATCAAAGCACTCTTCTATAAATGTTGGGGCTTGGGAGCCAGTTTAAGCGTAATTTTTCAGGTGTGGCCTGTATTTGGTTCAAGTATTTATCGGTATATGGATTCAATTCTTTTTGATAAAGTCATAGCTTTCATGAGACTGTATTGGTCATATTAGCAATTTGATTGTCATTAACCATTTTTTCAATGCAGAGTCTACATTTTCATTTTCGATTGGATAATATGGATATTGACCTTTTAAGTAACTTGAAAATTGAAGATATAACATTGCCTCTTGGGTTCAATTAACATGTCTTTGCATTATTGTTACTTAAATGGTTAATAATTATTGGGTAAAATGCTTTTGAAGTTATATTTTCAAGTTTTTATTTTACTAGATTAGTTTTCATTGACGTAGTTTATATATATATATTTATAGGTCAAATTCATTTTTATTCAAAAACAAAAGAAGAAATTCGTTTTTACTCATTTTTTTTATAAAAATTTATTTTTAACTTCTCAAATAAATTATTTTCATTTTATATTCAAATTTACCAAACTACCTTTAAGTCAAAATTTAAAAACGTGGAATTTAAATCCAATATTGGGTTATATGGGGCCACAAAACCCAGTATTGAGTTTTGTGACACCATATAACTCGATATTGGGTTTTGTGGCGTCATAAAACATAATGAATTTTATAAGGTCACAAAATCTAGTATCAAGTTTTCTGGATCCATATAAAACCTCTATTTTCAAGTCAAATTTAAAACACAAAAATACTAAAAATATCACAAAAGAAAAAAAAAATCCAAAAATCTCAAAAAACCAAAAAAAAAAACCCCAACAAAACTCAAACAATCAATAAAGAAAGCCAAAGATCTTATACTATGAGCAATGGAGGAGGAGAACAATTTAGATAGGAGTAATGTGGGTAAAATGGATATATGGTACAATTAATTTGTTTGAGAGACTGAAAACAAATAGTTTTAAAAATGTGGTTGACCAGCGATTTTACTAATGCTCAAATTACGTGCAAATCTACACGGTCTAATTGTATTAAGTAGCAAGTCAAGGTCAAATCCCACGAGGACGAATGCAAACTATGTATTAACTACCAAAATTAATTAAAGCGAACTTGATCCAAACGATGGAAACTTGGTTGCTTTATTAAATTAGAAAATTATACTAACAATTAAAATTAGGGAGACCAGTAGTTGAAAAATAGCTAGGCGTACAACTTCACCTAACCAATTATTTGATTTATTCTCCTCTTCTTAAGGTTAATTTTTATCTTGCATTTAATCAAATAATTCTAAGGTAGTAACTAATCTTTTTCGATGGTCAAACATTTACCAAACTAATTAGTCTGACTATATCTCTGTATAGGTTAACTAACCTAAGTTCATTAAGTTTAGGTTATTTACACATAATCACACAACCATACGAGTATATTTTTATCTCATATGAATTATGTTATCCTATAGAGTTTCGGTCGCATAATATTTCCCTCAATAATATTAGATTCCTAGGTTCTAATCAATTAATAGGCCTAAATTAATTAACTAGTATTAAGCACCAATAAAACAAAATGCAACAATAAAAACAATTATTTAATTAAAACTGAATTATTGCATAAATCAAAATTAAGGTCAAGCTACATTGCAATCTAGATAAAAGGAAATTAGCTCCTTATAGTAAAGATAAGAACAGATAATACAAAAGAAAATTCCATATTAAAGTACATGGGAAAAGAAATAAACTAATTCTTCTCGTCGCCAAAGCTCCATCGACTCTCGCTCTCGACCATCTACCTCTGCATTTGCTCTGACTCTTGACTGTTGCTGCTTCCTCTACTCTTTGAATGAACGAATTGCCTTGAGAACTCATGTCTATTTACAAGGGATGAACTAGGCTGGACTTGTAATTTCTCTAAGCGTCAAACATGAAATTTGCCATCTGTATTGTCGCAACTTCAATCTGTTGGTTCGAACATGTGACATTAACTTGTCACCTTGTCGCAGCTTGTTATGGCGACTTCAAACTTAAGAGTAGTAAAAAACGGTATATTTTTCTATTAGCAATGGTTTAAAAAAGAATTTTGAAATTCTTGTATTGATAGTTGTTGCATTTCTCTTTCTATATATATATATATATGAGATTGAGATGGAATATGAATTGATATATATATATATGAGATGAGATGGAATATGAATTGAATGAAGTACTGAAATTCAAAGATGTGTATATCCTCCAACAGAATAAGCTTGTTGATTTGTCAAGTCAAGAATAAGCATTATACATTCGGTTTCAAAAATTTATTTCTATAATATTACGAGAAATTTATACATTACTACACATATAACTTGAAAATTTAATCTGACAACATTGAAAAATATTTAATCTATGTTGATAAATATGCATAAGGGAACATCTATTGCATTTTATTTTTATAACATCTAGAAATATTTACTTTCCTTTTATATGTATGATCAAAGAATTTATTTTTATAATATCAATAGATATCTAATCATGACAACCAAGGCTAGCGTAGTGGTTTAACAACCTCCATCTGCTACTTTTAGTAACGAATTTGAGTTTTTTTTTAGTCCCTTCTCCTGTGTATTATTCACAAATGTGAGAATAGACATTTCACAAAGATAAAAATATATCTTTTCCAATGTCTAGAAGCAGTTATTCGAGCTGTGCTAGATCTTTCTGGATGTCTAAAAACAGTTATCCTAACTGTGCTAATAGAACTGAAGTCTTATTTAGATTGACTTGGATAGTCATAAATAAATATCTAATCACTGCGCTAATTAATACTCAACTATGGGAATCAAATTCCTATTGCAAATATAAAAAAGAATTACCCCCAACTTACCTAAAATTTTAATATTCACATGCTTGTACAATTTTTCAGTTTATTTGCAGCATCCTCCCTTAGACTAATGAGTTGATTGCTTTGATCATCATTGGGTATGTTTAACCGTGTAAAAAATATTGAAAGAAAAATTACTCCTAAATAAATTTACTTTTTATTTTTTTAAAAAAATAAATTTTAAAAAAGTTAAATAAATTAAAATAAATTTAATCAAATCTTCATCATCCATCTGAAAGTGATCAGTGGAAATTAATTCGAGAAAAAATGTAAAAAGTAAATAAAAATTTAAAAACTCTGAGAAATAAAAATAAATTTAAAAAGTAGTTAAAAAAACTAAAAACAAAAAATTCAACTAGCCACTGTATATCTCCGTTCTCTCTCTTCTCATTCTTTAAACCAATCAACGTCTCTCTCCTCTCTCTCTCTTTTTCTTTATCATCATCATCATCTTCTTCTTCTTCTTCTTCTTTTTCTTCTTCTTCTTCTTCTTCTACTTCTTCTTTTCTAAGCCCAAATATGATTTCAATTTGAACCCAAATCTGGGTTTGATTGGGTTTAAAGTCAAACCCAGATTCATTTCTTATTGGTTTTTCATAGTCTTGAAAATTGTGATTAGTTTTCAAGGCCCTGGTGGCATCTCTGATGCTCTTACCTCTCTCCATACCTTTACCGTTGTGTGGACACTGGCCATCTCACGTCTCCAAGTTTAGTTGATTATGTTTTTTTTTTTTTTGGTTGTTTTCGGTTGATTGGATTTTGATTTTTTAATTCAAGGTGGAGTGTGTAAATATAAAGTTTTGATTTTTTTTTTTTTTAATATTTTTGCCATTGGTTTTGATCTAGGGCTACTTGGATTCTTTTGGTGTTTTGGTTCAAGAGGATTTTTTATTGATTATTTTGGCTCAAGATGATTTTTTTTTTTTTGGGTGGGGTGGGGTGTCTAATGTTCATCAAAGAGATTTTGGTTTGATGTTTAATTTTGATTTACTGTTCATTGAAGATTTAGGTTGAACCTAGATCTCCAAAGTTTGAAGATCTAGATTCAACATAAATCTTGCAATTTTTTTTTTTTTCCAAAAGAAATTTATTTTGTTTTAATTCAACTTTAATTTTTTTCTTTACCTTTTTTTTTTTTAATTTCTTTCAACCCAGATTTTTTTTTTTTTTTTTTTTTTGTGCTTTTCAATTTTGTTTTGTTTGAAGATGAAGATGAAGATACTTCATCTTTTATTTTTAGATTTTATTTTTAATTTTAATATTTTTTTAGTTTTGGTTTTTATTTTTTATTTTTAAATTGATTTCCATCGTCCATCTTTAGATGGACAAATAGTGGAGATCCGATTAAATTTATTTTTAATTTATTTTAAAGATTTTAAAATTTATTTTAAAAGAAAAACAAAAAGTAAATTTATTCAAGGGCAATTTCTTCTTTCAATGTTTTTTATATGGTTAAATATATCTATCGATGGTCAAAGCAATCAACCTATCAGTTTAGGGGAGGACTCTGCAAAAAGACCTAAAAAGTTATATACACCTATGAACATTAAAATTTTTTATAGCTTGGAAGTAATTATCATCATATATAAAGAAGAAATTACAGTGACTATTTAGAGTCTTAGCGAATGCATAAGGTTCAAGTAAATTTTGACCATAGCATGTTGTGATAGAACTCGTTAATATCAGCTTGTGTGGACATTATTTTTTATTAATTTTTTTTTAGGATTAGGATTGACTCTGAAGACCACTAGAACTTATCCAAATAGAAACATTGATGGCGCAGTCCGAGTTACCACTCTCATATGGAATGGATCTGCTCAAACCAAGGTGGGGAAAGGTCTACATGAGGGTGAGCATTTTTTTATTATGGAGTACACATCCTACACTTGCCATGTAATTCTTGACCTTAAAATGCAACTGGATTGGTGTCATTAAAATAAAAAGGGCAAAATCATTTTGGTCCTTAAAATTTGGGAAAAAATCAAATTTTTAACTATATTTAAGAAAAAGATGAAATCATTCTTAATATTTTTAAAAAGTGTCGAATTAATCTCTCTTATCAATCAACTGACAGTCAAACCTAACTGATATCATAGTAGATAGGGTTAAAATTATCATTTCAAATCATGATGTAGGATAGTGACACGTGTACGGTGTAGATAAATTGAGAAAAAATGAAAAGAAAACAAATTTTATAGTTTTGAGCCATGCACACATAAAAACCACCAGACCACACACAAGTGAAACACTTTTCAACAACCCACAACCTTTTCAACAGCCCAACCCATTCAACCTCACCAACCATCGATTGTCGTCCACCACTATTCGAAGATAGTCGATAGCTAGAGGGTCGACTTGGTGGGTTCGAGCAGTTTAAGGGGGTTTTGGCAGAAGGGGGAGGAGTTCGACATGCTCGGCTTGGTGGGTTGGGCTTCAATCACTTTTGGAGGTTACGAGGGCCAAGGCTCTTACCACCATCGTTGATATTACCTCTTCCTTACCATCATTTCCATTGTAATACTCTCTCTTAAGGTTATCATTGTATATATGTACGGAATGATGTAATGTACTAATATACTCTCGTTGGTGAAATAATAAAAGGATTTTTAAGTATTTAGTAGCAAAATTTAATATTTATAGAATTTTCAGATGAATCGGGAATAAACTTAAATTATAAAAAGTTGAGGGTAAATTGAGGAAATACAAGATTTTTCTAGAAAAGGTGGCAAAATGATAAATAAAGGGAAAGGTCAAGGACATTGAGAAAAAATGAAGAATTCTCTAGAATGTTACAGACCCATAAAAATAAGGAAGTTTAAAGGTAAAGGTGGAGCTTGACCCACGCCTATAAATATAGGTGTGTGGTGAGCAAATTTGTTGTGAAAAAGAAAGAGAGAGTAAGAAGAGAAAGAAAGAGAGAGCTATTTGCAGTGTAAATGAGGCAGATCTACAGCTATCCCAAGCTAGATTTTCACCATTTTTAAAGGATATTCAAGCCGTGGAAAGGTGAAGAATGGATCTAGGAGTGATCAAGCTAGATTTAATCTGGTGTTGTTGAAGCAACAAGCGAGTGAAAAAGCAAGGCAAAAAAGGCTAAGGAGAGATCAATGCTGAGGCGAGCTAAGGAGGTCGATGAAGCAGAAGTGACTCAAGTGAATTGGGAAGCAAGTTGTGAGTATGCACATGTTTTTATTAAAAGATTTTCATTATTATGCAAAATTTCATAGCTTTTCATTTCTTATTTTAGTTTATAAATATCTTTATATTCTAGCATGAGAATAAATAGTTTATTTATAGATGGTATATTATTATTTTTTTATAGCATGAAAGAGAGATTGATTTGAATTATAGAAAAAAGAAAAAAAGTTTTCAAAGCTAATGGACGGCTCGAGTTTTTATAGATAGACTTTGTAGCATTAGATCTGGCGAGTATACCCCCCAGTGTATGGCAAGTGTTAGGTGGGCATGTCCTGCTAACATCAGAGGGAATCGAGTCTGTCATACTTGTCGAGTCGTCCTGTACACTTGTGGGCTATTATCTCGTTATACTGTATGCAATGGTAGTTCCGCCACATAGACTTTGTAGTTTTATCAGGATGAGCGATGTTAGTTTTTACGCCACGTGACCTCCCATACTAAGCGAAGCCGGTTTGGCCCCTTATGTGATTGTAGCTTCCCTTAGGTTTCCATTAGAATATTTTTAGAAGATAAAGCATACCATTAAAAGTGGATTTTAGAAAGATAATGTTTTTAAAATACGAAACATTTTAGTCTTTTATGAACTCAAATTAGAACGAGCTTTTGAAACTTTGTAGAAATCTTATAAAAACACAAGTTTTTAGAAATAAAATTATTTTAAAGAAAAATATTATCAAAATATTTTCGAGAGGTAATTTTATAAAGATCATTTTAAATATAGACGAATCCATACTTATTGAGTTTTTATAGCTTATAATGTTTTTGAAAAACCTCCTAGATACAAGAACAAGTGATCCATGTACTAATGCGCCTCGTTCAGATTAAGTGGGTAATACGACTGACGACGCCGCATAACCTCTTGTGTAAAGATTGTGATTTAAACTTTAATAATATAATTTGTATATTTTTGGATTATGAACAAATATTGTAGAACTTTTCATGTTAATAAGATGTATGCATGTTTTAGATACTCACATATTTATGATAATACTTTTAAATTATATGTTTATTCATTCGATAAAATTTGAAATAAGATTTTAAAATGTATGATTTATATATTTAGAATTTGATAAATAGTTAAAGGTTCGTTCTACGGTATCTTTTTGGGTCTTGTTAGTTAGATTTCATAAGAGTTTTGTGAGGTGCTCGGTAGGATCACTGGATTCGTTAGAGAGAATTTGGGTCGGATCCTATCAGCTTGGTATCAGAGCGTGGTTATACGATTTTAAGATAAAACTCGTAAATGTTTAAACGATCATTTTAGAAAGAGTTTTCTCTTAGTTACATGGTTTTACAAAGTCATTTTCCACTTCATGCATTACATGATTTTGTCCATGATTGAAATTTCATAGAATCATGCATCATCAAGGTCGTCCACCTACTAGGAGAGCAGCGGCTAAGGTATCCGTACCAAGGAAGGGACACGTTGACGAGTCTGTCAATGTGCCTATTGATTAGACTCAAGCTGGACTTTCACAACCTCCGGAGCCAGCGACGCTTCATCAGTCGCAAGAGTCAAGGGTTTCCATCAAATGCATTCAAAAATTGGGCGCTAAGCCTTACGATGGGATCGGAGATCGGGAGAGCGCCTTGTCTTGACTAGAGACTAGTGAGGAGATTTTCCAAGTAATGGATTGCTCCGAGGACCAGATAGTAGCATTATCCACTTCCCCACTAAACGATAGAGTTAAAGATTGATGGAAAGCGCTTCAAAGATGGAACATAGCTGGAGTATCCTGGGCACTATTCAAGCAAGAATTCGTAGATAAGTTCTATTCGAAGAGCTACCAAGACGCAAGGATTGAAGAATTTTTTAAGTTGGAACAAGGAAAGCTTTCAATGGCCGACTACGAGAAGAGATTTTCAAAACAAAATCATGTAGTGCCATTCATAGCTGACAACAAAGAACAAAAGATAAAGAGGTTCGCAGCAGGCTTGAATCCGAAGATTTGAGTCTATATTGCTTTAGCAGTCTATACGCAGTACAGAATGCTAGTAGAAATTGCGATCAGAGTGGAAAGAAGTATAGAGGTCATTCTTAGACCCAAGCAGCCGACTCAAAAATGCGATTGGACTAGAGATTTTTCAGGAGGACCTAGCAAGTTCATTAGAAATAGGGAGTTATCCGCTGGATCTAGTAGCTGGAGATCGAGCCAAGGGTCGTAATCAAGTCAAAGCTCCATAAGGTAATCAATTGGATCCAGGAATAGCAATGAGAGTTGGAAGAATTGGCTTGTGTGCTGGGCATGCGAAAGGATGCATCCCGGCGAATGTCTCAAAGGCAGCACCATATGTTTCAAATGCGGACAAGAGGATCATTTCATGAAGAATTGCCTAAAGGTAGCTTCAACTTTCAAGCCAGAGATTAGGACAGTAGCATTAAGGCAGTCTAGTGGAGGTCAGGGATTAGATCATATGAGTTCCCAAGCTAGAGAGGCCACTAGTTCTGGCCAGCCTAGTAGAGCATCAGGTGGGGTGTACCATCTAGAGGCTAGCCAAGTAGACCCCATACTTAAGTTAGAGTGTTCGCGGTGACTCAGCAGAATGTAGATGCCACTCTTAAGGTCGTGACAAGTATTATTTTAGTATTTGATCACGATGTATATGCATTGATAGATCTTAGGGCTACTCATTCCCTCGTGTCTAGAAATTTTGCTAAGACTATTGGCATTGAATCAGAACCCCTAGGTTATAGTATGATAGTGTCCATCCCTACGGGAGATTCCCTTTGAGCGAAGAAAGTATTCAGGGGTAGTACAGTAGTAATTGAGTGTAGAGAATTTTCGATGAACCTAATTATATTAGATATCCATGACTTTTATGTCATATTAGGAATAGATTGGTTGTCCATACATCGCACCTCAGTGGACTGCTTTTGAAAAGAAGTTAGATTGATCAAAGCGAGGGAGCCTGATGTTATTTTCCATGGAGTATAGAAGTCGCTTTCTTCCAATATTATGTCGGTAATGGAGGCTAGCAAGGTGTTTAGGAAGTCATGCCAAGGATATTCAGCTTATGCAATAGAGGTAAGAGATGATGGAGCGAGATCAAAAGATATCCCTATAGTCAGAGATTTTTCAGATGTATTTCCAGAGGACCTTTCAGGTTTGCCTCCAGACCAAGAAATAGAATTTGAAATAAATTTGATTTTGGGAATTGAGCCATTTTCCATCGCATCATACCGATGGCCCAAACCGAGCTGAAAGAGCTAAAAGTGCAAATGAAAAAATTGTTGGATAAGGGTTTTGTAAGACCCAATCATTTGCCATAAGGGGCTTCTGTATTGTTTGTTAAGAAGAAGAATAAGAGCTTAAGATTGTGTATTGATTACAAACAACTGAACATGGTGACCATACGGAATCGATATCCGCTCCTGAGAATTGATGATTTATTTGATCAACTGCAAGGATCCAGAGTTTATTCGAAGATCGATCTGAGGTTAAGATATTATCAGCTGAAAATCAATTGAGAAGATGTTTCGAATACTACTTTCAGAACTCGCTATAGGCATTATAAGTTCCTGGTCATGCCATCCGGATTGATGGATGCCCCAGCAGCTTTCATGGATCTGATGAATATGATCTTCAGGCCGTATCTAGATAAGTTCGTGATAGTGTTTATTCATGACATTTTAGTGTATTCAAGCAATTATGAGGAACATGCAGAGTACCTCTGGATAGTATTATAGATCCTATGAGAGCATCGGTTGTATGCGAAATTTAGCAAGTGCCCATTCTAGCTAAACAATGTTGCTTTCTTGGGTAATAGCAACTAAAAGATTAAGTGTGGATCCCCAGAAGATAGAAGTATTAACGAATTAGAGATTACCTACCAATGTTACAGAGGTTCGAAGTTTCCTTAGATTGGCAGGTTACTACAGGAAGTTTGTAGATGGGTTTTCAAGGATAGCAGCCTCACTGACTAAATTAACTAGAAAGGAAGAGAGATTCAAGTAGTCGACACCTGCCAACAGAGTTTTGACGAGCTGAAGAGAAAATTGACATCAGCTCCAGTGTTAATGCTACCAACGGGAGAAGACGGTTTTACCATATATAATGATGCCTCAAGATAGGGTTGGGGTGTGTTTTGATACAGAACGGTAGAGTTGTAGCATATACTTCTAGACAGCTGAAGAAGCACGAGCAAAACTATCTTACCCACGATCTAGATCTCGCCGTAGTAGTATTTGTATTGAAAATTTGGAGGCATTACTTGTATGGTGTCCCTTGTTAGATCTTTACAGATCACAAGAGTTTGCGATATCTATTCACTCAGAAAGAGTTAAACATGAGGTAGAGGAGGTGGTTAGAGCTGATTACGAATTATAACTGTACGATATAATACCACCTCGGAAAGGCTAATGTAGTGTCCAATGCATTAAGCAGGCGACCAATGAATTCCCTAGCTCATTTAAGGACAGTATATCTTCCGTTTCTGGTAGAGTTAAGGTTACTAGAAGCCGAGTTAGATGTAGCAAACTCAGGGGCATTGTTAGCTACTTTCCATGTTCACCTTATTTTAGTAGATTAGATAAGGGAATAGCAATGGCAAGATCTTTAGTTGATAAAGTTGAGATAAAAAATTGAAACGGGTCAAAGGACAGATTTTATAATCAGGAAAAATGGTACATTGATGATAGGTCAACGTTTATACATGTTGGATATAAGCGATCTGAAAAATGAGATCATGGAAAAAAACTCATTGTTCAGCGTATGTCATGCATCCAAGTAGCACGAAGATGCATCGTACCTTGAAAGAGTATTTTTAGTGGAAAGGAATGAAGAGAGGGATCGCAGAATTTGTATCCCGATGCTTCATCTATCAACAGGTTAAAGCAGAACATCAGAAACCGACGAGATTACTACAACCACTCTCTATCCCAAAATGGAAGTGGGAGCATATACCATGAATTTTATTGTAGGGCTTCCATGCAGCCGTAATGGGTATGATGCTATATGGGTGATAGTAGATAGATTGACTAAATCCGTCAATTTCTTGCCGATCATGAGCAACTACCCCCTAAGTGAGTTAGCGCAGCTCTACATAGATGAGATAATCAGACTCCATGGTATGTTAGTTTCGATGGTATCAGATCGGGATCCCAGATTTACTTCACGGTTTTGACCCAATTTACAGAAGGTCTTAGGTACTCTGTTAAACCTCAGCACGACCTTTCACCTTCAGACGGATGGACAATCAGAGAGAACAATCCAGACACTCGAGGATATGCTCAGAGCGTGTCTTGGAATTCAAGAGGAGTTGGGATACGCACCTACCACTTGTGGAGTTCGCATACAATAATAGTTATCAGTCCAGTATTAGTATGACGCCTTATGAAACATTGTATAGAAGAAAGTCCAAAGCTCCATTGTGTTGGGACGAGGTAGGTAAGAGGAAACTAATAGGTCTCGAGCTCGTCTAAATCACTATAGACAAGATTAAAATTCTTAGAGACAAACTTAAAGTGGCAGACGATAAACAGAAGTGTTATGCGGATAATCGCCACATGGATCTCAAGTTTGAAATTGGCAATAGAGTATTTCTTAAGATATCCCCTTAGAAAGACGTACTTAGATTTGGAAAATATAGTAAGCTGAGTTCGCGCTATATTAGGCCTTATGAGGTCGTGGAAAGAATGGGACCCGTAGTATACAAGTTAGAGCTCCCATCGCAGCTAAGTAAGATTCATAATGTGTTTCATGTATCCATGTTCCGTAAGTACGTTCCAGATCCTTCCCATACACTTAAGGAACAACCGATAGAGCTGAGAAAGAACATGACTTATGAAGAGAAACCGGTATAGATTTTAGATCGCAGAGAACAAGTTTTATGGAATTATTCCCTTAGTAAAAGTATTGTGGAGAAATCAAGAGGTAGAAGAAGCCACTTAGAAGCATGAAGATCGAATATATTATAGATATCCCTATCTTTTTCAGTAAGACATGTAAATTTCGAGAACGAAATTTTTGTAAAGGGAGGAGAAAATGTAATACTCTCTTCTAAGATTATTACCGTATATATATACGGAATGATGTAATATACTAATGTACCCTCGTTGGTGAAATAATAAAATGAATTTTAAGTGTTTAGTATTAAAATTTAATATTTGTAGAATTTTCAAAAAATCAGGAATAAACTTAAATTACAAAAAGTTGAGGGTCAATTGAGGAAATAAAAATTTTTTCTAAAAAATGTGGCAATATGGTAAATAAAGGGAAATGTCAAAGACATTGGGAAAAAGTGAAGAATTTTCTAAAACGTGACAGAATCGTAAATTTAAGGAAGTTTAAGGGTAAATGTGGAGTTTGACCCACGCCTATAAATATAAGTATGTGTTGAGCAAATTTGCCATGAAAAAGAAGAGAGTGTAAGGAGAGAAAGAAAAATCTAGAGAAACGGAGAGAGAGAGAGAGAGAGAGCTGTCTATAAAGTAGAGGAGGTAGATCTGCGACTGTCCCAAGCTAGATTTCTACCATTTTTGAAGGATAATCAAGTCATGGAAAGGTTAAGAACAGATTTAGGAGGGTGATCAAGCTAGATCTGATCTAGTGCTATTGAAGCAGCAAACAAGTGAAAAAGCAAGGAAAAGAAGACTAAGGAGAGATCGGTGCAGAGGCGAGCTGAGGAGGTTAATGAATCAGAAATTACTCAAGTGAACTAGGAAGTAAGCTGTGAGTGTGTAAATGTTTTTGTTAAATGATTTCAGCTTATTAGGCAAATATTTCATAACTTTTCGTTTCTTATTTTAGCTTATAAATACCTTTATATTCTAGCATGAGAATAAATAGTTTATTTATAGATTATATGTAATATATTATTTCTTTTTATAACATGAAAGAGAAATTGATTTGAATTATAGAAAAAGAAAAAAAAAATTCAAAGCTAGTAGACGACCTGAGTTTTTATAGATAGACCTTATAGCATTAGACTCGATCGGTATACCCTGTAGTGTATGGCAAGTGTTGGGTGGGTATGTCTTGCTAACATTGGGGCAAATCGAGTTTGTCGTGTCTGTCAAGTCACTCTCTACACTTGTGGGATATAATCTCGTTACACGGTATGCGATGGTAGTTCTGCCATATAGTAACGAGATGTCTTTGTAGCTTTGTTACGGTGAGCGATACTGACTTTTAAGCCACGTGATCCCCCACACTGAGTGAAGCTGGTCTGGCCGTTCATATGGTTATAGCTTCCATTGGGTTTCCATTAAAGCATTTTTAGAAGAGAAAACATACCATTAAAAGCAGATTATAGAAAATAATGTTTTTAAAATATGAAACATTTTAACCTTTTACGAACTTAAATTAGAATGAGTTTTTGAAACTTTGTAGAAATCCTATAAAAACACAAGCTTTTAGAAATAAAATTAGTTTACAGAAAATATTATCAAAATGTTTTCGATAGGTAATTTTATAAAAATCATTTTAAATATAGATGCATCCACACTCACTGAGCTTTTGTAACTCATAATGTTTTTGAAAAACCTCCTAAGTGCAGGAACAAGTAATCCAGGTACTAGTACGCCTCGTTCAGATTAGGTGGGTTATACGACTGACGACACCGTATAGCCTCTTGTGTAAAGAGTGTGATTTAAATTTTAACAATGTAGTTTACATATTTTCGGATTTTGAACAAATATTATAGAACTTTTCATGTTAATAGGATGTATGTATGTTTTAAATACTCATATATTTATGATAATACTTTTAAATTATATGTTTATTCATCCGATAAAATTTGAAATGAGATTTTAAAATTTATGATTTATATGTTTAGAATTTGATAAATAGTTAAAAGTTCGTTTCACGGTATCCTTTTGGATCTTGTTAGTTAGATTTCAGAAGGGTTTCATGGGGTGTCTGACAAGATCGTTGGATTCGTTAGAGGGAATCTGTGTTAGATCTTGTCATCCATTGCTCTATTACCTCTTCCCCTTTAATCTTACCGCTATCTTCAATCTTTTTTTTTTTTTTTCTGGGTCGATGAGATTAAGTTGGAGTTGAGGTTGAATATAGAGGTAGAGATGATGATGGAGTTGATGGTGGCATGGGTGAGGAATTCGTGTGGCATATTTATATTTAATTTTTTTTTAAATTAGCATTCTAGATCAAGATTTGGAAATCCATCAATCCATCTTCATCTTGATCTAGATGGATTTTCATGTCTATCTTCATCTGTTTTGATTTGAGTCGCCCCCACCATTTGAGATGGAGAGGAGCATCTTGCTATGATGTTCCATCATTATCTTACTCTTTTCTTTAAACTCATTTTATATGTTTTTTTTTTCCTACTAACAAATATAAAGAGAAGCTTAAGAAAAGGATCTGGAATTGAAAAAGAAGGAAATGATGTTTTGATCTAGGTTGTCCAAAGCATATAATGTCAAAAATTTGGATTATAGATTTTTCAATTGAATTCAATATGATCTGAGTTGTTCAGGGAATATTGAATTAATATAGAATGATTATCACAAATTTTGAATCTAAGGGCAAAATGATAATTTCACTATAATTAAATATCTACTCAACAATGTTAAAATTTGGTCCAAGGGTCAAATATCAAATTCACAAAAATTATATATAATACCATCAACAGTATTTTCGTAATTAAATATGATTGTAATAATATCCATTATTGTATAATAATCTTTTTATTTATTTTAACTGTTAGTCTTTTTATCTATTTTAACTGAGTCTTGAAATAAATAAATTTGTTCAAATTTTTTTTTAGACTTAATTGTCAATTGACAACTAATTTGATATTTCTTGAAATGTTAAAGTTGATTTCGCTTTTTTATTAAATATAATTAAAAATTTGATTATTTTGAGTGATCTTTGTCCTAATAAAATAAAACTCTTTGGGGATGCATAATGGTTGATGCATGCGCAGTGACCTGAGGCGTAAAAAAAACAGAAAGAGATAGAGGACAGCGTTTCGCTAGTTTTATGATATCCACAAGTCATCACCCCTCCCTCCACCTGTTCTTCTTCCTCCTCTCCTTAAACAAACAAAACAAAAACAAAAACAAAGCATGGCTTCTTCTATCTCCACCAGTTTGTCTTTCAATCTAAGTTTTTCCCACTTACGTCCTTGTTCTGCAATCAGAGCCTCCCATATCCCCTCCTCACCCCAACTCGCCCCATTCAAGTCCCTCAGACTCTGCTCCTCCCACTCCTCCATCTCTGCCTCCTCTTCCTCCCTTCTTTTTCCTCTCCACAAGCCCTCCACCCCTCCCCCCTCCCAGTCTCTCACCGTTTTCGCTGCCAAAGGCTACAAAATGAAAACCCACAAGGTCTTGTCCTCCTCCTTCTCTTTTCGCTTTTTCTTCTTTGCTTTCTGATTTTGTCAACTGAGCATTGATCAACTGTTGTTATTAGGCTTCGGCGAAGAGGTTTAGGGTGACTGGTAGAGGAAAAATAGTCAGGAGGAGAGCTGGCAAGCAGCATTTACTTGCCAAAAAGAACACCAAGAGAAAACTCCGTCTCTCTAAAATGGTCAGTCTGTTTTTTGTAACTTTCACTTGATTGATTCTACTCCTTTGTTTTATCTGTCAAATTAATGCTTTCTTCGCCTTAAAAAAACCCATCTTTAATTCATGAGTTAAAAAGGGTTGTTATTTTTTGGTGGAAGGAAATATAGATCAACGTGTTGGTTGATTTGTTGAGGGAGTATGTATTGATAGTCATTAGAAAGACAACTTACAATTGAAAACGGATAAGCTAAATGTGTGTGTTCAGAAATAGCTATTGTCAAGTGTCAACCTCAATTTTAAATTGGGCGCTTTCCTATCAGAGCTTAAGCGTTTAGGTTTGATGATAACTAACATAGTATCTGTTACTTTGAGGTTCTTGAAATGATGGTGTCATGTTTGTTACAATTATTAAATCACTCGTGTATCGAGAAGGACACTTGGATTCTCTGACAGGGAACCTTGTGAGAGGTTCAGCAATTGTGTTTGTACAAGTGATAGATAAACAAAAATTAAACCATTCCATCCTATTTGCTATGTTTTCTGAGAATGCTGAATTGAGGAGTGATTTTTGAGAGATGATGTGATGTTATGATTATTGAGTTGTCTTGGTTAGTATTGCCTGTGTGTACATGTTGCCGGGACTGATTAAACTACATGTGTTGGTAAGGTGATGAATGTGACATTAGGATGCTTGGAAAACACAATGCGGAAAGAATTAAGTGTGAGAGTTGTTAGTCTTTAATGTTGCATTTTTTCATTTTAGTGGAAATATATTCTTTTTCTCTCTACCTTGAGAAGTTGAATGATTGAGAGAAATTTGCGAGACTGATATTTTTTTTTTAGTTTCTTGGTTAATGTTGTCCAAGAAATTGGTAATTGTCATTTTATTTCTTCTTTTAAAAAGTATCTTCTTGATGGTTTGAAATGCCATCTCTGGTTTTATTAAAGAGGGTTGTTTACTTCTCAATATTTTGTCATGGAACTCCTTAAAAACCGCCTTTGTGCAGGATATCTGCTCTCTTATTTACTTATGGTTAGGGATCTTTTGTTTTGCTCAACATTATTTAGTAACTTTGTAAGTGGTTGGTGTGTCTAGACTTTCGGGCCCGAGTGTTGATAGCTTAATGGTTCTCTGAAGTGGCAAAAACAATTTACATTAGCTTTTGTTTAGTTGGTTCCTTTGGTTTTGCCATGCCTTCTCTCCTGAAAATTGATACTTAACTACTAATTGTAAGCTAGTCTGTTTGCTATTCATTCTTCTCTTCAGTATGGATATCTGAAGGGCTCTTGGCATTTGTCATTTATTGTGAAGTCTTGATGTGTTGATATGATGATGCAATCCAAGCACAGTTTACCCATTTATTTTTCTTCTCTTAACTTATTGAGATTTTGACAGAAGAAGACCTGAAAATACTAGGAGTATCAAAGGCTTTTGAGCCCATAAGTTGACCATCCCTATGGAAACATAATCACATTCACCAATTGAAAAGATAATATAAGGTCATTTATTATGTTGTATGACAACCACAAGAATCAGTTAGTTTAAAATGTACCTTAAGCAATGCTTGATATCCTTTTTATTTGCAAATCACACATCCTAAAGGCCTCGTTGCTCTTAAAAGAAAATTGTACAATTGTTGTTTGACTAGAGATAAAATTCAACTTTATGGGTGGCTTAGATGTTTATTTCACCGCTATTGCTATTGTTTACATCTTTCTTTTTAGTATCAATAATATTCATCTTAGAAATCTGCCCTCTCACGTCATTTGATTTGCTGTTGTGATTGTGAACCAGCATGAGGTTAGCCGAAGTGACTATGACAATGTTATTGGTGCCTTGCCATATCTGAAAGTCAATCGACTAGCAAAGTAGCTGTGGTCTGTACGTTTTGCAGAAGAACATTGATGTCTTTTCTTTTCCAGAATTTCTCAAAATCATGTAAAAACACAAAATGCTCCAAATTGTTATATCTGATCTATGTGTAGTTGATTCTTCCTACCTTGGAATTTCCATTATGTCAATCAATTTGTGGCTCGTTTGACACTCATAGTTCCACCTTCTTTAACTCTCAAGTGCTTTGTAAGTGAGTTTTCTACAGGATTTATTGTTTCTTTCTCATTCATTCATTTTGTTTTCAACATAGTTGGACTCATATTTCTACTATGCTTGGCAGCACACATGAGCAAATAGAGTCAGGCCGAGACTGTCTTGCTTGCTGGGCCTAGCCCATCACATTCCATGCATCGGACTTGACGGCCGCCGGCATGACCATGAGTTTGTTGTTTCTTTTAAAATTATTGATAAGATTGACATTTTTTTTTTGTTTAGTAAAAAATTACTTATGGTGTAGACAACTTGAAGTTTAGCGAGTGGAATTTGGGGCATTATCAGTAGTGTGTGATAATTTGTATTTAAAACATAAGTCAATGACTCCAAGTTGTCTGTGGGTGGTACATACACGGATTCAATTGCCATCTGCAGCGATACGGATAATTACCACTTCGTTTCTTTTGTGTGTGGATAAAATATCGTGTTCCGAATCATATTATAATATTCATTATAATAATTTTGGTACTTTTAATATGTTAAAAATAAAATAAAAGTCAGTGATATCTTATCCACTAACTAAAGTAACGGTTTGGGATTCTGGTATTCTAACCTGGTGTGCTCACTGTCACGGTTGGCTCGTTGAAATATCGACTTGTTGCTGCTACTTTACAATTGATTTAAAAGACTATTCTTGGGGGAAAATTTTCACTTTTTCCTTATGGTTTTGGAAAGTACATTTTGTTAAGGAAAATTTTACTTTAGTCTCTCAGTTTTAACGAAATATTATTTTTTTTACTTGTGAATGTATTTTTAGCCTATATCATTCTTAACATTTGATAAATTTATTAAATTAGTTCTTTTATCAATTGACCGGTAATCAAACTTAACAATATAAGAAGTATTTTGATCTTTTTATATCTAATTAATTATATAATTGACACATGTATGGTGAAGATTTGATGAAAAATATTAAAAAATTTAAATCTTTACCATTTATCAAAATTGTGATGGATGATTGAAATTTAATTCATTAAAAAAATTAAATTAAACACTTCAAAACTAAAGGAAAAAAAATTTTATCATCAGATTTTTAAAAAATAATAATAATAAATTGAAAAAAAAAATGAAGAATCTAAATAAAATGCAAGCACCTAAATCAGACAAGATAAATTAGAAAATAAAATTTTGAAGAAACAGGAGAAGGAGATGAAGCAAACCTAAAAGTTACTAGAGAAGAACTTGCAATCTTTTGGCAACTGGGTTTTTTTTTTTTTTAATTATTTATTATTGTTGATTGTAGTGTAATAAGTTTCAATCTTTTTTTTTCATGGTTTTTTAAAATAATTTTTCTAGGTTATGAAGATAAGGTTGCATTGTGAGATGTTATGCCAGTTTGGTTATTGAGAAATTTACAAGGGGTAAGTTCAAATTTTTGCTATAGAGATTTTAAGTTTGATTTTGGCCTGAGAGCGATTGTAAATAGATTTTCAAAGTTCGAAAATCTAAGTGAACCCAAATATTCAAAATTTGAATCTAATTTAATTTATTTTATTTTGACTTGAAGTTTTAGATTGAACCTAGATCTTCAATCTAGGCGAACCTAGATCTTCAAAGTTTAAAAATCTAGGCAAAACCCAGATCCTTCAAGCTTTTGATTTTTTTTTTAATTTTTAAAGTTTTAATTATATATTTAATAATTTTATTTATTGTTGTGAAATTTTATAGATTAAGGACAATTTAGTCTTTTTATACTTTTCATTACATTTGATTGTTAATTAAATAGTTAGAGTGATTAATTTGACAATTCATCAAACGTTTAGGGACAACGGAGACTAAAAATGCATTCACAAGTAAAAAAGTAATATTTCATCAAAACTTAGGAACTAAGTGAAATTTATTATCTTTTTATTAGCTATTTAGATAGAATCTTTTCAAAAGTTTCTAAAATACGTCAAAATATTCTTTTCCGTTAGTCAACTAATAGTCAAACCAAATAGAAAAATGAGAAATATTTAAGTTGCCCCTCACTTCAATTAGACACCTAAAATGACTATTTTACCCTTAAAACCAAAATATTATAATGCCATTAATCAATAATAAATTGGCACATGTCAAATATTTTGAATATTGTTATTGTTTTATGTAAAAGGAATTAAACAATAATAAAAAAGATCCTTTAAAAAAAAAAAAAAAAATTGGTTGGATCATTCAAACGATCTGAAATCATTTGGATCCAGATCGTTTGAATGATAGTTTGATGAAGATGGAGAACCACCACCATCTCTATCGATAGAGATAGAGACCCACTATTTCTGCATTTCTATTAGGGGTTATGATGGAGATGGAGACCTTCCATCTTTGTTTTGCAATTGTGGTACAGATGGAAACCTACTAGGTCTTCACCTCTTTATGGTTGTTGTAACAAAGTAGATCTTTATCTCTGTCTTACAGTTGTGGTAAAGACGGAGACTTAGTGGCTTTCCACCTCTTCGTGATTTTTGCAACAAAGATGAAGACTTAGTGGGTTTCCATATTTATCTTGAAGATCTCGGTTCGAACCAACTTCTTCATTTATGTTTAGTCAGATGTTGAAGAGCTAGAATCCAACCCCGATGTCAAGATCTTGGTGAGACCAAATTGTCAAAAAGACAATCTAATCGAACCTAGTTCTTCAACATCTGGCGACTAGATCTTTAAGAGATAATCTGGATGAACCCACATCTTGAAGATTTGGGTAACATTTTGGTTGATTTTTTTTTTAATTTTTTTTTAAAAAAAATTTGTTTTCTTAATTAAGTTTAATTTTCACCATCTATATAAAGATGGATGGCGGAGATCTTTCATTTTTTTAATTAATTAATTTTAAAATTTTATTTTAATTAATTTATTATTTTTTCAATTTAGTCATGTTCGTACAGGTGTCTCCATCCCTCTTCCCATTATGAAATATCAAAAATAACCTTCCCGTCCACACTTTTCATCTCATTTGGCCTGAGTTGATTGCCGAAAATGACAAGTTTGATGTAAGTTGGGAACTTTAAGGAAGATGGAAGATATTTTAAACAAATAATTAAAATTTTGATACTTTTCAAAACCGTAACGATGAGAATAAAAGTTTCACATTCTTTAGATTAATTACTTAGTAATTGATTCAAAGAGCCAATTTGATAGGTGACGACATTTTGTCATGGGCAAATTATAGAATGCAATGGGTGCATGATACATTACACTAGGGGATGTATTATGCACCACATTTGATGCAAGGTCATTTTCTTTCTAAATTCACTCTATTTGTTGTCAAATCAAGCACCATGATGCTGTTACTATATTAAACACAAATGTGTTTGAAAAATTGGTAATAATAATAACATATAAGAATATAAAATCAAAACTTATAACTACAAAGAATTTATAGCAGGAAAAAAAATTAAAATAAAATAAAATAAAAGTTAAAGTGCTGGGATTCGTAATAATTACGATATCCTTAAGAAAATTTGATGCGTATCTTCTGAGTTATTTAATGTATGTCTCCTAAGATAAAACAACACCAACTAGATTTGTCTAACGAATTGAATTATATCTGAATCTCTATCACTCTAAACACTTATATTTAGAATAGTGTTTGAAAGAAAATAAACTGAAAAACAAAATAAATTCTAAGTTGTCTTTGAACAAATAGAAAGGATATCAATTTATAGACTTCATAGAGGGGTGATTACAACTAATTTGATACCAATCATTAAACTGAATCAACAATTATGCTTAAAAATTTAAACTTACAATTAACACAAATGGTCACAATTTGAATATTTAATTTTATAACTCATGGCAATTAAATCTGCAGTTTATTTTTCAGTTACAAATTCAATTCAAAATCAATACAATGATTATTTTCAATTATAAATTCAATTGAAAAATTAAAACCGTAATTTAATTTTTCGGTTATAACTTCAATTCAAAAGTAAAGCCTTTAAATCAATGGCTTTAATTTTTCAATCACAAATTCTTCCAAGTCAATGACCTTTAAAGCCAGTAATCACAATAAAAATAATAATAATAATAAAACTGCAGATCATTTCAATATGGGAGAAAATCTCTCAAAAACTGCTGTTTAAATATCAATTTCTTATTCAAGCACCATTTTTTGCCCATGAATACACAAATCTATCATGATCCATTTCAATCAGGATCTTTAGCCCAGCAAAAAATGAGTCCTTAAAATGATTGTTATATTCCATTTTTTCAAGAATGTATAATGTCAATTTGATGGAAGTTTCATGGAAATTTTATTATGTGTTTTATAAATCAATTACAATGATTAGCAATTTTCTAATCAAAACACAATATCAAATATTCATACTAGAAATCAATGCAAGTATACACGGTCCACAAATAATATAATAATGAGTAGAGTATCGTTCTCATAAGGATTGTCTAAATTATTTATGTTAAGTATTAAACTGGTCAAGATAACTACTTATCCAAACTATCGAAATAAAATTTATTTTAAGAAAATAAAAATTAATGAATTAACAGTTGAATAGTATCTAGACATACAACTTCATTTAACTATATCATTTAATTTATTCTCATCTCCCTAAAGATAGTTTTTATCTTGTATTTAATTAGATAATTCTAAATTAGTAACAAGCTTCTTTTAATTGTTAAGCACTTACTCAAGTTAATTAACCCGATTATATTCCTATATAAATTAACTAACCTGAATTTATTAAGTTCAGATTATGCACGTACGATTATACGATCATACAATTATGTTATTTTATTGAGTTTCAGCCTTATAACACTTTGTCCGATGGCATTCGAATCCTACAATCTAATCAATTAACGGGCACAAATTAATCGACTATCATTAAGCACCAATAAAATAGCATACAAGAATAAAAATCGATCATAAAATTATTACTAAATCATTAAATAAATTAAAATTATGGTCAAACTACATTGTAGCATAGATATGAAAATTTAGTTTATCATCATGTTACAATTAAAATAGTTAAAACAAAAATCCATAACATATTTAAATAAATAAAAGGAAAATGAAAAGAAAATTTTATTGAATGGATATGTTCCCCTCATCTCCAAGGTCAGATTCAACCCTTCAACTCAACTCCCAATATGTTGCAACCCTCGTTTCTCAAATGTTGATGACAACTCGAAAGCCCCGAAACCTACTATTGTGGTTGAGGGCAAATCCCTAAACTCATGCTTAAAGCCCCCTTTCTTCTCTTCTCTACTGATTTTTCTCTCTTTCCCTAGTTGTATTGTTTCTCATAATGAAGCTCTCTATTTATACTCGCCAAAGTAGGGTTAAAAAAGGATCCTTAAGTTGGGTCGTAACACCCCTTACCCCAACTTTCCATTGGATTGAAATTCGAGACGAAGAGCATTACTATTCTGAACCAAAATTCATTTATTTTAAAACTTCTTATGAAAACAAATGGAATCACCACTAAAAGTTTTATTTAAAATTCTTACAATATTAGAAAAATTTTAATATCATTTTCTCATTTATAATTTTAGAAAATCCGACAGAGTTTCCTCTATTTTTCTGAAAAGCCAAAATTTAACTTACATGGAAAACACACTTCTAAATAGTTTCAACTCTCAACTTCTTCTTTCGGATCTTCCATCCATTTTTCAAATCACTTCAACACACAAACAATTATAATAAACATTTATTTAAAAGATCAAAGTCTACATCCATAAAACTTTACACTATATATTTATCAAATAATATACATAACTTACAAATATTTTAAATTTTATACACATTGTACTTTACAAACTTTTAAATTTAGAAATTTATACACATACATGATGGTACTCATGTATATATATACACATATACTACAAAAGTGAATCTTATCGAAAATTTATATCGGATGTGACTCGTAAAGTATTTGCAGGGGCTTCGTCTTCGTCTCGGCAACAAGCCCGACTCAATTACTTGAACGTGGTAAATCCAATGCGCTAAGTATTTCTACTTAGTTGGTGTACACTTAATTTAAATGTCATAAAACTTTATTTCCTCATAATATAATTTCACAAAACTTTTCAATAATATTTGAGAGTTCAGATGAAAACACAAGTCATGACGTGCATAAAAATTTTGTTTCAACTATGACTTTATAAAATTTAGTTTTTCTCAGTTTCAAATAAACCTTATATAACACATTAATATTTATTAACTGATAAATAGATATTGATGACATTTTGAAATGATTTTCACCAAATATTTTTCTTTACTAAAATTGTACAATTAAATCAATTTACTAATAAATACACATACAAAATACATACAGTTTATTATTAGTCATATCAATTTCATTTATAAAAATTCTATTATATATTACTATGAAAACACTTTACTATTGATTACACATATCAAACACATAATAATCATTTTCCATCTATTTACCCATAATCTATTAATAAATTTTTTATTTTCATTTACTAATTACTCAAGTTACTATCAATTTCATATACCATATACGTAAAAGCATTTCTTTCCATTTACCTCTACACGATTTTCACCGTATGCGCACATTTCTTAATTGTTTTACTAAAATTCATAATCAAATCGGTTTACTCATAAACGCACATTCAAAATACATATAATTTATTATTTATCACATAAGTTCGATTCGAAATGAAATTTTATTTCAAATTCCTATGCAAACACATTACTCATAATCACACCTATCAAACGCGTAACGATCATTTTCTATATATATATTTATGCATGTAAATTTTTTTTTTTTTCTGATTCTTAAACTTGTATTAGAAGTCACACATAAAAATTACTTCATTAATAATTACAAATACAAAACACGTAAAAATCAATTCTGTCATAGACACTTTTTTAAAAGTTTCAAATATCTAAATGATATACTTAATATGATTAATAAATTCGATTTGTAAAAATTTTAATACAAATCCTAATGAAAACATTTTACTAATAATTATTCTTATCAAATACGTAGTAATCATTATTCATCTATATATATAAACAATATAACACGATTTAACACAATTTCGTTTAACAATTTTCATTTCAATCTTTTTTTTCAACACAGCAATTCAATGTCAATTTTTCAATAATAAAATCAAACAAAATACATAAACAATTAATTTTTTCAAAAACACATATATCAAACATGATTCAAGATAAACTTCAATCACATAAATTTTTTCGAAATCCATTAAACACATTTACACTATTATCTTTTCAACTAAATTTCATATCGTAATCATAATTATATTTTTGAAAATAGTATGTTATCGTCAAATAAAAATCAAAACACACTATACGAATTTCAATAATATTTTCGTAATACATTCACTAATTATTTAAAAATTTTAACCAACCGTAAATTTCATAACATAATATCAATTAATAAATAAAAAATGTCAACATTAATCATGTCAAATCTCACTTGTCACATCTAATTACAATATTGCCCTCTTTCATATATCATTTCTCTTTATAACATATTTCACACATATTACACATTTAGCATACATTTTACCTTATCAAACCTAATTTTTCGAACGTATTTATGATTTTACCATTTTTCTTTAATTAAAGTCTTTTGTAAAATTCTATTACGATACCATGGAGCGATAAAGAGTTTCCTGGCATCGGTCAGACTAAACGACAACCTTGGCAACGGCCGCTCGGTGACTATCCACCAGGTCACATATCACAATCTATTTCTGTTTCGGGACCGAGCACTCAGTGCCTTTCAAGGTCCGTCATACAACGTCTGTAATCAATCATAACGATGCAGTACTGCTAATAATAACTCTATTTACTAGTCAACTATCAATCTCCACCTACCGATGACTAATTTTACACGGGCCCTTTAAGTTTTTAAGATTACAAATTTTTTAATTTAAAACGAGACTTTTAAGCGCGTAAAAGTTTTATTGCATATTTAAATCAATTCTTCGAATTGTTTCGGGGCACCACTTATAATCATCTCAATTGACCATTGTGCCTCTAATTTTACTATCACATCTTAACACCACATTTATCACATTTTTTATGTTCTAATTTAGTCTCAAAAGAGGAAAATCTTAACTTTTTCATTTCAATTTTCAAATCTGTTATACGTACTATTAAAACATGATATAACTAACATAAAAACGAAAGCAAAAAAAGATGAAAATACCCCTAGGACACTATGTATTGTAAATTCGTCCATAAGGGGGTTTACTTTACAAAATCGTTTTCCAAACCATTTTTCATCAAACAAATTCATTCAATGGCATGCAATTGTCACAGATTTAATACCATTTGATATCTCAAAGAATCAAAATAAATAATTTCCAAATGGATTCACACATGGACATCAAACTAATAAACATAAAGTTTAGTTCAAACCATTATTTCATCACAAAAACCACATAAATATCATTCAAATAACACGCAAATGGAAAGAAAATGACAAAAATGACTCTAGATTCTTCTCCACTTAATATTCGACCCAATGGGTTATTTTGCGAAAATATTTTTTTTGAAATAATTTTTCAACCAATTTTGTTTTACTCCTATAACATGCCAATAACACACAAATAATATATAAACTCATTTAACACATCAAAGAAACAAATTTATCAAGTTTCAAATAAATTTGCATATTAATATCAAACTAATAAAAATAAAATTTTTCAAATATGTGTACACCAACTTTTTTGGGCTTTTCACTAGCTTTCTACACACCTAAGGAAAGGTTTTCACGCCTTTCTAGCCTTTCCTAAACCCTCACGCATTCAAACCCTCACCTAGTGTTCAAAATAAATAAATCTCAACAAAAAAATTCACATGCAATTGATCAAATGCAAAAATAGTTAAATTTACATGCTTTAGAAATTATTTAAACAATTTTTAACCTATATCCATCACAAGAAATCAAAACTCATAAACATACCTTGGATTGCACCCCTTTTGAGCGAAAATTAACTTGGCACATGAATGGGTTTTAATGAATTTAAAGTTTGGAATAGGTAGATGATGAAAAAAAAAAATAGATAATTTGATGAATTAAATGATGAAAATAATAAAGAAATTGAAGAAAGGAAGAAAATGAAGCAAACGCCAGAAATGGAAAATGGAGTCGGTAGATGAAGAGAAGGAATAAAAAAAATGTAGTCAAACAACCTTTTTTTATGTTAACTAACTTTTTATATTTACGAAATTATCTCAAAACTTTCTTTATTTACATTTTGACCTCAAATTTTCTCTATTTATAATTTGAACCCCAATGACCTTGTCACTAGGGGTGGGCACGGGTCGAAAAACCGACCCGAAACCGACATAAATCGGTCTTCAGGTCTGAAGACCGAACCGACCCAAACTGATGATACAACCCGGCATAATCCGACTTGTTCGGGTCGGTTTGCTTCGGGTCGGTTTATATCGGTTTGGGCCTATCAATGGGCCTTCAAGAAACAAAAGGCCCAATGCGAAACTTAAACAACAACCAAGCCTGTCACTAACTACCCCCACCAACTCTTCTGTCATTACCCCCTACCAGCTCACCAAAGCCCGTTACTAATTACCCCCACCAAGTCTTCTGTCATTACCCACCGGGCCACCACTACCCCACCAGCTCAACACTCAACTCACCCTCACCAGTCACCACCGACCAGTTCCCTTTTTCTCTTCATCACTTTCCATCCCCAACCTCCATCTTCTTCTCCCTCTAAATCACCAACCCATAACCATTAGCTTCATCACTGATTCGCCATCCATCTTCAGTCATCACCAACGAGTAGCATCCCTCTACTTCTTCTTCTTCTATCTCTACATCATCGCCAGTGGAAGAAATCGATGTCAGTCTCCTCCCTGTAGAACAGATCGGCGTCGATCTCCTCCGGTCCGAGCAAAACAACAAAAACAAAAATGAACCCACAGATTCAAGATAGCGGCAACACAAGAAACTAAGGGTCTTACACGATCGTTTACAGTGACCGCAAGAAAGGAAGGAGATGGAAGAAAGTGGTGAGAAGACAGAGAGAAAAGAAGTGGCTGAGGCCTGACAGAGAAAAGGAAAAGAGAGTGGAGAAAAAAAAACGAAGATGATGAATGATGCGGCAGCTAGGGTAAAGTTTGAGAGGGGATTGGGCTTTTATTTGTAAAAGTCGATTTTTCGGGTCGGGTCGGCTTATCCGATCTGAAAACCGAACCGAGACCGATTTAAATCGGTTTTTATCTTTTTCATCCGACCCGATCCGAATAACTAATATAACCCGATAATTTCGGGTCGGTTCGGTTCGGGTCGGTCCGGGCCGGGTCGGTCTCGGTTTTTTTGCCCACCCCTACTTGTCACTATGCCATTGGACACCCTTGCCACACACTATCATTCAAATTTATCCATAACCTTATATCCAAAAATAATTAATTTATTTTAAGTTCCATTAAAAATAATAATAATAATAATAATAATAATAATACTAATAAATTCTTTTTATTTTCTAATCTTAACCTTACCATTATGCGGCTTATTTTATTTAAATTCGAAAATCATTCGTTACATGAGAAAACGGTTCTGAAAATATCCAATTTCACCTATTATGATCAAAAACATTTTACAATCGCACGAATTTCATTAAATTCAAATTTATTTTCATTTATTAAATTACTTATGAAATCAACGAATACTAATCAAACGAAAATAAATATCGAGGCATTACATGGGTTGAAAAATGATTCCTAAATTGGGGTAAGAGAAATTTCCAAAACAAAACTTGAAAGATTTGCAATTTTGATTTGGAAAGGTCTTGATTTAGAGTTGACTTGATTTGAAAATTGAATCTCTCACATTAATAGTTAGAATCTTTCTTAATCTGTCTCAATTAATGTTTAAGAAGTTGCTTTAAAGTGTTAAAAAAGGAAAACCCGAATTTATGAACTTTCGCATAACTATCAGTAGGGGTGGGCAAAAAAACCGGGACTAACCTGGCCCGAACCAAACCGACCCTACCCGAAATTATCAGGTTGTATTAGTTATTCGAATCAGGTCAGTTTAAAAAGACAAAAACCAATTTAAATCGATCTTGGTTCGGTTTCCTAATCGGATAGGCCGAACCGACCTGAAAACCAACCTTTATATATAAAAGTCAATCCTTACCCTAGCAGTCGACTTCATCATTCATCAATCTTCCTCATCTTTTTTTTTTCTCTTCTCTCTTCCATTTTCTCTCCCAGGCCCGAGCCATTTCTTCTCTCTCTCTCTCTCTCTCTCTCTTCACCACCTTCTTCCATCTCCTCCATTTCTTGTTATCATTGTAAACAGTTGTGTTTCTTCCCTTAGTTTCTTGTGTTGTCACTGTCTTAAATCTATGGATTAAGTTTTGTTTTTATAGTTGTGCTCCGAGCAGAGGAGATCGACATCGACCTCTTTTACAAGGAGAAGATTGGCGTCAATCTCTTCTATAGAGAGAAGATTGGAGTCGATTTCTTCTACTGGCGATGATGTAGAAAGAGAAGAAGAAGAAGTAGAGGGATGCTACTGGTTGGTGATGACTGATGACGGATGGTGAATCAGTGATGATGCTAATAGTTATGGGTTAGTGATTTAGAGAGAGAAGAAGATGAAGGTTGGGGATGGAAAGAGACGAAGAAAATAGAGAACTGATGGGTGGTAAGGGTGAGTTGACTGGTGAGTTGGTGGGGAGTAGTGGTGGGTCTTGACGAGTGAGTTGGTGGGGTTAGTTAGTAATAGACTTGGGTTTTCGTTTGAGTTTTATATTAGGCCTCTATTTCTTGAAAACCCATTAACAAGCCCAAACCGACATGAACCGACCCAAACAAGTCGAATCGTGTCGGATTGTATCATTAGTTGAGGTCGGTTCGGTCTTCAAGCCTAAAAATCGATCTATGTCGATTTTGGGTCGATTTTAGGGAAAACCGACCCGTGTCCACCCCTAACTGTTAGGTATCGTGATAACCTGATCTTTGTATATTAAATTAGTCATAACTTTATTTAGAAAATTTCAATACCGCCAATAGTTATGAAAACCAAACATCCAGGGATTTAATTTGATATGTTATAGCTCATGTAACTCAAACTGTGTACTTCGTATGAGTTCCTGCAAATCATGTCACTTTTTTGTCAAAAAAATCTGCAATTTCCTTCTAAAACATTTCTAAACCCGATTTCTTTCTAATTTGTTTTTGGCTCTGATTCTACTCCAATTTTCTTCAAGATTTATTTTCGAAATTGAACTGATTTGATTCTTCTCCATTAATGTGCATTAATTCGGAAAGAAGTTCTTTTTTATGTAATTCCATATCCACTTCCAAATTTGATTTCTTTCCAAATTGTTCACATATTTGCCTCCAAATATGATTTGATTCTCCTTTTACTTCCAAGAAATTCGATTTGATTTTGATTTGTTTCCAAAAATATCCACTTCAATTAGGAACCTTCCACTTTCGCTCTAGATCTCCAATTATTGCATAATTGCCCTTACACATCATCAAATTGCTCGATAGCACTTTTCATGACTCACATGAATAAAATAATATAAAAACATTAATTAACTAACATGATATAATCGAATATTCATCACAAACTCTAGGTAAAATGGTATAAAATAACGGTATATTTTAGCTTTATCAAATACCCCTAAACCTAATATTTGCTCGTTCTCGAGCAAATCCAAAAAACAAGCCCAAACCAGTTCAATTTAAATATCTGTAATTACTCAAATTTTCACCACAAAGGTTAGGTAAACAAATATAATTTAATACCTACAAACCTAACCCTTGTTTGTCCTCGAGCAAGTCCGAAAAATAAGATAAAACTAAAATATTAATAAACTATCTACATTTTACTAAGCCATTTATGTAGATCTTCATAATGACATTTAGCATATGCTATAAACCTTTAAACTCCTAGGTGCCCTTAATTGAGGAGTTATAGTCTTCTAAGAGTTTACCGGCTACGATACCAACAAACGTCTTTTCATAAATCATAAATAAACAAAAGAATTGAACTAGAATGCAAGTTAACAACAATTCACATGCTCAATCAACAAATAGTGTATAATTATGCAAATCCAATTGATGTCTCTCGTGTCTTGTGAATACTAACACTCAAAACACCACATCTTCCAGCAATATATATTCAAGTTCCAAGATTTAGTTTGCTTCGATTTTAAGCCTCACAAGATATCTCTCTTTAATTCTCTTAGAGTCTAGGCTTAACACTTTTCAACATATGCGAGGTATAAATTATGCGCAAAAAAATATCAAAATTTTGCAACACATGTGAATAAAAAATAGAAAAACACTTAATTTTTATGCAATGGACCTCATGGAAGGAATTAGAAATCAATAACATGTCAAACACTATTTACTTAAACAAAACAGTTCAACTTCTCAATAGATCAATTAGGTCTTTTTATTAGGTTGTAACGGGGCCAAAAAGTGAATGGTTAAAAAAAAAAGGATAAAAGTAGTTTTTAAATAAATTTAGGATCACAATATGAGAGTTCTAAAAGATTTATTATTTAGGCACTGAACTCAATGAATTGTTTTCGTTCTCCTAAGATTCTGTCCATTCATCTCCTTTTCCAACTACTTTTCTTTATACTTCATCATTTTTCATTCATTTTTTCCTACTTCCTTTCTTCTTCTTTTTTTCTGTTTCTGTCTACTACTTTTCATTTTTTTTTTCACTTTTTTTTTTTCCATGCTTGTGTTTACACATTCAAAATTTCTACTTTATACCATTGGTAAGCATGTATAAGACATTTCTCATTCTCTTCACTTTTCATCAAATAATTGCACTTTTTTTTTCTTTTTCTTCATTCACCAAATCTTTAATGGCATATTTGAAATTTTTCTTTCCCATTCTCACATTTTTTTGCTTAAATCTTAGTCTTATATGTGAATCTAAGCTATAAAGGGTAAGGCTTAATTAATTCAGGATTGAACATAGATTTATTAAGGTTAAGAACAAAAACATTCAGGCTATCAATGTGTTTGGCTTCGAATTGGCTATTGCCCCACACACATCAAAGGTAAGACAAATGATTTGGGCCTTTTACTAGTTAAAAAAAAAAATCCCTAATATTACTTTTCAAAAGTCACTAAATTTCTCAATACAAATAAACGGTTAATAAATGTAAAATATATTATTTTCTTCCAATACAAAAATCATAGAGGCCAATATGATCAATTTAAAAATATATGAAAAGTGTTTAGGAATAATAAGAAAAAATTTCCCTCAAAAAAGAAAATGCTAAAGGCTCAAATACCTCGCATAGGAAATCTTCATTACAGATCTTGGACTACTCAAGCATGCATCCTATTTACTATAATGTTAAGAATGTGAACGTGTGTGCGTATATATGAGAAAACATAAATCTTCAAAGCATTCAAACAAAATCAGCTTAGTGAAATTTGCATGGTTATCATGATCAATCGAACACTCAAATCTTAACTCAAGATATTCCATAATTAATTAAGAAAATTAAACTACTCCTAAAAATACTAAAAGCTAACATCCAAAAGCAAAATAAAGTAGGTGTACCCCCAAACCTAAGTGTTGCAATATTTTCAATTTAAAACACATAGTAAAAGTGAAGTTTAGAAATTCCCCTCGCAAGCTTAGGTTGGGTGACATGATATAGAAAGCACTTCATGCTTCTTTCTCGGGTACTACTATAAACATAAACATTATAACACAAAAATTGAAAAGTAAAGAACATAAAACAAATTAAACAAAAATAAATTTAAAGCATCTTGATTTGTTTCCAAAGTAGTGTTTGATTTGTAGTCATTAGTTTGACTTCTTCCGCTCATTCTGTCAACCTGGCTTCCACAAATAAGTCTTTACGTTGGGAAACAGTCTTTTCCCTCTGTGTTTGAATTTGTTCCAAGCAATTTTATCTTAACCATTAAAGATGTGCCCTAGATAGTGTGATGTCGGATGAACTTTCGGAAGCTTAAGCCCATTCCTTTCTCTAAGTCTCTTCTTATAGCGTCTTCTTCTCTCATGAATGAAATTGGAAGTCTATCTTCCCTTCAAAGAACTCAAAGGATCCGGTGGTAGTTCTTTTGTCCAAAAAACCTCTACCTCTCCATATTTCAAACCAACCTTAATATCGTCCTCCTTCATTTGTGAAATTTCATAAAGCTTGAGTTTCTCTAAAATTAGCTCTTTAACAAGAATCCTATTTGTGAGTTCACCATATTGCTCATCTATCTCATCCTCAATGAATTCCCTCAATTGGCCGAAGGTCTTGCCCACTAATTGTCAAGTAACATTAGTAAGCTCGAACATCCCCAAATCGAATTTCTTAAGGTGACACAAGCAATGTAAATTCAACTAGAGATGGCCCTTTAGGTTCTTCTCCTTAACTCGGGGTCTCTTCAACTTCTTCTTCCTCTGTATCTTCGACCTACTACTCATCGTCATTGAATGGTCTAGAATTTGGAATAATTTTTTCATTACTCCAGTTTAACTCTTTATCATTGTTCCAAATGATCTTGTGTGCTTGCTTCTCTTTTTCTATTATCAAGCTACTATCCTTATCACTAAGAAGTGTTTCTTCTTGTGGTATACTGTTGATAATATTAGCAAGCTGCTCTAACTATGCTTCCAAATTCCTGAGCTGAGCTTGTTGCATCTGCAATTATAATTGAAGTGTTGCATATTCCATCTCCAAGTTGTCCTTCGTATTACTAGGAACCACTTCTTGGTTATTTTGGAATGCGCTCATTATCTGATTTATCAGAACTTGTATAGCTTGCTGGCATTGCATTAAAGCCTATTGTTCTTATAGCATTAAAGCATGTTGATTTTACGACTAGAGTTGCAAGTGACCTTATTGATTGCAACCTTAGAAACGTGGAGGATTACAAGATTGTTGAAATTGATCTTAAAAAATCGATGGATACGATAGCCAAATAAAGAACTTTGTTCTTGCTCTTCTTTCCAAGTGAAGCTCGGTTGACCATTCCATTCTGAATTGTAGAATTTTTGGATGATAGTATTGCTCATTAAAACTAGACTTATAACAGTATGATCCTTGATTACCCCAACAACTATCATTCCATTCACTATTTCTTCATTATTATATCTTCTAAATAGACCTTGGAAGGCATTCACCCTACTTGTATTCCTAGTAAGTGCATCCAACAATGCATCTAATTTAGCATTTACGACATTTAGCTTTGCTATCGTTCATCTGAATATAGAACTTTCTGTTATCCCCTGTAGGCGATTCCCTACAAACAAAAACAAAATAAAAATAAAAATAAAGGTTTGAAGTAAGAAAATCTTGACTAGTATTAATATTAACAAATAACTTGACACAATCTCTAGCAATGATGCTAGAAACTTGATAGCAAATTTCTAGTGTGTTTTATAAATTTTTCAATAATGAAAAATTTTCTAATCAGAACACAATATCAAATATTTATACTAGAAACTCATGCAAGTATACACGATCCATAAGTAATATAGTAGTGAGTAGAGAATTGTTTCCACGACGATTATCCAAATTATTTATGTTAAATACTAAATCGGTCAAGACAACTCCTTATCCAAAATATCAAAATAGAATTGATTTTAAGAAAATAAAAATTAAGGAATTAAAATTAAAATGAATCAACAGTTGAATAGTATCTAGGCATACAACTTCACTTAATAATATCATTTAATTTATTCTTCTCTCACTAAAGATAATTTTTATCTTTTATTTAATCGGATAATTCTAAATTAGTAACAGACCTCTTCCGGTGGTTAAGCATTTACTCAAGGTAATTAACTGGACTATATTTGTATGTCAATTGATTAACATGAGTTCATTCAGTTCAGATTATTCACACACGATTACAGAACCATATGAGTATATTCTTATCTCATATGAGTTATGCTATTTTATTAAGTTCCAGTCCATAACACTTCTTCCAATAGCATTCAAGTCCTAAGATCTAATCAATTAACAAGCCCAAATTAATCGACTAGTAGTAACCACCAATAAAATATAACACAAGAATAAAAATCAATTATAAAGTTATTATTAAATCATTGAATAAGTTAAAATTATGGTCAAACTACATTATAGCCTAGATACGAGAATTTAGTTCATCATTATGTTACAATTAAAATAACTAAAATACGAATCAACAACATATTTAAATAAATAAAAATAAAGTGCAAAGAAAATGTTATTGAATAGACAAATCCCCTTATTTCCAAGGTCAGATGCAACCCTCTAACTCGACTCCCAAAATGTTACAAACCTCATTTCCCAAATGTTGATGACGACTCGAAAGCTCCAAAAACTGTTGTTATGGTAGAGGACAAAGCCTTTAACTCACGCTTAAAGCTCCCTTTCTCCTTTTCTTTACTAGTTTTTTTCCCTTTCTCTAGTCATATTGTGTCTCATGTTAAAGCTCTCTATTTGTAGGCACCAAAGTAGGGTTCGAAAAAAGTTCCTAAATTGGGTTGAAATAGGATTTCTAAATCACACAAGAGAAATATCGAAAACAAAATTTGGAAGATTTTTGATTTGATTTAACTTGCAATTTTGATTTGGAAATATCTTAATTTGGAAAGAATTTGATTTAGAAATTAAATCTCTCACATTAATGGCCAGAATCTTTCCATAATCTTGCTCAACTAATGTTTAGTAAGTTGTTTTAAAGTGTTAAAAGAGGAAAACCCGAATTTATGAATTTTTCCATAACTGTTAGGTCTTTTGAAAGTCTGACCTTCAAACACTAAATTGATCATATCTTTCTTTAGAAAATTTCTATTGATGAATTGTTGTGGCTATGTAAACTAAACATCTAGAGCTTTAATTTGATAAGTTATGACTCACATAACTTAAACTATGCATTTCATATAAGCTTTTGTAAATCATGTCACTTTTCCACACAAAAATTATGGAATTTCCTTCCAGAATATTTCCAAATCCGATTTCTGTATAAGTCGTTTTTGGCTTCAATTCTCTTCCAATTTTCCTCAAGATATATTTCCAAAATTGAATTAATTCGATTCGTCTCCATTAATTTGCATTAATTCCCAAAGTTTTAATTCTATATCCACTTTCAAATCTAAGTACTTTCCAAATTATTCACAAATTTGTCTCCATATATGATTGATTATTTTCTTACTTTCAAAAAAAAATCTGATTTGATTTTGAATCATTTCCAAAAATATCCGTTTCAATTAAAAACCTTCCATTTTCGCTCTAGATCTCCTATTATTGCATAATTGCCCTAACAAATCATCAAATTGCTTAACAGCACCTTCCATGACTCACTTGAATATAATATTATAAAAACATTAATTAATTAACATGATTTATTCAAATATTCATCACAAATGCTAGGTAAATGGGCATAAAATAACAATATATTTTAGCATTATCAAAGTTGAAATAGTTCAATTGTAAATTTTTCATAGCTATATTAATAATATGGTGCATTCCATTGTTTAAAAACTCGGCCTAGTTGGCCGAGTACTCATCGAGTTCTCGTCGTTCGGCTGAGATTCAAGCCGAGAACCTCCAAATCAGAGGGTTCAAATCGGTTCCTGTAGAAACTCGGCCCGACTCGAGCCCAACTTGGCCAGACTCAGGCCTACTCAGACCGATTCGGCCCAACTCGGAATCGGCCTACTCGACCTTTATTTTTTTATTTTTTTATTTTTTTGCCAAAACAGCATCGTTTTGGTCCTTGTCAAGTTCGCTGACTAGGACTTAGCTTCTTTTTTTTTTTCTTCATCTTGTTTTTTTGTTTTTTTGTTTTTTTTTTTTTTTTGTTTTGTTTTTTTTTTTTTTGCTTTCAAGTTTCACTACTCTTTTATGTTTTTCATATATATATTTGTTTATGACCGAATGATGAACTAATGATTGAATATTGATATATTAATAGATTATACAAACTATATTTGTTTAGGGTTTTGTACATTTGTTACATAGGGATTTAAATTCTTGTGTTATGTGTTTCAATTCATCTTATTGGTTTTATACTTGTGTTTGAGAATGAAAGAAATATGAGAGATTTTAAGTAGTTTAGATGTAATAGATTTTTGAAATATTGTTATTTTTGTATATTGTAAGTGGAATTATTGAAAAAATAGTAATTATATTACCAAAATTTTTAAAGTTATAATTACATAATTATGCTAAACTGGTTTTGGAGGTTGCATGAGATAGATTTAATGGGTTTTTATGGTCATATGATTATATTTTAATTCAATAGAAAATTTTTAAATTTTATTTTTTACAAATTTGACCTAATTTGACCATGAGTCAATGGTTTGACCGTTGACCGATGGTCAAACCGAGTACTCACCGAGTTACCGAGTACTCGCTGCTTGCTGTCTCGCCGCTCGAGTCACAAGTAGCGAGTTTTGGAACATTGGTGCATTCAAATCATGTGCCTATCCACTACTATCTATATAGATACTCACACCTGACACAACTCAACTAAGTTGAACCATGCATTGTATAACGGACATAATTTAGGTACCCTCAACAAACCCAATTTTCATGTTTAGTTGAATTGTTAGTTGTTAGTTGGTCCAAAAAAAAAATGAATGGAAGCTCTAAGAACAACAAATGAATATAAAAACCGGCTGTTTTGATTTGTCTTAATTGTCGTTACTATGCAGGGGTTTTTCTTTTAACATGTAAAAATAGAAAAGAAGCTACTGATATGATTTATTCACTTTCTCATATATTAGTTTATTTGCATATTATAAAATCCTCTAAGTTTTACTTTACAAGATCTGCACACCATACTGCTCAGACATTTTTCTTATCAAATGATTAGGTGGATAATAAGTATTTTGCCTCACTTTTTTCAAATACAATTTTCCGATGACAATAGCCTTCACACTCTGTATATGTGACTCGAAGGCGCTCTAACAACATATGTGTTCCGACACATACTTCACCACATACCATTACGAACCACCATTTCTACATCTTGCACGAACCTCAAAGCTGCAACTTACATCCTTGCAATCGGCCTCAAATTGAGTCATGCTCGAATGTTTAATCCAATAATCACACTTGGCCTCAAGAGCATATTGTCCAATGGCTAACCTTAGTGCTTCTTTATTGTCAAAGAATGCACCTATATACAATGTATTATGTCAGTAGATTGTCGACATGACACTTGAAGTAACCTCAATTTCACATTGATTTATACCAAGAATAATCCAATATGACTGCGAAGGGTCGTCTTCAAATTGCGAACCCAAAATCTAATTTTCGGACTACCGATTATCTTAATCATTGGCATCATCATCTCGAGTTTTCTCTTCATCACTATCTAATCTCTTATGACCATAATTATACATGTCCCTATCTTCAACATCACCATCAGTTATGTCATAATCAGTGTTGTACAATGGACTTCTATAAATGTAAATGCAGCTACAGAAACAAAAACTTGATTACTACCAGTACCTAAAACAAAATAATTTTGACCTTCAGTCATATACGGATTTACAGGTCCATCGGATGTGCTAGGCCTAATATTGAGTAGGTGACATGTGAAGGGACGATAGGGCTACTAACTCTAAAATCTCTCACAATTTTATCAGCATAAATCCTTTTATAATAAACTTTTGTATCTAAAATCACACCACAAACACTAAGATAATTCATGATGGGTATTTTTTTTTAACTGAGACAGTTGCCTTAGTTTTGACTAAATAATGCATACGGATGTCCTACTTTCTTCTATCAGTGTTAGTAATAAAGTCCACTAACTAAGAAAAATTTGCATTATTGGCGACCCCCAAACATGAACGTTTCATCTCTAATATAGTTATATCCATTCCACTTTTCATTGCAGTAGACTATTGTCATCACTTCATCAATTCCTACAAAATTCAATGCACCAAAAAATTAGTCTTATACTCTCGCCATATTCAATGACCAAATTTATCACAATATTCAATGCACCAAAAAGTACCATATTTATTAAATTTATTTTCAATTTAATTACATTAATTTACTTATTTATATTTTAAAAAACTTAATTAATTTACTTTAATCTAATTTTTTATTAATTAATTAAATTATTTTTAATTTTATTTCATTAATAACAGATAAAGAAACTTGAATGTGTGGCTTGTTAGAGATAAAAAAAACTTGAATGTGTGTTTATTGGAGTCAAATAACCTTGAATGGATGCAGAAACAATCTTGAATGGATAAAGATAATTGAAGATAATTGAAGAGGATGAAGAACCATAATAGAGGAGAAGAGATACAACAGTAGGAAGAAGAATGTGTATAGTTTGGTAATTTCGGCTAAGATTAAAAGTGATATATTGACTTGAGGGTAGTTTGATAATTTTGAGTATATAGAATGAAAATAGTTTGTTTAAAAGGTTAAAACCAAATATTCATAGAAATTTGACTAAAAACGAATTTTTTATTTTGGTTTAAGACAAAAGTGAATTTTACTCGAAAATCAAGTAGACGGTTTTATTTAGTAATGAATCTTAACAGGAAAATTTACAATTTAAACTAGTTTATCGATTTAAAATAATAATAATAATAATAAAAGGAATCTATAGAAGTGGTGAGCAAATTAAGTATGTGTCTTTTTTGGCGGCAAGATCACAATAGCGTCGAAATTAAATGAGGATGAGAGTTACAAGCACGTGTTAATTCACATGAACATATTCAATTGCTTCATTTGACTTTTAAAAGTGGCACTACATGCATAATATTCTAAGAGAATACTTCCACGACATCCATATCCACATCTACTTACAGATTACTTAATTTAATTTGTTTATTGTTTACAGATATTCAAACAAAATTAAGAGTTTATTGGACCTATTAAAATTAAATATCCTATTATGATTTAGATATATATTATCATTCTAAAGAAGAAAAGTCTATGTACATTTATTATTATTATTCTTTTCATATATAATGTGAGTTCGAAACTCATTACAAATACTTTAAGGTACACAACCATTAAATGAAAGGTGAATGTACAAATATTTTATAATTTTGTTTTATTGATGGAGGATTTACAAATATATTCAATTTTTAACTCCACACTAATTATAGATTATGCTATTACAGAAAATTTATACAATTATAAGAGAATAATTATTAGAAATTGCATTTCAATTAAGACTTCACAAAAATTAAATATTTAAAAAAAATAAAAGAAAAGAAAACAAATCCCCTCATAAGTAAATGTACCTAACTAAAATTAAAATAGGAAATTAAAACTTAGAAATAACAAGGCAAAAAATATTCTTTTAGGACAAAAAAACTGTTTTTGAAAGAAGAGGATGTTCTATAATCATAAGCTGGTAGCAAGGACAAATATCAAATTTTAAAATGTTTTATCTCTATTGCACTTGTTCTTTTTTCTATGATTCCACGATAACATAGTAGTCAAGAGCTACTTGTCAACATTCATTTTCTTCTACCGTGGGTGCTATTTACTCGGAGAAAAACTTCAATGTACCACGTGGTGCATGCACCTCACCATTAAAATTTGTGATACAGAAGATACATTTGATTGGTTATTTATACTAAACAATACTACTGTAGATAAAACAATTTTTGTTTTAATCAAATTGAAATACGCGGAAAAGTGAGTTCCAAAACTTAGAAACCTGAATATATAAATCTATGAAATAACGAAAACAAAATAAAAACATAAGATCTTTTACCTTATATATTAATTATCTATAAATTGTTCATCATCTAACATTTCTTGTTGTGTTTTATATCAAAAAATAAGTTAATAGGCACAAATATATAAAACTATACTCATTTATTTTTTATTTATTTTCTAAAAGCAAAATCAAATCAAATTGTATAAGAGATGAGTGTTTATTTTTTGTTATATAAAGAAGAAAGACTCGTATTTTTCTTCTCTGTATACTAGCTGTTGAAATTTGAAAAAAAAAAATCTTTTTGTTTTACTAGTTTCTCAAATGTAAAACCTAATAAATACTCTATGATTGAAAAAGAAAACTCTTTCTTTTGTTTTTATAAGCAACAGCAATGACTTTTATTAACTTAAAATTAATATTGAAACTCTTATTTATTAAGAATTAGATTATTATCCTATATAACATAATTAATTCAAAAATTATTCATGTTACATTCTGAAATCGAGCTTGTGATCTCTAATAAATTAATTTATAATTAATTTAAACCAAAGTTATTATTGAGAATCAAATTCGAAACCTTTTATAAAATTAATTAAATAATTATTAATTCATAATCAGTAATTAACTAATTAATTATTAAATAATTTAAATAATCAATATCATTCAAATACCAAGTAAACATAAATTTTGCCACTCACGTAAGACATATGATTATAAGATGGTTCAGTTACAAGATTTTATGTACACTTTTCTTATAGTGAAATGAGTTATCAAGGAGATCTAATAGATCTACAGTTTTGAATTCCAATAATATTGAAATTATTAATTAAACTCTTTGATTAAATAATTTATTATTATTAACCTTATATTTACTCCACTAAGAAACCTAAGATTACACTTTTTAAGCTACAAATATTTTTATATAATCTGAAATTTTTAGCGTTTATTGATTTAATCACTACATGTGATTTGATCTTTCAAAAGTAATTTATAATTAGAGCTATATCAAAATACTTGTTTTGCCTTTCTAATTATTTCTTGTTTCTATAAGTATTAGTGATTCTCTAATGAATAACATATTTATAATATCTTATGAATTTATTTTTCCGTTTATATAAAAATAAAAAGTTAAGCGATATTATTGTTCAAGACCTAAATCAACTCTTAAAGAAACTGCTTCTCTACCTCTCACAAGAATGAGAGGATTCTAGTATTATATAGAATATTCCCAGCTACTTACTAAATCATATCTTAAAAACACAAAGTTATTGACTGAACTTTACATTGATCTTACATATATAAATAAAAAAATATAACTCAACAAATAAGAATTCATAATACACTTAGGATTAAAATCAATTTATATACGATCATCTGGTTGATAAATATAAATATCTAAATTTAACGGATATTAGTTAAAGACTCATATTTATCGTGATCTAATCTCATATCATCTTTATTATATAAGATGCTTTTATTTCTATGTTGTCACATGAACAGTTTCGTATTAGATTATTGTGTCAAATACGAAATAGGTCGTAATTATAGATTTACTACAAACAAAGTACCCAACTCTGTTTATTTTCTACAGACTCTTTATATTACTTATTTTATACTAGATCTGCTTGTATATAGCACTTATATACTGTTATGGGTAATTTAGCGATCGAGTCGATCGGGCCAGGGAATATCTACAGTACAAGCTCAATGGTCCAAAGGCTCAGCAATCTGTCCTTTTTCTGACCACCTTCCTGATAACAGATCTATTCGTTAGACTGACTCTCCATTTTGTTCATATCCCAAGTTCTCCCGTTGATCGTCGATATACTCGCAAATAGTATTGGTAGCCTGATCAGTGATCCGTTCGTTGTCCTGCATACAACTACGGTCGATACCAGTCCTTGATTCTGATCGCTATGTCTGCTCGCCTGAGCTGATCGCTATATCTGCTCGCTTAATCTGTTCGATAGGTCTGTTTGCTAAAGCTATTCGTCGGAAGTTGATCGGCAGATCTATGCAGCTCAAGTTTATTCATTCAAAATTGTTCGCCTGGTTGCTCGGTAATTTCTGAGCATACTCGTATGCTTGCTCGTTTGTGAAACTGTTTGCCTAATATTATGTTTGGTCGCGGAGGAACTAATTCATGATCTATCCCACTAACTATCAAAGTGCCCGATCCGTCAGAAACTCACTTGTTCGACAGCTCAACTGGATATTCTATTCGCTGGAGAGTCCATCTCCGCCATGCCTCCCAAATGGCGAGTCAACAGAAGCCGAAGACACCATGCAAAATGCAGCTCAAAGCATACCATGCACGCCATCTCTACCAGAGACTATAGCTAAGATTACGGTGGCCTCACCTAACCTGTACAGATTCGCCGCCTGAAATCACACTTCGGCAGAGCTCAGAAGTGACAGTTTCAGCCACATTTAATGTAATTTCGACAGTATTAAATGCATTGTCAGCCGCATTAAATGAAATCTCGGCGCATTAAATGTAGTTCATCATTGTAATTTCAGTTTACTGTATACTTTTGTCTTATTCCGTTTTACTGTAGCACCTCCCATTTCTCTATAAATAGAGGAAGATTTTCATTGTGAAGCATGTACAATCTTTTGAGGGTCGATACTCTACCAAAATAGTGAGAGAGTTAATAGTGGATGTAGGCATCTAATTGGGCCGAACCACTCTAAAATCTTCTTGTGTTTTTCTCCTTGCCTCTGACCTCTTCTCTTTTACTTCTTTACCTTACATATTCAATATCCACGATCCGAAGCTGCAGTTTGGGCCTAGAAACGAACCTCGTTGACTAGGATCCAAATCTAGTCGTTAACATTTTTTGCGCTAGAATGAGGGGCCTATCTTCAATTTTGCCACATTTTTCTTCTTAGCTTATAGAGCTCGTTTATTATTCGCCATGGTCAGAGGGAGGATTCCTAGGAACATGACGGATGACCACCCAAAAGCTTCAGACCAACAACATACTGTGTCAATTGGAGAGCTACCCGATGTTGGTATAGGGACATCCAATGTGCCCATGGCAAGGGATACTTAAGGTATGCCTCATTTTCCTACTCACTAATTTATGTCTGACGCTGCAGAAGGAGATGCTATTCAGGTATTGTAGCGGCGATAGGAGATGATAGAAACTACAATGACACAGCTAGCCAATGAAGTTAGGAATCTGATTTGGACTCAAGTCCAGGCTCCTCAGGGACAACCCCCCCTCAGGCCACTCAAGGGAGGGATGCTCCCCGAGGACGGCGCGCTGAAGACCCTGACACGAATGGGAGAGACATTAGGGAGTCAGTACATGAAGGGTCAGTTCATTCTTTTAGCGTGCATTCCAACGCTCGGCTTCCTCGAGCTCGCGATGAGCATCGGGCAAAACAAACTGTCCATGGCCATGATCAAATCCCAGCTTGCGGAGACAGGATAACGATGGGGGACTGGGGACTCGAGACCATCGATCCCCGAGCAGGCAGGACAGACAATCCACTGTCAGGAAAGCCGAAATACAAGGTCCGTTAGTTGAAGAGCTCCTTCAAAGGGTCCGATAGCTTGAAGCGCGACCTGGAATACAGGAACAAAGGGGCCAGAGTAGGGAGAGGACCCTATTTGCTCCAGAAGTTGAGTTGGAACCTCTTCCTCCAAGATTCAAGGTTCCCAATATCCCTCAGTACAAGGGGAACTCCGACCTTTATGACCACCTGGACGCGTTCAACATCCAGGTGGACCTCCAGACAATTAGTTCACTCGTAAAATGTCGCCTGTTCTCGGCTACACTCAGGGATATTCCGCGGACATGGTTCAAGAACCTTTCCCCCCGTAACATCAATAATTGGGAAGAATGTCAACAGAAATTCCTGAACCAATATAAGGTGTTGAAGAGGCAGCTCGCGCCACCCTACCATCTTGCTACCATTTACCAACGTCTAGATGAGTTGTTAAGGAACTATATCAGTAGGTTTAGGCATGAGGTGATAAATGTAGAGAATCCAACAGATGAAGGGGTACTGACAACTATCTCGACGGGCTTAAGAAAAGACGGGAAGCTGTATGAGAGCATCTATAAATCCTCAGTAAAGGATTTAGGAGAATTTTACGAGCGAGCAGAAAAATAAATTAGGTGGAAAGAAGCAATCAACCCTAAAAAAGCCAGTTTCTAGAAAAATAAAGCCAGAATCTAGAAAAATAAAGCTGGTAGTTCCAGTCAGGGAATGAAGAGGAGCAATGGGGGAAACAGCCTTGGAGGCCGAAGAGATAGTAACCAGATTGCAAAGAAGGCTAGGAACTGGCCCAGACTAGGGGGTAACCGGGAGCGGGAGCGACCTCAATATCAAGGTTGTTACAATACTTACAATGCCTTATCTGATACCCAAAACAAAATCTTCGCGACCGAAAGGAATAGGGAGAACTTCGGGCGAGCAGCCCTCATTCAGACTCCTGAGAGACGAAAAGACAGGAGCAAGTTCTATGCTTATCACAATGAAGTAGGGTACAATACTTGAGACTGCTAGGCACTCAATAACGCTATCGAAAAGATGATCAGAAATGGTCGTCTGAGGGATTACGTTGTGAGACCCTTAGGGCGACCGCCCCAACAGCAATATCCCACATAACGCCAACAGAAGCCACTGATCCAAACTCAGCAAGAGCCTGAACTTACCTATGGACCTTCTGTTAGGACAATTCATACCATCCATTGGGGTCTCTCAGAGGTGGGGGAGTCTAATAGATCACAAAAATGATTTATGCGTGAAGCCAGACGTGTCCAACTTGTGGGTCAAAGAGAATTAGGGGGGCCTGCGAAGAAAGCCAGAAGGGCGTCTGAGGACATTATGTTCATAGAGGAAGATGTCTGCGATGTTCGCCTCCCCCATAACGATGCATTGGTAATCCGAGCACGTATTGGCAACTTAGTGGTCAAGAGAATAATGATTGACACAGTGAGTTCAGTAAATGTGATGTATAAAGAATGTTATGACAAAATAGGGATTGGTGACGAGCAGCTCAGGCTATTCCCGATCCTCGTATGGGTTCACCGGAGATTCGGTCATTCCTGTCGGACAAATAAGATTACCCTTAACCCTTGGAAACGTAGCTCATCAGTCCACAGTGCTAGCAGATTTTCTCATTATTAATTCTCCCTCTGCATACAATGTAGTGTTGGGAAAACCTGCTATGAACGACCTCGACATGGTCACCTTCACCAGAGCTCTCACGATAAAATTCCTAACTCCCAATGGAGTAGGATGTGTGCAGGGCGAGCAGTCTCTGGCTCGTCACTGCTATATGGACGTGATAAGAAGAGGAGTTCGAGGGAAGAAGGTGGATATGGCCCTATGGCGTGAGCTACAGACGATTACAGACGATCACCTTATCAGGGATTAGCCACGATTTAGATCCTAAGGAATTCGATGCACACCAAAGAATAAGTCCAGTAGAAGAGCTTGAAGACATCCAGATTAGTGAAGTAAATGCTACAAGATGTCTCAAGCTAGGCAAAAACTTGATTCCGGAGATGAAGGCCTAGCTGGCCAGTTGCTTCAAAGCAAATCTAGATGTGTTCGCTTGGAACCATGAGGATATGGTAGGGATCGATCCGAATGTAATAACTCATAAGTTGAACATCAATCCTCGCCACAAGTTGGTCTGTTAGAAAAGAAGGCAGATGAACCGAGAGCGTTGCGAAGCCCTAAAGGAAAAGGTAGACAAGCTTCTAGCAAATAAGTTCATCCGAGAAGTCCAGTACCCAACCTGGGTAGCTAACCCCGTACTAGTGAAAAAGAAGAACAAGAAATGAAGAACCTACATAGACTTCACGGATTTAAACAAGGCTTGTTCGAAAGATAGCTTCCCACTACTCAAAATCAATTAGTTGGTAGATACGACGGCTGAGCACGAGCTCCTAAGTTTTTATGGACGCCTACTCAGGCTACAACTAAATCCCTATGAATCTTAAAGATGAGGAGCATACATCATTCATTACAGACCGAGGATTGTACTGTTATAAAGTAATGCCCTTCGGACTAAAAAATGCAGGGGCAACTTACCAAAAGTTGGTGAACATGATGTTCGAAGATCAAATCGGGAAAACAATGGAGGTGTACGTGGATGACATGTTCGTAAAATTCGAGCAGGCTACCGACCATGTTCGGGACCTCGACAGAATGTTTCAGATCCTAAGGAGATACCAGGTGAAACTCAACTCTCTCAAATGTGCTTTTGGAGTCTCCTCAGGTAAATTTGTGAGCTTCATAGTGAATAACTGGGGGATTGAAGCCAACCCAGAGAAGATTCAGGCCCTGCTGGACATGAGATCAACATGAAGGAGATATAGAGTTTGAACGGTCAGATAGCAGCCCTGAGCAGATTTATATCCAAAGCCTCCGATAAATATGCTTCATTCTTTGAAGTGCTGAAAGAGGCCTAGAACTTTAGGTGGACGGAAAAATGCGAGGCCACGTTCTTACAACTAAAAGAATATATGGGGTGAGCCCACTGTTAGCTAAGCCAAATGAAGGAGAAGCTTTGACAGTCTACCTAGGGGTATCCCAACATGCCCTAAGTACGGCACTGATAAGGGAAGAAAGAAATGGAGCTTAAGTCTCTGTCTACTATGTTAGCAAAAAGTTGGTAAAAGCCAAAACAAGGTACACCCCGATGGAATTGCTCGCGTACTGCTTAGTGATGGCATCCAGGAAGTTACGCCTTACTTCTAGGCGCACAAAATTGAAGTCCTGACGAAATATCCATTAAAGCAAATCCTCCAGAAACCAAATACTTTCGGTCGACTCATCAAATAGGCCATCGAGCTAGCCTAGTTCGATATTGAGTTCAAACCAAGGTCAACGATCAAGGGATATGCACTGGTAAACTTTATTGCTGAGTTTACCGGACTTGTGGACGACAAGGCTGAACCTTCTGAAGGTCCATACTGGGAGCTATATGTGGATAGGTCCTCCTGTGAAAGGAGCGCAGAGGCTGGAATTCTACTAATCAGCCCGGACGGAAGTAAGTTCCTTTGCGCACTCAAATTTGGTTTCAAAGCAACTAATGATGAGGCAGAATACGAAGCACTGTTAACAGGGCTTCGCTTGGCCAAAAGAATGCAGGTTGAACGACTTAGAATATTCAGTGACTCTCAACTGGTGGTCTGTCAAATAAGGGGTGAGTACCAAGCCAGAGGGTCAAAAATGACAATCTACCTGTAGAAGGTCCAAGAGCTATTGGGAGTTTTCGAAAAACTTGAGCTGAATCAGATTCCGAGCACCCAAAACTCCCACGCAGATGCATTGGCCCGTTTAGCAACAGCTCAGGACACAGATTTTGCTGAAAATGTACCCGTGGAATTCCTACCGAAGCCAAGTGCCGAGCCCGGCATAAAAGTAATGACCCTAGTAGTGGTCAGCAGATTCATGGATGACTCCACTGGTCAGCTATCTGCAAGAGGGAAAGCTTCCAGAAGATAAGATAGAGGCCCGTCGCCTGCGAATAACGGCAGCAAAGTACTGTATATATGGTGATGTTCTCTATAAAAAGGGCCTCTCAGCTCCCTTACTTAGATGTATCGATGAGTCGGATTGCGCCACATTACTGAGGGACATTGCGGTAACCATGCTGAGGGATTCTCCCTAGCCCAAAAGGCGCTCAAACAGGGATTTTACTGGCCAACCATGAAGCAGGATGCCATCGACTTGGTGAGGACATGTGATAAATGCCAAAGATTCTCCAAAATTCCCCGAGCACCGCCAGTCTATCTGCGACAGATGATCAGTCCATGGTCCTTCGCTATTTAAGGTATGGACCTGATCGGGCCTCTCCGAGTAAGCCGAGCGAGATATAAGTACGCCGTTGTAGCAGTCGATTATTTCACGAAATGGACGAAAGTAAAAGAACTGGCTGAGATCTCCATGACAAAGATTGAAAAGTTCATGTAGGACAACATTATTTACAGATTTGGTATCCCTCAACAGCTCGTGACAGATAATGGAACCCAATTCAAGAGCGAGCAGTTCCTGAAATTTTGTAGCAGCCTCGTCATTACTAAGAGTTTCTCGGTAGTAGACCACTCGCAACCTAACGGTCAGGTGGAAGCGGTCAACAAGATCATTAAGCAGACTCTGAAGACCAAGCTTGAAACTAGAAACGGAGCGTGGGTAGATGAATTGCAGAAGGTGTTATGGGCCTACAAAACAACTGCTCGTAGTACCATAGGAGAAACCCCTTTCTCAATGGTTTACGGGTCCGAAGCCATGATTCCTGTAGAGTTTGAAGTTTTTAGTTAGCGAAGAGCGAGTTTCAATTCCAAAGAAAACGATCAGCTCCTGGCCGCTAGCTCAGACCTGCTCGAAAAGTCTAGGGAAACGGCTCGTCTTAAAGCAGCTATCTACCAGTAGAGGATGGCGAAGCACTACAACAAGAAGGTACGGGTATGTCAATTCAAACCAGGTGACTTTGTACTACGAGAAATCCTACCCGGCGCTCGCAAAACCAGTGAAGGTGTGCTAGGACCCAATTGGGAAGGACCCTACATGATCCACGAAGATTTGAAGAACGGAGCTTACTACCTTACGGACATGAGCGGAGCAATGCTTCTAAAGGCGTGGAATGCTACTCACTTGAAGCCCTATTATACATAACCATTGTAGTTTTATTGCTATTCTGCTATCTCTATAGAGCTAATCATATACAAACGCAATAAAAGCTCCTTATTTATTATTATGAATTACCACTAACGCAAAATGCTCATGTGTGTTCTTATGGGTGAGGTACACAGCCGTGAAAGGCGGGAAGCCGGTTTAAAGCTCAAACACTTGTTAAACCTTGTAGGGATAAGAGCCTGAATATTGGTGGATATTGACCCCATACCTGCCCTATAAGGTAAGAGAGGTCAAAACGGCCATAAGCTTGCGCACCTAACCGCTGCTCGTAGATTAGCCTCCCTCTCTATAAGTTGTTCTACACACCATACAACCTAAGCCATCGTACGCAAAGAGAACAGAGGCTCAATCACTGAGCGCTCAACTCTAAATATGCCGTAAATGCTCGGGTTATAAACCTGTGAGCGCAATTGAGGTTCCGTCCTCCGTAACTCTCGCTGTAGATGCTCAGGCTCCGATCTTGTGAGCGTAGCTTGAAAGGTTCAACAGGCTGTATAGCTCAGGTATCGACCCTATGAGCGCAATATACTATAAATGCTCAAGTTTGACCTTGTGAGCGCAGCCGGCTATAGATGCTTGAGTCCCTACCTTTCAAGCACAGCCTCTACCAGTTTTGGTAATGATCAAAAGGATCTGCGAACAGCGTCACATATTTATCATCCTCTCGACTCATATTACTTCATCAATATTATTTAATGTTATATACGCTACAACTGCACGGTTGTACAAGTTGATTTACTTGTTGTTAGTTAATGCTTACAATCGAGCCAACAGATCTACTGTTTATAATAAGATATTGTTTGTTTAATAAGAGGGATTGAGTTATTGATCCGTCCGCTAGAGTTCCTTTCTGCTCTCTAAGCTACGATTTATACTAAGGGTTATCTATTGAGAAACCTGAGGGTGTATTCGCAACTCGAAAAATTATTTTCCTTACTTTGTACCTTGAGAGGTATTTATGCGAGCGGTCAGACTCATTGTTTATCCGATTCATCGCCCAGTCTATTATGTGTGCTTGCTCGTGATTTATTATGATGATGCACATGAGGCTTAGAAAATAATAAAGCAAATCAGCAGAAATCCCATGCTGTTGAAAACAGAAGTAAGACATTATGAAATTAAATGAAAATAGTATCAACAACATCAATGTTCAAAGATAAGCCTTATTAGTAGGGAGGACAAATGTTGTATTTAACTACTCTAAGGGGCTTTAGAAGAACCGGCAAAAGTACTCTTTGGATCCTTTTCACTGGGGGTTCCTTGTGAAGATGATCCTTATTCCCCATTTGGCACCAACTTTTGAAGACCTGAAGAGGAACCGCCTTGGGCCTGAGGGACACCGATTTGAGCAGTTGAAGACGCAGAGCTCTTCTTAGGAGCTACAGGAATAATCCCCTTCTGGACAGGTTTCGCGGTCTTCGCCTAGGCTTCTTTGGCAGCGAGAGTCGCCTACTTCTTCACCTCCTTCACTGCCTCTTCCCCGTAAAAGGAGACGTCCAGCTTAGGATGGTTTTTCTATAGTGTATACAGGAACTTGTTGCTCGTTTTCTCAATTGCCTCATTTTGAGCCTGCACGACCCGGGCCTTCGCCTAACTGAGCAATTCTCTCGTACGAGCAAGATTACCCCTTACCGTGGTTAAGTCCTGCATCACCAAGTCGGCCTTCTTCTCGGTGGCTACCACCCATCTCTTCTACAAGATGGCCTTCTGTGTGACCTTGTCTACATCCTCGGTGGCTTGTTTGAGCGAGGAGGCGGTGATGTCCCGAAGCTTCCTCTCGTGATCCAAGGATTCTTCAGCGTTTTCGAGTTGTTGTTTGAGCTCGCGAACAGCTTTCTTGGCAACTTCAAATTCCTCCCTAAGCTTCTTGTTTTATCTGCTTCCAGCCTTTTGTTCGTCCCTTCAAGTGAAGCTTTCTCCCCCGCCAAGTCGAGAAAGTCTTTATGCATCTTCTTCAATGCCAAAGAAGTCTAGAATAAAAAGGTGTCAGTGGCGTGTACGATGATAATGTGAGTTATAAAGTTAAGATTAGAGTTTACCAGCACATTATAGCGTGCGGTATAAGCGATCAATTGGTCACCGCGGACATGTTTTTGATAGATTTGTCAGGTCCCAGCAGTCTTGGCAGTTGATCCAATAGGTCATCAAAGTATTCCCGAGAATTGGGATTTCCTGGCCAACTGAATCCTTTGGTGGGGGTATATACCTCACGGGTTTCTTCCCCACAGTCTTGTATTTTACCTCCTGCTTTCTAGTAGGTGTTGCGGCCTCTGTGTGTGATGGCTCTGTTGTCTGGGTTGGGGGCCTCTTAGAACTTGTTATTTCTACTTCGAGCTCTTCTGTTTCGGCTATTGACGGGGTGAAGGAGAATTCATCTGGAGATGCACCATGGTTTTAGGCTTTTTTGAAATCGGGGCAAAAGCAACTTCGTTGGGTCCTGCAAAGACAGAGGGAAGCTTTTGACTCTTTCACACTCTGATGTCCGATGCTAAACTAAGAGGCTTGGTTTCAACCTCAGATGCGAACACGTAATCCCTCAAGAAGTAGTTCGCTGCAAAATAATCGTCTGAAGGATCCTTGACCTCAAAGAATTTCTGGAGCGCCCCTAATTCCTCGCTCGAAAAGTCGATTGAGCCCTTGTTAACAACTGCACATAAAGGAAGAAAAATGAGTAACAATAGAAAAAATGATACATGCATGCATGCAGGAGTAGTGAGCAGAAATACGGTCACCAGGATTGAAGGTGAAGTCAAAATTGACAAGTTTTAGTAGGGATAGACATGACATGTAGAATCAACGGGACTTACAATCCCCTACATTTGACCTGCCAACCTTCTTTGGCAAGAATACCTTGTAGGGCGAGTTACGAGCGGCCATGTAATAGATATCGTCCCGTTTCTTGGCCTTAAGGCTAGTAGTGGATTTAAAGAAGAAGAGGCTTTGAATTATGTTCAGGTTCAACGACGGAAGACCATTCTTGAGAAAGATACAAGCTAAGGTGGTCAGTTGGGTATAGGAATTTGGCGTGAGTTGGAAATGGGCTATTTCCATATCATTTAATAGGTCGATCAGGTATGGGAGGACCGAAAAACTAAATCCTAGTTCTACATGCTGACGACTGATCGTTGTAAACCCCTCAAGAGGGTGCGCTGCATGATCATAATGAGTAGGAACCATTATACGACATCCGGAAGGGAAACCATACGTCTTAGCCATGGTCTTGAGTTCCTTGCGAGTAACAAAAGATTCATGTTGATAGAAGGACTCACGAGCGGAAGCTTCTTCCCGCCTTGAGAAACTCGTTGCGTCCTCGCCGCCCTAGGCAGTTGCGCTTGGAGAATCTCTACCCTGTTGGGAAGAACCCTCCTCAGAGCCCTCTTCACTGGACATGACTCGTTAGTATCGACGTCCACGACTTGACATCTACAAAAGAAGCAGCTAATTAGGTCGCTGACAGCCAACCATACCCGAGAGACAGGGGGAACCTAAATCTACTTTCCCTAAGTGTCAAGTCGTGCGCCTAAGAAACCAGCAAGGGACAAAAAGGTCCTTATTTAGCGAATCCCTTCAGGTTAAAAAAGAGGAAGGGGAGGAAATGAGAGAAAAGAAAGAAGAAAAATGTGTGTAAAACTATTTTGCAGGTATTTCAGGTCCAAACAGACCAGAAGCAACACAAAAGTGCTTCATCAGCGAAGCCGAAAATCACTCATCTAGGCTCTTGGGATGAAAAAGCTAAGCCCAGATTTTTGAAGAAAGAATACCATGTATGCAACCAAAAAAAAAAAAACCTTACTTAGAAGAAACTTACCTTGAATGTGATAAATACTAGTGGCTTCGATCGAAGATCGACGAACAACGGTAGGAGATCGGGAAGAAAACAAGCAGACAAGGGAGTTTCTGATTCTTGAAAATGTCAGGAGAGGAGGAAATGAAGCGTCCCTTCCCTTAAAAAGAAGTTAAGCCCCAACCGTTGGATTAAGACAGCTGTATAACAGCCTCTAATCTGATGGTATGGCGCTATTATCGAGATTTTATCATCATGCAGTATGTCAGTTGAGAGACGTGCATTAAATGCATACGCGCATGGTGTGACTCGTAACCGCTGCCTGGGGTAGCTCCACGTGGCCTGGTGATAAAACGGAATTCAAAAAGAGGCATAACTGTTCTCGCCAAGGTTGCTCGCGTATGGGTTTGTAGCTTCTGGTCCTCAAAAAGGTACCAAGAGTTAAGGGGCTTATGTTATGGGTAATTTAGCAATCGAGTCGATCGGGTCAGGGAAGATCTACAGTACAGACCCAATGGTCCAAAGGCTCAGCAATCTGTCCCTTTTCTGACCGCCTTCTTGACAACAGATTTGTTGGTTAGACTGACTCTCTATTTTGTTCGTATCCCAAGTCCCCCCGCTGATCGTCGATCTACTCGCAAATTGTATTGGTAGCTTGATCAGTGATCTGTTTGTTGTCCTGCATACAACTGTGGTCGATACCGGTCCTTGATTCCGATTTCTATATCTGTTCGTCTGAGTTGATCGTTATGTCTGCTCGCCTGAGCTGATCGCTATGTCTGCTCGTCTGAACTGATCGCTATATCTGCTCGTCTGATCTGTTCGATGGGCCTGTTCGCTTAAGCTGTTCGCCGGAAGTTGATCGACAGATCTATCCAGCTCAAGTTTATTCATTCAGAATTGTTCGTCTGGTTGCTCGGTAATTTCTAAGCATACTCGTATACCTGCTCGTTTATGAAACTGTTTGTCTAATATTATGTCTGGTCGCCGAGAAACTGATTCATGATCTATCCCACTAACTCTCAAAGTGCCTGATCCTTCAGAAACTCACCTGTTTGCCAGCTCAACTGGATATTCTGTACGCTGGAGAGTCCATCTTCGCCATGCCTCCCAAACGGCGTATCAGTAGAAGTCGAAGACGCCATGCAAAATGCAGCTAAAAAAGTACCATTCACGCCATCTTTGCCAGAGATTATGGTGGCCTCACATAACCCGTACAGATTAGTCGCCTGAAATCACACTCGGGTAGAGCTTAGAAGTGACAGTTTCAGCCGCATTTAATGTAATTTTGACCGCATTAAATGCACTGTCAGCCGCATTAAATGAAATCCCTGTGCATTAAATGTAATTCATCATTGTAATTTTAGTTTATTGTTTACTTTTATCTTATTTCGTTTTACTGTAGCACCTCTCATTTCTCTATAAATAGGGGAGAATTTTCATTGTGAAGCATGTATAATCTTTGAGGGTCGATACTCGGTCAAAATAGTGAGAAAGTAAATAGTGGATGTAGACAATCTAATTGGGCCGAACCACTATAAAATCTCCTTATATTTTGCTCCTTACCTCTGACCTCTTATCATTTGCTTATTACCTTGTATATTCAATATCCACGATCCGAAGCTGCAGTTTGGGCTCAGAAACGAACATCGTTGACTATGATCCAAATCCAGACGTCAACATATACTTAATTTGATATCACATCAGTAATCAAGAATGTTTCTTATGATATTCATAATTTTTATAAAATATATAAATTGAATAAAATGATTATATTATTAATATTTACTGAATCGTTTACATAATTATAAATTCTTAAGGCACAAATCCCAACAACCACATCATTAGGTAAGTGCATATATCATATTGTATTATTAATTTTCTTTTCCTCGATTGGATAGTATTAGAAAAGTTTTGCTTACGGATACATGATTACGAGACTTGTCCAAATATTAATTTTCTTAATTTAGTTAGCAATATGTTTCATTTTGTTGATTTATTCAGATTGAGTAAACTTTTCGATTTTATTGTAATTAACTCATTCATTATTAGTGGAAGAGGAGGGAGGAAAAGGGAACACAATGGTGAGGGATGTTTCCTGGTGTGGAATCGAGATTGAAGAGGAAGAAGAAGAAATCCAAATTTTTTGTTGATTTATTTTTTTGGTGGGTCGAGATTGAAGATGCAATTAAGAAGAAGAAGAGATGTTTAAAAGCACTTTGATGACAAATCTTTTTATTTAATTTTTTAGTTTTAAATTATTTTTATTTTTAATTTTTTTACATTAAAAAATGACATTTTGATCTTTTAATCACTTTATACAGTTAATTGTCAAATATAATAAAAAATTATTAACAATAGGGGTTAATTGTAATAAAACTAAAACTTTTATTCCATATAAATAAAGTTTTAAATTTGATGGTTAAATTATAATTTATTCTTATAAAATATAAAACTAATCTTATTACATAAAGGGAGAAAATCGTGTAAAAAAACCACAAACAGAATATTTTAGAATGCTTTTAGCGTCATTGTTAAAATGATGTCATTAAAAATTATTTTTAAATAAAATTCATGTTTTAAAATGATGGTTTAGAGATGCAACACATTTTTAAAGTCATATTAGAAAGCTAAAATTGGTGTTAATGTTATAGTTTAAAATATCCGTGATTTTCGCGATATTTTCGTCGATATTTCCGTAAATTAAGAATATCGATATCGATAGGGGGTGTAATCTTTTATCCGTCAAAATATCCTGAAAATATTCGCGATATTTCCGTAAAATATCATTTCTGTGAGTTTGTAGTATAAATTTTACAAAATATCGAGGAAATTTTCGGAACTATCCGTAGAATATCCTGAAAATATCGGTTAAATTTTCATAAAATAAAAATGAAATTTAAGATTTTTAAATAAGAATTTGTTAAGTTTTTAATCTTTTATTAAATAAATAAAAGGAATAATTGCAAAAAAGACCTATTTGGTGAGGATAATCTCAAAAATAACATTTCTTATTTTATTATTATAAAAAAAATTGGGTGGACAAAAATGCCCTTAATAAAATGATAGTAATTTGAATCACTGTTGGGATTCCCAACCTTAAAGTTGGAAATCTCAACCTCTATATTGGGAGTCCCAATCTTGATTTAACATCCAGATTGGGAATCCCAACCCTAAGGTTGAGATTCTGAATGTGAATTTAAATCAAGATTAGCTCTTTCAACCTAAAAGTTGAGATTCCTAACCTAGAAGTTGGGATTCTCAACTTGAAGGTTGAAAATGTTAACTTGGATGTTTTATCAAGGTTGAGATTTTCTACCTCGAGGTTGGGATTTCCAACTTCGAAGTTGGGATGTAGGTTGAAATCTCAATTTCGAGGTTGGGATTTGCAATCTTGAGGTTGGAATTCTCAACCAGATCGTTTAGTAGAAAGAGTGACTAACAAAAAATGATGGATCAATGACATTTTTGTCCAAAAAATGACATTGTGCAAAGATTTAAACAATTAAGGTTATTTTTTAAATAGGTTATCAAAAATATGTTATAAAAAATAGGTTAGTTTTCAACAAAACTCTAAATAAAATAAGTTTTTAACCAACGTGAATAATCTCATTTTTATCATAAATCTCATTATTATATTCCATTTTGTAGTCAAGTTCAAACATCTCATAATTGTTATTCTATTTTAAAAACAAAAACTCCTAAACCCTTGCTATTGATGAAATTCATAATGAAGATAATGGTGCTGATGATGGTGATAATAGTAATGATGATGATGATGATGATGATGACGACGACGACAATGATGACGATGATGATGACAATAGAGGAAATAATTATGTTTTTACTCAAAGAAATGATATTGATACATATTTGCTATTGAGCCCATTTACTTGTGAAGAATAATACACTAACTGCACACAAGATGAAGACCATAGGTGTAGAGCTACGTGTCCAGGCATAAGGGCTATTGGTAAGGATTATACAAGGAGAATCCATCAAATGCAGTTAGGGATGTCATCATCCAATGAAGATAACATTTCAACTACTTTTGAATCTATGAGTTTAAAGTCCAGTGATGATGACCATAGAAGTTTTGAAATCTCCAATGATCCCTATACACAATTTCCTATCTATAAATAGATGGTGGAAAGAAATCAAGAAACTTATTCATAAAATGTTCGTGATTATATTCAAAATCATTCAAATTATATGTCATGGTATCAGTATTATATAAATCTAAATGCTAACTATACCATCTATGAACCACCTAGGACTTCATTTTGGTATTAAAATTTGTACAATTTATATGATGTAAATTAATTCAAAAGCTTTAATGGAAGCTTTTTATATTTTCATATATCCCCTCTATATATTATATCCATATTTATATCTTTTAGTTGTTACTTTTTAAATAGAATAGGTTTTTTTAAATATAATATGATTTTTGGTTGTAGAAATGATTATTTTAACATTACCAAAAGTTTCATTAAAAAATATTATGTTTTTAACTAAATTTTCGTACTTTCCGTAAATTTTACGTAAATTTTCATCGATATCGATATTTTCGCCAAATCGTAGTACTGATATTTCCGTTGATATCGATATTTTCAACATTGGTTAATGTATTTAGAATTATTTTTTAAATTAATTAAATTAGTTGCCTTGAAATTAATGATTTGTTTTGACAATTATTTTTGGAAAGAATAACGTTATACTATTAAAAAATATGTCCAAATTCATTATTCAAAAATTATCATAAGGTTACGTGTACTTATCAAATATCATTAAATCATTTCAAAATTAATATGGTAACTATAGATCATATTTTCATATTATTTAGTCAAAATTTTTAAATAAATTTTTTGAAAGTTTAACATTATTATTTTGGAAATGGTTAAAAATATAGAAAGGTAAATTTTTTACCTTTAAATAATAATTGTTGACCGATTGAATGCCTACACTTTTTTTCTCAAAACACTTTAAACCCACTTTTCCAAAATAGAAATTTTTGTATAAAAAGTAATACTAAATTATCCAAAAAAGTTTATTCAAATTCATAACCACATAATATATCGAGATATAATTAACCTATTATTCATCATATCGATTTACATTCTTCAGGACAATGATATATTTATTTGACCATAAATTTGGACTAATCTTCGAGCCGTTCTGCTAACGTGTATGTTCTTTAGGCGTATAATTCGAATTGACTTTTGGAGTTGTATTACTGAAAAGGCTCATGATGGTCGCCGAATACAGCCGCCCTCACCCAAACTTTTATTCTCTCCGGTCTTTGATTGGCGTCCATTTCAACAAAAGTCCACGTGTCACCCCAATGGCGTCGTCCATTACAAGCTAACCGCTAGATCTCGCGCCACGTATCAGACCAGACCAACCCCCGCCGTCATTTCATAAACACGCCACAACTGGGTGGGCCCAAACACATATATCCATTAAATTGTACGACACTTACCTGTCTTCATAAAAGCACGTGCTCCATCGACATCACCGACGCGCAAATACCAAAACACCCACCACCCTGTCAATCACAACAGGCAACCCCGACCAGGGGCATTCCGGTCTTCTCACACTCGACGAGGTGTCTTGCACGTGCTTTCTTTGCGATATATCTGGCCTCGTTAACTTTAACACCGTCAAAGATCTCTCTCTTGACATAAAAAAAAAAAAAGAAGGGAGAGAGATGGCAGGCCAGTTTTTGGTTTTTTGTTTTTTTCGTTTCTAGGGTTTCCAGAATCTGCCGATTTTTTCTTCTGCGATCAACAAAAGTCGTCTCTGACTCTCTCTCTCTCTATTGGATCCGGTTCTGGTGGAGGTAAAAAGATTTGATTTTGATAAAAAAATTTGATGGTTGAGTTGATGATGAAGGCAGAGAATCAGGAAGCGATGTCGTTGCGAGACAAGGTGAAATTGGAGATCGCTGAGAACTCTTTGGAGGAGGCGTATGGGCCTCTCAACAAGCGATCCAAACAACAACACGACCAGGTATTATTTTACTTTCCTGTCCCTCCCCTGTTGAGAAAAAAATGCACACTGATTATTTGTATATTTGTTTAGCAATGGAATGGTGGTGGTGGTTGGCCGGACAATTCATTTCCGATCCCGCCGTCGCAGTACAATCCGCTTGATGAACCGAGTCCGTTGGGATTGCGGCTGAGGAAGAGCCCCTCATTGTTGGATTTGATTCAAATGAGGCTCTCTCAAGGGACTGCGGGTGGAGTTGGCACTACCCAGACCGAAACGGTCAATCTTCCTATGGTTAAGAAGGAGACCAAACCCACCGTGGCCTCCACTTCTTCTACTGACAAGTTGAAGGCTTCCAATTTTCCCGCTTCGCTTCTGAGGATCGGGTGTTGGAAGGTAGATTTTCATTTCTTTGTGTTTGTGATTTTTTGGAGTTTATAGGGTGATGAAGAGTTTGTTTGTTTTTGTGCTGGGTGGTAGTATCAATCGAGGTATGAAGGTGATTTGGTGGCCAAGTGTTACTTTGCTAAGCATAAGCTTGTTTGGGAAGTTCTTGAAGGTGGTCTCAAGAGCAAAATAGAGATTCAATGGTCGGATATTATGGCTTTGAAGGCAAATATGCCTGATGATGGGCCCGGCACCTTAAATGTTGTGGTAATGTTATTGCCTAGCCTACTTGTGCTTGTCTCTGTGTTTTTTGTAATGACTGTATAGAAAATTTTATTGTTTTGTGATGCAGCTTGCTAGACAGCCCCTTTTCTTTAGGGAGACTAATCCACAGCCTAGAAAGCACACCTTGTGGCAGGCCACAGCGGATTTTACTGATGGCCAAGCTAGCATACACAGGTTGGATGGTTGTTGTTATATAAATATTTGATATTTCTGTTGGTCCGATTGGTTGGATGATTCCAGTTGTCGTGGCTGTGTGACATGAGTGAGCTTATTAACTTACTTGGCCTATGTGTTTTCAAATTTATATGGGGGTGGGGTTGTTTTGTTTGTTAAATACAAGTATATCTTTATTGCATATAATCATGTATTGATTTTTGTACATATATGTAAGAATACTGATTGTTGTCTGTGCCCGTTGAGGAGAAATGCATTTGAAATGTATGGGCTGCAAACTATCTTGTTAGTTGAGGAAAGATTTTCTTTGGTTACATAGGTTTAAATAGTGTGTTTACCAGAAAAGGGAATCCGATCCTGGATTTGTGTGTTTCTGTGTTTACTAAATATTTTGAGAATTAAGTCTCGTGGACCCACATGACTTCATTCCCCCTTATCCTAGGAATTAAGTTCCCTTTTCGTGTAGAAATATGGAATTCATGTTTATTACTAGAACTTTTTTATTATATTAAATAACGACAAAAAACGATAAGATTGTTTTGTTTCTAGTTTTTCGTTCTGGTTCTCTACCTGTGTCTGTGTATTCATCATTGTCTCCAAATCTCACTGGCCGCTGCAAGAACTATGGATTTCATGACTATATCTGGTGTATATATATATATATAAATATTGCTGTATTCAAGTAAAATATATGGTACCAAGAATATGCATAATTTTCTTGAACTTGTTATATTTGCTTCCTTTAGTTGTTGCATCGTTTCTATATTTAGATCTATAAAATCTTGAACTTTTAATGTATATTATTATTATTATTTTATGAAGACTTATATGAATATAATGTTGTAGAGATTCATACATTTTTTTTTCATTTGTTTTCATACTACTGCAGTTTTTACATAGTGATATATACGTTATGGCATTCTTCATTTTTTCTTGATGCTTTAATAGATATTATAAGAGACAGCAACATCATGTAAAGCAAACCTTTTTTTTTTTTTTTTTTGGTGGTTAAATTGTAATTTTTGTGTAAAATACTTACAAAGTATATATCAATGGAAGGGTCATAATACATTTGTCTGTTCTTGGTTGTTATGTTGACTTAACGTCTTTTGTTTTTTCTTTCCTCAGAGAAAGTTGAAAAAATTGTGTATTTCATGTAATTGATATTAAGTTATGGGTAATTGTATATAACTAAATTTACCTTATTCTAGCTGTGTATTTAATAAATAAATCGTCTTTTTATATACAAATTACAATAGCGTTTTGGACCGAATGTATTTTTTAAGAATATAAAGATGTTTATTATTATGGTTATAATGTTTTGTGCAATATTAAATATATCTTTCTATATTATAAACATATTTCAACATGTTATGCACACAAGGTATTTTTGTAATGAATTTTGTATTATTCTTATATCTTAGGTTAGTAAGCACTAGGAAGGGAATTAGTCTGATTCCGTTTCTGATTTCTAAAATTTGGTTGACATTGGAATAGAATTCAGTAACTTAATTCTGGTTCATTCCCTTTCAAATGGCTTTAAAGTGATTCCTTTTCATTTTCATTTTCGATTAGTAAAGTTTTCTAATTTTTACTTGAAAGACGATTAATTTGTACAAAAACTTCATTTGTGTGTAGGCAACACTTTCTGCAGTGTCCACAAGGGCTGTTAAACAAACATTTTGAAAAGCTCATCCAATGTGACATGCGATTGAACTTCTTAAGCCGACAACCAGAAACAATCTTGGATTCACCTTATTTTGAACAACGGGCTTCTGCATGTGAGGATGTAGAGGAATATAAAGGTGATCAATTAGAGACTGCTAAAGGATCTACCATCTCTAGTTTCCAGAATCTCTCATCACCAGCCACACATTCGTCTTCCTTTGAAGTTGAAAAAGGGGAACCTTCCGGTATTGGTTCAGAACATATGTCCAGGGAAGCTCCTTCTCCCAGCTCAGGTACAAGAACAAATGTAGCCATCTTTTAATGTTTATTCGTTGTTGGCCAATTTGTTTTCTTAATTAATCCTATTTGTACTATCCAATAATTGGTTATCTTAAAAAAACATCTGTTTCTAGATCTTCATTGTTTTGATGTTGTGTGATGATGTTGATAATGGCATGAGATGAATGTGTCGCATAAAATAACTAGGGCATTTGGTCTCTTTATATGCACTTAAATGTGTTGAACTCACATGACGTCTGATTTGTTGACTGTCTACTGCATGTGGCTTTGCTCTTCCAACAGTGTCTAACATATGCTTTGCTTTTTAATTGGAGACTGCATTTGCTTGTGTGAAAAACTTGTAGTTCATATCAAAGAGTTTTGGAATAAGTAATGTATCGGTAAAAGGTTTAATATTTATTATGGGTGCTAAAAATTGTGTATTTATGTGTTCACTCTCTCAGAAACATTACTGTGTATGAACTATGTTTGTGATGATGTCTTGTTTTGTCTTTTATCATATCTGTTGGGCGTATTTAGTGCATCTCTTTGTTGCTATGAATTGTGATTGTGAGTAGCGTTAGGCTTTCTATATTATGTTATGTCTGGGGCTTGATTGGATAGTTGTTATTTTCGCTGTGACAATATTTAGCGAACTATTAATCCTTTAGGTTGTGTTTATGGTTGGGGTTGCATACTTTATTTTGTTCTCAATTTGTCACTAATTGCCCTGCTAATACTAGTGATGGACACTCATGCTATTGAAGGGAGTGGGATTTGCGAAGTAGATTCAAAGGGGCCAAGGAATTGGGACCAGATAAAACTGCCTGGGATTCACCCCTCTATGTCTGTGAGTGATCTCATGAACCACATTGGACATTGTATTTCAGAACAGATGACTTCCGGAAATCAACCTTTGTCTGAGGAAGGATCGGACTGCCGTGAAATTTTGGAGGACATTGCACAATACCTACTTAGTGACACTCAATTAACAGCAGCTTCTGATGAGAAATCCCTCATGTCAAGAGTTAATTCTCTCTGTTGCCTCCTCCAGAAGGATCCTGGCACAGCTCAAAACTTGCAGGTCGGCGGGGAAAGTTCTGACGGAAGACCTGATGATGGAAATGGAAACAATGCTCAGCTAAACAATATTTTTGAATTGATGCCTGATAACAGACCTAGAGGTGACATAAAAGCTCCTGAAGGGGACACAAAGGATGTCTCTGGTAGCAAGCCGACAACAGGCATGTCAAGGAAAGACTCATTCGGGGAGCTGCTGCTTCATCTCCCTCGAATTGCATCTCTCCCAAAGTTCTTGTTTAACATCTCAGAGGACGACAGTGAGAGTCAAGCTAGATAACGGACGTTCTTAGTTAAACTATTCATACTAGAGTGGCAAGAATCAACCTTGATGCTCGAAAGTGAAAGTCTCTTTCAATCGCTCTCATTGTGCTCGAGGGATGAAGATTTGCTGGTTGTTTAATATATGTTTTATAATGTTCTGAAGGGAAATGCTCTTATTTGAACCTTCGGGTACCGGGGATTCGGAAATTTGTTTTGATGAAGAATCCTGAAAGAATGTCCCATGTAAAAATGGTAGTTGTTGTAGCTTCAATGTTGCTGCTTGTATTCCCCACAATAATTTACTATTATTATAATCTGTACGTAGATTACATTTATCCTTGAAAGTTAAATGTTTATTTAGTTTGTTCGATGTCTTGTTCTGTTTACTGTACTCTTGATAATGGTTTAATCCTTGTTGGTAGAAAGACACCTTCATAAAATTAGATATGATCAGATTAGTTTCTGATGTCAAATAACGGAAGTTGTATTCTTATGGTCAAGTTCTCTGATTGGTTTAGTATTGACAAATGAGCGACTGATTGGTTCACTATTGAGAAATGAGTGATGTTTTATCTGTTCCTTGATCGAAGGCATGTTATTTGAACAGGAGTCCTCTACAAATGAATCACAGTTACGGCTAATGACTGAGGAGAAACCTTCGCATCCGACCATTGAAACCAAGACATACCAAAGTGTTATGAAACATTAGATTGGTTATTCATATTATATGGTATGAAACGAATGAATGTAAAAAGAATTGAAACGTGCATGGATCTGTTTCATAATAGATCGGGTTAAATTGATAAATGGTTTTAAGATTGGTTTGGGGTTAGATTTTAAAATAGGACAAGTGTGAAGTTAGTTATTCTTATTATTATTTATTAAATAAAATTCAATATATAGTATATTAATTATTAAAAAAAATAATGTAATTTTAACAATTAAATATAATATGTTTAACAATTAAATATAATATGTCTCCATTAGTGGTTTCTTTGGCATAACCGATCGTCAATCTTCTTTAGTGTTGTGGAAAGCTTATGGAAGAGGGTGGTGGTGGAGGAAGTAAGCGACAGAGGTGGTGGTGGAGCCAAGTTTGACTGGTCTTAGGCTATAAAATTTATTAAAAGCCCCTAAAAAATTACTTTAAAATCTAAATTTGTATCCACTAATTTTAATCTTATCATACATTTCATTAAACATGGAATAACATTCAATCCAATCTCATCCCATCAAATCCAATCTCATGTAAATTATCCAATCCTAAGCCACACACCAAACGAGACCTTAGAGAATTCTAAATTCTTGGTACCATAAATGAACAATCAAACATGATGAGATGTTGTTGCATGAAAATCTTTGTTACACTTCATAGTAAAAACTTATCCCTCTAAAATCATACACTTTTATGATGTATCGAATTTTACATGAATGGAATCAACAGTGCAATCAGCTATGATTTTAATTAAACTAAATTTCTCTCCTTCAAGTCATCTATTGAAAAAGAAAACAAGAAACAAACAAAGGGCTCGACAGAGTGGAGTTGAAATTAGTCAGGGCAAGCCTTTATGGCATAAAAAGCAAGGAGGATCTCTGGAGTCCCAGTGAGAAGAAGGGATGACATGCATGAAGCATGTGGAATGATAGACATGCCCACATGCAAGAACAGACACTTTTGGAAAATCATAAAGCACATCGATTTCCTCCTCCATTTGCTTTGTTGCAAGATTATTATCCTTGCATACATCGCACATCCATCCCACTGTTCGATTGGATTCTTGGACATTGCTTGCCTGATAACCATTTTTTGAATGTTTGATTGGATTTCTCATTAACCATTCTCTGCAAGGTCTAGCTCTGACTGCTGCTTTAAATTGTTCAAAGAAGCGTCTCGCTGCTGCTCCAAGTCGTCTCGTTTCTTCTTGTTCTGTGGAGCTTAATCTTGGACGATTTTTGTCGAAACACTGTTGCGTCTTAGTCTGCCTGCTTGCCATAATTTGAGAATGGTGTATAATTCGAGAATGGTGTAGTATAGAAAAAATAACAAAAATGAGAAAAAAATTATAATCTAGTGCTCTGCTCTGGTGCCAGTATAATCGGATACAGGAGTGATGTATCTGATAAATCATAGAGGAACAGTATAGGACATATTTATAAGTGATTGATCCTAACTCGTTAAGGAAATAGAATCCCATTCTGATTTAACAAAGCTTTTTAAATGAAAGTAAAACTTTTATAATACTTGTAATTCTAATCTGAAATAAGAAACTCATATCTACTAAACTAAGATTCTATTTGATATTTTGTATTAGGGGTAATATTGAATTTTTAGTCATGAATTGAAACTAAATTTACTACTTTAATTAAAAAATTATTGGATTTTTTTTAAAATGAAATTTTCTCTACCTATTTTGGTAATTTTATATTATTATTGTCAGTTGAAAAGATTAATTTATTATATTAAAAAATAAGAACTTCATTTTGTTTTCTATACTTATAGAAAACTTTTCGTTTTTAGATATGAATTTATTTATAATATTCATTTATATTTTAAAAATTTATCAAATTAATCCCTTTAAAATGATTTTTAATTATCAATATAAAAAAAATGGTAAAAGATTGTTTTGTCCTTAATTATATATATTTAATTAATGTTCTTGTTTAATATTTTAAATATTTTTTTATCTGATATGTGTCCTTATGTTATCAATTATTATTAAAAAATGAAATTATCAATATATATGTATATTTGACCGTTGTCGATTGATCGTAGAGATTAATCTAACGAGCCTTTGAAATTATAAACGGATATGCATTTTGAAAACGAGAAGTTTCTTAAAAGAATAAAGGTCAAATTGGAGTTTTTATTATTAAAAATTAAAAAGAGTGAGACGGCAAACAAGTTTGCTTATCCCATCCAAGCTCAGTGTGGGGAGAGTGCAGTGGAGAAACTAGTGGGTTGGCATGGCCACGTCTCTACTCCGGTCGGAGTTGCTTTCCTTCACTCGTCTCCACCCGCCAAACTCCAACTCAAGATTCCCCAATTCTGCCCTCATACATGTCGACTCCCGCAGCCAAACACACCCCCGAATCCTCTGCGCCAAGCGGACTGGCAAGCGGCGGTACCCGTCGGAGAAGAAGAAGCTGAAGCAGAAACACAAACAAGTCCTCGGCGACGACGTCGAGAACAAGTTCGAAGGCCTCTGGCGCCTCTCCAAGCTCGGCGTTTCCGTCCACTGCGACCCCGGCAAGGACTTCCTCGGCGTCTCCCTCCCCCTCCTCCAAGCTATCGCCAAAGTCCTCGAATTTCCGGTACGCTTCCTTCCATCGCCAATTCATGATTCCATATCACTCTTTTGTTTCAATGTTTGCGTTTCGTTTTAACAGGTAGCTTCCATGCTGCCACCGGAGGCCTTCTCGGTTGTACGCAAATCCTTCGATGCGAGGAAGGTCAGTGAGATCCCACTACCTTGATTCTTCTATTTAATTGTATTAACGGATCATAACCTTCAATCTTAAATATTATAGCTGCGCTCTTGGATATGTATATCCATATTGCATTACATATCCATATTACATGTAAGAGGATAACCTCACATCTTAAATACTATGATTGGATATTTTCCTATCAGCTTAAGCTTTTAAGACTGATGGTAACTAACTAATTAAATTCAATTGAATTGCATAACGAAATTAAGTTTTACTTCTTTTAGCTAATGTTATAACTTATAGCTAAAATTTTATAATGATGAAATTGAGTTTCAGGTTATTAAGGAGCCCAAGTTCATGTATACGGTGGACATTGATGTTGGTAAACTTTTGAGTCTGGAGCCCCGTACCTGGGACTTCATTTCGCGGTTGGAGCCTAAAGTCGGGCTTGTAGAGCACATGCCTCATTTAAGAGCTTCTGGTGATTTGATCAGCATAATACATGATTGTAAAAAACCCAGTGAGGGATCATATAAGTACCCAACGGTCAGAAAGCCTAGAGTCGCGGTTGTGGGGAGTGGTCCATCTGGTTTGTTTTCTTCTCTTGTTCTTGCGGAACTTGGTGCAGATGTTACCTTGATAGAAAGAGGTCAAGCAGTTGAACAAAGGGGGCTTGACATTGGCGCTCTGGTAGTTCGTCGCATTTTGGAACTGGAGAGCAATTTTTGCTTTGGGGAGGTTATATCTTGATTCTTTTTTTCACTTTTTTGAAGATTGTTGTTATAGTATCTCCAATGCTAATTTGTACTGTTGCATTATTCAAATGCCTGGTTATCTTGGTGAAATGAATTATTCGTGAACTCTTGGCTGATGTGACTTTTTTTTCCTCTCATTTCGAATGAGTGTCTACTTGGTTATTGAGGTTAATTTGGTGCTGCAGACTGACTACTCAATAATGATAAGAATGATTTGTGCTGAAAGCAAGTTGACTTGAAATGCTGGCAAGATCTGTGCATGCAAATATGGCTTGTTTTCTTGAGTCTGATAATAAGTTCTGGCATTAACATGACTCGATATATACAAAAATTGTTCCAGAGTCCGGAGATTAGATTGAAGATTAGGGATGGTGTTTGTGGCAAGTTTCATTCTCTAAACTGTTAATTGATAGTTATTGATGTCCACTGGTGTTTGGCTTTCCTGTTGATACTGCTTTTCTGTCAAATGCATCTGAAAATGTGTTATGTCAGTTATATGTTGAGTTAATGTCATTTGTAATGACCACAAATTTGTTGAAGTTGCACTTGCTGATATCTGTTTCATAAGTCTGCTGATCCAACTGAAGTAAATTTTAATTGTTAGTTTTTTTGGACATTATATCTTTCTGCGAATATTTTTGGCTGCCAAATTATATTAAGGACTTATCCATGGCAGGGTGGTGCAGGTACCTGGAGTGATGGAAAGCTGGTCACTAGAATTGGAAGAAATAGTGACAGTGTTTTGGCAGTCAGTACTATTCCTCTATCTTTTTGATTTTGCATCTCCTCAATGTGTATAGATTGCATTGTGAAGTGGTTTTTGTGTTTTGCACTCATATCATTTCTACTTTTCTTGTAATTCTGGGAGTAAAATATACGAATGTCTCTCTCCCTCTCTCTATATATATAGACATTCCTGGGACTGGGAGTGATATGTGGTTGCAGTGAAAATGCTTGTTTGTGTCTGTAAATGGACAATCTCAGGAATTCTATTGCTGGAGGAAACTTTTAGGAATCAATTTCCAATATTACATCTTGATTGTTTTGGTTGTGAATGCTCTTTTTATCTCATATGATAATTTCAGTGTTGTTTGTATTTTCCAGCTTTTGACCTTGGTGTTCTTCCTTTGAGTGTTGGATCTATCATTAACTATAGCATATTGTACTTACAGAAAGTTACAGCAATTATGGAGATACATGACTGTCTTAAAGACTGTTAACATCCACAAGATTAAATGATAATAAAACATCAATTATTATGCGAAATATTTGGACAATTTGCTCTGCCTCCATGAAGTTGTCCATTTAATTAACTTGGGGATAATATCATGCTTCAGACAATATATTTAACCAATTGGGATAATGATAGAAGGTTCAAGAAATGTAAAATAAAACTGAAATAAACTGAAGTAGGACTGACCTTATGCTGCCCTAATCTAATCTTGTATTGTTCTTGTAAGTCTTATTATATCGTTGCTTGTTCCCTAATGAAGGGTTAACTCACGGTTACTTTCATCTTAGGTTATGAACACTTTAGTTCACTTTGGGGCCCCAAAAGACATTTTGGTCAACGGGAAGCCACATTTGGGAACAGATAGGTTGATTCCATTGCTTCGCAACTTTCGTCAACATTTACAAAGACTGGGTGTAAGTTGCTTCTTCACGTAGAAACTTTTTCATATTTAATACATGTTTCTATGTTTTTCTGCTGACGTGGCTTGTTTAAAAACATGCATAGGTTACTATCAAGTTTGGGACAAGGGTAGATGATCTACTCATAGAGGATGCGCATGTGGTGGGAGTCAGAGTTTCTGATTCAAACGACAAATTGCATCAAGATTTTCAAAAATTGGGATATGATGCAGTTATTCTGGCTGTCGGGCACTCTGCACGGGATATATATCAGATGCTTCTTTCTCATAATATTAACTTGGTCCCTAAAGATTTTGCTGTGAGTTGCTTATAATTATTACCATTTTTTTATACTGATGACTTATATCTACTTATTATTAACGTGGCCAACAAAGACATTGTGTTGACTACCATGGATAATTTGCATCAAAGCTTTATATCTTTTAAATACGTAGGATTGTAATTAAAGCTTTATTTCTTGTAAAAACAAATTGAGTTTAAGTTGTTAGAGCTCTATTGAGTTTCAGTGGAGTTCTATGTAAAGTACTGGTCATTGGTAATTGACTCTCTTTCTTCTGTTCAAATTTGCATCCTTTCTTCCTTCTTTTTCTAGGTTTTCTAAGCGTAAACATTGGAGATTATTACTATTTACAACAATTTATTTGGTGTAACAGGTTGGATTACGGATTGAGCATCCTCAAGAACTAATTAACTCCATACAGGTTGGCTGTATTTCATTTGCTATTGCTTAATTTATTTGAGGTGTCAACTTTTTATGTCTTTCAGTGGCTAAAATTATCCTAGTACATGTATGGATTGAAGCTCGTCTGCAAGGAAATTCCATTCTGGCAATAATGGTCAGACAGTTGTCCGTAAATTATTTTAAGAGATCTGGGGACTAATATAAACATGATATTATTGTATTAATTATAATCTGTAGGAAGAAAGAAACTACTGAGACATTCACTTGAAGTCTTGAACAATTTGTATCAGACAAATGGAAGGCCAAATATGTGTGCCTGGCCCTGTTAGTATGTTGAAAGGAATCATCAGTAGAATAACATTTATACTACATCTCTACTATATATATAATTAGCACATTATCTTGATGGTTATCCCATGGTTATTGCACTTTGATGGCGTATACAAGAAGAATGGTTTAGAGTTTGTCAGTTTGTGTTATACCCCCAATCATAACCACTTATCATAGACAGCAGAAACAAGTCAAAGATTTGAAGGTCTATAATCGGAAAGTCAAGCCTATTAATGTTAATGGAATTTGATGAGGAATCTTCCAAATTTGTAGGGCTGATTTGTGGGGATGTTTTTGGAAACAAATCTTGATTGTAGGCATTTGTTTTTGCATAGCAAATACTATATAGGGTATGTTAGGAATGTTAGAGTTATCTTGGAGTTTTAGTTTTTGTATGCAGAGTAGCTCTATAAAAGGCTAAGTGCAGCACTTGCCTTGACCTCTTGGTGTGGCACTAAGAGTAATTATCTTTGTTCTAGTTCCTAACAGTCTGGCTCTTTCTTTTTTGTTTTTCCTAGTTTTGTTAATCTTAACATTTGATGTTAGAAGGGGTTATTTTGTCCCTTTGATGAATTTTTAAGCACCTAAACTGTAAGATATTAATATGATTTACTGCCTTTTGCTTACAAATTTTTTGTTGTTGAAAGTTAATTGTGATCGAGATCCAAACTTCCTAATTTGAATGGATGTGTAGTATTCTGGATTGGCCTCTGAGGTTCGCAATGGACGTGGAAAAGTTCCAGTTGCAGATTATAAAGTTGTCACGTATGTTGGTGGTGAGGATGGGGATGCTCTTGTCGATTTAGGGGCTACAAGTCGTAGCTGCTATTCCTTCTGTATGTGTCCTGGTGGACAGGTCTGTCTGCTTCTCCTTTGTTGACCTCGTAAGGTGTAGTCTATTGGTTATAATGTTGAACTTTATCTTGTAGTTGCTCTGTTCTGGATTTATATTTTTAGTTTCTGTTGGAAAGTTGACCGAATCACATTATTGTAGGAAGAGATTTCTTAGGGATTCAATGCATGATTTAGTATTTCCATGTATAAAAATAGATTAGCTTAATTTGTGTAATTGATAGATTAGATTCCTAGAATGTATATAGCTGTTTTTCTATTTAAACAGAATTGTAAGACCTAGAAATTATGAAATACAGATTATTTCCTAAGTCTTTTAGTGTTTTCATGGTATCAGAGCTAGGTTCTTAAATCTGAGACCTAGGTTCTTCCCTTCTCTTATTGTTTTATCATGGCAACAGCCCCAGAAAACTCCTCTGGTCAATTTGACCATCAAACTGTCAGAATATCCACTATAAAACTCAATGGAGATAATTTTCACTGTTGGTCATTATCTGTTCGCATGTATATTCGGGGAAGGGGAAAGATAGGTTACTTGACTGGTGACAAAAAGAAACCAGACAAGAAAGATGCAGAATATGAAGTGTGGGAGGTAAAGAATTCAATGGTGATGGCGTGGCTTACCAACTATATGGAAGAAGATGTGAGTTCAACCTATCTTGGATATTCCACTGCCAAAGAGATGTGGCTGAATGAAATGTACTCAGATTTAGGCAATCAATCCCAGATTTATGAGTTACAGTTAAAGCTTGCAGAGTTAAAATAGGGCAGTGAGACAGTGACAAAGTATTTCTTAGCTCTAAAAGGATTATGGCAAGAGCTTGATCTGTTTCAGGATTATACCTGGAAGGACCCTACAGATGCTGCTCATTATCTGAAGGAAATTGATAATTCAAGGGTATACTCCTTCTTGACAGGACTGAATGTGGAGTTTGATGATGTTAGAGGTCGAATCATAGGCAGACGTCCCTTACCACCCCTGAATGAGGTATTTGCAGAAGTAAGAAGAGAGGAGAGCAAACGAGCTGTGATGTTGGGAAAAAAGGAGCCAACACCTAGTCCAGTTGAGACATCAGCACTCATTTCACAAGAGAATACAGCATTGAAAGCCACTGCTCGCAAATCTGAAGAGAAAAAAAGGGTCTGGTGCGACTACTGTCACCGTCCACGCCATACCCGGGAAACTTGCTGGAAATTGAATAGCAAACCAAATAATTGGAAGACTCGGGAGAAGAGCACATCTTATGTAAACTCAGCTGAACAGGTTACCCTTACCAAAGACCAAATAGATCAACTTCTTAAACTAGTGCAAAATTCATCAACTCCTAACTGTTCTCTTGTCCGCACAGGTAACTTATCTATATGTTTCTTAAGTCACTTTAATCACACACCCTGGGTCATTGACTCAGATGCATCAAATCACATGACAAGTATGCCATCCTTGTTCCAAAACTATGGCCCCTGTCCTAATAATAACAAAGTGAGACTGGCTGATGGGAGTTTATCTCCTATTGCTGGAATAGGAACTGTCAAATTATCAGACACTCTTATGAAAATCAGTGTTACATGTCCCTCATTTATCCTGCAACCTATTATCCGTTAGTAAACTATCACATGACTCTAACTACTCTATTATTTTTACATCACAAAACTGGGTGTTTCAGGACAGGAAGTTGGGGAAGGAGATTGACAGTGCTAGAGAAGACAAGGGTCTCTATTATTTTGAAGACAATAGAAGGCAGGCAGTTGGTCTATCATGTGATGTGAACTCTCTCACAATTAGAAAGCAAATAATGACTTGGCATTTTAGGTTAGGTCACCCAAGTTTCCCTTATATGAAGCATTTGTTTTCTGGTTTGTTTCATAAATTAAAAAATGAGCATTTGCAATGTGATATTTGTTCATTCTCTAAAAGTACTAAACATGTATATTCCTCAAAACCATATAGGGCTTCAAAACCTTTCTATCTAATTCATAGCGATGTTTGGGGCCTTGTAACACCAATTTCCTATCTAATAAAAGATGGTTTGTGACATTTATTGATGATCACACTAGGTTATGTTGGGTGTATTTGATGAAACAGAAATCAGAGGTCCAAAACTTATTTAAAATATTTTACAACTTGATTGAAACACAATTCCAAACCAGAATCAGTATTTTGAGGACTGACAATGGTAAAGAATATTTCAATAAAAAATTAGGACAGTTTTTAAATGAGAAAGGTATCTAACACCAGTCAACATGCAGCCATACACCCCAACAAAATAGGGTTGCAAAGAGAAAAAATCGTCACCTTCTTGAAGTTAGTAGGGCTCTCATCCTAGCTATGAATGTACCTAATTATTTGTGGAGGGATGCAGTATTAATAGCTGCATATTTAATCAGTAGAGTACCTTCTAGGGTTTTAAATCATAAAACTCCTTCTAGGGTTTTAAATCATAAAACTCCTTTGAATTGCTTAAAGGAACTCTTTCCCTAGAATAGATTACACACAAATCTGCCACTCAAAGTTTTTGGTTGTACTATTTTTCTACATGTTTCAGAAATAGGGAGACTAAAACTTGCACCCAGATCTGAAAAATGCATGTTCATTGGTTATGCAAGTAACCAGAAGGGGTATAAAGTCTTCAATCCTAAAACTAGGAAAATACATGTGAGTATGGATGTTATTTTTCATGAGCAGCAACTATTCTTTGAAACTGAGGTTCAGGGGGAGAATTTTAGTATTGGAGAAGATAAGAGTGCAGGTACTGGTAGAGTTCTTCAGAGCAAGGAAACCAGTACCAGTTTTCTAGCACCTTATCTACCAAGTGAATTATCAGGGTCTAGAGTTGTAGATCATACTATTATTCCAAGTCAAAATGTGCTTGTTTTAGGTGAAGATTCAACATCGCAGGAACAATGTCAGCCTGCAACTGAGATACTGGTTTACACCAGGAGGAAGTGTCAAAATAATAGAAACCATCAATCTACTTAAGGCTAATCAACTGACTTCATCGAACCTGTTCTGGACCAGACTCTTCCAGGTACTTTCACTATGACTTGTGAACCTATCTCACCTACTCATCCTGACCCTCCTTCAACTATGATTGAACCAAACACTGAAAGTAATACCAGAAACTTTGATACAGATCTCGACATTCCTATTGCCATTAGAAAAGGTGTTAGGTCATGCACTAATCACCCTATAGCCAAATACTTGTCATATCATAGGTTGTCCAACAATCACCAAGCCTTTACTTCAAAAATATCTCATCTTTCCATTCCTAGAAACATACAAGAAGCTTTAGAGTGTCCCAGTTGGAAAAAGGCAGTCATGAAGGAAATGAATGCACTCGTAAAAAATAATACATGGGAGAGTGCTAAGCTACCTAGTGGAAAAAAGGCAGTGGGGTGTAAATGGGTTTTACAATTAAGTGTAAAGCAGATGGTTCTATAAAAAGGTATAAAGCTCGGTTAGTTGCTAAGGGGTTCACACAAACCCATGGCCTTGATTATCAAGAAACTTTTGCACCAGTTGTCAAGGTAAATTCAATTCGAATTCTGTTTTCTGTAGCTGCTAATCTTGGGTGGTCCTTACATCAATAAGATGTAAAGAATGCGTTCTTAAACGGTTATCTAGAGGAGGAAGTGTTCGTGGAGCCTCCACCCGGTTTTGAGAACCTTGTTGGTAAGGGAAGTGTGTGTAAACTAATCAAAGCCATATATGGGCTAAAACAATCACCTAGGGCTTGATTTGAGAGATTTGGGGAAGTTGTTAAGAGACTAGGTTTTAAGCAAAGTCAAGGGGATCACATACTGTTTGTAAAACACTCTAGTGAAGGGAAATATGCAGTGTTAATTGTACATGTGAATGATATTATTCTGACTGAGAATGATAAAAGTGAGATAGATAACTTGAAAAGTTTTTGGCTCTAGAGTTTAAGGTGAAATACTTAGGAGAGGCAAAATATTTCCTAGGCATGGAGATTGTAAGGTCAGAACTGGGTATTTCAGTCTGTTAGAGGAAATATATGCTGGATTTGTTAGGAGAGATAGGTATGCTTGGATGCAGACCTGTTGAGATTCCTATGGAACCTAATTTGAAATTAGAGGCAGCTACATCAGAAGAACAGGTGAATAAAGGAGGAATATCAGAAGCTGGTTGGGAAGCTTACCTATCTAACTCAAACACGTCCAGATATTACATTTGCTGTTAGTGTTGTGAGTCAATTTATGCACTCACCAGGAAAGAAACATTATGAGGTAGTGATGAGGATTATAAGATACCTAAAGGGGACACCTGGTAAAGGTTTATTTTTTGTTAATAATGGACATTTTCAGGTTGAAGTTTACACAGATGCTGACTGGGCTGGGGACATAACAAATCGAAGATCAACATCTGGTTATTGTTCTTTTGTGTGTGGGAACTTGGTCACATGGAGGAGCAATAAACAAAATGTAATGGCTAGAAGCAGCGTTGAAGCAGAATATAGAGCAGCAGCTCTAGGCATTTGTGAAGGATTATGGATAAGAAGGATATTAGAAGACCTGAATATCAAGTCATCCTCTCCTATTATGCTATACTGTGACAACAAATCTGCCATCGCAATAGCTCATAATCCGGTCCTACATGATAGGACCAAACATGTGGAGATTGACAAACATTTTATTAAAGAAAAAATTGACAAAGGTCAAATATGCATGCCCTATCTGCCAACTACAGAACAAGTAGCTGATATATTTACAAAGAGTCTTCATAGAGGAAAATTTGAGGAGTTGATGTCCAAGCTGGCAATGATAGACATCTTCAAACCAGCTTGAGGGAGAGTGTTGGAAAGTTGACCGAATCACATGATTGTAGGAAGAGATTTCTTAGGGATTCAATGCATGATTTAGTATTTCCATGTATAGAAATTGATTAGCTTAATTTGTGTAATTGATAGATTAGATTGCTAGAATGTATATAGCTGTTTTTCTATTTAAACGAATTGTAAGACCTAGAAATTATGAAATACAGATTATTTCCTAAGTCTTTTAGTGTTTTCAGTTTCACAAGAATATTCACTGTTCAATACATATTATTTAATGGATTTTCTAGCCCCAAGGGATGGGCTGAGTGATAGAAGACCCAACCAAGACGTCATGGGTGCATATCCCCTTAGGATCCATTATGTGGAATATATAATATCAATGAGTTTCCTAACGAGCAAGGTTGTAGGGTCTGACAACAGTCCTTACTTTAAGCCTGGTGAAATCTAGGCTATTCAACAAGTTGCATAAATCCGAAAATTTTATACTTCCTGTTTAACAATTTTCTTTAGGATTGCTATTAAATAAGTTTCAATGATCATTATGTTGATCTGTACACTACCATGTAGATTTTATTCTGTTTTTGGAGATGCATTCTGAATGTAGATGGACTTAATAAGTTTCCAAGAATTCATCTTAAATAATAAGAAACTTCTCTTCAATAATATTGCTGGAATAAATTTTCGTTGCAGGTTGTTCTCACAAGTACTAATCCATCAGAACTCTGTATCAATGGCATGTCATTTTCTCGTCGTTCATCTAGATGGGCAAATGCAGGACTTGTTGTCAATGTCTCAACTAAGGATTTTGATACATTGAACTTCCATGGACCTCTTGCTGGGGTTGAATTTCAGGTTGCTTTTTTTGCTTACATTTTGAATTTGTGCTTCACATTTGTTTATGTATATGTATTCTCTTTCATTGTAAAACTATTTCCTCCCAAGTTCAGGATTAACCATAGAACTTCCTTCAAATCTTCCTTCATATTTGCATAATCTTTCATTCAAATTAACATTTAAAAATAATAGTATTTCTGATAGACTCACGCTATGTCTCGATGCTAATTTTCTCTCTTTAGAATCACTGTTAAGATTGATTTACATTCTCTTTACAATTTAGAGGGAATTTGAGCGGAGAGCAGCTACAATGGGAGGTGGAAATTTTATGGTTCCTGTGCAGAAAGTTACTGATTTTCTAGAGAATAAGTTATCAGGTAGAAATTTTTGTTTCTTTTCAGACTCTTAATTTCCAAATATTCATCTATCTTGACTTGGTGGTTTGTCAGCCACACCTATGCCACCATCAAGCTACCGGTTAGGAGTGAAGGCAGCAACTCTTCATGAGCTGTTTCCCACTCATATAACAGATGCTTTGAAGCACTCAATCTCAATGTTTGATAAAGAGGTCTTACTTTTCCTTCTAGAAATATTTTGTATTTATTGGATTCCTCTTCTGCAAGACAATTTTTGAAAGGTCATCTAATAACTTTTCTTTGCTTCCTAATTTTCGAACTTATCAGTTACCAGGATTTATCTCTGAGGCTGCCCTTCTTCATGGTGTAGAGGTATCCCCTTTTGTTGCTTCTTTTCCCTTCATTTATTTTTTATATTTATTTTTTTGTAGTTTATATTAAATTGAATTGGATATGGCATTTTGAGGCTTCGCATCTCATTTGTGATCCAGCTAGGATCAGTATAACAAATTATGTAAAATAAAAAATTACAAATCGATTCTAGTTTGTCATATCAAACCATCTTTAATACTTCAAGAATTGCAATCGAATTTCATTTCTTGAACTCAGACTAGGACCAGCTCTCCTGTTCAGATTCCCCGCAGTAATGACACTTATGAGAGCACATCCATGAAAGGGCTTTACCCAGTAGGCGAAGGAGCAGGCTATGCTGGTGGGATTGTAAGTGCTGCAGTAGACGGAATGTATGCTGGTTTTGCTGTGGCAAAAAATCTTGAATTGTTTCCTGGTGACATTGAGTCAGTTTTGGGGAAAGCTCAAGGTGCTGGATTCGTGAGGTATTGAAAGGCCTTTTATTTGATATTCTTATGTGGTGTCACACGGAGACAAGTTTGACACAAGCTCGTTGTTCCTTAAAAGAGTATAACACTAGTGGTGTCAAAAAAAACCTTAGAGTGAGTATACTGCATCTCTGTCTCTCGTTCCTTTTTCCTTTCGTTCTGTTATCTTTCTGAAAGAAATTGTTATGCACATTCTTGTTCTTGTATTAATGCAGCTCATAGGACTTTCCACATTTTTCATGATGGTTGGAAGAGTAGACTCCCTATGGACTTTTATTAACAAATGAATAACAAAGCCAAATCAAAGGACGCCTTTCAATTTCCCCAGAGTTTGCCATGTCTTCTGTGCGAAGATTATGAACTGATTGGATATTTTTTTACCCGAGTTGTATCGCTCAAGCGGATGAAAGAATTGATATCTGAAATTTCAATCTGAATGCTGAATCCAAGGCTAACTTGACTGTAGTGCTGCAATTATGCTATAATACTTGTACCTGAAGCTAGACCTGTGAGCCAAAATTTTATAACTTGTTTGATTCATTCTACTTATGTTTAGAAGTGCTCATCATATGATAGTTGTATTAAAAGATTTGTTCTTAGAATCATTGTAGTTTAGGAAATTAGTCAAATTAGAAAGCCTTTGATGCATTTTGATGTTGTATTATTTTGGTTAAAGTGAGTGATTGTAATAGTGTAAATGTGTTCTTTGTTGTTAACCAGTTCCAATTTTGTTGTTTCTATGGAGTTGATCAAATCATTGAATACAATATTTTGGTAATATTTTAAGTGAGCTCTATTGTTAAGCTCCCAAATTGATTTTTTGTGGTTTCATTTTCCTTTGGTTACATATTGTAATAAATCAAATAAAATTAATTATTAGTTTAAGCTAATATAATAATACCCTGAAATGAATTAATAAGAATCCACTTCATTTGCGATTTTGATGTGGAATGGTCATATCAGCTCATAAATTTTTATTTTGAAATTTATGACTTACCAACGTCACCATTCCCATTTACTCTTAAAAGTGTTGAGACAAGCATTGCGTGGATATTTTGTAAATTTGTCGTTTTATCCTTGAGGGTATGATTTTATGTTAGAATTGTTCATTTATATTACAAATCTAAGTCGGTATATTCCTATCTTCCCATCAATTTGGATATATATATATATATATATATATATGCATATATATGTATATATATTTTATAGTATAAGCACTCACTACAACTTCCGGTACTTCAAGGAATAGACTTATGAGAAACGGTGTGGATTACAATAATAACTACTATTATCTACATATAGTAGAAAAATTGTTCACAAACTAGTGAGATTTTAGTAGATTATCTACATTATGGGTTGATTCGAAATTGTCCACTTGGTGGACCTTCCCATCGAACCCAGCCCTCTGTTATCAAAGGACAAACAAGCTAGGTGAGGCACCTCCACCGAGGCTGCTTGGGAGCAATTTGGATATGATGTTATAAGTTAAAAATAAGAATAATGTTATATTCCAAAAAAAAATTAGTCAAAAAAATCAAATCAAATAATGGGACAAACAGTTTCTACTTACCTGAGATTATATGGTGAATAATATAATAAAATAAATAAATTCTCACATCCTTTTAGTACATTTTAAAACTAATGTTTTAAGTGGCCTAGTATTAATGAAATGTAATATTCCAAAAATCTAGAAGCAGTATAAAGTCATTTTTACAGTTTTTAGGTGAAAGTTTACCTTAACTGAACATTATCAAAACTTGAAAATTATCCTCTAAACATTTGAAGGGTCAAAAAAAAAAAAAAAATGAATAATACATGAATATTTGAAGCATATAAAGAGAGTTTGTCTTATTTTTTGTCTGATGGTTGTACCAAACAAACTGGGTTGGTACAGTGTTCTCTCCCGCTGCTTATGTGGATTTAAACAGAAACAATGAATGTCTGATCAATTTGCAGGAAGGTTTGTGCCACAAAATCACAACATCATTTGTTCTTTGACTTCTCTTTTTCATTTGCCCCATTTTCTGTACTTGGATTCTTTTTGCAAGGTTTACCAACTATAAGTTTACCAGAATTTTTTCTAATAAAAACATTTTTTTAAAAAATAATTATAAATAATCTAACACCTATAATGAAGAGTCTACCGAAATTTATAAAAATTAAACGCGGTATGTATTGTTAGAAGATTTACTTTAAATCTCTATAACATGGAGAGATCTTTATATATGTTAATAAATACGTATGATGAGACTTGAATTTCAACATGGAAATGAATAGAAAATGCATTCACAACATTGATAATGAGTTGATATATAAATAATAATTAAAAAAAAAAAACCTTTTTTAAATTGAAAATTTTGAAAATATACTAGGCTTCATCAAATTACTAAAATATTTATGTGATTTCAAAATTAAGGGAGGATTTTATTTTTGGCTCACAATAGACCAAGGTTTTACTTAATTCCATTCTGAAATAATAAGACTCTAATTAATTTGATCAAATTTTAAATTGTGTAAGATGGATTAACATAACAAACACCTGAAGTCCTAAACAGATCTCATGTTAATTGATCAGAATATAGTTTAATTACTTTATGCAAACAAAAAACTTCACATAAAAATCATTTTATTGTTAAAAATGAACACATTGAAATCCAGATTAGTTTTTCAACTTGATCTGACGATGCAATCAAATATAAACCCAAACACAAACAAATTATAACATTAAATCATATTTGCATGATAGCTGACACAATTCACACTATTATATCTCTGTTTTACACATTTTAATCTAGGATGGATTCATAATTTATAATCCAATTGTACAAAACATTTGTACCACTTGGTTACCATCCATAATGTGCAAAATCTGGTCATTTGGTGTGTTATTTTAAGGAGACCAAGATTCACAATTCAAAGAACACTTTGTCTTTCCCATACTGAGATGTCTCTCATCAATTGCAACATGTCTAGGTATCCTATGTGAACAAACTATGCAATATATACAACACATTCAAACAAAACCATAGTCGGTGGCAATCATAATTAACTATAAATAAAATTGTTGTTCTTTTACCTAAAATATAAATATAACCACAATATTGCAAAAAAAAAAAATTCATTTTTGGACTGTTACTGCAAAATAATTTATACCCATATCAGAAAAATTGTAATTTTTAAAGGTATGGCATATGTATAGGGCTTTTTGATTACCATGATTAAGTTGCTGTTCTAGCACATTAGTGCCCATCATTTGGTCTTAAAAGTACTTAATTTATTTATTTCCAAAAAATATTGGCTGATTTGTGTCATTATAATAGACAGGTGTATTAATTAGCATATCTTTGTTGTCTAGTCATAAATATTAAGTTTATGCAAGATTCCTTTCACTCAATGTTGTAATTGTAATGCAATTATTGAATAGTTTCCTCTTTCTTGTTTTGTTCTTTTTTTCACTTTCAATTTAAAGATTGAAACACAAAATCATAGAATGATACAGGATACCGTATTATGTGCAATCATAGAACATTCTTTTAGTTCAATTGGTATGTACCTCCTCTTAAATGTCCATGGTAAAAGAATGAATTCCACCATATGCATTTACTTAGCACGTGTAGGGAGATATCTCCAAATTTTATGGAAATAGATACAATGAATATCTCCTGTTATATTATAAAAGTTAAATATGGATCATATAAATATATATATTGATAAATTATAATTCGTTTTATTGAATAGGTTTCTTCTGTTTTGTTTTATTTTATTTCACTTTTACTTTAAAGATTGAAACACAAAATCTGTTGATGAACATTACTACGATACTATTGAGGACCTAACTATAAATCCAATAATAAGTCATAATCGTTCAAACTCATGTCACATGTTAGGATTGAAAACAAACTAACCAGCTCGTAGAATAGATAGATTGATTCTTTAGACATAAATCACAGGACTAACCTAACCTTAGCCTAAGCAATTCTAAACAAAAATGTCCAAAAAAACTTAAACAAACTGCAAAGAGTCTTGTCTCGTAAAATGTAAAATTTTATTAATATTCTTCGAAAGATGATAATACTAATACTAGCCCTAAGTTTATGTTGCTATTTATAGCTAACTAGTTCCTAGTTCCTTTAGAAAATAAGATTCTTTTTAAATAAAACTCTAAAAAAAATAATATCAAATAACTAATGATAATTAAAAATATATATATATAAAGAAATAATATCAAACAAATAAAATGAAACAAATATAAAAAACTAAATAAAAATAATATCTTAAAAGACTTGAAATTCTGTGTTAACCCACACCAAACCTGCTTGTTGTGACATGCTCCGCAAGTCGCATCTCACGACGCAAGTCACATCTCACGACGCAAGTCGCAATCTTCTTAGATGAATGGTTGTGACTTGCACCACAGGTTGCACCTCGCAACGTAAGTCGCATTCGCCTCGGATAATTGATCTCGAGTTGCACCACAGGGTGTGCCCATCGATGCAAGTCGCGATCCTTTTTGTCTGAATTTCACCCTATTAGATCTTCACCTAACGTTCTCATCATTTATCATTCTTCAAGAATATCCTTGTCCTCGAAGGTAAAATTTGGAAGCCTTTCCACCGTGTCATCATAATCTTTTCTAGTACTTATTATTGCACAATATTGGGCACCCCTTTGTATAATTTTCCCATCGCCTGGTTGTTGTCTTACCTGATCTACTCGGATGACAAAGTTGTCCACGTTCTCTTCTTACCTCTCAACTTCAACTCCATGGTCATGTTTTCGAAATTCTTGAGCGCTCTTCCAATACTTTTCAACCACGTGTTACCAAGCACTACATCCACCCCTACTATCGGTAGAATATGCAAGTCAGCTATAATTCTCACCCCTTGCACATTCATCTTTACATCTCAAACCGCCTCTTGACACTTGAGCTTGTCCTTATTAGCTACCCTAATATTAACTGGCATTACAACAACTCCTTTTAACTCCACCTTCCTAAGAACATTGACTTTAATGAAGTCATATGAAGATCCAGAATCTATAAGCAAAGACACTTCAGATGTACTAATCCAAGTCATGAGTCTCATAGTTAATGTTTTTGGAGCTGTCGACATAACGTTAAGAGTTAACTCCATTTCTTCCTCACTCTCAACAACATCAATCACCTTAAGCTCTCCCTCATCACTAGATTCTTTCTCATTACTAACATCTTCATCTTCATCTTCACTTGGCTTAGCTATCACAAACATTTAACTAGGCTTGCATCGATGATCTTTGATCTGTTTTTCACCACATTTGAAATGTAACGCTTTATGTAAACCCTTTCCTATAACTCTTCCTCTAAAGCTTCTTAACTTCTTTCTTTTCTCTTTGGAACTCCCCTTTGTAACTTCCTTTTCTTTCTAAGGAGTTTTGTTTTGTGAGTTTATAGAAATTTTGCTTCTCCTATTCTCCTTGAATGGCCTCTTCTCATTGCAGTAATTATCATCCAAAATTTCTACCATCCTCATAACTTTAAGTAACTTGTACTGTTGTTTCAACTTGAGTTCCCTAGCTAACCATAGCTTTAATCCCTCTATAAACACCTCAATCAATGTCTTCTCTAATCAATCTCTGACCATAGTTTGTAAACGATGGATTCTTTAATGTAACTCTATATCTTGCCCTCTAATTTGAACTTAGCTAGTTGTCCATGGTGATTGGCAACCAGTGATGGTCGTTATTGGTTCAAAAATTTCCATTGAAATGTCGTCCACCCCAATCACCTTTCATCATTTTCATATTACGCCTTAATCCATCGCCACTAACTATTTGTCTTATCATCAAGATAATCGTAGCAACCCTATCTTCCCTTACAATCTCATAAATTCGAAAATAATGCTCCACTTTGTCTAACTATTCATGTAGATCTCCTCTATCAAAATAAGGAAAATGTACCTTTGGCTTATTTAATCCTCAATGGTGCTGTCACCTTGTCTCTCATCCTTATAAGCTACATCATTCTCCTAACGGTTCCTATAATGTCGTAATTGGGCACTCAACCAAGAAGCCTCCTACCTTGCCTATGACAACCTTCCTTAGATTCCTCGTCCTTATTCAACCCCGATTCTTCATAAAGACCCCTTATAGGACTATTGCCTCTCGATGGTTTTCTCTCATTGAGCCACTTCTCGACTTCTATCGATCCATGCTTAACCCAACCTCCTCTTCTATATCTCTACAGCTTTTATGCAGACTGATGTCCTCTAACTCATCTATCGTGGTGTCTACCTCATGCCTAGAGATATTGGATCATAACCTTCTTCCATGAGTTTACCTATTATTGTCACCTCTCTTGTTCTCGGCTAATCTCCTCTCAATCTATTCATTAGTGGTTCTTTATATTTCTTCTTCTAACCAATTCTTACTCTTGTTCTCGGCTAATCTCCTCTCAATCTATTCATTAGTGGTTCTTTGTATTTCTTCTTCTAACCAATTCTTAGTCATTGTTAGTTGTATGGACATAGTGACCTCCTTTATTGTCCTAGACATTGTCAACTGACTTTTTTACAAAGCTTCTAACATTGCTCGGTTGGTTAATGGATCCCCGCCAAATTGAAATTTTGTCGAACTTTATCTCCTAACAACTCTTAATGAAAACACTAAATTATAGAGGACCTAACTATAGATTCAATAACAAGCTCTAATCGCTCTGATCACGCTATACATTAGGATTAAAAAAAAAAACAAACCAGTTTATATAATTGGTATATTGATTCTCTAGAATTATATCACATGACTGGACTAACTCTAGCCTAAGTAATTCGAAGCAAGAATACTCTGAAAAGCTAAAACAAACTGCAAAACAATTTTACCTCTCAAACTGTAAGGTTTTATCAATATTCTCTAAAGATAATAATAATAATACCAACCCTAAGTCTAAACTCCTATTTATAGCTAACTAGCTCTAAAGGCGGCCATTTTCGGGTTCGGGTTGGGTGGGATTAGAAATCTTCCAACCCAACATGGATTAGGTTGAAAAATTTTCAATCCAATTTAACTCAATAAATTCTTCAACCTAATCTAATAATAGTCGAGTTAGGTTGGGTTGGGTTGATCAAGTTGAATTTAATTCACCATAAAAGTATAAAAAGTTTAGTTGATAATTCTTATAATCTTAACAATTTGTTTACAAATAACATAAGTGCAAATAAAGATTCAATAATTATAAATAAAAGATTCATTTCATCATAAAAGTTATCCTTAATCCTCATCCCTAATAAGTGTTCTTCTAGAAGGAGGAGAAAGCCTTAGATTCAGAATCAAGGATAGGCGTTTGTCGATTTCAACCCAACCCAACCTAATTTAATTTTCAACCCAATCCAACTCAATCTATCTTATTTTTTTTTTTTTAAGATTTAACCCAACTCAACCTAGTAAAAAATGATCGGATTTGGTTGGGTTGGAGATACCCACTCCTAACTAGCTTTTAATTCCTTTAGAAAAACAAAATTCCTTTTGGAAGAAAACTCAAAAAAATAATAATAAAAAATAACATCAAATAACTAAGGAAATAATATCAAACTAATAAATAAAACATATATCAAAGTCTAAATAAAAATAATATCTTAAAAGGTTTAGAATCCCACTTCAACCCGTACCAGATCCGTTTGTCACAACTTGAACTGCGGGTTGCACCTCGTGATGCAAGTCGCATTCGCCTCAAGCAATTGCTCGTGACTTGCAATGCATGGTGCACGTAGCGAGGCAAGTCGCTATCTTCTTTGTCCATATTTCACCGTTTCAGATATTCTCCTAATATTCTCATCAAATACGTTATTGTATAACTACATAAACCTCCTCTTATATTTTTGTGATAAGGATTATGTCTCGTTATAGGCATTTATCAATATATGTAGAGAGATTTTTTTTTTTTTTTTCATTTTTGTAGTCAAATATATACAATAAGAGAGATTTCTTATTGTGATGAGAATAAAGTAGTATCATCAAAGGATCCGTTGCATGTTTTACTTGGGTCAATTACAACGACAAGAGCTAAGATGTTCAAAGAAGCACTTAATAAATTGATTCAAGAGATTTGGGTTGATTTTAAAATGGTGAATTCCAAGATGAGCCTAAAAGAATATCAAGACTTAATAAATTTAATTAAACCAATTGATGAGGCTAATTCTAGCTAATTTCTTGCCCATAAAAACTTTTCAATATGGAGTTAATTTCTTGATCATAAAGACTCCCAATTTGGAGCTAATTTTCTGCCTACTATTTTCAAGACAATTAGTTGTCAGTTTTATTCTTTATTCTTCTTTTCTTATTATTTATTTTCCTAATCATAAGAGGTTCGCTTTCCCTTTTTCTTTTATAGGATAAGGGCTTAATTATCTAATTAATTATTTCCTTTTATGCTATTAGTGTTTTCAACTATATAAATTAATGTAACATTAAAGAGGAATGAAATTCATGATTAATAATATTAGTAAGAATATTCTCTTTGGCGTTGCGTAGAACTTTTCGAATTTATCAGGATCTGCAGTGGCATTTTTCCTAGACTTATCAATTAATTCTTCCATCGTTGATTGTGACGTCTTCACAATACCAAAATTCTTGCTTCCATATAAACAACGGATTGAGGTTTTCATACAAATCTGATTATAGACAATCTTAGAACCTTACTTGATTAATGAGTTTCGTCAGTTCTTGGCATGATTTGTATCATATTGTAGAATTGAATAATCAAGTCATACATGTAATGTTTGATCTTAATAGATGCTAACAAATTCGTGACCCATTCGATGTCAAATTTCAAGTGTGTGTGAATTTGTTGTATAATCACATAATTCTATTTGAACTCTAACTAATATTTAGATGGTTATTTTTTTATTATTATTATTTTTACAAAAGGTTTAGTAAGTGTCTTATTTTATTATTCAATTAGTAAAAAAGGAAACAACATAAAGATGTTAAGAGTGTTAGCATATTTGATTTTCTCTTAAAATCTTTTCTTCATTTCATACTTTTAATTTTTAAAAAAATTAATATGTTTTGTTAAAGGAAAACACATGCACATTCATCAAGTTGACCGAAAAATTCTTGTCAACATATTAAAGTAGTAGCGTACACAAAAAGTTGACAAAAAAGTTTTATATTAAATTGCATGTACACTAACATGAATTGGAGAATTCCAAAGGAAAACTAGTAGGGCCAAAGTGATGGGACAAAGGACCACAAAGTTAAGGTGAAAACAACATATCATATGATATGTTTGAAACGCATCATGTGGAAACATTTTCGACTTAGGAAACTTCTTGAAAAACAATTTCTTGCCTCGATCTTGACAATGATTTAAAGGTCAAGTTTTGGAACGATCCATCCATTTTGTTTTATTTTTAATTTTTCCGAGGTTCAATGCATTAAAAAGTCAAGTGGGTCCGCTGTAGCTAGATTTTACATTTACAAGGGAATTTAAGTAGCTTTTAACATATTACAAGTTTGGGTTCTACTTTTATGTTCTTCTTGAAGGAAAAATTATCATAGGTAAATAGGAAGGGAAAAAGTTTGTTTTGGATTCATTGGGTTCATGCATTGCAAGATTGACTATCAAGATTATCTACTAATAGCATTTATTGTTTGAAAGGTATGTCACTAATCATCTATATTGATATGAGTTTATATGTCTAATATCAAAAGCTTAATAAAAAATTTTATTAGTGACAAGGACCAAATATATTTAATAGATTTTTCAAAATCAAGAAAAGAACTTACTTTAAAGAGCATCCTTCTAAATCTGTTACATGAATCTAATATAATTTAATGGAATTATAATATATGATATGATTTGGACGTTATAATACTTTTAAATGCGTAGATGTATTGCACATTAATGGTGATAAGCAAGAGAGCTTTTGTTAGTAAAATGCACACATATCTCTAGCAATGTTGTAAAAATCATTAAGCATCGGGCTATTTGGTGCCTAACACATAGGCGGTTTGATTGGCAGTCAACAAACCATCGATCAAAATTAGTCAAATATGAAAAAACAAAATTACAAAAATGCATTTTGTGAATATAAACACAACAAACAATCCAACAAAAAATCCAACAAAAATTCTGAGTTTGTAAGGATAACTGCAAAAAAAAAAAAAAAAAAGGATTACAAAAAATGTGTTTTGTAAAGAGTGAGAACTGAGGATAACTACACAAACACAACAAATAATTTAAACCTTCTGATGAATGGTACAATGACGATGGCAAGAGGAGTGACAGCAAGGAAAAATGGCACTTGACTAATGAGCAGACAGGGTTAGGGTTAGTGGTGGCGCTAAATGGTCGTGGGATTGTGTGAGAAACCTTTTGATGAATGGTTTGGTGCGTTTGGTGACGAGAAACTTGATCGAGTTGTAGGGAAGGAGGATGTTGCTAGAAGAAAATAAGGGACGATGTAATCGAAATGTTTTAGGGACAGAGATGAAATCAAATCCAATAGATGGGATGATAGTGGACTCCATGTTGTTTGAGGGTCTAATGAAGAGGACTTTAGAGGTGGGTCTAATGAATTTAAGCTTGTCAACAATGGCCAACATCGGATAGATGTGGCCAGCAATTCCACCGATCGAAGGTATCTTAAAGGGTGTCATTGGAGTGGGTGTCGATGGTGATTTGGTTAGCGGAGAGAAAGGAGCAGGTAAGTTCAAAGAGACAAAAATAGAAATTGAAGGAGAGTTTAGGATTAAAAAAAACAAAAACAAAAACAAAAACAAAACGACATTGTCAATTTGAAAAAAAAAAAAAAAAAAAAAACAACATTCTAGGTTACCTAGGTGGCCTATCACCCAGATTCCCCAATTTAAGAATTTTCAATCGGTTGGCGATCACTTAACTCTCTGAAGGGGCTTAGGTGACTGTCTAGGCTTATTTTTATAACATTGATGATTGATCTCTAGTTACGATTATAGTACGTAATAAAATTTGTCATATAACATAATTATGATAGGAATATAGTGCATCTTCCTGCACCCTACCAAAATAAATTTAAGAGTGGCGATATTTTCACTTCTCAAAAATTTTTTGTACACTCATTTTTTCATAAAAAATTCAAAATTTTCTAGTTTATTTTTAAACTCCACATAATATCACAAATACCTTTTTTTCTTAATTTTAATATACTATCTTTTTAAAAATACACTCATTTTATTACACTATATTTTTATAACACTATATTTTTAAAGAATGATAACACATTACTTATAACAAGATTTAAGCTTCAACCATCATTAATTATTACATCAAAAATTACTATCCAAAATTAAAATACTATAAACTTACCAAATATATTATTAATTAAAACAAAAACTCTGTTATTTGCTTTGTGATAGTCAATGAATAAAGAAAAATTTAAATATATTTTTTGAAAGTTTATATGTTACTCATTACCGGTTTTTTCTTTTGATCTATTTCATTAATCCTATAGTCAAAAACTTGAATTTAAAATCAAGAATGCATTATGATTATCATAAGTTCAAGAAACACCTTTGTTATACACTTTTTAAAGTATCAAATTGGAGTTAAGAACTAATCATCTATTTTCTGCATTTTCTGAAATATCATTGAGTAAGTTTAGGGTTTGTGTTGGTTTTTAATATGACAATCAATGATGGTTTGAGTTTGAATCTTTTTCAGAATTATGAACCAAACACTTTGAAACAGATTTAAAATGATTGGTATTGGGCTAGTATTGTGTTAAGGATGATTGATTGGTTTTCTTTGGATTCGAGTTGCATTATGTTTATATATATTGATTTTTGTGATCATTAATGTTTTGTTTTTATTTTGAGAATTCAATCAAAGTTTCATTTTGTTGATGCAATCAGTTGAATATATTTCATTCCTTATAAAAATATAGTTTAATAAAATAGGGTGTACTTATAAAAATATAATATGATAAAATTAAGAAAAAATTTGTATTTTTAGTATGAAGTGGAGTTTAAAAATAAACTAAAAAAAAGTTATGATAAAAGGGGTATACAAACAATTTTTGAGGGTGGAAATATCACTACTTTACATTTAAAGAAAATATTTAACAAAAGAATCAAAGACTCGAACCTTCTAATCATTTTTGTGGGCCCAATAGGAGAACAACAGCTGTTGATGGGCCTTGCACCTTTCGGCCTAAAGTAATGGACCACAACAGTACAAAAGTCAGAGTATAATATTAATTTCATCATTCTCTTAAATCACAAACCTTATAATCAAAGCATTAATTGATTACATAATCGATACGTTGAAGGCACATGGAGCAATTAAAAAACTAATACTCATCTTTATATAATTAGAAAGGGGTAAATTATTATTTTTTTTTCTTTATTAGTAAACACAGATTCCGTAAATCTAAATCACTAATCTAATGATATAAAGTAGATATAGGACAAACAATAAACTTAATAATTAAATCATATTCAAATTATATATTTGCTTTTGTTTTTATTTTTCTAGTAATCATATCTCAACATCCCTTCAAATATAAATAAAGTTTCTCCTAATTGTGATGTGAGTAGGTTTGGGGCACAAGATCTCTAAAGTAATCATAATAGACAATATTAGTTGATGAAGTATTGTATAAGTAATTGCTTAAGAATTAAAAATAAAAAAGAAAACACATACCATGCAATATTATCATATAGACGTCTTAAGTCACCTTCAAATACCATCATTAATCAATAGAAATATTGCCACCGTCTCCTCCAAAAACTAGAGACATTTCCTACCAACCTAAACCTAAACCTAACTCTCTCTCTCTCTCTCTCTGTCTATATATATATATATATATATATATATATATATATATGCACAAAAAATTCTCTGAGCCTTATATTCAAACCCTCCAATTTTTGAGGAAATCTTATGTATTTTAATAAGATTTTTATAGGAATGCTAAGAAACATGAATTCATGTTCAGGAACTATCTTTTAAATGATTTCAATTTAAATATATATATATTATAAAATAGCAAAACAAAATAAAAATTAGAAAAAATAGCTCCCAAATATTAAAAAATATAAAATTTTGTCTCTAACTATGTATATTTCTTAGTATTTCTAAAAAAACTTCATTGAAATACATGTGATTTCATCGAAAAATGGAGGGTTTGAATATTAAGGCTTATGTAAGGAAGTATGCATTAGAGAATTCTTTTGTGTGTGCGTGTGTCTCTATATATATATTTCTACTACACTCAATTCTCACCTTAAAAAAATAATAATAATAAAAATAAAATCTTGTTTTTGGTCCCATATACATATTCTCAATTTTACAAGTTGTTGAGATAGTTCCATTAGCTATAAATGCAAGAATCTTTTGTGTTGGTTAATACAAAAGCAAGAATTTATGTTACTTGTTGTTGTAGGTGAACTTCATGAATATTTACCATCAAGTTTTACTCTTCTTGAAAGAAAAGTGTAGTTTCTATTATATATCTTACCAAAACATTTTTGTATTTTTTTGCAAAAAATTGAATTCATTAAGCTTGCACCATCCTACGTAATCGTATATGATGTTGTACATTTTTTTTTTTTAATTAAAACTTCATTTGATTTAATATGGATCCATTTATCAAATAATCATTATTGTGAAAGGAAACAAAGTATTTTAAACTTCAAAATTTGAAGTTGTTATAACAAGAGAAAAATTAAAACTAGTCCTTCAACATATTCAATAAAATTGAGGTAGGCTTTTCGGAGAAAAAAATATTTTATAAGCTAATATTATTTAAACGTATTTTATTCATTTAAATATATTTATAATTAATTATCACAGTTGTCATGTTATATTGGATTGATTGGTTTAAACATATATATATATATATATTAGATAGAATTTACAAAAAAAATAATATCCCTTTTTTTTTCTTGGAATTTTAGTTATTATTAAAACCCCACAAAATTACAAAAAGTAAACTCACTTTTTTTTTATTGTTTTATTTTTTTCCTCAAAAAAAAAATCTTTTATTTAGCTAAAACAAATGTGAGATATAAAGTAGATGAGAGACGACGTAATGATAAACACTGCTCCACTCTCAACCTCTCTAATTTAGAGGTTGTGGGTTCTACACTTCCTACTCCCCCCATAATATGTGGGATTTTACTCTCCCACGTAGTCTCAAAATCACATCTCTATTCCGTTCGGATTCTTCTTAGATTAAGTACACTTATAATAATAATAATAAAAAAAGAAAAATGTGAGGTGTAGAGTTATGGGTGGACTAAAAAGATTTCTTTAAAGGTAAGAATAAGTCAATAAATTTTGATTAATTCATGGGATTGATAAACAAAATTATCTTAAAAAATAAAATTATTTGAAATTTTGATTAAATTTAATTATAACTTAGGATGCACACACATGTGACGGCTTATAAATTGAGCGATTAAAAAAAAAAAAAAAATCAATTTTAGCCGACTTTTTGACAACTATATATATCAAGACCTGCAAATATAATAGCTATATAAAGCAGAAAGCTTTCGTTAAACTTGAGGCTGGTCAACTGAGTACAGTTGTATACACAAAAAAGTTGAATTTGACATAAAAATTTTAAATATCTATCAAGTATCAAAGAGTGTTTTTGACATAATCGAATGCGAATATTTCATGTCCTTCTTTCGTAAGTTCTGAATTAATTATTATATTTTTCGACTTTTTTATAATACAACATGTTTCATATTCACTTTCGAAGAAAATAAAAATACTAATTTCAATTTTTTTTTTTTTAAAAAAAGTTTGAATACATCTAAAGTGGATATATTCAATATAGTACAAAAACAGAAGAATATCCATGATAATTATATTATAGTTATTTTCTTGTATGAAAATTCAAATTTAGATGTTAAATTTCCATTGTTAAATATATCTAGCAAATGATATTTTATTTATTTTTCTATGTATTTTATTGTTACTTTGAGTTGTCGTATAGAAAAGTATTTAAAAAAAATGTCATCTAAAAAATAAAGTAACAATCAAATTACTGAATTTTAATAAAAAGACGTTTGTAGTTGATAATTTTTATTTTCATATATAAACAGTACAATATACCAGCAAAACGCCCTTTAACATGGCTGATGTATGAAATAAATAAATAAAATCAAACACGACTTTCGTTGAGTGACATAATAAATAATAATTCTAATTGTTATGCGAAGCTAACATGTCAAAGTAATTTTATATTATTTTTGGTTTCATTATTAAGAGCTAACTAACCTATGAAGCAACATAGATATTATCACATCCCATATATATTGTTTTATCTTAGATTATTTAAGTTAAAATGTTTTGTTGTTTAATTGCAATGCAATATATAGGCTTTTAAGTTATAACTATTTAAAGTTTCAAAAAAATAAAATAAAATAAAATTGGAATGAGTGACTGTTATATATATATATGAATTGCAACAAATCAATAAAAAGTCGAAGAACAAGTCCAGGTCTATCTATTGAATTGAAATCAATTGATTATTATTAATTTTAATGACTTCATTAATTAAATTGGACAGAATTAGATCCAAATGTGAAGAAGTCAATTTGATTGACTTGGTTATTGAATTTTAAAACAATAATAATTACACTAATCAAATTGATGTATAGTCTTTCGGAAAGAAAGAAAAAATATGTTAAAAAGTACTAACTAGTTTTTCAAATTGACTTGTCATTGGATGGTTAACAAATTAATTAGTGAGATCTTTTATTACTGTACAAAAGATTTTGAGTTTAAATGTCAAATTGAAATTATTTATTGAAATTATTTATTTACTAAAAATTAGATTTCCAATACTTTTGGTAAAATTATTTTTGTATATATATATATATATAGAGAGAGAGAGAGTTTCGAATTAAAAAAACAAGAATATGCAAGGTTACTATACTTATTTAGAACTTCATTTGTCAGGCAAGAATCTTATGCCTCCTATTTTCTCTATCATATGTACGTAAATTTTTGTAGTTTACTCAATTTTTTATTATTATTATTATAATTATTGTCAGAAAACTATTTGCCCATTTCTTTTCTTTCTTTATCTTTTGAAATAGTTAAAAGATTATAAATCATTAGCACATAAAATTGTAATATTAATATAAACCATACATTAATGATTCATACAGTTAGAACTAAAATACATTGCTAAGTATGACTTTTCAAATTATTTTAAAAAAATTTATTTTGAAATTTCGTGGATTAATTCAAAGTTGGCCAACACATTGCTTCTAAGAAGGTTCATGATAATTACTTTTTTTTTTTTTTATAAAAAAAGCCCTAATAAAAAGTCATTTCCGTAATTTTCACATTTATAAATTTGGCTTGTGTTGATGGTGACAAATGATTGATCCTGTGATTCAACACTGAAAAGTCCTCGGTCATAAATCATTTTTTAATCAAATTATTTTTGCATTAATTTGCAGGAAAATTTTCAGTTGCTCCTTGAATTTTAGAAAAATATCAAATTTTTAATTATATTTTGATATAAAATTTTCAAAGAGCATCGAATTTGCCTCTTTCCATCGATCAACTCACTATCAAACCAAATATAAATATTAAAAAGACTGATTTGCCCCTTGCTTTAGTTTAACGCTCTAAAGTAATATTTTACTCCAATAAAACTAAAATTTAAAATAATAAAAATTAAAAACTAAACTAATTTTTAATTAAACTAATTAAAACTAAATGAAAATCAAACAACAAGGAAAAAAATGATTGTTAGAATAAAATAAAAAATTCTAATAGAAAATAAAAAATTAAACAATAAAAAATTTATAAAAAAATATAAAAAAATGCAAAACATTATAATGATTAGAAGGTCAGATCATTCAAATAATCTGGAACCAAACTAGTTGTTCTAGATCATGCGATGGAGATGGACTTCATCTTCGTTTTGTGGTTGTGGCAGTATGTTTCCATTTCTGCATTGCTATTGATGTGTTGGCAAAGATGGAGATTTTTTTTTTTTTTTCAAGTTCTTGGTTTTCAAATTTTTGTTTTGATTTTTTGTATTAGGTTTGATGTGAGCATAGCGAGTATGAATGTACGGGGATGGGTTGAGACTATAATCAAGAGAACTTATAAAAGAGAAGTTTTTTAAGTTTTTATTTTGATTTTTGGTTTTTTAAGTTTTTATTTTGATTTTTAGTTTCAAGTTTTGAGTTTCTTATTTTTTAAAATTTCAATTTTTCATCGAAGATATGTGAAAAACTAAAATATTCGCAAATATGGATTCTGAAGCCCCCAAACTTTCGATGAAGATCTCAACTAGTCCTAGATCTTTAAATGTGTTGAATTCATATATATATATATTAAATTTTGTTTTTTGTTTTTTTTCTTTAATACTTATAAATCTTTTTAGATGAACCCAGGTCTTTAAGATGGTCTAGATCTTCCATTTTTTTCTTTTTTCATTTTTTTATTTTAATAATTATATATTTTTATTAGTCTTTTTAATTTATTTTGATTAAACTTACAATAACACTATTGAAATGACAAAACTATCCCTATCTCTATTAACTTTAATTATCAGTTGACTGATTCGAAAAACTAATTTGATACAACTTAGAAATTTTAGGAACAATTTGATGTATTTTTGAAAGATAGTTAACAAATTGATATTTTTCTAAATTTAGGGATGACAATGAAATTTATCCTAATTTAAAATGATAAGCCATAGCACATCCATTGAATTATAAGTAACTCTGTTTTCATCTAATTAGGTTAGGAACCTTTTTTTTTTTCTTTTTTTTTTTTGAAGAAAAATTAAAACTCTTGATGGTAATTTTACGGGGTTTCCTTTTTACAAACAATAAATAGTGTAATTATCTGCCTGGCATATACATGAATTAAATTTCAATATTTTTATATTTTAGATAATATAGAATTGCATGAAAATGCAAATCAATACTATTTTTTTATAAAAAAATAATTTATATAATTCTATCTTTAAAGTAATTCTTTACATAAACTTTTAATCAATTTTTTTTTTTAATTTACCATCGAAAGAGTCAGAAGTTACTGAAATCTATCAAGATTAAATACTACTCACGTGACTTGAACTTTGCTCTCTTAAACAAGATACTACTCTCACAAATTGAGGAGAGAAAAATGCGAATATTAACTTTAAAAATACGTTTGGTGAAAATTGAACCCCAATACTTTAGTAAATGAAAAGGTGGCCAACCATAGATTTTATCAAAATAAAGCATCTTGTTCATTCTGAATTTTTCATGAAATTATATTAGGAAACTCAAACACATTTATTTTGGATTCAATAACAAATTCACTCTTACAATTTTTTTGATTCAAAAACAAAATTTGAACTTTATGCTGAATGCAATATATCAATGTGATGTTTTCTAATTTGTTTACTTCCATAATTTTACTAGTACGTGATAGATGTTTTTTTTTTTTTTCCTTTAATGTTAACGAAAAAAAAAAATAGTACGAACTACTTGAGTTTTAAGTCAATATTTCAATGTATGATGTTAAAGTCATTGAAAAATATAAATGTAAGGTGTTTAATTTTTTGAGAAAGTATTTAAAGTACAAGTGTCTTTGTTCATAGATCGTACATAGTATTTATTCATTTTTTATAAAATTTATGTGCATTAATATTCAAGTTAACCATTTTGAGGGCATGCTATCTTCTTCTTTTTATTTTTTTTAATAAAAAAAATAATTAAACGGTAAAGAATTAAATTCCAAGATCTGTGCCCTCCATAAATGCAGTGTGTCGTCCTCAAAATTCACCAACCGTTTGATGGAGATCGGAAGGTGGTCACTTGCTTTAAATATTTGAAGATAATAGCTCCAATTCTACTCAAAATAATTGGGAAGTGATGATTAAAAAACATTTTTAATATTGTAGGTGGTGATTTAATGTTTTTTCATTTTTGTAGAAATAAAATTTCTACTTTCGAATCTCACATTTGAATTTTTTTAGCTTTTTTATTTTTATTTTTGTCTTTTTACTTGTTCTTATATCACAAGCAATATGTAATATATAATTTTTTTTTTAAAAAAAAATAGAATAGAAATATATAAGTACCGAATAAACTAGAAAACTAATTGGATAGATAGTCTTGTCAAAACTATTAAAATCAACCTCAAAATTCTTTTACAAATTATATCAATTTACCTCATAATTATACATCCATATATATATATATATATATAGTAAGCTGGAGTCTACTTGAATTTTAATTAATCTATTTAAATCAAATTGACTGACTCAAGGAATTAGCAATTCAATTTTAATTAATTAAGTGAATAACACGTAACAAAATTATCCCTATTTTTCAAAAATCATAAAAATGGATTTAGTTTAATAAAAAAAGATACTGAGATAAAAATACTTAAACACATTATATCATAGGAGTGGTTGTTCAGGTTACATTGGTGTGTTCAACATTCAATCGATTAATGCTAATTTTTTTAAATAATTTGTTCAAATAATATGATACATACCATTAATAATTCATAAGTCTCATTATTTGATATGAATTTAAAAAAAATATTTGAGAAATTTAATATTATTTATTCAATTTGTTAATATATTGATCTTAATTCCACTCTAAAAACAAGAAAAAACAATCTCAATTTTATCTAAAAATAATATTTCATTTAATACCCACAAAAGAGTGGAAGTAATGAACCTTAATTTTTCTCTTCTTTTTTCACAAAGAAACTAACCTTATTTGGCAAAGCCAACTTTAATAAATAAAATATTAATAATCACTTTTACTTTCTTAAAAAAACCAATTATTAATAATAATTAATTAACAAAACAGAAACAAAAAAACAAAAGCTCGTTTTTTTCCTTTTTTATGTTATTAGACGGTGGCGCGAAAACAACGTCCTTCTTGACTCTTCTCTCTCTTTCTTTTCTCTCTCACGCGCACACAAAACTGACCAAAGAAACCGTTTTCTTCTCTCAGATTTCTCCTCTCTCTCTCTTTCGCTCTCCGTCGTCCTCCGCCGATATTCCTTTCTCCCTTCCGATCAGTTTTGAGATTTGAATCTGTGGTGCCGATCATTGATTGTCTGTTTCGATTCCAGTTTCCAATCAAAGGTCAGATTTTTTTTTTTAATAAATTTGTTTATTACGATTTAAAATTTTAATTTATTGATGTTAATAACAGAGTCGAGTGGATTAATTTTAAGATTAATTTAATTACATTTATTTATGGTACTATTTTTAGAATTATGAGTTATAATGATTTTGAATTTAGATTCAATGAAGTGTCGGTTTCTGTGCAGTTTCTCTGAGAGAGATTTACATGAACAGTTTGATGACTGTAAAATGTGTCTCTATAATCAGAGACATAAACCTGTCCAAACTCAGACTATATTATCTTTTTTTTTTTTTTTCTTTAATCAGAAAATCAAAACTTTAAAACTGTTACGGTTTTTTGTTCTGTCGAGAATCTGGGAATTAAAATTAAATTCAGAGATGGGGTCAACCACACAAATGATTTTAAAATCACCCCTCGTTATTTTTATTTATTTATTTTAAAATCAATTGTTAATATGAATTTTGTAACTATCGTTAGTCACCACCTCGATGGTCATTTGTTCATGTGCATTGTTGCTTTGGTGGTATCAAATTTGTGATCACAACATTTATAAGGATGCTGGTTCAAAGAGTACATAATAATATCTTGCCTCTACCATACTACAATTTGTTGTCAATGAGGACATGACAACATTTCACCTACACCATACTCCTTCGAAGGTAAAACCAAAATTCACGTGGATAAATTACCACTATACTCACTAACGGTTATTATAGATTCTATATTATAGTTTTTTAAAATTCAATTAATTTAATATGTAACTGTGAAAAATTCATGGACAATGATCTTCTAAGCACGTGGTCCTCCATGTCTCATCCCATATTTCCTACGACACTACCACCTGCAATTTCAATCTTCTAATATTAAACTATCTTTAAATAATTTGCTAACTAACAAGTCGCATTATTTCTTACTTACTTTTTCATTACTTCTACAAATTGTGATTAGGAGAGATATTATAGCTTAGAGTCAGGGATTGTTCAACATCGTCTTATTTGTATATGTTAGTTACTATATTTTTGAATTTGATGGTAACTAATTTGGTATTAGAACTTAAAGATTTTTGGTTCAAACTTTTTCTTTTCCTTTTTATCTTGAATTTTTGTTGCACATATTATAACGGTAGAGAAAATTTAGTATACATCCGATATCTGTTTATATTATACGTGAGAGGGTGTGTCACGTGTCAATCTTAAATCTTAAATACTATAGTTGGACAATTTTCTATCGGTTTAAGTTTTTAGGTCTAATAGTAACAAACAATATAACCTTAGGTAAAAACTTAGCTTTGATATAATTAACTAGTTCTGTATTCACATATGCATTAGAATTTTCGTATGGTTCTTGTGTAATCATATTATTCATACCGTGTTTACAGATGGTAATTCAGAAATTTACTATGACTACATATTTGATTGATTCAATATTGTCTTATTTGTATAACCTTAGTAAAAAGATGACTCTAGTATAATTAATCAGTTCTGTATTTATATCATATCCATATATGTATATTATTTACTGCATTAGAAATCGGAAAAAGAAAACTATAAATAGCATAGATGTTTCAATAGTTGTGTAATGATATTGTAACGTGAGAAGTTTACTATGACTACATATTTGTTGGGAAAAACGTTGGGGGATCACTTTCATTGAATTGCCCTATCATGAAAAACAGAGAGGTGTGAGAGGGAGGGGAAGTGAACCCCATTTTGTTTGCCAGCCCAGCCGACCATGGCACTCTCGTGAGAAGGACAAAAGTTGGTGTACACAAAATAAATAAATAGATAAAAACAAACAGTGCTCTCATGAGTCTTTTTAGTATTTCCTTATCCTGCGCACTCACTTCGTGTCTTATCCTACAACTTCCTCAACAGCATAGTTTATTTTCTGGTCTCCTCGTTTTGTTTGGGGACCCTTTTCACAGAAACTGCAAATGCAAGTTTTTATTTATTTTGCTTTGTGGGGTTGTAATAGTTAGGCAAACCAAAAGTGATGACCGTTAATGCAAGTTGTGACACTGTCCGCAAATCTCTCTGAACTCATTCGTTTGTCTCAAATGTTGTTGTTTTATCACTCTTTGAAACAAACCTCTTCACAATGGCCTGATCTGCTTGGATTTGGGCTTTTCTTGATGAAAGAACGTTACCCATTGGTGTTTATCTGTTGCAATTCTCAAATTCAGCTTCAAGCAGATCTGGGTGTCTGTAAAGATGTAATCTTTTTCTTGCTTTGTGCGGTTTTTCACAGCTTTTCTTCTTTATGGGGTTGTTTATTATTCATTATTCTTTGCTTTTTTTTTTTTTTTTTGGCTGCCCTTCTGTAAGTATCTTAACGTTTGGTTTGTGTTAATTTTGTGGCAGAGAAAAGGATCTTCTTTTTGAATAGCTGGTATTATTATTATTCCTTTGAAATGGGGAATAGATTCAAGCCAGCCAAGGCCCGTGAAATATAGAAAAAGAAAAAATGTGGGGGGTTTAGTTTAGATTTCTAATAAATGTCCATCAATGTGGTGTAATTTGGATAGTGTTTGATGGATGTATGTGAATCAGAGCAAGCACTGCACAAGCAATCATCATCGGATAAAGCAAGAGCACCTTTGGTTCCAGCTGAGAAAAACAATGCTCTCAATGCAGTATCTTCTCGTCGTCCTCGAACAAGAGAGGTTAATTCTAGGTACAAATCACCCAGCCCATCAACAGCTTCTATTTCTAGGCGTTGCCCATCACCAAACCTCACAAGAACACCTTCTGCCAATGCCCAGTTTGGGTCAAAGAGGGCGCTTTCGGCTGAGAGAAAGCGCCCTTCAACACCACCACCATCTCCAAGTAGGCCAACAACACCGGTTAATGAGTCATCGGTTGATACACAATTACAATCTAGAAGGATGAGCACTGGTGGGCGGATACCTGAAAGTTTATGGCCTTCTACGATGAGAAGTCTTAGTGTATCATTTCAGTCTGATGCAATTTCTATTCCTGTAAGTAAGAAGGAAAAACCAGTTCCTAATGTTTCCTTTGATCGCACTCTGAGACCATCTTCAAATGTGGCACATAAGCAGCCTGAGACGCCTACTAATTTGTCGCGGAAGCCTACACCGGAGAGAAAGAGGAGTCCTCTCAAGGGCAAGAGTGCACCTGATCAATCGGAAAATTCTAAACCAGTTGATGGTTTACATGCTAGATTGATAGATCAGCATCGATGGCCTAGTAGAATTGGTGGGAAACTATCTTCAAATGCATTGAATAAGAGTGTGGAACTTGCTGATAAGGTTGTTAGAAATTCAACTGCTTCAGTCCCAGGAGTTGGGTTATCTTCATTAAGGAGAACCCCTATTTCTGATGGCGGTTTTAGTAGATCTTTACAGAAATCTACGAGCGATGCTGCCACAAGATTGTTATCACTTGATGATATTGGTAGAGTAGGGTCTGAGTCAAAGACGATTGATAAATCAGTTCGAATTTCAGGACCTTACAAGCATATGCCTAAAAGTTTATCAGAAAAATCAACGTTAGCAACTCCTACCGTTAGATCCCAGTCTTTGCCCATTCCTGGATCGCGGCCTGCATCACCAAGTAGGACCTCACTGTTATCATCCTCTAGAGGTGTCAGTCCATCTCGAGGGAGACCATCAACTCCATCATCTCCTTCAAGAGGAACCAGTCCATCTCGGATAAGGTCATCAACTAGTGCTAGTCAATCAACCAGTTCAACTTCTGTTCTCAGCTTTATTGCAGATGTTAAAAAGGGGAAAAAGAGTGCAAGCTATATAGATGATGCTCATCAGCTGCGGCTGCTTTATAATAGATATTTGCAATGGCGATTTGCAAATGCTCGGGCAGAGGCTGTACTTTATATACAGAAAGTAACAGTTGAGGTAGAATTCTTATCCATATGAAACCACTGTATGCTTTGAGTCACCATATTTGTCTTTTTACCTGCATCATATAAAATAATGGTAAAAGAGGAAATTGTGGAAAGACACAATACTTGTTTGTCAAATATCTACTTAATAATGCATTAGTCTTCTATAATAGATTTTGTGATTCATGCATTGTTTGAGGGTGAACTTAGGTAACCACCAGTTGTAATTCTCAGATTTCATGTTTGATGCCTGCTGTGTGTTAAGTTGTGTACCATTGATGCTGAGGCGGTACCTTTTCTTATAGCATGCCACCAATGTCTCTTAAAAGCAAGCTTGATTTGATGGTGCAGGAAACTCTATACAATGTTTGGAACACTACCTTAATCCTGTGGGATTCAGTAATCCGGAGAAGGATTAATCTCCAGCAGCTGAAGCTTGAACTTAAATTAAATTATGTTCTAAATGATCAAGTAATGCCTCTCTTTCAGTTGATGTTATTATTTTGTTACTGATGCGCAACTGTTTCCATTGATCCATTGAATTTAAGAACATACTAACAATTTTATTTGGATATGATCGTTATCGGTGATATGCTTTTTAGATTAGACTCTATAATGGAAGTCTCAACTATTAAGAAAGAGCCTGAACAATGATATAAAGGTCTCAGTGAGCATTTCATGTGGACCAAGCGCAATTACAAACATAATACAAAATTTAGATAATTGGTAATGAATTTGAATATAAATAACTTGAGGGAACGCAAACCTTGACGTAGCTTCTAAAACTAGCTTTGATACCATATTAAGTTACTGTGAAGTCTAATAGTTAACGTTATTAGGAAAGGGCTTGAACAATGATATAACACTCTCACCAAGGTTCATTGATTAGTTAATTTGATGGAACACCACTGCATGCCCAATAAAATATTTTTTGAAATAGTTTCCATCAGGGTAAAGATTTCTGTTCATTTTTTTAGAGGGCATAATTTTATTAGAAGCAGCTTAATGTACACTAGAGGGGGTATTACATCTATAACAATTTGTTTACCTTTAATATGCCGGGCTATGAGTCAATATTATGGAGAAAATGTTCTGGTTATTTGGATATATGTAATACAGTTGATTGTCAATTATCTGGTCACTGTTATTTTCCTCGTTTTGTATGTGTTACTTCAAGAATGGTGATGCATGATATTCTTTACTTTGTTTGGTTCAGCAAAATAGTCAAATGTACTGTAGTAAGATAAATTTTCATCTGCTTGTTCAAACTAAACTAATTCTTCATTGATGCCGTATCTTATGTTTGCATTTGCAATTATGTATTCAGATAGCCTACCTTGATGATTGGGCTTCACTTGAAAGAGAGCATACTAGTTCTTTATCTGGGGTTGTAGAAGATCTTGAGGCAAGCACTCTCCGTGTACCATTAAATGGAGGAGCAAAGGTATTTTATGTTTGTTAAATCAATGGAATTAACATTTGGAAATAGGGTTATTGACATCTTTATATAATTTATACTTTCACAGGCAGACATTGAGTCTTTAAAGGCCGCTGTTTTCTCAGCTGTTGATGTGATGCAGGCAATGGGATCCTCCATATGTTCCTTACTATCAAGGGTGAGAATTTTGGGGTTTTATTTAATCAAATTGTGATACTACATGAAAAATAGGATGCTTGTTCTGCACTTCTGTTATTATCTTTCCCTGTTATTTATGACATAATGTGTTTTATTTTTCTGTTGTAAAGTTGAAAATTGTCATTTTCTGAATGATGGAATGTTTTACTGGCCAGAGTCTTCCTTTTTCTTACTTTTCCAGCCAATGATTAAATTTGTATACTATGTAATTTCTACTTTAATTACTTTCTGATTTTAACTAAATTGCAACTGTATTGTGAACCTACCTATCGGGTTTTCACTTGTTACTGGTGACATTTTTATAGCTTTGAGTAATTTCTTATTGTTTAGACCTATCATAGTTTGCCCAAAAATGATTGTTTTAAGTTGTTTGATATTCATTACTTTTGATTGTTAAGAAAGATAGATGTTTAATTGCTTGCTGTTCTACTTTCTTTCTGTTATAATGAGAGAATGTGTCTTTCTAGGATTGATATTTCTCATTGAAATTTTTTGTTGTGCTTGCAAACCTATATACTGATGTTAATTTGTTACATTTCTGATGGCCTTTTGGATATCTACTGCATAATTCCAGGTGATTAACTCTGTTTATGCACTTTTGTATTTTAGGTGGAGGAGATGAACAGTTGGGTTTCTGAACTTGCTGTCATTTCAGCACAAGAAAAAACAATGCTGGATGAATGTGAAGCTCTTTTGGCTTCAACAGCAGCTATGCAGGTGAGAATGATGCTCTTACACAGTGTAAGAAGTTGTGAGTTTTGGTGAAATACAATCTTCATACTTTTATACTATAAGATCTTGAATTGATGAACTGGTATAAGTGGGAAGTTTTGCATGATCTCACGATGTCATTGGTATGTATTGATGTTGTTAAAATCATGACTGAGTCTCGGGATCGCGAGAATCTTGATCATCCATCTTGTTTATGGGTTTGGCAGTTTAGAGGGGCAAGATGCCCCTTTAGGTTTTGCATTTTATATTGCGCTTCGTATCATCCAAGTCTTAAACTGATATGCAAGGTCCATTTTCAATTGTCCTTTGATGTCTAAGTTCGAATCTCATCTTTCATACGTAGGTGAAACGCTTTATTGCTTCTTTTGATTTGGTGGACCTGAGCTCAACCGAGCAAAAGCTTAGCGTTTCTATGGGCTTGAGTTGAACTTTTTATGTTTCTGATGTGGTGACACAACATGCTTGGGCATGTTTGCCACAAAGGCGGCACCTAGTCAGACTGTCTTGGAATGGTTTATTCAAAAAACCCTCTTAAAATCGGTCATTATTAGTTTATTGATTGTTTTCAGGGATTCCTGTCCTACTTCTGTTTGTTTCTATGTATTATTCTGGTGGGGCTTCTGTGATTGCATTGTGTCACGGTTGAGACTTACCAATTTCAATCACATGCTATGGTTCAAGGCTGGCTGTTTTAACTGGTTAGATATTTAAATTATTGGGGTCGATCAATGCAGGCTGTCAATAGCTTCATTATTCCCTCTTCTTCTGCCCATTAGTCCTTTGTCATGTAGCAATTCCGTTGTTATACATATGGCTAATTTCGAAGGGTCACTTATCATATTGATTGCCCAATATCACATCAAATGCCTTACATGGCAAAGTTCTTCCTTGTTGTGTTTGGAAGTCCTTTTAATATTGAAAAAAAAAAGCACTTTCAAAATTTTTAAATAATCTCTTTCAAAAAAAAGGTTTAAGTAATCTTTTTTATCCATTGAGTAATATTTGGATAAAACTTTAAAACATATAAACATTTTTTGGAGGCAGAAAAAAAAATATTGGTAGGGCCTTTGAAAGTGCCTACATTCTTTCTGAAAAGAATTCCTGGAAAAATCACTTGACTACTTGACTAGTGTGTTTCTCAATAAAGTGCCTTTGCAGGAAGCACTTTTTGAAAGCACACTTTGTTAAACACATTTGTGTGTTTACATGTATGCACTTGTGTTAAAAATTAGAAATCATAATATTAACTTCTGTTTTTACATCACTTTACTTGTTATTTGATCATGGATTGCATTTGGTTTGCTTATTGACATGAAGCAGGTAGAGGAGTACAGCCTTAGGACTCATCTTATACAAAGGAAAGAAACCTTGGAGGATAATGTAAGCAGGCAGTCATGGCCACCAAAACAATTCCATGTCCCTCACCACCTGCTATGCTAACAATTTACCACTTTTACCACGTCTACAGAGATCAAATTGGCTCTTAGTAAAATGTAAATTGTTGATTTCAAAGAAAAAAAAATGTAAATTTTTTTTTTCCCTTTTTATTTTACTTTCCTTATTTAACGTTTTCAGAATTTTTTTTTTTTATATAATTTTTTAGTTCAACTTCTTTCCACCATGTAGATGTTGGCTCCATCCTTGTAGGTGTAATTTTTGTATCAGGGCACATGAACTGAAAACGAAAAAATAAATGTCAAAAGGGTTGGATATCAATTTAGAAGCAAAGTTTCAGGGAAAGAGAAGCAAAAAAAAAAAGAAGAATATTAGAAGTTCAAGTGTGTTGTATATGCAATTGATGCAACCTTATATATAAATATAACTTAAATTTGTAACATTTTTATTTTTATTTTTAAAAAAAAACATAGCTGCTTATGTTTAATTGACATCCAAATATGGCGATGACGAGTGAAGTATGAAGGTGTATGATCATATTCATATCCATACATCTTATTTATATATGCACACCACAATTCACCCAGCTGTAAAATTTATGTTGATAAGAGTGCAAGTACATACCAAGGAAGTAAATTGAGATCCTATATCCAATATAATCTTTGTCTATTTATTTTTTGTATTTTCATATTTTGAGATAACTGATATGAATATATTTGATATTATAAGGATATATTGGGGATATTGATAATATTTCAATTGATATTTTCATAAATTTAAGCCCTAAATGTTTTTCTAACAAAATCTTTATTTATTTTCTTGATACACACCTATGAATGGCACCTACCTCAGGCCTTCTCCTCATGTCATGGCGTGACATGGCGTGAATCAAGCAAAGTTGTTTCATTCAACTTCGTGCTTAGAAGTGAATCCATTTAATGCAATTTTTTTCCTTTTCATGTTGTGCTATCATCACGTGTCCTTTTATTCCAGTCTTATCATTTAAAATTCTTTATCCTAAGAGAATACGCTTTCTTTAAATCTGAAATATATATATATATATATATTTTTGGTCATGAGAAAATAAGCCTTTTGGAAGGTGGATTTTTCCTTAGAATGTGCTAGGCATATAAATAGTTCACTTTCCTCTCAAAGTAGGAATTTGAAACCATTTTGATGTGCTTTCGAAACCAATAACCATTTCGGCATGCTTTTTTATGTTTTCCAAATTTCGTTTCAATGGACCCTTCTTTCCTCATCTGATTAAAAGGTGTCAATTGGGCAGACTGAACCTAAAATTTTAAGTCCCAATTGAGCTTCAGAGTTGGGTATGGTATGGGCCGGGATCCAAAAGTTTTTGGTGTCTAACCCTACCCACAAGCCCTATTTAGAGTAGGCTTGCCCTTCCAAGCCCACCGGGCTCTATTTTTTTAGTATAAAAATTTAGATATTATTTGGATTCGTTTTTGAAAATGAGTGTTAAAAACAAAAAATAAATAAAAATATTTGATTAATTATTTTGTAAAACGTGTTTTTGAAAATGAAAAATATATTTTTAAAAATGATAACTAAAAAATTAAAAATAACATTATTTTTTATTTTTTTATAATTTTCGAAATATGTTTTCAAAACAAATCAATTTTTTTTTTCTTTAACTAATTATTCTATTAGTTTTTATCATTTTTTATTTTTAAAAATAAAATTTAAGAAAGGCTATCAAACACATTCTATTTTTAAAATATTTTTTGTTATAAAATAAATAAAATGAAATAAAGAATGAGTAGAAGTTGAAAATATATATGGATAATACATAAAAGATATAATAGAAGTAAAAAAATAAATATAAGATAATAGAAGTGAACAAAAACGTGAAAAAGAAAAAAATGAGAGAGTAGAAGAGTACTTGTCTTTTATTGATTTTGGAAAAGCAAAACATACGCTTTTTCAAATGACATACATGCCTAAATATAGGCAAAAGTTACAATAATAATATATAAAAAAAATGATTGCTTGTGGAGGTGGTAAATCCACAATTATCACATGACACTCCTCATTAGATTTATACCCCTTAAGATAAACTGTCTCATTAAAAACTTTACCAGTAAAACCCAATGAGATAAAACTTGTTGAAGGGAAAAATAGTACAGTATATAACGATAAAAAGAGACGATATGCTCCCCCTAATGAAAGATGATATGCGTCCCCTGATGAAACTTATGCTAAACTAACTATCTAGCCTAGAGAGTCGACGCATGCCGATGTCGTGTAGCAATTTTTCAAATGTTGATGTTGGCAGAGTTTTCGTGAATAAATTTGCTAGTTTGTCTATTGAGCATACCTGTTTCACATCAATCTGTTTGTTCTCTTGAAGCTTGTGAGTATAAAAGAACTTTGGTGATATGTACTTGGTTCTATCTCCCTTGATGTATCCTCCTCTGACTTAAGCAATACAAGCTGCATTATTTTCATAGATTATCGTTGGCCCTTTTGTGGTTTGAAGGAGTCCATAAGTATTTTGTATATGATGAATGACTGATCTCAATCATACATACTCTCGACTTGCCTTATGAAGTGCTAGAATCTGAGAATGATTAGAAGATGTAGCAACAAGAGTTTGTTAACGCCAAGAGATTGTTGTGTCATTGTATATAAAAACATATATAGTCTGTGAACGTACCTTGTGCAGATCAAAAAGATATCCTGCATCGGTATAACCGATTAGACCTACACCATTAGCAATTTTTGAATAGAATAACCCCAAATCTGTTGTTCCACGAAGATAATGAAAAACATGTTTGACTCCATTCCAATGACACTGTGTTGGCTCAGAGCTAAACCTGGCTAATAGATTTACTGAAAAAGTAATATCAGGCCTACTACATGGTGTTAAATATAATAAAACACTAATTGCACTTAGATATGACCAAGTATCTATTCATTATCTTTTTAGGATCAAGAGACCGAACAATCATAGAGATACTCAAGGGATGTGCTTTGTCCATATTGAAACGTTTAGGATTTTTTCAATATATGCTCTTTGATGGATAAATACTCCTTGTGATTTATGCTCGATATTCAGGCCGAGACAATATTTTGTTTGCCTAAAGTCTTTCATTTCAAATTCATTTTTCAAATATTCAACAGTTCTTAAGAGTTTTTCATGAGTCCCAATTAAATTTATGTCATCAATATATACTACTATGATATTTAATCCCGATCCTGATTTTCTCATAAACAGATATGGGTATATAAGATCATTGATATATCATTCTTTGATCAAATATTCGCTCAAATGATTATAGCATATTCTTCCGGATTGTTTTAATCCATATAATGATTGTTGCAACTTTATTGAGTATAATCCACGAGGTTTTGGATTATATGTTTAAGACATTTTCAATCATTAAGGGATCTTCATATAGATACTGTAAGCCCCTATTTGTAACTTTTGAACTTCCTAGTGTTATAAGCTAGGTTATGTGATGAAAATGATAAATATTGTCAATAGTGCCCTTATAAGTGATATATAAGTGTTAATAGAACTTATAGAAAGTGTTTGACTCTTATAGTAAAAAAAAGTTAAAGAAGGGTAAAATAGTCTTTTTTCAAAAGTGAGTTATATACATATCATAAATGGCAAGATAGTCTTTTTCCATTTATGAGTTAGTGATATACATATAAGTGCTTAATACTTAGTAAAAATTTAAAGCAATTAGTAAAATAAGTAAGAAGGGCATTATGATCATTCTCACCATTTAAAAAGCCTATATATACATGTGAGTGTGTTGGTCATTCCAACACGCAGAAAAATTTCAAAACAAAAATAAAGAGTGAGGGAGACTAAAGGGCAACAAAAAGGGAGAGAAGAAGGAGGAAGAAGAAACAAGTTATTCTAACAATTTTCAAAGCTTCCAAGCAAATTTTTGAGGTGATCTAAGTTAGATGATCAAAACCTAAGCAAGATTAAGGTTAGTTTTCATGATTTTCCTCAAGTTTGATGTTAGTTGAGATTGTATGAAGATGGTTGGGTTTTATGTATGTATTGATAGTTGGTTTCTTTATTTGATGTAGTATTGATGGGGTTTTGATTGAAATTAGTGTAGAACTCTAATATAGTAATAAAGGAAGCTTAGTTGAAAGAAAGTATGCATGAAAGGTTGACTAGGGTTTATGTAGATAAAACCCTAACTTGCGATTGAAGCATGATTAAAGTAAAAATTGTAGTAGATAAAGTGTTTGATGAAATGGTTGAGAGAAACTAGCTTGAGAAATTGAAAAAGTGGTATGTTATACATAAGCGTGTGAGTCACGACAATACTAGGGATATATAATCCCATTGAGTTTTGATGCAACTAAGATTTAATTCATGCTTGTTAGAAGTTAGAAAAGGTTGTAGAAAAGTTAAAAATCGAAAAAGGAAATGGAATGTTGAAAATGTGTTATTTAACTAGATGAAGGGCAATGATAAAAATCATGTAATGCCACTTCATGTATGCACTTTCTAGCATTGAATGATCATAATCAAGTGTGTGTAAGTTTAAGAAGCTAAATGGGAAGAGAATTGAGTTGAAAGTGTAAAAAATGTAAGTTTCATCAATGAAAAAGTTTTGAAAATAAGGGTATTTCATAGGTTTTGCCCCTCTATAGTTGGAATTTTTCAAAACTGTTTTGCGGGTGACCTAAATGAGAGATAGGGAGATAATCCAAACGAAAGCGAAAAAGCCCACAGAATGGGCTGTGAATAGTGTTCGGTCAAAGGAGGTCCGAAAATTTTAACTTTTCGTTCTGGGTCTCTGAAAATTATGCGGACTGCGTGGGGATGTCCTTAGGGGTATATAAGTAAAAATTATGTAAAGAAATCGAAATTGGAAAGTCTTGGTTAAGTTAGAATCGAGTCGAGAAGATTGTAGTGAAAAAGAGGTTTCAAAGAATGAGTTGTGTTAAAAGTAATATGTATATATTTGTGTAGCACATTTTTAAAAAGAGTATGTGTGCAGGTGACACGCAAACTAGTGGAGCGAGAGAGGCTCATTAAAGCTCTCCGGCAAGTTGGAATCAAGGTAAGTATTATATTCACTTACATTTCTAGATTTCATTATAACTTGTGAATCATTATTGTTAAAAAGGTTTATGAATTAACTTTCAAAATAAAAGTTCGTATTTATGAAAAAGAATCCTCATATGGGATTCCGAGATAAAGTTTGAAAACAAAGTTGTTTTTACGAGAATCAAATTTAAAAGCTGTAGTTAAAAGCTTTGAGAAATAAGTTATTTTATGCTTATAACACTTAGTGAGAAAGATTTTCAAAGACCATGTGTATACTCTCAGTTTATTATATTATCTAGCACTACGTGATGATGCAGAAAATTCAACTCGCGGTTGCTAAGATTTTCAGATTTTCTAGAGCTACACTTATGATGCAGAAAATTCCATATGTAGTCGTTAGGATATAGAGATTTCCAGTGCTACGAGTGCGATGTAGAAAATTTCGTACATCGTCACCTAGATGATAGCTTATTGCACTACGATACGATACAGAAAATTCCGCACGTAGTTGCAAGAGTTATAGAGTATGAGCACTACAATATGCGATGCAGAAAATTCCGTATGTAGTTGCTCGGATTTGAGATTATTTCACACTACGTTTGCGATACAGCAAATTCCGCTTGTAGTGGCCGAGATATCTCAACAGCGTCACGGTTGGTGTTAGTTGAAAATCGCCACGTGACATACCACATCGAGCGTGATTAGAGTTTTAGGGGTGTACATGGTGCTTTTAGTAAATAAAAGTTTTGTGCTGAAATTTATCAATAATCGCATAAGTTCATGAGCATTTATTTGCATACCCTAAAAGTTTTATGCTGAAATTTATCAATAATTGCTTGAGATCATATGTTTCTTTGTTCTATTGTGTAGATTTATTCCAGGTACCGTTGCAGGAAATCAAGAAAAAGTAATAATTCATCAAAAATATAGGTGGGCGAAATCGACGAATGCATGCATATATTATTTTTCATCTTTTGAAATGACTATTTGAAACCTTGTATATCAATATTTTGTGATTGTAAATATTCTTGTGAAGTTTTCTATGTTATGAAAGACTTGAGTAATTACTTATGACTTTTATGTTATGAAAATTATTTGAGATGTTGAAATGCATGATTGTGGTTGAAAGAAGTTAGGTGGTGATTGAAACTAGTTAGAAGTGTATTGTAATTACATGTAAAAATTTTGGAAACCTTAAAAACACAGTCGTTATGCTATCAAATTTTTATGAAAATTGTTTTAAATCGGATGCGAAAAATTCACATCAACCCAACTATTTATAAAAGAAACGAAATAAAGTTAATTTCGAAGTAAAGTAAACGGGCAAGTTTAAGGGGTTCGCTTATTGGATCTCTTTTACCCAGCTAGTAGGGTGAAGAGAGGTTCGCTGGAGTACCTGGCAAGGCTACCAGATAAGAGTTTAGAGAGAATCTGAATTGGGTCTCGTCAGATACTTATATTAAGTGAACCATATAGATATGCAGTTACCACATCCATTAAATGCATTTCAAGTCTCTCTGTCATTGCCAAACTAATTAAAAATCAAAATCTAATTGTGTCCATTACAGGTGAATATGTTTCATCATAGTCAATTCCAGATCTTTGTAAGAAGCCTTATGCCACTAATCGTACCTTATATCTTACGATTTCATTTTTTCCATTACGTTTCAGAATAAATACCCATTTGCATCCAACTGGTTTAACACCTTCAAGTGTTTGAACTATAGGTCTAAATATATTTCGTTTGACCAATGAATTTAATTCTACTTGAATTGCTTTTTCCCATTTAGGCTAAACATGTCATTTCCTGCATTCATTAACAGTATGTGGTTTACAATTATCACTCATGATTTTAGTTGCTACTTCGTAAGAGAACATGCCATCAATGACCATTTCTTCACGGTTCCATTTTTCTCTTACATAATTTATCGAAATTTCTTCATTTCTTGATTCTTGTATTTGTTCAAATGTTTGTCTTTCTTCAGGGACTTTGACTAATTTTGTGGTTTGCAAATCTTCAGAGGTCGTTGTTTCTTTCAAGGACATGTCTTTGGATAAAATGTATTTATTCATAATTTTAGAATTGTTTTCAACAAGATCATGATATTTCATTTTGCATTTTCGTGGAACAGTATTTGACAGGCCCCTATCCCCAGGTAGCCTGCCGGTAACCCCACAGTCACCCTTCGGCTGTCATCTGGACCGACCAAAGAGTTTTCATGGAGCTAAGCCGTTCCTTTGACTCTAAATTCATTTAATCTTTTCATAAATATATAAATAAAAGAGTGGGTTACGTGGAATTTTTTTTTTTTTCAACCGGACAGAGTTCCATCTGTTTTTCGGACTTCCCAAATTTTCAAAACCTACATAAAAACACTTCTAAAATTTTTAAACATGTTCTCAACTTCCAATAGGGCCTCCGGCCCATTTCCACAAATCAATCCACAACCCAATCACAATTTCAATAAAATCATTATAAAAATCAATTTCACAATATTTCAGGAAGCGGAAAACCTTACAAATTATATTTACGATGGCAGAAATTATAAAGTAACACATACTTTTCTTTAACATATATATATACATCAAAAATGAAATATTACATTTAAACAAGTGTTACATTTCCAAATTATTTCTTTTACATACATATAAGACAAGTACAAAAGTAATCACAACAATCGACTCCCGACAAATATCCTAGCTTGGAGGGAAAGCCCCTGACGTTGATGCACCAGTACCTGGGAAATTTATTTTAAAAACATTTGGGTGAGTTTTTCGCTCACTGACTGTCAAATTACTTTAATGAAAACAATATAGTAAACAAATGCATTTTCATAATATCTTTTCATAATTTCTTTCTAAAAAGTTATTTTGATAAATCATTTTCCTGATGGCAAGAAAACATTTTCTAAATTCGACCTGAAAACCACCAACCACCGATGGCTCTTTCTAACGGTTGCCTAGGAGTTTACGGCCGCTGGGCAAGAGGAACCATCATCCCCAACTGTCACCATATGTTTGATATCGAACGGTGGAGTGGAATTCCTGCATCACTCAGGCCGCAAGGCCTGTAAAAGTGGGTACCTAACACTCGTGGGCTAGTGCGCTAACTCTTATATATCTTAAACGTGTAGAAGGCGATACAACTGACTTGCCCTTTTATGCAACTAATCTAATGCATCGTGAATGCACTCCCTGACTCTCCCATGCACATTAGGATACTATGACTGACAGTATCAACTTTTTCTTTTTCCCATTTATATCCTAATGTTTACCGTAGGCCTAAAATAATCCTTTCTATTTCTTGCGTTTAATCAAAATAATCCATAAACCATTTCAATTTTCTTCTCCTTAAATATTGAAATAAAATATGACTTAGCGGCATTTATAAACGTCTCATTGTAACTCTTTCAATGAAAGCATTTCATGATAAAACAATCATTTAAATAAACTACTTTAATAATGCTCTCAAAGAAAATCCATAAAAATCTATGAAATCAACATAAACATTTAAACAATTAACATATATATATATACATATATATATATATATATATATATAAATACTTATGAAAAGTATAGTTGAAATATACACTCACCCTTTATTCTATTAGATCCCTTGATTTTAAGTTCAAGTACTCACGTCGGAAACCCTTTGCTCCCTTCACCTACAAAATTTTAACTTTCATTTTAGAAACCTCTCAATTCTTAAATCTTTCCACAATTTAATTGCATTCAATATTTTCGGCGCTTAAACGCCTATTATTCTACAATTTTCAATTTCTTTGTTTTAAATCAAATTGATTCCATTTCTTCGCCGAAGCTTCCCACATCATTTATTTATCATTTTAGTACTTAAATAATCACATTTAACCTTCAAAACCCACCAATTCCATCATACTTTTCAACCAACTTTTACAACTACATATTTACACTATTTAGGCCATAACTTACTCAATTTTTATCCAAATCTATTCCTTCCAATTTCTATGGTTTGCTACGATATTAATGCATATTTTGAGGTCTAAAATAACCCACATTGAGCCCAAATAGTCCAGGTGTCTATAACTCTTTCAAATGCCTATTCTTTCATTTTACTATCAATTCACTCTTTACTAGATTGCATGCCATTCATGCACCCATGAATATCCATTTTAATTACCTTGATTCCTACTCACTTATGCATGTTTTTAGGACCCTAAATACATCCTAAACACTAGAAAAACACATGCATAAACTACTGCCCTTCATCAAGCCGAAATGCACAAACAATCTGATCTAGTTTCCTTTTAATTTTCATTTACAAATTCATGCATAACTCAATTCAATTCTTAATTATTTCCATTAAAATACATAAAATTTCAGCTTATTCATCACACCCTAGGGTTGGCTGAATTCTCATTAGCACATATCCATCATGATCTCTTAAATTTTCTTATATAAAAATGCATCCATACATGCCAATTTCATCACTAATATCTCACATGTATGCAATTGTATTCTCATAAAAACTTCAACATAAACCCTAACTTAAGCTTACCTCAAATAGGTGTGTGATGATTCCTTGTGCTCCCAAACTCAAATTAAGTTTCAAATAACCTCACATCTGCAATCAAATTGACAATAAACAATCACAACCCCAAAACAGCCCATAAACACAACATTTATCCATGAAAACTCACCTATTTCTTCTTCAATTGTTGCTTGATTCTCTCCCAACCTCTGGGCACTTGTTTGATGCTTGAAACAGGTTTAGATGACACTTAAATTCTGCTGTAGGCTGGCCTAATACACTGCCCTTCTTCTTCCTCTTCTTTTTTTTTCCCTCTCTCTTCTCTTTTATCGTGAATGCTTCTGTTTTGGTGTTTGTTTTTGGCGTGTGAATGGCTGAAAAAAAAAAAGCTGTTAGTTGTCTTTTATAGTGGCTAACAAATGCCAAAAAGTCCTCCAAATTTACCTATTCTTACAACAACCCAAAGTCAACCATTAACTAGTCAAAAAGCATATCAAGTTGTCTAAATTTAATTGGTTCTCTTAATCAACTTTTGACTTAATAAATGGATGATATTCTTGCGTTATAACATTCACACTAATTACATCTCCCTTTTTTAATAAAAATTTCATAATAATTCCATTAAACTTCACTTATATTTCACTCAACAATTTATTCCAATATTAACCGAATAAATTCCCGAAAATATTCTATGGTTGTCCAATGATCAAATTGAGTTTATAAATCTTCAATCGAACTTAAAATCATTCGCTTGCACCTTAAAATAAATATTTCCTAATAAGGGTGAATTTATTAGAAATACGATTCCCTTTTACCCGATATACCAAAATATATACATTATACTTAATAAACAAAATGGGGTTTTACAATTTTCACCCCCCTTAATGAAATTTTGTCCTCGAAATTTAAATAATCATACCTGACTAAAAGAGGTGAGGATATTGGGCACGTATCTGATCCACCCTTTCCCATGTAGCCTCTTCCACATTGTGGTTCCTCCATAGGACTTTCACTAGGGGAATGACTTTATTCCTCAGAACCTGTTCCTTACGATCCAAAATTTGCTAAGGCTCTTCCTCATAAGTCAAGTCCTCTCTCAGCTCCACTAGCTGATCCTTGAGTACATGAGAAGAATCTGGAATATACTTCCGTAACATAAACACGTGGAATACATTATGTATCTTGGCTAGCTCTGAGGGCAACCTCAACTGATACGCCACTGGCCCAATCTGATTCATTATTTCATAAGGCCTAATGTAGTGTGATGTAGTGTGGATCTAGTTTACCACGCCTCTTAAATCTGAGTACACCTTTCCATATGGAGACCTTAAGGAACACTTTATCACCAATCTGAAACTGAAGGTCCCGACGACGGTTATCTGCATAACTTTTCTATCTATCCCTTGCCATTTTCAACCTGTCCCGTATAACCTAAATCTTAGCTGAAGTAATCTGAACGAGTTCAGGACCTATTATGTAAACCCCTATATTTGATTTTTCGTTTTCTAGTTTTAGAAGCTAAGTTACCAGATAAAAAGGGCAAAACGATCATTTAAGGAATAAGAAATATAATAGATGGAAAAATGGTAAATCTATCCTAAGAATTAAATAGCTAATTAAATTAGTAAAATTTATCAAAAGACTAAAAGACCAAGTTAAATTAATGAAGTAAAATAATGTCATTAAGGGCAATATGGTAAATTAGGGTAGTCAAAGTAAGTCAAAAGGGACATAATGGTCATTTTTGCGAAAGATGACTATATATATAAGTGACACTTAGATAATTCTCATGAAACAAGAAGCAAAAACCATGAGATGAGAGAGCAAAAAGGGTGTGTGATGCCAACTTGAAAAGGAGGGGATCAAGTCATTTTTCATCCTTTCTCAAGCTTCCAACTTATCTTTTTAGTTGATTGAAGACTAGGATAGCAAACCCTAAGCACAATTAAGGTAAGATATCATCTTTTTGCTATTAAAATTAATGTGGATGAATGGTTAAAGTGTGCGGTGATTGGTATGAATTGTGTGTGATTGTGATGGAAGTTTTTAATGTTAAAGTAGGTGTAAAACACTAAATATGAGCAAAGGAAGTTTAGACTTGCAAGGAGTGATACAAAAGTGAGATGTTAGGGTTTATGAGAGAACTCTAACTTGTAATTTAATTATTGCTCAAAGTGAATTTAAGGGTAGATTATGTGTTTGATGAAATTCCTAAGAGAATCTCTAAGCTAGAATATTGAGAAAATTTAAAAGAAAAAAATGTTGTGTATGTCCATGGTGAATTTGGTCACTAAGGGGGATGTGTAATCCCTTGAGTCTTGATACAAATGAGCATACATCAATGCATATTAGAGCTTAGTAAGACATATAGAAGAGATAGAATTGTCAAAGGAGAAGTATAGAGCTAAGTTGAGAATCTCAAGCTAGATGAAGAGACTATAGTGACCTACACTCTTCGAGCTTATTTGGGATTGTTCTAAACCTAAAACATGTCTAGGGGTCATAGCAAACCATAGAAATTGGAAGGGAATGATTTCGATAAAAATTGAGGAAGTTATGGCTAAAATAGTGCATGTATGTTGTCGTAAAGTGAATTATGAATGTAAATGCATTCTTCGATGTATGAAATGAATGTATTTAATCATAATTAAGTAAAATAATCTTAAATACAAAAGAAATAAAGTTATTTTATGTAGGATGCACAAATGTGCATAAAAAAATGTTAAAAAATAAGCGTTTTTCATAGGTTTTGATCCTCGATACTTAGAATTTTTCAAAACCGTTTTACAGATGATCTAAGTGCGAGTTAAGGAGATAATCTGAGTGAAAATGGAGAGAAGAAAATCACTAGAATGGGGCCTCAAATAGTCTCGATTTTAGGGGGGTCAAAAACAGTGATTTTGCGTTTCGAGCTTCCGCTGACCATTTTAAGCATTTCTGAGTGCCCTTAGGTAATAATAAATAAGGCTCGTGCAAAGAAATCAGAATTAGAGAGTCTTGATTAAGTTAAAATTGAGTTGGGAAGGTTATAGTGAAAAGAGTTGTCAATAGAGAAAATTATATTGGAAACGTTATTTTAAGTTTTGAGTTATGTAATTGAGCAAATGATAATAAGAAATTGATATGTAGGTGAGGAGTGAGGGAGCAAGGCCGAGAGGCTCATTGAGATCTGCTTGACAGATTGAGGTAAGTGTCTTCCACTTGCATCTATTTCCATTTCTATTTTAAACTTTACTAATTGTTGTTAAATGAAAATGAAAATGATTTCCAAATTCTAAATCCAAGTTTTGAGCATGTGAGTTCCTTATGGAATTCACAAAGTGAAGGAATCAAAACAAAATCGATTTCAAAATGTTCAAATTGAGAAAATTTTAAGAGTTTGAAAAGTAAGAGGTTTTGTGCTTTTGCTCTTAGCGAAAACAGTTTCGAAACCCTTGTATATACCCTCAATTTATATGAGATTTAGCGCTACGCGGTGATGTAGAAAATTTCGTCTATAGTCGCACAATTTTCAAAATATCTAGCGTGATATGTACGATGTAGAAAATTTCGTACATAATCGTTGAGATGTAGAGAGATTTCTAGCATTACGTTGCGATATAGAAATTCCGCGTGTAGTTGTTTAGATTTGCAGTTTTGGCACTACATTGCGATGTAGTAAATTCCGCTCAAAGTCGCCTAGAGTTACAGTTTATATATAGCACTACAATCGCGATGTAGAAAATTTCACATTGTAGTTGCTCAGATTTGAGATGGTTTCACACTACGTTTACGATGTAGAAAATTTTGCATCGTATTGGTTGAGATATCTCATTAACTTCACGTTTGGGGTCAATCAAAAACTACCACGTGATAGTTTGAGTATCTTAGGGATATATATGGAGTTTTCAGAAAGAAAGGTTTTCAAAATCGAAAAAGAAATTTTGATACAATTATATCTCGATGTTGTTATTAATTGTTGAACTAACCTCGTTTATCTTTGTGCAGCTTTTATATATATTGTCTTAGGTGCCTATACATGTGATTTGCTTTTAGAAAGCCCCGTCAAACATTTTAGGTGGGCGAAATCAAAGAATGCATCAAACAAATCATATATTTTGTTGTTGTAAATAACATGAATGAATGATTGCATGTTAGATATATGGATATTGTAAAACTATGATATCACGTTTTGATATATATATATATATATATGTAGCTAGAACACTTGCACATGATATATTGATATGTGATATTTTCATATGTATATATACACATATATTAATACATATGAATTACTTTCATAGTATGTGTTGAATAATACAATCGCGAAAAATGTATGTTACGAAAATTACTTATTTGCGAGAATGTATAGTATGGAATTGAATTGAGAAAATGCATGTTTGTGGTCAAAAGAAGTTGAAGTGTATTTTTCTTTAAAGGTAAATTTTGGGAACCTTAAAAATACAGCTGTTATGCTGTCAAATTTTCGCTAGAATTCATTTTAAACATTTTCGAAAAATTTACACCCACCCAATTGTTTATATAAAGAAAAGATTGTCTTAAATTGATTTAAAGAATCGAGCAAGATTACGGGGTTCGTTCTGTGCATCTCTTTTATCCGATGAGTCGAATTAAGGGAGGTCCGTTAGAGTGCCCAATGAGACCCTCCAGACAAGAGTTCAAAGAGAATCTAGTTCGGGTCTGGTCATATCAACTTCCTCTCACCTACCTCATTCTAATATATGGGCGTCCTGCACTTCCTTTCGTAAAGTGCCTCAAATGGAGCCATGCTAATGCTAGTCTGATAGTTGTTATTGTAGGCAAACTCCATGAGTGGCAGGTGTGTATCCCAACTCCCTCTGAAATCCATCACACAAGCTATGAGCATATCTTCCAAGGTCTGTATCGTCTGTTCAGATTGACCATCCGTTTGCGGATGGAATGCTATGCTAAAGCTCAATCATGTACCCAATGTATTTTGTAAACTGGGCCAAAAATTAGATGTGAATTGGGGATCCCAATCTGAAACTGTAGAAATAGGCGTACCATGCAGTCTGATAGTCTCACAAATGTACAACTAAGCTAGCCTGTTCAGGGAGTAATCATTCCTTACTAGCAGAAAATGAGCAGACTTAGTCAACCTGTCAATAATAACCCAAATGGAATCATGTCCCCTCTATGTTAGTGGTAACCCGGTCATAAAATCCATTGTGATATTCTCCCATTTTCAGACCGAAACCGGTAGAGGCTGCAATAAACCTACGAGTTTCTGATGTTCTGCTTTCACTTGTTGACAAATCAAACATCGAGACAAAATCTGCTATCTCATTCTTCATCCCTTTCCACTAGTAATGCTGCTTCAAGGTATGATATATCTTTGTGCTGCTCGGATGCATGGCATATGCAGCGGAATGAGCTTCCTCCATAATTTCCTTCTTCAAATGGTCTAAACTTGGGATACACAATCTCTTACCCATCATTATTGTACCATCTGCCCTGACGGTGAAATCTGCTTTCTTCCTATTTTCCACCTCACTCTTAATTTTCATCAAATGAGGATTCTCATTATGTCGGTCTCTGATCTGATAAACCAATATGGGGTGGACATGAAATGCGACTAACAGTGCCCCAGAGTCTGCAATCTCTAACCTAACTCTCAGAGGCCTCAACTCCACTAAAAGTGGTAGATAAACAGCCTTCAGCTGCGTTAATGTACTACTAGGTCTCCTACTTAAGGCATCGGCCACTACATTGGCCTTTCCTAGGTGGTATTCAATAGTGCAATCATAATCTTTAATAAGCTCTAACCACCGCCTTTGCCTTAAATTCAATTCTTTCTGTATGAAAATGTATTGCAAAATCTTGTGATATGTGTAAATCTGCAAGGAACCCCATAAAGATAATGCCTCCATATCTTCAGTGCAAATACAACCGCTGCAAGTTTTAAATCATGGGTAGGGTAGTTTTACTCATGCTTCTTCAACTGCTTGGAAGCATAAGCCATAACTCTGTCATTCTGCATCAAGACAAACCCTAAACCATGTCGGAAGGCATCATTGTACACTATAAACTCGTTCTTCCCAGTAGGCAGTGCTAAAATAGGAGTTGTAGTTAACCTCATTTTCAATTCTTCGAAACTCTGCTAGCAGGCATCCGACCACTCAAATCTTACCTCTTTTCGAGTCAGCCATGTCAACGGGGCTGCTATCCTGAAAAATCACTCAACGAACTTCCTGTAATACCCTGCCAATCTGAGGAAGCTCTTAATCTCTGTGATATTAGTGAGTGGTCATCAGTTCACAATGACCTCAATCTTTTAAGGATCCATATTGAGGCCCTCAACTGAAATAATATAACTCAGGAAAGCTACTATGTCCAGCCAGAATTGACATTTACTAAACTTGACATATAACTGGTGCTCTCTCAGGGTCTATAAAATAGTTTTAAAATGCTCTTTGTGCTCCTCTCGATTGCACGAATAGACCAGTGTATCATCAATGAACACAATCACAAACTGGTCTAAAAACTGTTTAAAGACCTTATTCATAAGGTCCACGAAGACGGTTGGGACATTGGTTAACCCGAAGGGCATCACCAGAAACTTATAGTGTCCATACCGCGTCCTAAAAGGCAGTTTTCGGAACATCCTCATCACTAATCCTCAGCTGATGATATCCTGACCTCAAATCTATCTTCGAATACACACATGATCTCTGCAACTGATCAAAGAGGTCATCCATCCTAGGGAGTGGATACTGATTGCGGACTGTCATTCTGTTCAACTGTCTGTAATCTATGCACAATTGTAAACTCCCATCTCTATTTTTCACAAACAACACTGGAGCCCCCATGGGGAAGTACTGGGTCTGATAAACCTTTTACACAGCATCTCTTCAAGCTGGACTTTCAATTCCTTTAACTCTGTTGGAGCCATCCGATAGGAGTACTGGTGATAGGCTCGGTTCTCGAAATCAAATTAATCTCAAAATCAATCTCCCTATCTGGAGGAAACCTTGGGAGATCCTTCAAAAACACATCAGGGAACTCACAGACTATCGAGATATCCTTTAGTCTTCCTACATCACTACCCTACTCAATCACATAGGTAAGATATCCCTGACACCCTCGATAAAGCATCCGATCTGCTGTCATGGCGGTCATCAAACTGATGGCTAATACCTTCCGTATACCTTTGAACACCATCTCTGGTTCCCCTAATTTACCCAACCTAACCTCTTTCTTGTAACAGTCGACAGTCACTTAGTGTGTAGATAGCCAATTCATTCCTAATATGACATTGAAATCCTTGTTGTCCAGTATAATGAGATTCGTCAAAAATTCCCTATCTTCTATCTTTATTCTACCTCCCAAAAATATCATATCTGCCACTAAGGCATCCCCGGTAGGGATGGAAACAATCAAACCATACTCGATTGAATATAACTCTAACTCCCTATTAGCCGTAAAACTTTCAGACACAAAAGAATGGGTAGCACCTGGATCAACTAACACATAGACATCATGATTAGCGGCAGAAATCATACCCGTCACAACCTCACCTCCTGCTGAGTAACTGCAAAGACCCAGGCTTGTGTAAGCGGCCTAGCTGGTTGAATTGGAGGGGTACCTCTACCTCTGCCCCTTGGACCTCTGCTTGATACTTTACTATCTGGTCTTTGGGGTTGGGAGCCTCTACCTACTAGTTTTTGGCTCCCATTGGCTTGTGCTGAGGTTGGTGCTGAGGGAGTAGCCTCTGATCCTTCAGTGGTAACCAATTGTGGGCACTCTCTGGCAAAATGACCCTCTTGCCCACATCTATAGCATGCTGTAGTGTTCTACCAACATTCGCCCTGATGCCTCTTACCACATGTACTACACTCTGGAAAGGTGCTCCTCATATCCCTAGAGCAACCAGACGCTGGTGGTGATCTCATAGATCCCTGACTGGATGAGGCCCCTCTACTAGATCTCTGGCCTCTGTACCACCTGGATCTCCCTCTCTTTCGAACCCTCTGGCTCTGACTAGGTCCACCCTGCAAAGTCACAGGTCCACTACGCTTACCCTCTGACCTACTACCCTGAGTAATGGCTGTGGCATGCCTCTCCACCTTCATAGCAGCCTCCACTAACTCTCCATAGTGCGTCTGAGGCTAAGGAAAGATGGATCTTCAATTTTGGGTTTAAGCCTGCAAGGAACCTTTTGCATTTCTGTTCTTCATTTTCTGCAATAAAAGGAACTAAGCGGACCAATTATGAAAATTTATTCTCAAAATCTGTAATTGAATAGGAACCCTGCTTTAGTCTAAAAAACTCCTCAATCCGGGCGTCCTTATAACTCCTAGAATAGAATCTGTCTATGAACTCTCTCTGAAATACCTCCTAAGTCACTCCGCCCGAAAACCGTCTCTTAACAGCCTCCCACCAATCTTTAGCCCTGTCCTCAAGTAGGAGACTGGAGAAGGTGACTCTGCTCATCTGTGCACTCGACCACTCTGTATATCTTTGTGACCCTATCTAACCAATTTAGTGCAACCTCTGGGTCACCACTACCATCAAAAGGTTTCGCGCCCAACTTATAAACATGTTTTATTGAGCACCTGGGAGCCTCTGGTGGTGCCTCACGTGCCTGGTGCATAGCCGCGGCCAAAACCTGTGCAATTTGTTCAATATTTACATTTCCGCTAACTGGTTCAGTTGGTGCCGACGGTCCTCCCTATGGTAGAGGTATGGGAGCATTTACTGATTTGGCGACGTGCCTAGCCTCTTTGGTCGTAGGTACATCAGGAACGGAAGACTGGAATGATCCTTCTGGGGCAACCTCGGCCTCGTCGGTGCATTATACTATGAATTCAACTAAAACAAAAATTATATAACACTTGTATTTTCTGAAAGTATTGATACGTAAATAAATAGTAAATATATGAAAATATTCGAAAACATATAATTTATAACTCAATTAAATGTCACCGATAAAAACATAGCGTGAAAAGAAATAATTTTATTTAGAAAACTACTCTGATACCAATCTGACAAGCTCCTATCCCCAAGCAGCCTGCCGGTAACCCCATAGTCGCCCTCCGACTGTCATCTGGACCGACCCAAGAGTTTGCATGGAGCTAAGCCGTTCCCTTGACTCTAAATTCGTTTATTCTTTTCATAAATATATAAATACAAGAGTGGGTTACGTGGATCTTTTTTTTTTTTTTTTTCAAACGGACGGAGTTCCGTTTGTTTTTCGGACTTCCCAAATTTTCAAAACCTGCATAAAAACACTTCTATAATTTTCAAACACATTCTCAACTTCCAATAAGGCCTCCGGCCCATTTCCACAAATCAATCCACAACCCAATCACAATTTCAATAAAATCATTATAAAAATCAATTTCACAATATTTCAGGAAGCGGAAAACCTTATAAATTATATATACGGTGGCAGAAATTATAAAGTAACACATACTTTTCTTTAACATATATATACATAAAAAATGATATATTACATTTATACAAGGATTACATTTCTAAATTATTTCTTTTACATACATATAAGACAAGTACAAAAGTAATCACTGCAATCGACTCTCGACGTATATCCTAGCTTGGAGGGGAAGCCCTTGACGTCGATGCACCAGTACCTGGGAAATTTATTTTAAAAACATTTGGGTGAGCTTTTCGCTCACTGACTGTCAAATTACTTTAATGAAAACAATATAGTAAACAAATACATTTTCATAATATCTTTTCATAATTTCTTTCTAAAAAGTCATTTTCATAAATCACTTTCCTTTCCTTTTCCTGAAAATTGTTTACGGTGTTGGCGAGAAAACATTTTCTAAATTCAACCTGAAAACCACCAACCACCGGCGGCCCTTTCTAACGGTTCCTTAAGGGTTTATGGCAACTGGGCGGGACGAACCACCATCCCCAACTGTCATCGTATGTCTGATACCAGACGGCAGAGCGAAATTCCTACATTGCTCAGGCGGCTAGGCCGGTAAGAGTGGGTACCTAACACTCGTGGGCTAGCGCTAACTCATAAACATTTAAACAATTAATATATATATATATATAAATACTTATGAAAAGTATAGTTGAAAAATACACTAACCCTTTATTCTATTCGATCCCTCGATTTCAAGTTCGAGCACTCACGTCAGAAACCCTTTGCCTACAAAATTTCAACTTTCATTTTAGAAACCTCCCAATTTTTAAATCTTTTCACAATTTAATCGCATTCAATATTTTTGGCCCCTAAACGCCTATTATTCTATGATTTTCGATTTCTTCGTTCTAAATCGAATTGATTCCATTTCTTCGCCGAAGCTTCCCACATCATTCATTTATCATTTTAGTACTCAAATAATCATGTTTAACCTTCAAAACCCACCAATTCCATCATACTTTTCAACCAATTTTTACAACTACATATTTACACTATTTAGGCCATAACTTACTCAATTTTTATCCAAACCTTTTTCTTCCAATTTCTATGGTTTGCTATGATATTTATGCATGTTTTAAGTCTAAAATAACCCCAATTAAGCCCAAATAGTCCAGGTCTTTATAACCCTTTCAAATGCCTATTCTTTCATTTTACTATCATTTTACTCTTTACTAGATTGCATGCCATTCATACACCCATGTATATCCATTTTAATTACCTTGATTCCTACTCACTCATGCATGTTTTTAGAACCTTAAATACATCCTAAACACCAGCAAAACACATGCATAAGCTACTGCCCTTCATCAAACCGAAATGCACAAACAATCCAATCTAGTTTCATTTACATTTTCATTTACAAATTCATGCATAACTCAATTCAATTCTCAATTATTTCCATTAAAATACATAAAATTTCAGCTTATTCATCACACCCTAGGGCTGGTCGAATTCTCATTAGCACATATCCATTATGATCTCTTAAATTTTCTTCCATAAAAATGCATCCATACATGCCAATTTCATCACTAATATCTTACATGTATGCAATTGTATTCTCATAAAAACTTCAACATAAACCTTAACTTAAGCTTACCTCAAATTGGTGTGTGATGATTCCTTGTGCTCCCAAACTCAAATTAAGCTTCAAATAACCTCACATCTACAATCAAATTGACAATAAAAAATCACAACCCCAAAACAGCCCATAAACACAACATTTCTCCATGAAAACTCACCTATTTCTTCTTCAATTGATGCTTGATTCTGTCCCAACCATTGAGCACTTGTTTGATGCTTGAAATAGGTTGAGATGATGCTTAAATTCTGCTGCACTTCTTCTTCCTCTTCTTTTTTTTTTTTCTCTCTTCTCTTTTGCCATGAATGCTTCTGTTTTGGTGTTTGTTTTTGGCGTGTGAATGGCTGAAAAAAAATCAGCTATTAGTTGTCTTTTATAGTGGCTAACTAATGCTAAAAAGTCCTCCAAATTTGCCTATTCTTACAACAACCCAAAGTCAACCATTAACTAGTCAAAAAGCATATCAAGTTGTCTAAATCTAATTGGTTTTCTTAATCAACTTTTGACTTAATAAATGAGTGATATTCTTGCTTGTATAACACTCACACCAATTACATCTCTCTTTTTTAATAAAAATTCCATTAAAATTCACTTATATTTCACTCAACAATTTATTCCAATATTAACCGAATAAATTCCCGAAAATATTCTATGGTTGTCCAATGATCAAATTGAGTTTATAAATCTTCAATCGAACTTAAAATCATTCACTTGCACCTTAAAATAAATATTTTCTAATAAGGGTGAATTTATTAGAAATACAATTTTGTTTGACCTAATATACCAAAATATATACGTTATACTTAATAAACGAAATGAGGTTTTACAGTATCCTTTGAGCCAAATGGCCTACCATGTTTTTGATGCATAATAGATGAATTGTTTGCTACCATTTGTTTTGATTGTTCAATTGGCACAGTCACTCGAGTTGGGATATTGGTAGTAGGTGTATAAGATCTGGTTACCCTTGTTGTATCTGTAAATGGGTCTGGTAACTGATTAGCAATCACTTGTAATTATATTATTCTTCGTACTTCATTTTCACATTGATTAGTATGGGGGTTCAAATGAGACAAAGTACCCACATTCCATAAAGGTTCATGCTCTATAGAAAGAGTTTTCTTTTCTCATAGTTGTGGGAACAAATTTTCATTGAAATGATGATCTGCAAAACATGTAGTGAAAAGGTCTCCCGTCAAAGATATCGAATAATAGAAGGCGAATTAAAGCCAACATAAATCCCTAAACGATATTGGGGTCCCATCTTAGACCTTTATGGGGGTACAATAAGTGCATATACAGTACAACCAAATGTTCTTAGGTGAGATATATCGGGTTGATGACCAAGCACAAGTTGTAATGGGGAATATTGATGATATGTAGTAGGTCGTATGCAAATTATTGTAACAACGTGTAGTATGACATGACCCCACACAGATATTGGTAATTGCGTTCGTAAAAGTAAAGTTCAAGCAATTACTTGGAGGCGTTTGATAAATGCTTCTGGCAAACCGTTTTGAGTATAAACATATGGAACCGGATGCTCAATATCAATTCTAATGAACATACAATATTCATCAAATGTAAATTCACTAGCATTGTTTAAACAAATTGTTTTGATTGAGTAATCTGGAAATTTTGCCCGTAGTTTGATAATTTGTGCAAGGAGTCTAGCAAAGGCAATATTATGAGTTAATAATAAACAAACATGTGACAATTTTATGGATACATCAATTAAAACCACAAAATAGCGAAATGGTCCACTTAATGGATGAATAGGTCCACATATGTCCCCTTGAATTTTTTGTCAAAATAAGGGGCATTCAAAATTAATTTTAAAAGGGAATAGTGTATCACCAATTTTCCTTGCGAGCAAGCAGTGTAAAAATTATCTTTGGACAATAGAATCATTTGATACTTTAATGAGTGTCCATTAGAGTTTTCAATGATTCTACGCATCATAGTAGACCTTGGGTGACTAAGGCGATCATGATAAAGTTGAAAAATTTTAGGATCTGAAAATTTTGGATTTATAACCATGTGGGTTTCAGTGAGAGTTATGATTGTATAGTATAAGCCAGATGAGAGAGCATGAAACTTTTCTAAGATAATCTTGCGTCCTAAGATGATGGATGTAATACATAGATATTCTATGTTATGTTCACTTACAGTTTCAATATGATATCCATTATTGCGTAAATCTTTAAAACTGAGCAAGTTTCTTCTAGAATTGCTTGAAGATAATGCATCATGGATACATATTTTAGTTTCATTTACCAATAAAATTATGGCTTTCCCATGAACCTTAATTAGGTCTACAAGACCTGATATAGTGTTTACCTTAGCCTTATATTATGTCAAATTTAAGAAATATTTTTTATCACGAAGGATAAAATGTGTGGTTACACTATCAGTCAAGCATATGTCTTCGTCTTCTCCTTTGAGAATAGATAGTCCATCCATATCCTTTTCATTTAAACGAAATTCATATTAGTCATTGAAGGAAGTAAAAACATGAATATAAAAGTACATCTAACTTGATATAAAAATAAGCAAAAGAAAGTCAAAGATTATCATGTCTTAATTGGTATAGTCATTCCCATAACCATTTTACACAAAAAGATGATTATAAAAGGAAGTGTATAACAAAAAGAGAAACAATAGTTTTTAGATACTAATGCTAGTTGAAATGTTTTTTGCCATCACCATTCATGAGGAGTTCAATCTTTCTACCTACATTTTCAAAGAAATCTGCAGCATCAAAGTGAATCGTATCTTTTGGGTTGGCAAAGTTTGCAAAGTTGATCTCAACCGCCTTTTTCTTCTCTTTTATGGATTATTGATAAAGTTCTACCAAATGTTTGGGCGTACAACAGGTATGTAACCAATGATCTGATGCACCACACCTAAAACAAGTATTTTCAGTCCTTTCAATAGTTTTATTTCCCATGTTTCTGTTTTTTCCATTTTCTTGTTTAGCCACATAAACATTTCATTTCTAGGATGTATTATTGGCATTACGGTACCCTGAACATTTGTAACCACCATGCCTGTGAGAACCACTTCCTCTTCCAAATCCCTGACCACGACCTCGTCCATGCCTATTATATTTGTTGGCATTCATTTCTGGGAGTGCCAATAAACCTGTTGGTCATAACTCATGATTTTTCATTAACAATTCATTATTCTGTTTTGCAACAAGCAAACATGAGATTAGTTCTGAATATTTTTGGAATCGACATTCTCGGTATTGTTGTTGTAAGAGCATATTTGAGGCATGGAATGTCGAGAATGTTTTTGTAACATATCTTGTTCAGTTATTGTTTCACCACACAATTTTAATTGTAAAGTTATTTTGAATAGGGCAGAGTTATACTCAGCAATTGCTTTGAAATCTTGTAACCTTAGGTGGATCCATTCATAGTTAGCCTTTTAGAGGAATACATTCCTTTGGGGGTCAAACCTGTCTTTTAAATTGTTCCATAAGGTTAAAGGATCCTTCACTATAAGTTACTCAGCCTTAAGATTTTTATGTAGGTGGTGTCGGAGAAATATAATAGCTTTCACTTTATCCTGTAAAGTCGTTTCATTTCCCTCCTTAATTGTATCCTACAACTGTATTGCCTGCAAATGCATCTTAGCATCCAAGATCCAAGAGAGGTAATTTTTTTCCATAGATATCGAGGGCAAGGAATTGTAAGTTCTTGAGATTTGACATTTTTCAGTAACTATATTTACCACAAAATATAATAATTACTTTTATGTACAAATAATAAAAAATAGACAAACATAATAAGAATCACATATGGAGTTATATATGTAAAGATGATGGATAAAGTCATATGTAAGAATAATTAAAGATAACAATAAAATTAATCAGTAGGCATAGTCATGCATATAATATATGATAACAATAATAAATAAAGTTAGGTAGTGAGATATATATTGCATGATAATAAAGATAAATAAAGTTAATATAATAATCGGGTCGACAGAACCGTACTTTAATTGGGTTGGCATAGCCAACGTTTCTAGTTAAAGATTGGGTTAACATAGTCAAACTTTTCAGTTATCGTGCTAATTATGTATTATAAAATAAATAAAATGAAATAAAGAATGAGTAGAAGTTGAAAATATATGTGGATAACACATATAAGATGTAATAGAAGTAAACAAATGAATATGAGATAATAGAAGTGAACAAAAACATGAAAAATAAAAGAATGAGAGAGTAGAAGAGTACTTGTCTTTTACTAATTTTGGAAAAGCAAAAGAAGTACCGTCCATTTATAATAATAATATATAAAAAAATGGTTGCTTGTGGAGATGGTATATCCATAATTATCAAATGACATTTTTTTTTCATTTTTAAAAATGAGTAAATTACAATTTAACTACCCAGAAATAAAGTATTTGTAGATGAAATCATATTTTATGTTTTATTACAATTAACTCTACTGCCGTTAGATCCCATCAGTTAACATTAACTAGGTCAGGGGCAAAGTTGGTATTTTTGGGGTGACTTATCTGGCATGTGGGTGAGACGTGCAAAATAAAATGTGAAAAGATAGGATGGAAATAGAAAAATAATGAAAAATAGAAACATTAAAGTGAATTGAAGAGACGTGAATTGAAAGGGCACGAAAAAATAAAACTGATCAAACCTTGCACTCTAATGAAAACAACCTAGAACCTTTTCTATCGGATGAAGCCCTAAAATCCAAACCCAAGTTTTGCTTGTATTTAGAGAGTAAAGGTGCTATTGTTTGTGATACGGTGGTGGTTTGTCGAAAGACAAGCGTGAGGAGAAGGTACACATCAGGTATGCACCAATTTTCTCTTTAAAAAAACTGGGTTCTTTTGTTGCATGTTAGGTTTGTTTTGAGATTATGTCCGAAACGAAGGTAGTGAGTTTGTTTATGTAGAAAAATGGTTTTGGTTTGTTATTTTGTGTGTGTTTAAACTGGATTTGTGAAAGAAAATTTTGTTTTTTTCTTTGTGTTTAAACTGGATTTATAAAAAAATGGTGTCTTTTTGTGTGTGTAAATTGTATTTGTAAAAAAAATGTTGATTTTTTGTGTGTCTAACTGAGTTTGTAAATTTATCTATTTATTATTATTATTTTTTTTGTGTGTGCTTAATATGAGTTTGTAAAAAAGATGGGTTTTTTCTTTTTTTTTTTTGTGGTGTTTAAAATGGGTTTGTAAAAAGATGTTTATTTTTTTGGCATTTAAACTGGGTTCGTAAAAAATATGTTTTTTTTGTGTGTTTAAACTAGGCTTATTGTTTGGTTTATATTGTATTGGTGCATTTAAACTAGTTTGAAATGGTTTTTTTAATAAAAATGTTGTTTGAAAAATCCTGGGTTTGATTGTTGCATGTTGGGTATGGTTTGCGTTTACAGTGGGTTTGTGAAAAGCTTTCCATTTTTTCTTTTACAGTAAAAAAAAAAAAAATTACTATTGAAATGTATAAAATAATATTGTAATGATTTAAGTTTGATACGTTGATGCAATTTCCATGTCCTTTATATGGGCATGGCACAAAGTGACCGTTGGTCAATTTCCCAACTGCAACGACCAATTTTCAATATTTTTTTATTTTTTAATTAAGGCCATTTTCGATATTATAAAAAGTTCAACTACTTCCAACACTTCTCTAACATTCCCACTGCCACAAATTCCTTTTCTAATTTTTTATTCCAGTTTTCAAATTTTTTATTTGGTCAATTGGGTCAACTACAATCATCAAGTGCATTTTTGTCTTTTGATCACATTTATATTGTTCATCGTTAAATGAAATAGAAGTTTGCTAAAGGCAGAAGGGTTCATTGTAATAAAACATAAAACATGATTCTGACAGTAAATATTTTATTTCTAGCTGATACCACGACGGGGATTGGGAGCCCTATACCATCTCAAAACCCTTCACGATCGAGCCTCTTTCATCGTGGGATGACCTTTCAACCCAATACGACATTAAAAGGGGTACTATAGCCACCATGAAAACTCAGAGGCGGATGGGAATGCAGTCATGAATTTGAGCATCCTTTCTAATCTGCAGGATCCTTACCGAGGCAAGCACAGAGCATACTTGGATCTATCATAGACTGTTCTTCATTTTCAAAGAGAAGAATATTGGAGTTGGGAGGAGACTATTTAGCAAGCCATGAGAATTATAAACATTGTGATTTTATTACTGGAGTAGTTTGCCCTCTCAAAATGAGAGACTTACATATTTATAGGAAATCAGAGCTCTCTTACAAGACTTTCACACGTGAAAAACATTACAGACACATAAGCTCCATAGGGTACAATAATGAAGATGACTCACCAGACACGATTACAATAATTATAGACATACGAACCCATAGGGTATAATCATAAAACTCATAATATAGGTGGACCTGCAATAATTACACATATGTCAGACAATAATTGTACTAGGAGACCCACGTAACTTTAATAATACACATATTTGGACAAACAACTTTAATAAAGAAGACTAATAGGACAATAATAGAGACATTCATCATGAAGAATTGGTCAGATTGTAATTGATATGATCCCCATTATCTGAGTCAATGGCTCCATAAATTCTATATGGCTAGGTGTCAATTTCCATAGGGTCTTGAGAGTCAAGTAGATAAACATCCTGGAAAGGGTGCTGACTCAATGAGCTGTTTCTGGGGACGTCTGGTATGATGATCAATTCATCAGCATTGCTATGGTTAACATCACAGAGGAAATTTAGCAGTGCAGGCCTGAGTTAGGGGTAAAATTCATCATAATTATATATAGTGTCCCATTCATAACTGATAATAGTGGTCCATATCATATTAGTATGAGAATTACAATGGTAAGGCTTGTGTAAAGTCCATATGCATGTGACTTTAAATGCCATGTTAGGTTCTAATTTCCAAAGGTTAAGTTATCCCATAAGCTTAGTAAGTTCTCTTCTCCAGAGATAAAGAGGGTTGAAACACTATAAAACCGTCCAGAGAAGTGAGCGTTGATTAAGGGGCTCATGAAGATTAGCATACAGCACTTGTAAAGGGAAAATAATAGCATGATGATGTAATATGGATAAACACCATAAATACCACAAGACTGTAGGGGTGAACATGGAAAAAGGATGGATGTGAAAAAGATCTAGGAAATGTTCGGTAGGGTTGGTGAGTTTGTGTGAGTGTCCTTGTGCTTGGATTCTTGAGAGGAAGACCATCTGGTGGGTTTTTGCAAAGTTTTTAATCTGCATGATAGAAGTTCTGAAGGGTAGGTCATGATGGTTGTAGTTGAAAGGTTATCTTCACTGGGTGAGACCATTAGGACAAGTTGTATTGGTCTTTGAGGAGTAAAGAGCTGGACATGTTGAGGTTTAGAGAGCATGTTTGCTATTATATTGTCATTGCCTTTCACATGTCGAATAGTGAAATTATACCTAAAGAACCAATCTTTCAATCTCAATATTATCGGATTGGGAGGAATCTTATTTTTGAAAATGATGAGTTGTCCATTTGGACGATGAAGTCCTTGGTTCTCAGGTAAAAATCAAATTTTTAAATGCCATATTTGACAACAAGAATCTCCTTGTAGATAGTGTGATAATGTTTCTAAGAGTCATTGAACTGTCCACTGACATGTCCACAGTAAGCCTGAGTATCATGGATTTTTTCAATTAGGATGGCTCCCTAAAAATCATCCCTAGCGTCTGTCTGTAGGATGGGTTGACCATGTGATGGAATAGTAAGAGGGGGAGGGTTATGACTTATCTTCTTAAGCTCTCATACAACAGTTGCATGGGCTAGACTCTAGAAAGGAGAATTTTTCTTGAGCATGACTGACAACAAAATGTGTGTTGAGTGACATGTAGAATAAAGTTCTTGACATAATTAATAATGCCATGTTGAACCTGCTTTTGTGAAAGATGGGAATTTGAAAAGTGCAATGATTGCTCTATGAGGTGTAAACCAGACTAATAATTTCCATTTGAAATCTTCATGCTTAAGAAATCAATTTCATGGTGTCCAATCATGCTTTTCTTTTCAGAAAACATTATATCGTGTTTGTCAGCTAACTTATAAAATTAGGTCAATAGGGTTAGATGCTTTTCTGGATTTTCTGAAAAAAAACAATATGTCATCAATGTAAATAAGAGTAGAGGACAAGATAGGATAAAATATTCTAATCATTGCTTTTTGAAATAGGGAATGAGAAGTTTTTAATCCAAAAGGTAAAACTATCCATTGATATTGAGTATCAGGAATGCAAAAAGCAATTTTATATCTTTTTGCAGGATCAATGCCAATTTGTCAAAAAGCTCCCTTAAGATCAAATTTTGAAAACAGTGTATCAATTTTGAGAATTGGAAACTTGTCATCTTGTAGGAAGATGTTTAGTGGTTTGCAATATATGACAAGTCTCTTTTGTCCCCTAAACTGTTCAGATCATTTCTTAACATAAAAACTTGACAAGCCCATGGAGAATTGGTAAGTTCAATGAGACCTTGTTGTAACAGTTTTAGACACTCTATTCTTGCCATTTGAAGATAAGAAGAGGTCATACCATAGTGGGTAGCCTTAGTAGAATTAACATCTTCATTAAGCTTGAAAGGTAGCTTAATAAAGAAGTTAGGATTTTTCCACAAAGGATTGTGATGATTAAATTTGTCATGACTCTCCGCACAAAAAGATAAAAGTTTCTCTTGTATGTGTTGATATTCTAATGGGATCGGGGGCAAGGGCTAGATTTTGTCAATAGGAGAAAATGGTTTGAAATCTCTTTTGTATTTGAGTCAGTGTGGCAAAATTCTAAGGTTTTTGGATTGGGAGTAAGTGTCCCACCCAAGGAGGATGTCTTTATCAGGTAGGGCTGTACCAATGACATGTGTCCATATAACACAGAACGAAAAAAGTTTGATATCAATCTTTCTCTTTATGATAAGATTGGTGGCGAAAGTTTGACCATCAGCTACCCTAAAATGATGGACATGGTTTTTCCAATGATCACGAGGAAGGATTTTAGGATTCATCATGGTATCATGGGACCCAGTGTCTATAAAGGTTATAACACTGATTGGTTTGTCATATTTGGTAGGAAGGATCTGGATCTATAAGTGGGGACTGACAAGATGAACTGTATGAGTGGGTTTTACTATGGAGATAGGTTGTATTTTATATGTATATGACGTCTTGTCTCCTGTAGTTATGTTGTATGAATCATCACTGGTAGTGGATAGGTCTTCCATAATAAAAGCCGTATCACTGTTTCTGGATTCTTGTTCTGAATACAGTGATTTAATGTCTGCATCAGAAGGAATGGGTTCTCCAGAAATGGCTAGTTGTCGTGCCATTCTTGTTGATTTTGTTTTGTTGTTGGGGCATTTTTTTTTGGCAAAATGACCATTTTGATAGCAAATAAAGCATTTTTTAGATTTATGCCAGACACGTGTGACTTTCTTCTTATAACACCGAAATTTTTTATTTTTTTGGTGTCAGAACGAGTGTTAGAAGTGATTTTTCTTCTTTGGTTTATAGGTGCACTAGTCATTTGCTTTGCATTTGATCTAAAGATTAGGTTGCTTACACTATTTATCATATCTCTTTCCTTCTTTGAGCATTTTTGAGAAAAACTTCTGTGTAGCACAGCATAGAGTTTTTCCAAGCATTGTAATGATAGCATGTGGATTTCTCCTAAGGTGATGTCCTTGAGGTTTTTGTCAGTGGTTTCAATTCTCCGTTGGAGCTTATCTTGTAGTTCTGTTGGTAGAGAATTGATATAGACTTGTTGAGACTTTCGTAATTTAATCCACCAAGAGCATGATATCTAGCAGCTATTCAGTTGTAATGAAATTCAAGGTCTTTTTTCTTGAGAGAGCAACATCTCATCTCAAAGAACTCCTGTCTTGTTTGTTTATAAAATTGATCTGCAGCATCAAAGAATTCTTTAAAAATAGCTTCCATAGCTGTACCAACTGAAATGGACCGGACAAATTGAAGTTGACAATATTCACCAAGAGCTTGATACCAGTCTCGGAGAGTGCCAATAAATTTAGAAACAAATTCTTGTAGTATGCCTTCGAGATTTTGTTCTGATTTAGTGATTTGTAAGTCAAGCCACACACTCATTTATGAAATTTTATTTCTCCATTTTGAAGGAGATTTATCAAGGTTGAACCACGGGCCATTGGTTGGCTTTGTGGAAGAAGTACCATGAGTTACTTCTGGTGGTTCCTCTACAATAGGTGTTGGGCCAACATGAGATTCTTCATGAGTAGTTCTAGAATGTGGTGGATGTTCAGGCGGAGGCCTAGATGCCATCAAGACTTCTGTTAAGTCAGTGAGATCATCTTTAGCCAAATCATATGTTTTTGAATCTGTGGAGGCTTGGGAAGATGTCGAAAACATCTCTGATGATTCAAATGATTCTCTGGATGTAAACCCTTACCAAGATTTATTATTTTATAGTATTAGAAATCTTCGAAATGAGTTACGGTCGAATGATATGTCTCCAGTAGTTGTTAGGCCCTTATCCTTACTAAACCATAACTGCGGAGGACTAGGCGACCTGTCGGCACTTCACGATCACCCTCCAGTCGATATCTAGATCGATTGAAGAACTCCCGCAAAGCAAAGCTGATTTGTCTCTAAAAATTTTTCTAATTTCTATTTAAAATTAAGCAACCCGATTATTGTTTGTGGCGACTATAAGATATACTACAATCATTAGTTAATAAAAATCATTTAAAATTTTATAAAAATATCGGCAGCATAACTGCTGCTTTTATTAAAATCTCATCCTGCAAGTAAAAAGGTTTGACACTTCTAAAATTTCAATCAATTCACTACTACCATCGGATTAAAATCCGGAAACCACAATCAGCCACAAACAAGTATATTCAGTGGATTTTAAATCAAACCACATTTATTACTAATACCATAATAGCATAATTATTTACACATCCAAAATGGGAATTTATAGATTAATATAAAATTCTAACCATTTAAAAATATTACATAACCATACATTTTTTATATTTACTTCAAAACTTATCCACAACACGCCTAATGCTCTGGTGTCGGTGTCTCAGCTTCCGCCGCAGCAGAACCTGCACTTAAAAATGTTTTTGGGAATTTTGGGATGAGCTAAAAGCCCAGTGAGTGTCATAGGTTACTAAAAACATTTATAAATGCGTAAACATGTCATTTTATACATAACTTATCATAAGAATTTTCTCTTATAAATGCAGAAATAAAATCATATGAAAACATAATTAGATTCAGTGGAATAAAAATAATTTCCATAACTATATATGTATCTTACTAAAAGTCCACTGAATACTATAACTAGTGGTACCGTAGGTGATACGGTAGAGTGGAATCCTACATCACTCAAACCGTACAATGCGGCGGAGCAGAATCCTACATTGCTCGGGCCGTCAAAAGTAACGGAGCGAAATCCTATATCATCTTTGTTACTAACCGGTAATGTGACGGAATCCTACATCATCACAGTGTGCTAAGCGCACAAACCTATATACCCCATACCGTGCCACGGTCACCATACTAATATGTCAATATGCATGAGTCGTTGCCGAAGTGGCAAAGTCCAAATGCAATGCAATATGTCATACCTCGCCGTGCACGTATGGGATACTACTAACCGGTATATATCTATAATACCCTAGGAGTACCAAAACATAAGTTTTTGCATAATTACCATAGAATTTCAGCATATAAATCATACTAAAATTGAAATGAAATTTGATACAAATAAAATTCTAATTAAAAACACATTCGAGTTTCATAAACTATTTTAAAAAGGACACTCACTGTTTATCGAATTCTCATGACTGGATGCGCCTATGGACCCTTAGATGGCTCCCCTACAATAATCATTCACCAAACATTTAATACCATTCCACTAACATTCAATCCATAATTCAAACACCACTAATTAGATTACTAGTTCTAAAGTTCCCATTTAGGCACTTTTGGATCGATTTTTCTAACAAATTTTTCTTAACCGATCACTAGCCCAATTTATCCAATTCAAGCCCACATTACAAGCTTTTATTTCCACAATAAATCTAGGATAAATCAGGTCTGAATTCATGAGTTAAAAATGCCTAAAAATCGTGAAAATTGCGTAAACGTTATATTTCATCAATTTCACTGTTTTGGTCCGTTTTTCGCCGTTTTAAATCCGATTCGACTTCCGTCAGTTCCTACCTTCTTGTTTCATCGAAATGGACATTTCAATTACATAAAAAGTTGAAAATAAAAATCAGACCAGAACCTCTTATTTGGGCACAACACCCTTGCACTTTTTCCTCTTATTTCCTTTTTCAATTCTACTAGTTTCCAATGCACATTTTAGGCCTCTATCATGCTCAAATTTCATTCCAAACCACTCTAAATCCATTAATACATGTCATACTATGTTAGTCAAGTGTCATAGCATTTAAACATTTCATAATTCCTTGCCATTTTTTGCCCTCAATTTCAAGACATTCACACTAGTTTCAAGTAATTCATATACTAGTTTCACTAAAATGCAATTTGAATCTTACTTAGACTTGATGGGACAGAATTTTGGACAGCCCCTAAGCTTCATGTGACACCAATTAAATCACTCAAAACACATCACAAAAAGAATTCACTTCACTTAACCATTTTATCAAACACATGGAGGGCATACAAACAAATCTCTATTTCAACTTGAATTTTTGTTAGTTTACTACCCCAAATGACATCTAATTAATTCAGCCCACACATACCACAACTCAAGCATGATTCTCCATCATTTACATGTCAAGAACAAAGAGGAAGAAGCATGATTCCATGACCCCAACTTCATGAACATCAAACTAACCAAAAACATGAAAAAGTGCACTAAACTTATAATTTCTTGGTTGGATAATGATTTAGGGAGTTTGGAGACTTGATTTTTGGGCTTGGAACCTTTCAAAACACCCTTGAAAACCTTTAGAGTGGACTGCCCTAGTTGCTTTCTTCTTCTTCCTCTTCTTTCTCATTTGGCCAAATTTTCCTTCTCCCACTTTCTAGATTTTTCTTTTGATTTTTCACACTATCTCATCATATTTATACTATCTCATGCCTCTTAACAATTGCCCTCCATTCATCCATTAATTTTAAAAATGTCATTGTGATGTGTCTCCATATGATTGGTCCAAAAAAAATAATTATCTCTACACTAGTGTAAAAATTTCAATTTTGCCCTTAAACCACTTAATTCAATTCTCATTATTTTCTACCACTTGAAATAAATTCTCAAGGCTATTTTAAGATCCTAAAAGCTACTAAAGTGATTTATGATATCTTCATAATTTATTGGGACTATTTAAATTAAATTTTCATTACTTGATTGAATTTACGGGAAATTTCTGAAAATTTTCGGATTTCACTGGATTGATCCGGTTTCACCCAGAAAATTCATATAACTTATTTTAAGTCCAATTTAAGTCTCTTGAACTTCTAATTAAGCTATTTGGAGACTTTTCAGAATTTCTAAAATTTTTTTCGGAAAACCCGATTTATTCCCTTAACAGTCTCCGAACTTTCCTAAACCGTTTATTTTAGCTCCGTTATAATATTAGGCACCATGAAATTATATTAGCTAATTTACTGTACATAACTACAGTGCTAATATTAGGGAGAGGGGTTTACAATTTCTCCCCCCTTATGAAACTTTTGTCCTCGAAATTTAAATAACGTACCTGAAGTAAATATGTGTGGATATTGGTGCCGCATTTGTGCCTCCGGTTCCGACGTAGCTTCCTCCACGACATGATTCCTCCTTAGGACCTTTACTAATGGGATGACTTTATTCCTCAAGACTTGCTCCCGGTGATCTAGAATCTAAACCGGTTGCTCTTCATAAGACAAGTCTTCTCTGAGTTCAATTGGTTGGTCCTGAAGCACATGGGAGGGATCTGGAATGTATTTGCGAAGCATGGAAACGTGGAACACATCATGAATGCTTGCTAACTCTAGAGGTAATTTCAGTCTGTAAGCTATTGGGCCGATTCTCTCCAATATCTCATATGGTCCAATGTATCGGGGACTTAGTTTTCCATGCCTACCAAATCTGAGTACACCTTCCATGGTGAAATCTTTAGGAAGACTTTATCGCCTACAAAGAACTCAAGGTCCCTACGACGGTTATCTGCATAGCTTTTCTGTCTATCCATTATCGTCTTCAGTCGGTCACGGATAATTCTAATTTTATCTGTGGTGACCTATACTAATTCTGGACCTATGAGCTTCCATTCACCTACCTCGTCCCAACACACTGGTGTTCTACATTTCCTACCATACAGGGCTTTATATGGAGCCATGCCTATACTGGATTGATAACTATTATTATAGGCAAACTCCATAAGTGGTAGGTGCGTATCCTAGCTTCCTTTGAATTCCATAGTGCACACTCTGAGCATATCTTCTAAAGTCTGAATAGTACGCTCTGATTGCCCATCAGTCTGAGAATGGAAGGATCTAAAGTGTAACTTCATCCCCAATGCTTTCTGCAAACTGGGCTAGAATTTAAAAGTAAATCTGGGATCCCGATCTGATACTATCGAAACTGGTGTGCCATGGATTCTAACTATTTCATCCACATATATCTGGGCCAACTTATTCAGGGAGAAGTCGCTCCTGATGGGTAGGAAGTGTGCAGACTTAGTTAACCTATCAACTATGAATCAAACTGTATCGTGTCCTTTCTGACTGTGTGGAAGTCCTACTATAAAATCCATTATAATCTTTTCCCACTTCCACTCTGGAATCGGGAGAGGTTGTAACAATTCTACGAGTTTCTGGTGTTCAGCCTTTACTTGTTGACAGGTTAAACATCTAGAAACATAGTCTGCTACCTCTCGTTCATTCCCTTCCACCAGTAGTGTTCCTTCAGCGTACGATACATTTTAGTGCTACCTGGATGCATCGCATAAGCTGAAGAATGAGCTTCCTCTAAAATTTCTCTTTTTAACTCTGCTATATCTGGAACTACTAATCGTTGGCCCATAACTAGTGTACCATCCTCCCTGATACTACAATCGGTTTGCTTACCCTCTACAATTTCCTTTCTCAACTTTTCTAGTTGTGGGTCTTGAGGCTGGAGTTCCCGTATTCTATCCACTAATACCGATCGTACCTGGAAAGTGGCCAATAATGCCTCTGAGTCTGACACCTCTAATCTTGCTCTGAGAGACCTTAACTCCACCAATAGCGATAGATACGCCATCTTAATCTGAGCTAAGGTACTTTCAGGTTTCCTACTCAGAGCATCTGCAACCACATTTGCCTTCCCAGGATGATATTCTATCATATAGTCATAATCTTTTATTAGCTCCAACCATTGCCGCTGCCTCAAGTTTAGATCCCTCTGAGTGAATAGATACTGTAAGCTTTTGTGATCTGTGAAGATACAACATGAAGCTCCGTAGAGATAATGCCTCCAGATCTTCAATGCAAATACTACTGTTGCTAACTCTAAATCGTGGGTAGGGTAGTTTTGCTCGTACTTCTTTAACTGTCGAGAAGCATAAGTGATCACTCTGTCATTCTGCATTAAAACACACCTTAAATCTTGTCTGGAAGCATCACTATGTATCACAAATTCCTTCTCTGGCACTGGAAGTGCTAACACTGGAGCCGATGTTAATTTTCTCTTTAATTCCTCAAAACTTTGCTGGCATTCATCTGTCCACTGAAACTTAACATCTTTCCTGGTTAATCTAGTCAAAGGCGAGACTATCCTGGAAAATCCTTCTACGAACTTCCTGTAGTATCCGGCTAACCCTAAAAAGCTCCTAATCTCTGTTACATTCGTAGGTGGCTTCCAGTTCACTATTGCCTCAACTTTCTGGGAATCTACACTCAACCTTTCTGTAGAGATCACATGACCCAGAAAACCAACACTGTTTAACCAGAACTAGCATTTACTGAACTTGGCATATAGTTGTCGTTCCCCGTAGGGTCTGCAATACCACCCGTAAATGTTCAGCATGTTCCTCTAGACTACCCAAATATACTAAAACATCATCAATGAACACGATTGCAAATTTATCTAAATATGGTTTGAATACCCTATTCATCAGATCCATAAATGCTGCTAGGGCACTAGTTAATTCAAATGGCATAACTAAGAATTCATAATGCCTGTAACGTATTCTAAAGGCAGTCTTAGGAATATCTGACTCTCGAATTTTCAATTGGTGGTACCCAGATCTCAGATCTATTTTAGAGTATACTCTGGATCCCTGAAGTTGATCAAACAACTCATCTATTCTGGGGAAGGGATATTGGTTGCGTATCGTGATCTTGTTTAACTGTCTATAGTCTATACACAACCTGAGACTCTCGTCCTTCTTCTTTATGAACAGAATTGAAGCTCCCCATGGTGATGTGCTCGGTCTAATGAATCCTTTTTTTAATAACTCCTCTAATTGCACCTTTAATTCTTTCAATTCCGTAGGAGCCATTCTGTAAGGTGTAATCGAAATTGGATCTATTTCCGGAATTAAATTAATCTCAAACTTTATTTTTCGATCTGGCGACAATCCTGGGAGGTCATCTGGAAATACATCTGGGAACTCTTGAACCACTGGGATCTCTTCTAACTTGGGGGTCTCCTTTTTCTGGTCTACTACATAAGCAAGATATCCCTGGCACCCTTTATAGAGCATCTGCTGAGCTGTTATTGCTGAAATGATGCTCGCTACGAGTGCTCTCCTCATACCCCTGAATACCACTTTCACCTCTTCGGGTTTCTCTAAGATTACTTGGTGTAACAATCTATATGGGCTCGATATCTAGTCAACCAATCCATCCCTAAAATCACATCAAAATCTCTAATGTCTAACAGGATCAAATCGGCTGGAAACTCTTTATTTCCTATCACTATCGAACTAATTGGGATCACCCGATCTGCTATTAATGAGTTTCCTGCAGGGATGGATACTAATAGATTGCTATCTAGAGGCTACGGTGACACCTCTATCTTGCTAACAAATTTCACAGATATGAAGGAATGCATGGCTCCAGGATCTATTAATACATATGCATCATGACTGAAAATAGAGATTATACCAGTGACAACGTATGGAGCCTCCTCTATCTGCTGCTGAGTCACCACAAAAACTCGTGCCTAAGCCTGGGGCCTCCCTGGCTGCCTAGACTGGCCACCTCCGCGACCTCTGGAACCTCGGCCCCTTGATCCTCGACCAGCTTCAAATCCACTCGGAGCTCTAGAAGGCATACTGCTCAATGTTGGTGTACTGGCTACTGTTGATGGGGTAGACAGCCCTATCTGAGATGATTCAGTAGATATCAACTGCGGACACTCTCGCTAAAGTGACCTTTCTGCCCGCAGTGGTAACAGGCCATCGAACTCATCCTACATTCCCCCTGGTGTCTTCTTCCGTACTTCTCACATTTTGGATAATCTACCCATGATCCGCGGGAGCTACTTGATGGTACTGGCGATCTCGTCGAACCTTGGCTAGACTGAACGCCTTTACCTGCGCCTCAACCGCCTCTGAATCGGCCCTTCTTTCTAGGGCGTTGACTGGAACCCGCTTGAGAAGAACTGGGGATACTTCGCTTGCCTTCATACTTCCCAGTCCGTGCTATCTCGATCACATCTCGTTCCGCTCTAAAAGCTTCATCCACCACTTTCTCATAACGTAGTGGAGGGGTTTGGGAAACATGAACTCTGATGCGGGGGTACAGGCTAGCAATGAACTTCTTACACTTTTGCTCCTCATCTGTAGAAATGTAGGGCACTATCCATACTAAGTCTGAAAATTTCTGCTCATAATCCGCTACGGATAGTGTTTTCTACTCAAACTTATAAAATTCATCAGTGCGGCGATCCCTATATTCCTGTGGGTAGAATCGATCCATAAACTCCTGTTGAAATATATCCCACGTAACTTCCCCTGGGTATCTTCTCTCAATCATCTTCCACCAATCCTTTGCCCTATTCTCGAGGAGGAATGAGGAAAATAGTACTCTCTGCTCATCGATGCATTCCACCACCCTATAGATCTTGCACACCCTCTCTAGCCATGTCCAAGCGGTCTCTGAATCTCCACTGGCATCAAAGGTCTTCGCCCCTAATTTACAAATTCGTTTCTATCGTAACTTTAGTTGGCTCTGGGGTGGGCTGGGGTGGCTGCTACGGTTGAGATGAAGGGGGATATAACGTCTCTCCCAAAATCTTAGCCATCTACTCCACGTCAACTACTGGTGGCGGCCTAGATGGTTCCGCCTGCCTCTGGTCCGCGGGGGCATTTACAGATCCCACAACATTTTCGGCCTTTGAAACCGATAGTGCGGTAAGTGCTGCTGGAGTCTCAGCAGGGGCTCTCCTGGGACGACCCCGACGTGTCTGTCTCTGCATCGTGCTATGGATTCAATACAATTAACATAATTACTAAGAATCAACAGGGTTGCGTTAACTAACATAACTATAACTACTAACAAACCGAGCTCTGATACCAACCTGTCAGGCCCCTATCCTTACTATACCATAACTACGGAGGACTAGGCGACCTATCGACACTTCATGATCACCCTCCAGTCGATATCTAGATCGACTGAAGAACTCCCGTTAAGCAAAGCCGATTTGTCTCTAAAATTTTTTCTAATTTCTGTTTAAAATTAAGCAACCCGATTATTGTTTGTGGCGACTATAAGATATACTACAATCATTAGTTAATAAAAATCATTTAAAATTTTATAAAAATTTCGGTAGCATAACGGCTGCTTTTATTAAAAACTCATCCTGCACGGAAAAAGGTTTGACACTTCTAAAATTTCAATCAATTCACTACTACCATCGGATTAAAATCCGAAAATCACAATCAGCCACAAATAAGTATATTCAGCAGATTTTAAACCAAACCACATTTATTACTAATACCATAATAGCATAATTATTTACACATCCAAAATGGGAATTTATAGATTAATATAAAATTCTAACCATTTAAAAATATCACATAACCATACATTTTTGATATTTACTTCAAAACTTTTCCACAAAATGCCTAATGCTCCGGTGTCGATGTCCCAGCTTCTGTCGCAGTAGAACCTGCACCTAAAAATGTTTTTGGGAATTTTGAGATGAGCTAAAAGCCCAGTGAGTGTCATAGGTTACTAAAAACATTTATAAATGCGTAAACATGTCATTTCGTACATAACTTATCATAAGAATTTCCTTTCATAAATGCTGAAATGAAATCATATGAAAACATAATTAGATTCAGTGGAATAAAAACAATTTCCATAACTATATCTATATCTTACTAAAAGTCCACTGAATACTATAACTAGTGGTACCCTAGGTGATACGGTAGAGTGGAATCCTACATCACTCAAACCGTACAATGCGGCGGAGCAGAATCCTACATCGCTCGGGCCGTCAAAAGTAACGGAGTGGAATCCTACATTGCCCTTGTTACTAACTGGTAATGTGACGGAATCCTACATCGCCACAGTGTGGTAAGCGCGCAAGCCTATATACCCCATATCGTGCCACGGTAACCATACTAATATGTCAATATGCATGAGTCGTTGTCGAAGTGGCAAAGTCCAAATGCAATGTAATATGTCCTACCTCGCCATGCACATACGAAATACTACTAACCGATATATATCTATAATATCCTAGGGGTACCAAAACATAAGTTTTTGCATAATTACTAAAATTGAAATGAAATTTGATACAAATAAAATTCTAATTAAAAACACATTCGAGTTTCATAAACTATTTTAAAAAGGACACTCACCGTTTATCGAATTCTCATGACTGGATGCGCCTATGGACCCTTAGATGGCTCCCCTACAATAATCATTCACCAAACATTTAATACCATTCCACTAACATTCAATCAATAATTCAAACACCACTAATTGGATTACTAGTTCTAAAGTTCCCATTTAGGCACTTTTGAATCGATTTTTCTAACAATTATTTCATAACCGATCACTAGCCCAATTTATCCAATTCAAGCCTACATTACAAGCTTTTATTTCACAATAAATCTAGGATAAATCAGGTCTGAATTCATGAGTTAAAATGCCTAAAAATCGTGAATATCGCGTAAACGTTATATTTCATCAATTTCACTATTTTGGTCCGTTTTTCATCGTTTTAAATTCGATTCGACTTCCATGAGTTCCTACCTTCTTGTTTCATCGAAACGGACATTTCAATTGCATAAAACATTGAAAATAAAAATCAGACCAGAACCTCTTATTTGGGCACAACGCCCCTGCACTTTTTCCTCTTATTTCCTTTTTCAATTCTACTAGTTTCCAATGCACATTTTAGGCCTCTATCATGCTCAAATTTCATTCCAAACCACTCTAACTCCATTAATACATGTCATACTATGTCAGTCAAGTGTCATAGCATTTAAACATTTCATAATTCCTTACCATTTTTTGCCCTCAATTTCAAGACATTCAAACTAGTTTCAAGTAATTCATATACTAGTTTCACTAAAATGCAATTTGAATCTTACTTAGACTTGATGGGACAGAATTTTGGACAGCCCCTAAGCTTCATGTGACACCAATTAAATCACTCACAACACTTCACAAAAAGAATTCACTTCACTTAAGCATTTTATCAAACACATGAAGGGCATACAAACAAATCTCTATTTCAACTTGAATTTTTGTTAGTTTACTACCCCAAATGACATCTAATTAATTCAGCCCACACTTACCACAATTCAAGCATGATTCTCCATCATTTACATGTCAAGAACAAAGAGGAAGAAGCATGATTCCATGACCCCAACTTCATGAACATCAAACTAACCAAAAAACATGAAAAAGTGCACTAAACTTACAATTTCTTGGTTGGATAATGATTTAGGGAGTTTGGAGACTTGATTTTTGGGCTTAGAACCTTTCAAAACACCCTTAAAATCCTTTAGAGTGGACTGCCCTAGCTGCTTTCTTCTTCTTTCTCTTCTTTCTCATTTGGCCAAATTTTCCTTCTCCCACTTTCTAGATTTTTCTTTTGATTTTTCACACTATCTCATCATATTTATACTATCTCATGCCTCTTAACAATTACCCTCTATTCATCCATTAATTTTAAAAATGCCATTGTGATGTGTCTCCATATGATTGGTCCAAAAAAATAATTATCTCTACACTAGTGCAAAAATTCTAATTTTGCCCTTAAACCACTTAATTCAATTCTCATTATTTTCTACCACTTGAAATAAATTCTCAAGGCTATTTTAAGGTTCTAAAAGCCACTAAAGTGATTTATGAGACCTTCATAATTTATTGGGATCATTTAAATTAAATTTTCATTACCCGATTGAGTTTACGAAAAATTTCTGGAAATTTTCGGATTTCACCGGATTGGTCCGGTTTCACCCAGAAAATTCATATAACTTATTTTAAGTCCACTTTAAGTCTCATGAACTTTTAATTAAGCTATTTGGAGACTTTTTAGAAATTCCAGAAAAATTTTTGAAAAACCCGATTATTCCCTTAACAGTCCCCGAACTTTTCTAAACCGTTTATTTTAGCTCCGTTATAATATTAGGCACCATGAAATTATATTAGCTAATTTACTGTACATAACTACAGTGCTAATATTAGGGAGAGGGGTTTACAGTAGTGTTGATTGAGGTTCATTATATTTTTGTATCATAAATTGGATATCATTTAGTGGACCCCGGTACGAATACAAAATGATTAGGAGTGATTTATGTATTAATCAAGCAAGGTGAGCTCACGGAATAAAGTAAAATATATTTATTTTAACCAATAAGAAATGAGATAAATGACTTTTAAAAGTAGTGGTTATGGTTGTGCTACATGTCATCTATTGATTGATTGAAGAAATAAGTGGACTAAAGTGTGCCAAGTGGACTAATAGAATTGATTTTGGGCACTAGTACAATTATTAAAAGTTTGAGGTGATAAAGTGAGATTTTCTTGAGGAACGTTTTGGTAATTGAGCATTAGTATATATATTCATTGATTTTGTCTCATTTGCCTCATTTTTGAACGTGAAAAGAAAGAGAAAAAGCGAAGTCGTGCATGAGAGAGAGGAAAGCGAAGAGAGAGAGAGGAAGAGAAGGTGATCCGGTCCATATATCGCCGCGGTTTCTTCATCAAAGTCGATTCTTATCATCTCTTCTAGCTAGCCAAATGAATTTGAGGTAAATATATCGCCTATTGGGTGAGTTATTTTGGTTCAAAATTTGATGATTTCTAAAAAACTCATTTTATATTTCGCTTCTTTTTCCAATCTGAGTTTAGGGATGATGAGAGGGAGATGTGAGGATGATTTTGGCGTGGTTTGTGAGTGGTTTAATGGAAGAAAAATAGATGAAAAGAGAGGGAAGTCATAGCCAAAAATGGGTTTTTTTAATATCCGATTTCGTTTTCGATTTTAAGGCATTAGATAGATGTTTCAAAGGTTAGAAAATGAATCTATAAAGTTAGATTTTGAAAACGAAAAGTTTAGGATTGATTTCGAAGCTAAACAGACGAGTTGAAGAGTGTTTTTCAAAACCCTTCTAAACGCATTCGTTTAATGTTTGAAACCGTTTATTTAATTATGATTAAGTGTTAGAACACTAAAGGATTGATTTTTGAAGTTATCGGATGTTCGAAGCGAAAAATTATTTTTACTAGTAAGCGAGATCTAACGAATTTCGTTCCGAGCTTTCGACGATGAAATTAAGTATATTGAGGTGTTCTTAGGTGATAATAAATAGGTTTCGTTAAAAGAAATTGGAATTCGAAAGTCTATAATGAATTAAAACTTAGTTGCGAAAGTTTAGGCGTAAAAAGGTTTTTATAGAGTTATTTGTGTTAAAAGCTATTTATGACTTCGTTTTAGTGAATTTATCGATTCTAAATGAGTATCAAATATTTTAGGATGAAAGCGAAAAGTGTCGGAGACTTCCAGAGGAGATTCGTAGTTGATCAGAAGGTGTTTAATGAGTAGAAATCCCACCTTATCAAGTGTAGTTTGAATTAAAATTTATTTAATGATTATTTGCCTTTATTACATTTTTGTAATTGAATTGTGAATTATTGTTAAATTAAGATTCTATTACATAAGCTTTAAATTGAGTATGTGATTATGTAAAGAACCATTGAGAATTAACGTTTTTAGGCTTTTTGCCTTAAAAATGAGTTTACTTGACAATATCGAGAAAAAAATATTTTAATATGCCGATGGTTTATCCTAGCCCTAGTTAAGTGCCCAGTAGAATGCTCTATACGTGCATAGTAGATGTGAAAGAGTTACTAACTAAGAGAGAGAGAGAGAGTCAGTTGGGAGACCCTCTGCACGTATAGGATAGTGTAGTTCAAACTAATTGCGTAGGGGTAACACGTGCCCAGAGTCGCATATCGGTGACTACACAGGATAGATTCCCTAATTCCTAGTGGCTAGCTAGAGATTTAAGTTACCACGATAGGAGTAGTTTCCCTAGGTTACCATCAAGGTGAGAGATAAGAAAGTTTTAGAAAGAAATTCAAAACATTAAACAATTTTTGTTTGAAATGATTAAAAAGTATTTTCAGAAAAATACTCTAGTTTATAAAGCTGTTTAATGTTTATCTCACTGATTTATACTCACAATTTATTTTCTATATGTTTATTAAAATGTTCCTTCAGGTGTAGGAGCGAGTCATCCAGCAGACGAGACTCAGACTAACGCGCTAATAGACTGACGGACGACTACACCCTATTGTATAGCTCATCTTTTTGTCATGCATATGTTGTATGTAAATCATGATGTAAATTATGTAAATTTGTAAATAGAAATATCCGTTATTGGATGCACGTTTTATGAAAATGTTTTGAAAAGAGAATTTCAGATTTTCATTGATTTCACAAATGTGATTATTTATGTTGTGATTGGGTTTGGATGAGGGCCAGAGGCCCTAGGGTAGTGGAGATTGTTTGCCATAGAAGTGTATTTAAATCTCTTTTGAATTTGTAGGGTGGCATAGTGCAATAAGCAGCCGGCATGCTGCCGGATTTTTATCAGAAAAATGAAAAACTTTTATCCTTGCCACCAAGTAAACGAATTATAAATTAAGTTTCAAAGGAGTTTCGGTGCTTCGACAGGATTTCTTCGAGCCAAAGTTAAGGTTCATTAGAGTTCTATAGGAGTGCTACGGGGTCCTTCACGAGTCCAGATGAGGGATTTAGGAAGGGTCTCGTCAATGGATTTGGATTCTGAGGGATTTACAGAATTAGGTATGTGTGAAGACATATATAGAGTATGTGGTTTTTGCGGTGCTAATGTTTCTACATAAGAGGCAGAAGAAGTTGAAGGATCTTTAGGAGGTTTCTTTTTTTGTGGATGGTTGGGTTAAAGAGGAGGATGTTTTCTGAAAAATTCTCCTATTAACTTAAAATATTGATTATGTCTGCTAGATGCAACTAAAGGTGATAATGGATAAGAGCTATCAGGAAAAACAATTGAAGAGGAATATGGATACGCTTTGGGAACATATGAAGTAGATGGAGATCTGGATAGGTCTCTATTCATTTGTTCCAATTGCTTATTCAATTGTCTTATTTCATATTCTTTTTCAGCAAACTTTGATCCATTATATCCTTACTGGATACAATAATGAAGATCATCATCGAGCTTAACAATTCTGGATTGCAAGTCCATGTATATGTCTTTGAAGGTAGAATCCATAGCCAGGAGTCTTTGGTCAAAATGAGAAACATGTTATGAGACTTGACTAAGCTTTTAATCAATCTATTAAAGGACTCTGTTTTGAGATTTGACATTATGAGTATGTCGGTTGAGAACTTGTTCAACTGAGTAGGTTGTTTATGTCCATTAGGGAGAACTTCTATAGGTTGGATATAAGGTCGAGAATGATCTACTTTGGGCTCCAGAGGAGGGAATTCTTTATCGTAAGGTGATGCCATAAAACAGGGAACTGTTTGGGAATGATGAAGGAATAATGGGTTCTAGCTGTTTAGGCTGATCAGGAGGCAGTAGACCTTCCTCTTTTAAAATTTGAAGAGCTTTGTCATAAATGGACAATGGTTCTTTCTTGAAAGGATGAAACCCTATCCAAGGACTGTTAGGATCATGAAGCTTATAACGACGCCTTTTTGGTTGGCATTTACTCTTAAGGATTCTGAGACAGTTTCGACAGTCACAATTGTCATCACATATATTGGGGTCAACTTCCCAGATGAAATTACCATTAATCTTGTCGATGTAGATGGGTGTGCCATCGGAGGCAAAACTGTGGACAGGTGATAACTCTATTTTTATAGAGTTATTTTATTTTTTTAAACTTGAATTTTTGTTTAGTTCTTGATATTTTTATTATTGTTAAGTAAATTATTTCATATTTTTTGTATTTTTATTTTCAGAATAAAATTGGTGAAAAAGCACATGTGGACCCCATCAAGTGCTATTGTTCGAGATAAGATCATCGTTACAAAATGAATGTCATTCGAAACAGTTCATCGCCTCAAGAATTACTCGAATCAGAGATTGCATAAAGAAGTTATCACAGTTTAAAGATCGAGTAATCTAAAAATAAATATTATGTCATAAGGAATGATATAATGAAAATTATGATATAAGCAATGATATAATATGAAAGTTGACTTGTATGAGGTAGGTGAACCATGATGTAAGCGATGATGTAGATGGGTGGAAAATTAGGAAAAGATGATACATGTTATGATGTAATTGGAAGTGAACTTTACCTATAAATAGGCCTTAGAATCAGCATTCCAAGCATTCCATCAAAAACCAAAACAACAAGTAGTTTAGAGAAAGAGAGAGAGAGTTTGGAGAGGAGGAGCAAAGTAGAGGAAAAAATTCTACGGTGAAACTTCAATCCACTAAGTTTTCTTATATTTTATTCTGTTTAATTTTCTAGTCTTTATAAATTCTAATATGTAGTAGATTTATTTTTCTAAGGTTATGATGTAGTCTAACTTTGATGTTCCAATCCTTTGTTCAATTTAATTAAGGATTTTTTTATCTTGGTTGATACATTTAATACTGTGCTTAATGCTTCTAAATAACTGATTACTATTTAATTGAATTGTTAATCATAATGATAGCGGAAGCTGATTTATGTGTATAGTTTATTGTATTGAATGTCATAAATTACATACAAGATAGGAATATACCTGTATGGTTTGTGTAGTCTATAAAAGATATCCATAAATCTTAATAAATCCATTAATGTTTTAATTTGCATGGGGACATAACAGTTAAACTTTATAGAGTATTTTCCTTAGACCTCGAGAGGGGTTATGTGAATAATTCAGGGAATCTTGACTAGCAACTGGATAATTAATTTTGGTTAAAAAGAACAAAGGGGAGAAACAGATTAGTTATGGTCAAATCAGAACCTTAAAATTTTCATTCATTGAATTAATTTTTATTTATTTAAATTTGCATTTAAATTTAGTTTTAGTTTTCACCTTCAATTTCGTTTGTCAAATAAAAGTTGAGTTATTTTAACTTTGGGCATTAATTAACAACAATCCTTGTGGGACGATACTTTTCTCATCATTATATTACTTGTTCGGCTCGTCCACTTGAGATTTTGCAAGATAAGTTTTTGGCGCCGTTGTCGGTAATTGTTTGTTTAAATTAATACTAATACTACGTAACTCAAATTTTAATTTGGTCATTTATTTATTTATTTTTATTTTATTTACTTTATTGTTTGTGATTTTTTTGGTGTATGAGAAAGTCTGAGGGTGAAGTTTTGATATCATTTGATCCAAAAATTGAAAGAACTTGTCGCAAGAATCGGAAAGAAACAATGAAAGCTGTAAGTACTGCTCTCATCGACATGGCTGAAGAACCAAACAACGTACAAAATATTGTATCAATAAATGCTGAAAATACTCGAGCATTACGCGATTATGCTTTACCCATAGTGGATAATGTTTTGGCAATACGGCGGTTGACAATTGCGGCTAACAATTTTGAAATCAAGTCAGTAATTATCCAAATGGTGCAAAACAACCAGTTCGGTGGGACTCCAAACGATGATGCAAATGCCCACATTGACAACTTTTTGAAGATCTGCAATACTTTTAAGCACAATGGTGTTACTGATGACGCCATCCGATTGAGATTGTTTCCGTTCTCTCTTCGAGACAAAGCCAAAAGTTGGCCCAAAGTTTTGCGATCAGGGAGTATTACCACATGGGATACCTTGACACAAATTTCTAGCCAAATTCTTTCCACTAGCCAAGACTGCAAGACTACGAACCGAGATAGCCACATTCAGACAACTTGATGGAGAGTCATTGTACGAAGCATGAGAAAGATTCAAAGATCTGCTAAGAAGGTGTCCATATCATGGAGTTGCTGACTGGCTGCAACTGCACACATTCTACAATAGTTTAGGGAGTTTCACAAGAACATTGGTAGATGCCGCAGTTGGTGGAGCACTTTTGGAAAAACCTCAACAAGCCGCTTGGGATTTATTGGAAGAAATAGCTACAAATGCCTATCAATGGCCATAAAAAAGAGCAGTTCTGAAAAAAGTTTTCGGAATACAAGAAAATGATGTTTTAACTAAACTTTCCACTCAGGTCGAGACATTAGCCAAGTAACTTGGAAACTTAACAGCTAATGCCTTTTATACTCAGTCGGCATCTTGTGATTTTTGTGGAGGGGACCATTCCAACGGGCAATGCGATGAAGACCAGACAAGTCAAGCCTTTTTTGTGAGCAACAGACAACAAAATAACCCGTACTCCAACACATATAATTCAGGATGAAGAACTTATCCAAACTTTTCATGGAAAAACAATGATCAACCCAGATAACCATATCTACCACCATTTCAACAGTAGTAGGCCAACAAACCGTCGCTTGAAGAAGCACTCGTTCAGCTCACTGCAAGGACTAATCAATTTATGACGAGAATAGACATCACGCTCCAGAATCAAGCTGCTTTCATTCGTAATCTAGAGGTACAAATGAGTCAAATCTTAAATCTGCTGACTACAAGACCTCAAAGAACCTTACCAAGCAACAGAGAGATCAATCATAGGGAGCATGTTATGGCTGTTATATTACGAAGCGGTAAAATGTTGAAGGATTCTGTCAAAAGATCACACGAAAAAAATAATCTAGCAAAATAGAAGAAAAAGTAATGGTTAAACAAAAAGAAGCAGAGAAGTCAAAGTCAAAGTTGTTTCCAGACAATCTGACACCATATAAACTACCATTACCCTTCCTTTAAAGATTCTAGAAGAAAAAATTAGATAAACAATTTTCTAAATTTCTGAAAGTTTTTAGGAAATTGCAAATTAATATTCCTTTTGCATATACTCTAGAACAGATGCCCAGCTATATGAAGTTCATGAAGAAAATCCTATCAAATAAAAGGAAGCTGGAAGAACATGAAACGGTAGCTTTGACCAAAGAATGTAATGCAATCTTACAGAAAAAGCTATTGTCCAAACTCAACGATCCGGGGAGTTTCACAATTCCTTGCACCATTGGTGATTCATTCTTTGATAAAACATTATGTGATTTTGGTGCAAGTGTTAACTTAATGTCATTCTTTGTTTTCAGGAAACTAGGTTTTGGAGAAGCAAAACCTACTACAGTATCTTTACAGTTAGCTGATCGATCAATCAAGTATCCAAGGGGAATTATAGAAGACATATTGGTAAAAGTGGATAAGTTCATATTTCCTACGGATTTCATTATGCTAGACATGGATGAAGATCAAGAAATACCCATAATTTTGGGTAGGCCATTCTTAGCAACAGGAAGAACTCTCATTGATGTACAGAAATGTCAACTTATACTAAGAATTCAAGATGAAGAAGTAACCTTTAATGTGCTAAAAGCACTCAAACATCTATATGATATTGGCAACTGTATGACGGTAGATGTAGTGGATGAATGTATCAAAGAAAATACTAAGTTTTACAAAGAATGCACCAAAAAATGACATGATCAACGTATCATAAACAGGGAGTTCACTCCAGATCGTCGATTCAAAGTCAACATAAAAAGACTTAAAGCTTACATAGATGATGGAGAGTCTCAACAGAAATCCACTATCGCGTTTTCAGACCCAACTTAAAGCATGTTTCAATAGTTAAGCTAACGACTATAAATTAAGCGCTTCTTAGGAAACAACCCAAGTTTTTCTTTCTTAACTAGTTTTTTTTTTGTTTGTGTGTTATTGTTTTTCTTTGATAATTTTCTTTTCTCTTGTAGAGATGGAGACAAGTCTTGCAGCACTCAAAAATCATTTTTCTACTCTGCCTCAAGATGCACTCAGAAAGATTTATAAGTGCAGACTCGAAAGAATGAGAGCACTAACATGTTTAGGTATTTCAGAACATATTCGGTGGATCATTAAAGCTAAAGTACGTCTAGTAGGTGAGTTGAATGATTCATTCATTAAACGTTTACTAGGATTGGAAAGAAGTTCTTACTCAAAGAAAATGAGAGCTAAGAGAATGAAAGTCTGTCATAAATGTGCAAGATGGAACTGCGACACACGCTGTAAAAATCCTTGATATTTGTCTATATATCGAGAAGATAAATTTAAATGCATAAATGATGGGATGAGTAAGGAGTTTCTAGATAATATCCTTGAGACTCTTGAGACGCATCCTTGTGGGAAAGTTCAACGCATTCTTTTAGATTTATGAGAGTTATTCAGTAATAGAAATAGTGTTATAGTCTTGGAAATCTGACTTTAAAAGACCTTGTTTGCTAGTTTATAAAAAAACTGGATGGGAAGCCGATCCTCAACTCATAGAAGGTGTTTAAGCCGTTTCTGGATGTAAAACCAGAGGAAGATGTGAGCCACCATCATAACTACTATGACATCAATTTTTTTTTCTTTCTTTATTTAACAGCTTGTTTCAAACCTTTCCGATAATTGTATTTACTTTTTAACATTTATTTACCTGTCATTTTGGATTTTTAGCTCGTTTCAAACTTGTTTGATTATTATGTTTACTTTTGACGTTTCTTCACCTACTATTTTAGATTTTTTTTTTAGTTTATTTCAAATTTTTTTGATAATTATGTTTACTTTCTGATATTTCTTTACCTAACATTTTGAATTTTGTATTTTTAGCGGCTTGTTTTAATTTTTTTTTGAAGATTGTGTTTTTTTTTTGACATTTCTACACCTAACATTTTATTTTCCCCCTAATTACAACTATTTACCATCGTAGAACTGTTCTTTTACTCTTTCATTTTCTTTAAATAAGCGTTCATTACTGATAACAAATAATTAGTTTTATATGAAAAAAAAAATGGCAGAGACCTCGAGCTGCAAATTCAAAACCATCTGTGTTTTTTGTAGCCCGAAGTCTGGTATAAGTATACAATATTCAAAAGCAACAGTTGAAATTGGTAAGGCTTTAGCTGCCCGAAACATAGATTTGGTATTGGGGGAGGCAGTTTAGGACTGAGGGGTTCTGTTACAGTAACTGCAAATGTTGTAGGCAGCAGAATCCTAGGTATCACAGTAAAGCCTTTGGCTGAAATGAGAGATATCATCAGTATGAGTATAAGTAATGAGTTTCAGGTCACGAGCATACACGGGCGAATGACGTACATGTTACTCAATGCTGATGTCTTTATCGCATTACCTGGTGGTTTGGAAACGTTTGAAGAAATCTTCAACATTGCGTCTTGGGCTCCTCTCAACATTCACAAAAAGTCATTAGGTTTATTTAATGCTAACGGTTTCTATGATGGTTTATTATCTTTTCTTGATCATGCTGTGAAATAGGGTTTTATGACTCAAGTAAAATGGCGCATTCTAGTCTCAGTTTCAAGTGCTGATGAATTGATCGACCAACTGCAAGACTTTGTATCCGAAGTTGATCCAATCATATCGCAGGTGGTTTGGGATTTTGAAGCAAGCAGTAACAAGAAGCGTGCACTGGATCTTAATCTCCGGTTGTAACTTTCTTACCCTATGGTTTTATTAATAACATTTTCATTTGAGGTTTTCTTCTTTTTATTTTACTAGACATTGGGGACATTGTCTCAAATAAGTTTGGGGGTAGAATTTACTATTATTAAAACCATAAGATTCAAAAACTAGTCCGAGTTGAAACCAAAAGATGGCAGAGTAAGGAGTACTTTTGTGCTCTTGATACGCATCTTTGTTTTTATTTAAAAAAAAAATTGCAAAAATTTTCATTATTTTTTTCCATTAATTTTTTTTTTCTCTGCCCTAACAAGTTTATTAATAGAGTCTTAATGCATGTTTTTTGTTGAATATCTTTACTAAGGAATAGTTATGAACATCTTTGCATGATTTGAGCCTTTTGAATGTCATGATCTTAGTTAATTGAGTGGATGAATATCATGTTTACATGAATTGTGGACTATTAGTGGAGATTACCGTTGGTGAGGATTTGAGCTTTTTAAACATTTCTTTTTGAGAGATTTATTTGTTTATACTCTTAAACACTCTTCACTTTGTTCTTAATAAATGATCTCTATAAGTTTTGCATTAAATACTAAAGAACAAATCATCATTGTAGATAATATGAGTTGTTTTGATTTGAAAATTAGATCGCCTTCTTAGAAGTGATATAGGTAATTTTTACTCCACAAAAGCCTACTTTTCTACTTTGAATTGAGACACATCATAAATCTTTTGAAGTCAAACACTTTAAACATTTTTCTCTGTTTACCCTTATTAAATGACCCTATTGACCCTTTAAATTTAGTCATACCTTATGAAGTTTGAGATCATACTATGTAGTAAAAGAGAAGAAGGGAATTGAAGTGTTAACATTTATATGATGTGCTTCTAAATAGCATTGTGATTTAAAAAAAGAAAAGAAAAGAGAAGTGTGATAAATTTAAAAGAATAAATGAAGTACTTTGGTATGATCTTAAGTTCTTGTTGAACTTGTACTTTAAAATTTCTTATATATCAATTAAACATAACCCAAATACTCTTTAATAAAGCCTATTGATCTTCAAGAGAAAGTCCAATTTGAGAGTTGAAGTATGTCATCATGCTCCATCTACGTTCTTAGTATTTGATTCCAATCATGAGATTTATTCACTTAAAAGTGCGGTTTTTTTTTAAACGTCTATATTCATATGTGATGTAAATGACGCTTGCTATGCCTTTACATAACCTCTATCACATATGATTGCATGAGTGTTTGCTTTAGGATTCATGAGAGTTATGAGAGATATCTTGTGAGGATTAGAGTCGAGACGAAATAAGTCCATGACGTATGAATATGGTGTTTTGAAATAAAATTGCTTTGAGAGTGGTGTGAGATTGTTGATGATTATGTTTTAGATCATTAGTGACTTATCTTTAGTTCTGATACAAGATCATACATGTAAGAGACTTCTGTTAATTTGTATTTAGTGAGATGTTGATGAGTTATGGATGAAATATTTTAACGTTTATGGGTATCGTTACTGGTAAATCCTAAGTAGACACAACTCCTCCTACTAGGGACACTTAGGGGTTTAAAGGCTTGTGGCATACGCTCAATGTCATCGTGTTTACCTATGAAAATGGATTGTGTTTTTTATTTTCTGTATTTTTAGTTTAGGTTGTTATTTTTAGTTTTGCTTGAAGACAAGCAAAATCTTAAGTTTGGGGGTGTGATAACTCTATTTTTATAGAGTTATTTTATCTTTTTAAACTTGAATTCTTTCTTAGTTTTTGATATTTTTATTATTATTAAGTAAATTATTTTATATTTTTTTGTATTTTTATTTTCAAAATAAAATTGGTGAAAAAACACATGTTGACCCCACCAAGTGCTATTGTTCGAGACAAGATCATCGTTATAAAATGAATGTCATTCAAAGCAGTTCATCGCCTCAAGAATTACTCGAATCAAAGATCGCATAAAGAAGTTATCATAGTTTAAAGATCGAGTATTCTAAAAATAAATATTATGTCATAAGGAATGATGTAATGAAAATTATGATGTAAGCAATGATGTAATATGAAAGTTGACTTGCATGGGATAGGTAAACCATGATGTAAGTGATGATGCAGAAGGGTGGAAAATTAGGAAAAGATGATGCATGCGATGATGTAATTGGAGGTGAACTTTGCCTATAAATAGGTCTTAGAATCAGCATTCCAAGCATTCCATCAAAACCAAAATAAGTAGTTTAGAGAAAGAGAGAGAGAGCTTGGAGAGGAGGAGCAAAGCAGAGGAAAAAATTTTACGGTGAAACTTCAATCCACTAAGTTTTCTTATATTTTATTATGTTTAATTTTTTAGTCTTTGTAAATTCTAATATGAAGTAGATTTATTTTTCTAAGGTTATGATGTAGCCTAACTTTGATGTTCCAATCCCTTGTTCAATTTAATTAAGAATTTTTTATCTTGGTTGATGCATTTAATACTGTGCTTAATGCTTCTAAATAACTGATCAATATTTAGTTGAATTGTTAATCATAATGATAGCGAAAGCTGATTTTTGTGATTAGTTCATTGTATTGAATGTCATAAATTACATACAAGATAGGAATATACCTGCATGGTTTGTATAGTTTATAAAAGAGATTCATAAATCTTAATAAATCAATTAATGTTTTAATTTGCATGGGGACATAGCAGTTAAGCTTTATAGGGTATTTTCCTTAGACCTCGGGAGGGGCTATGTGAATAATTCAAGGAATCTCGACTAGTAATTAGATAATTAATTTTGGTTAAAAAGAACAAAGAGGATGAACAGATTAGTTATGGTCAAATCAGAACCTTAGAATTTTCATTCATTGAATTAATTTTTATTTATTTACATTTGCATTTAAATTTAGTTTTAGTTTTCACCTTCAATTTCGTTTACCAAATAAAAGTTGAGTTATTTTAATTTTGGGCATTAATTAACAATAATCCTCGTGGGACGATACTTTTCTCATCATTATATTACTTGTTCGGTTCGTCCACTTGCGATTTTGCAAGACAACAGGTATGGTCTTTTCAATAGCAATTGGTTGGATCATTAGAGATTGAAAAACAGGTGGAGTATTTGAAGGCTGGGGTATCTATTTAAGAGGTTGGTAAATAGTTTTAATAGTACCATCAGACTGACTGATGTTGACAGCATCAAAGGCTACTATTGGCTGATCATCTTGGAAAAGTTTTCATAACTGTTGATCCATTCCAGGGGCCTGATCTAAATGATCTAATCCCTAGAAAGTTGTTTGGGGATTTGAAGGATGGCAGGAACATCTTCTTCTCGTTCTGCTATAATCATCACTGTATCTCCAAAATGACCAGGAATAGGAAGATTAAGGGCATGATCTTGTAACCTATAGGCAATCTAGTGGTGTAATGTAGCTATGAATGAAGAGGACACCATAGGTGCTCCTGTAATCTGTAGTTGAACCTTCAAACAATTATGAAGGTTCTTGTCTCTCAATGGAATGTTGAAATTTGGCCGGAAAGTGAAAGACAGGCTTTCTGCATAGAGAGAAGAGAGACATGTGCCAATAACAACATACTCGTATTTGGTATATATAGTGTTGAGGAGTGTGAGCATGGCGACAATAGGTAAACCCTTCCTTCCATGAAGGGTAAGGACAAGTCTAATCACTCCAAAATGGAGATGAGTGTATCCTTCTTAAAGCCATTGATCTATTAATTGTTGAGGGATCTCAATGTCGATGTACTGCTCACATGTAAAGGAAGGAATAAGGTAATTGTTTAAGGTAGAAGCTTGAATATATTCTTTAGTAGGTGGAGGTCTATGAGAGATTAGAACTTGCATTTTTCTGGTGAAGGACCTTTCTTTTTAGAAGATGTTATAAGGGTTTAGGAGAGGAAGTTTCAGAAATCTGGAAGTCTTCTAGAAAATAGGTGAATTCTATAAGGTTTTGTATTTTTGAAGAACATGTTTTCTTTACAGGAGGAGGAAGAGTCATGGAAGATAAAAGACGCTGAGGAGTAATAATAGTCTGAAGAAGAAGAAATAGTGTTTTTAGAGGAAACAGTGCTGTTGGAAGAAGCCATGGTTTAAGATATCCCTTCTTCAATATTTTTTTTCTTATCAAAATCAAACAGTCTTACTCTAAAACTGTACTCCAATACAGAGAGTGCTCTAGCCAAAAAGTACGTGGCGTTGTTAGACCGGACTTCGATTTTTAACTTTCGTAAAAAAGTAAATCGTTTGGATGGTTGCCTATGTAAGGTTTCAAGCCCAGATATAACCCAATAGACCTCAGTGTCTGGTATTCTAGCCTATATACCTTGCACACAACATAAATGGCTCTGATACCACGACGGGGATCGGGAGCCCCACAAAGTCTCAAAACCCTAACGATCGAGCCTCTTCTCTCGTGGGATGGCCTTTCAACCTAATACAGCCTTAAAAGGGGTACTGTAGCCACCATGAAAACTAAAAGATGGATGGGGATCGTAATAATGAATCTGACCATCATTTTTGATGAGCAGGATTCTTACTGAGGCAAGCACAGGTAATTTCCTTTTAAAAATAGTTGCCCTTTCCAAGCTCAAACGCAGTTGTACATACACCAACTAATGTATGTGAGAGCTGCGGCAGCAACTAGTGACCTGTTCGTGAATCTTTTAAAAAGAGCCAAAACCCTCTCTCAGCTTACCCAAATCCACACTCAACTCATCGTCAATGGCTTCCAAAACGACCTCTCTACACTCACCAAACTCGCCGACAAGCTTTCCCACTTCCACGCCATGTGCTACGCTCGTCACCTCTTCTTCTCCGTTCAAAAACCCGACCTCTTCCTCTTCAACGTCCTCATTCGCGGCTTCTCCATCAACAACATGCCTCAATCATCCATTTTTCTCTTTACCCATTTGAGGAGAAGCACCGTTTTGAACCCTGATAAGTTCACTTACTTATTCGCGGTGTCCGCCTCCTCCAGCTGGTTTGATCATGGTGTGGGCGTTTTGTTACATGGACAAGCCATTGTTGATGGGTATGAGTCCGATATGTTTTTGGGGTCCGCTTTGGTCGATATGTATTGCAGGTTTTCGCTGGTGGGCTCCGCTCGAAAGGTGTTCGATAAAATACCTGAGAAAGATACGGTTTTGTATAATACTATGATTTCTGGGTTGATAAAGAATTCGTGTTTCAAGGATTCGATTTGGGTTTTCTGGGAAATGTTTAAAAATGGCGGGAAAGCGTTGGATTCGACGAGTGTGGCTGCCGTGCTTCCAGCTGCTGCGGAGTTGCAAGAGTTGAGACTGGGGATGGAGATTCAGTGCTTGAGTTTGAAATTGGGGTTACATGATCACGTTTATGTGCTTACAGGGTTGGTTTCGTTATATTCAAAATGTGGAGAGATTGAGAAGGCGAAATTGTTGTTTAGAGAGATTAATGGACTGGATTTGATAAGTTGTAATGCAATGATATCTGGGTATACTTGCAATGGCGAGACTGAGTGTTCGGTGATGCTGTTTAAAAAGTTGCTTGCTTCAGGGGAGAGAGTTAATTCAAGCACGATTGTGGGGTTGATTCCTGTGTTGTCTCCATTTGGTCATTTATATCTCACTGATTGCATTCATAGTTTCTCTGTGAAAACAGGCATTGTTTCGAATGCTTCTGTTTCAACTGCTTTGACCACTGTTTATAGTAGATTAAATGAAATGGAAAATGCTAGAAAGCTTTTTGATGAGTCGTTGGAGAAAAATTTGGCTTCTTGGAATGCCATGATAGCTGGTTATACCCAAAACGGGTTAACAGAAGAGGCGATTTCTCTTTTCCAGGAAATGAGGAGGTCTATTGTTATTCCGAATCCAGTAACTATTACAAGCATCCTTTCTGCTTGTGCTCAACTTGGAGCTTTAAGTATGGGAAAGTGGATACATGATTTAGTTAAAAGCAGAAATTTTGAGTCTAATATATTTGTGTCAACTGCTCTGATTGACATGTATGCAAAGTGTGGAAGCATTGCAGAGGCTAGACAGTTATTTGACTCGATGCTGGAGAAGAATGTGGTTACTTGGAATGCCATGATTTCAGGTTATGGCCTCCATGGACTTGGGCAGGAAGCAATCAAGCTGTTTTCGGAGATGATGCATTCTGGCATTCGACCAACTGGTGTTACTTTTCTTTCTACCTTGTATGCTTGCAGTCATGCTGGCTTAGTGACAGAAGGAAAGGACATATTCCAATCTATGGTGCATGATCACAGATTTGAGCCATTAGCAGAGCATTATGCCTGCATGGTTGACCTTCTTGGTCGAGCTGGACAATTAGAGAAGGCGTTGGAATTTATAAAGGGATTGCCAGTTGAGCCAGGCCCTCCTGTCTGGGGTGCACTGCTTGGTGCTTGCATGATTCATAAAGACACCAAACTAGCTCGTGTCGCTTCTGAGAAGCTATTTGAATTGGACCCAGAAAATATAGGATACTATGTCCTACTCTCGAACATTTACTCAGCTGAGAGGAACTATCCACAAGCAGCATCAGTCCGACAAGTAGTTAAGAAGAGAAAACTCGCAAAGACTCCTGGATGCACTTTAATTGA